>CM040769.1:41129160-41769160 GCA_022829085.1 Abramis brama | reverse complement strand
TATTTTACTCTACAGTTGTGCGCTCCTCTTTATCCACGGTCCATTTTCGCCTACTTGGCGCTCGTTGTGTTTCCACGTCCGTCGACATGTTTCTTTGTTGTGACTGATGGCTTCCTGTTTCCGGTTTTCTGAGAACAAATTTATTGGTTGTTGATTGTTTTACGTCACTATGACTACGCTACGACTTGCGATAATATCAAACATGTTTGATATGAAAGACTAGAGAAAGACTGGCATAAATCGGGTCGCCGACTGCAGATTATCACCTCACATTTAACGATCGAGACGACGGGAGCGTGCCGAGACTCCAGTAAGATTCCTAAAGACTGCCGGTCTTTAGTCTGGGACTATGAAAATCCTTTGGTGTATGCCCGGCATTAGACAGTTTCCTCTGATAACAGACTCTAGATTGTAATATGGACTCATGCATTTTCTGTAAAGCTGCTTTGAAATGATGTGTATTGTGAAAAGCGCTATACAAATAAACGTGAATTGAATTTTTTTATTTTTTATTTTTTTATTTATATAGCACACATAATACAACAGACGTTGCCCAAGGTGCTTCACAAACAATAGAATAAAACACTTAATAAAAATTACATACAAACAAACAATAGAATGTAGACATGGGACAAAAGACAGGTACATGCTATATCACTTTCACACAAAGGGGCAAGCCACTTCAGACTGCCCCCCATGCTACCTCTAATAAATAGGTTTTTAACAACGACTGAATTGAATTGAACTGAGTAAAAGGTTCCTAGAGCTTCTCGAGAAGTGACACACTGTAACATCATGCGTGTTGTGTGTTTCAGTGAGTGATCTGAGGATTGTTCTTCTGGGTAGGAGTGTATCAGAAAACAGCCGAGTGGGAAACTTCATCTTAGGAAGAGCAGCGTTTGACAGTAAATCTCCTCCAGATGATGTAAAGCCGCACAGTGAGAGAGTCAGAGGAAAACACGTGACGGTCATCAACACTCCTCTCCTGCTCAGCTCAGATCTCTCACTACGTCACATCACACAGGGAGTGAAGGAGTGTGTGTCTCTGTCTGCGCCGGGACCTCATGTGATCGTTCTGGTCCTCAAACCCGAAGAGTTTTCGAGAGAAGAGAAAGGGTGTGTGGAGATGGTGCTCAACTGTTTCTCTGACAGTGTGTTTGAACACACTCTGGTGCTCACGACACAAGAGCCTGACGGGGCAGAGCCGACCGAAGTCAATGACGTCATAAATGAAATCATCAATAAGTGTTTTAACAGACACTACAGACTGGGGACTAACAGCACTCCTGCCGACCTTATAGCGACATTGCAGGAAATTGTTCAAGGGAATGATGGACGTTACTTGATTTGTAACAAATATGAAGATTTCGCTAAAGAAGCGACAGAAAGAGGTGAGTCAACAAAATATTTGAGTAAATGTTATCTTTATTTGTAAAAAAAAAAAAAACACTTTATGCTGCAATCACATCATGTTGCATCAACATTTCAGCATATTGGTGTGCATGTAGACACTCCTGTTGGCTGTGTTAAACTTCATAAAAAAAGTTAAGACAAACTTTTTGTTGGTTTTTATGAAAGCCTGAAGTACTACTTCATATATTAAAATCTGAAGGTTTAGGCCCAATCCCAATTCTATTTTAAACCCCTTCGCCTACCCCTTACCCTTGCCCCTTGAAACAGAGTGGCAAGGCGTAGGGGTGAAAATATTCCCCTAAGAAATGGGACACCACTACTACACCATTACACGTCATTATATGTCGTTGCTAGCGCCTACGTCACAGGAGATGCGCCAATGTTTATCACAAACTTCCAAGATGCTGTCGTCAGCTGTAGTCTTGCGTGCAGCTATTTTTTTGCATTTTTCTTCTGAAGTTCGCAGAAAACAACGGAGATGATGATATCTTCGACGCCTAAAGCTGTGTTCACACCAAACGCGAATAGAGCGTCTGGCGCGAGTGATTTCAATGTTAAGACGCGTTTACGCGCGTCTGGAGGTCTTGCGGCGCGAATGAGGCGTTTAGCGTGGCGCGGTGGACGCGAATTCGCCTCATTCGCGCGTCCACTTCCCTTCAAACTTTTGCTTTTTACACACGTCATATTGTTAACGAACTTTAACGATTTTTTTGTAACCGTTTCTTTGAAGAACATGACCGTAAATATGAACACAAGATTGAATGTGACATAAAGAAAATGATTATGGCAGTCATGTTTCCTCTGTAGCCGGTGTATGCAGGTACATTTCTCATACCCCTTCGTTTGAAGTGTGGTCCCGAAAAATCTTCATTTCAAGGGCTATCTGGCCCTTCCCCTTCCCCTTCCCCTTCCCCTTCCCCTTCCCCTATCCCTCCAACCAAAAAAGGATCGAGACAACCCTACCCCTTCACGGGAACGCGCAAAATGGAGGGGTAGGGCCAAGGGGTAGGGGCAAGGGGTGAATTGGGATTGAGCCTTAATGTTGTCTCTCAGACAAACAGACAGATAAAATGAACTTTGTAAGATGGTTACTACGGTGTTGCTAGGATGGTGTGGATAGACGGATCGAAATCCTCAGTGTTAAATCACCACGGCTCAGTGTACATATGGTCCCACTCCACAGAGTGTTGAAGTATATTAACCCTCTGGGGTCTGAGGTGTTTTCTGGGCCCGTTTGCCGACCTCAGAGGGTTAATCGATTTAAACAGACATCAGTGGAAAGTTTGTAGTTCAGTCGGATGTCAATGGAAAATAAATTAAAACGAGGCATGTAGCTTATTAATAACGTTAACTGACGAGAGAGAGATGTGAAATGTATAACACTGTTTTTTTATGTTTTTGTTGTGAAAATAAAACAAATCAAATCAATCAGAGAGAGAGAGAGAGAGAGAGAGTGCACTTCTGTTGAATGCTCTTGATTGCTGATCGTTCACTCAGCACGTGTTATTTGGATTAAAACTAAATCGTATATGTAAGTAAAGTAAAACATGAACTGTTATCTGATTTATGTATAACGAGTGGTTCCCTACATCATTACAGGACGTGTGCAGGTCAAGAAGTTTCATGAACGCAAACATCCGAAGCGCGCATGCCGAAAACCAGCGTCTTGATAGACAGCCCGCAAACACTGTTTTGTGTTTTGAATTGTCTTTCACGTCTTGCGCTTGTACGGACAAATTCACACAAAAATATGTAAAAATTAGTATCCTAGTAAACAAACTAAAGTCGGTTATATCTCATATGAACGTAGTCATGTTCAGATGGGGTCTGTGCATTCGGTCTTAAAGGGACAGCAGTCTAATAAACCCGCTGCTGTGTTTCAATGTTAATCAAACATCTATGAAAAGTTTCAGTCAGGATTCAGGCCGCACCATAGCACTGAAACTGCGGTCGTTAAAATCACAAATGATTTACTCTTAGCTTCTGACCAAGGCTGTATCTCAATATTAGTTTTACTTGATCTTAGTGCTGCGTTCGATACTATAGATCACACAATACTCTTAGATCGACTACAAAATTATACTGGTGTTCAAGGACAAGCATTAAGCTAATTCAGATAATACTTATCTGACTGATACCATTTTGTCTATTTAAATGGAGAAAAATCGATCATAACTTCAGTAAACTATGGAGTGCCGCAGGGATCTGTGTTAGGCCCTCTGTTATTCTCAATATATATGATGCCACTTGGAAATATTATAAGGAAACATGGAATTAGTTTCTGTCTTTTGAAAATCATATTTCATATGTTACAAAAACAGCCTTTTTCCACCTTAGAAACATTGCTAAGCTACGTAATATGCTATCAGTTTCTGATGCAGAAAAGTTAGTTCATGCATTCATGACCTCGAGACTAGATTACTGTAATGCTTTATTAGCTGGTTGTCCTGCATCCTCAATAAACAAGCTACAGTTAGTCCAAAATTCTATTCTATTCAATTCAATTCAAATTTATTTGTATAGCGCTTTTCACAATACACATTGTTTCAAAGCAGCTTTACAGAAAGTGCAGTTCATAAATGTACATAGAAAATTAAAGTTAGTTAATCATGTATTAAAATTAGTTAATCATGTATTAATTTAGGGCATAACATCGCTGGCATCGAGTCGTCTCTTCACAGGCGTCAAGTCGTCTCTTCACAGGTGTTGGGGCATCTGAAGTCTCCATGAGAGGCTGGATACAAACTGGAGCTGACGAAACTATTTATTTACTAGCGTCCCGAGATAACAACAGAAAAGCAGATGGGAAATAATTAGCATAGCTGCAGTTCATAATATTAATGCATTTGATCCGAATTAACTGTAGTATAAAAGGTAATCATTATGTGAATGCTTGGCTAAAGAGATGCGTCTTTAATCTAGTTTTAAACTGGGAGAGCGAGTCTGAACCTCAAACAATATCAGGAAGACTATTCCAGAGTTTAGGAGCTAAATGTGAAAACGCCCTCCCTCCTTTAGTGGACTTAGATATCCTAGGAATGACCAGAAGCCTCGAATTTAGTGATCTTAAAGAGCACGATGGATTGTAGCGCGATAGAAGTTCCGTTAAATACACTGGAGCTAAACCATTTAGGGCTTTATAAGTCAGTAGCAATACCTTGTAATTGATATGGAACTTAATAGGTAACCAATGTAGTGATGATAAAATCGGTGTTATATGATCATATTTTCTTGATCTAGTAAGAACTTTAGCGGCGGCATTTTGGACTAACTGTAGCTTGTTTATTGAAGATGCAGGACAACCGGCTAATAAAGCATTACAGTAATCTAGTCTCGAGGTCATGAATGCATGAACTAACTTTTCTGCATCAGAAACTGATAGCATATTACGTAGCTTAGCAATGTTTCTAAGGTGGAAAAATGCTGTTTTTGTAACATGTGAAATATGATTTTCAAAAGACAAGTTGCGGTCTAATATAACACCCAGGTCTTTTACTGTAGAGCACGTGTCAAACTCAAGGCCCGCGGGCCAATTCCGGCCCGCCACATTATTTTATTTGGCCCGCGAGAGCATATGGGAAATTTAGGCTGCCGAAAAATTTCGTCCGAAAATAATATTTTCGGTTTTTGACCGAAAGATACTAAAAAGCCGCCGCGCCCCTCCGTGTTCGGCGATGGTTTGACTCTGGGTCAACGTGTTTTATGACTTTGCGTGCGAGTCCGCTTCCGAAGATGCATAACTTCTAAGCGCGTTCCGCTGTGTATGTGCGCTGTGCTCTCCGCTCCGTGTTCACAGCGCGTTCTGCTCAAAGTTCCGCAAGCAACCTCCGTGTGTGTGTGTGTGTGTGTGTGTGTTGCGAGCTCTGCTCACGCTCACCGGAAAGACAAAGTCCGCTAAAAAAAACGTGCCGACATGAAATTTCTCTGGACTTGTTTCTTTTTGCAATAGCACTACTGTGCTGCAACATGTGTATAGTCATGGTGTGTATAGCCGTGCTGGGCAACACTGGTAAAATTACACGAATCACGATCCTCTCGTTCACTGGTCCTCTCCCTGCTCTGCTCATGCTTTGATAAAAATAGCTTTGTAGGACTATACTTTATTTTGACAATTGGTCAAAAAATAAATCTGTTAATTCTGATTATGCTGCATAGAACTGATTGAAGAATAATATATTGATATTTTATATTATTTTAATATACTGTAGGTACCAGTATTAACCTTTGCACTATTTGGATCACTCCGCTTATCTGTGTTTGCGCCACTTGCATCATTAAGCCAGTAGGTGGCGACAAGTGACTGTCTTTATGAGTGAACAATTGAACTTAAAACTGATTAGTGCCAAAAACATTGATTAACTCAGGAAAGAAATAAGTTGCTGAAACCAATCTTTAATGCTAATATAAATTGCTCATTTGCCTCACAAAAAGATTGCACTGGTGTTTAATTGAAATGTAACATCTATGCAAAATAATCCTTGAAATATTTCTCATTTAAGGCCATTCCTGTTTGGAATATGTGATTGTGTATTGTCAACAATAAGCAGAAACATTTTGCATTTCCATTTTGTAGTGTGGATCATTCATTGCAACATTTATCCTCATTCTCATTTTTAAGAATCTGTTATCTTTACATAATTTATGCTACTGCCCACTGACATGCTTTTAAAGCTATTGTTATCCAAATTTTTTGGCCTTTAAACACCTTAAAATGCACATATGTAGGTCAGAGAAATCCAAATTTTCTCGGGGGAGCACCCGAACCCCCCTAACTACCTCATATTTGAATACGCATGATTGTGTGGTAATGTGTGCTGGTGTGGCTACAGTGCCAAGGCTGAATTTTTTAGCCAGTTTACCCCTGCATATATACAATAATACATTATTCTCTGTATCAAATCATTATTACCCAGCCCCTAATGTTTCGGGCTCATCCCCTGATGTTTTTAAAACCTAGAAACACCCCTCCAAATGCATATACAATATTTGTAACTTAAATAAGTAATAATCAAATAAAGAGACACTAATTAACATTTTTTAAAGTCTTACAGTTACAACCGGCCCTTTGAGGGCAGCCATAATGCTGAAGTGGCCCTCAGTGAAAATGAGTTTGACACCCCTGCTGTAGAGGATAAAGTAACAGGACATCCTTCTAAATTAAAGTTGTATTGTAAGAGGTTTTGTGGGCAGTTTTTTGGACCAATAAGTAATACCTCCGTTTTATCTGAATTTAAAAGCAAAAAATTACACGTCATCCAGTATTTTATATCTTATAATCTTATAAATATAAAATGCATTATCTTATTAAATGCAGCCGCTAGAGTTCTTACTAGATCAAGAAAATATGATCATATAACACCGATTTTATCATCACTACATTGGCTACCTATAAAGTTCCGCATTAATTACAAGGTATTGCTACTGACTTATAAAGCCCTAAACGCCTTAGCTCCAGTCTATTTAACGGATCTTCTATCGCCCTATAATCCATCCCGCTCTTTAAGATCAATAAATTCGAGGCTTCTGGTCATACCTAGGATATCCAGATCCCCCAAAGGAGGGAGAGCATTTTCACATTTAGCTCCAAAACTCTGGAATAGTCTTCCTGATACTGTTTGTTGCTCAGACTCGCTCTCCCAGTTTAAAACTAGATTAAAGACGCATCTTTTCAGCCAGGCATTCATATAATAATTTTAATCTTACAGTTAAATCCGGCCTCTAGTTCATAAATGCCAGAGGAGAACTGGCCCCCGACTGAGCCTGGGTTCTCCCAAGGTTTTTTTTTTCTCCATTAGGTCACCTGATGGAGTTTTTCGGTTCCTTGCCACTGTTGCCTTTGGCTTGCTCAGTTGGGGATATTTAATTTAATTTAATCAATCAATAATACTATTGATCAGCCTTACCAAACGTGGACGTTTTTTCCACTAGAAACAAACCTTGTTGTATTATTTTAATTTAATACTGTAAAGCTGCTTTGATACAATATGTATTGTTAAAAGCGCTATACAAATATACTTGACTTGACTTAAAGGGACAGCAGTCTAATAAACCTGCTTCTGTGTTTTAATGTTAATCAAACAAAGGACAAATAAATTACTCACTGCTCTTGACTAAATAGGCTATCCTTTTCAACTTTACAAAAATATCCATGTATATTTAATTAAGACAGTAATGAATATGCAATTTTTTCACATTTGATTACTTTATTCAAATTTCTGTACCTGTTAGATCTACCTGAAAAACTCTAAAAACACTGTTTATTTCATTTGTAGCCTTTCTTTGTTCTATTGTATTTATTTGTCCTATTGTAATTCAATTATTTGCTCTTATTTTGTTACTGACTGCTTACCTTTAATAATGTTTTAAATTCACATTAATTAGTCTGGTAGTTTTTGTTGTATCAAAATTGGATTAAATAATTGATATTTCACTGGTATCTAATCATCTGAACCGCTGACCCGATCCTCAGCACTGAGCCCTGCTGAAGCGGCTCTAAATATGTGCTGGGCTTTAAATGAAAGATAAAATATGATAGAGCAAGAGAATTAACAGTGACAGTAACAGAAGCTCATGCAATGCATTTTAGGAGGCTTAATTTAAGAATGAAAATAACTGAAGGAAATATATATTTGATGAACAAATTAAGCCAACTAATATGATTTATATTCTTTTGGCTTAAATACTAATACATTTAAAAATTACAAATGCAGTGAAAATTCAGGGATCGGTTACGGTATCGGTGAGTACCAAAAATGAAAGTATGGGTATCGGACTCGTTCTGCAAAAAGTGGTATCGGTGCATCCCTAATTAATAAAATGTTGTTGGTGAAAAATTACAATCGTTTCACACTCAAATAACGCTGCAGCCCGTCTGAGATATATAGAGCTATTTTGCAATATAATACAACTTTCATTCTTCAGGTCAATCATATATTCATAGGGGAAAAAATCCGTTTCAATATCCTTTCAGTGGTTAAGGTGATTTCCCATTCCTGACAGCGCTGGTCAGTGGATTGATCTCTATGACAGGAAACATTAGATATCATATATATGTAATTTGAGTAAAAAATTAAAATAAAGACATTGTTTGATAAGTGCTGATTGAAGTCCTTGAAATCCAAAAAAGTAGTGCTTAAAGTCCTGGAATTTCATTTGACAGAATCTGTATGAACCCTGTAAACAGTATTCGGGCAGTGTGTACCCTTCAGCCACGGCCATCTCCATAAAACTCAGGTGTTCCTGTAGGATTTCCTTGGGACGTTTGTAGTTGTATTTAAATAGGATTATCAAGGTCTGCAAGGAGCCAGAAAATCACCTACTAGCTTTATTATTCATCATTAAGGGACTGTTCGTTTTTTTATTTAAGGGGCTACCGGAGGAGATTTAAGATCTGTAGTCAAAAAATACATGACCGGTATACTGGTATAATACTTCGCCAGCAATACATTTTTCTATGACCCTCCAAAATTATTGTGAAAAAAGGCATGACCCTCCCCGATAATTTATTGATTAGGCTTCTTCTGGTTTGCCCTTGGCAAAGATGTTCAGATAGCCATTGTTTTTTTACAACCATAAACTCCTGCTTTCTCATCTTACTAGGGCTGTAACGATAGACCAAACCTACGATTCAGTTCGTATCACGATTTTTGATTTTAGGTTTGAAAAAAATCATGTTTTCGGTGCTGATGCGGTGTGACGCATTCAACATGTGGGTGGCGCTGCCAATAAAGCATCTAAAAGCTGTCACAAAGAACCGGTAAATGTAATGATATGTCTAATATAGCAAGGAGTCATTTTAATTGTTTATTAATAAACAAGTGTTTTCTGTGTCGACTGCAAAGATGAAGTTAACGATGCTGACTCGCAATCTTCGCAGTAGTGAATGCGCCAGAGAGAAATGCACATTTCATACGGATTACATAAACAGAGAGCAGTCTGTTTTCTTTAATTTTGAATTGTTCTGTTTAAAAGTAGACATTTCAAGCTTTCTATACATTTCTCAGGTCTGTGAGGCAAGTAGGCTACCTTACGCTGAGTTTCGGTTCATTTATGAGACGAGAGTCCAGTTCACTCGCCGGCGCCTCTGTGTCATGGTTATCTATTTTCTACTATATCCAGGCAATTGGTTGATGAAACATTGATTAAAATTAAGATACAATTAATAAAAAATGAAATTCACTTTAAAGAAAGGCTTTGTGCTTTCTGTTTGAGGTCTCTGTGAAAGTCGCTTTCAGAGCGGTCATGTCCATAATGGAGAACTGTCACGTCCGTAACATTGTTTTTTTTCCTCATAAATGCGAACACGACAAATAAAATAAAGAATATTTTACAGATGGTACTCAACCAGAATAATACTTTTATATAAATTGCGGGTGTGTATTTGCAACCTCTTACCGCTAAGAGGCGCTACAATCACAGACCTTGCAAAGTGTCAGTTTATTCTCTCTATTGCGTTATCTGCCGCCGCGCCGCAGCTCATTGAGAGCGATTGAAAGCTGGTAGCAGATCAATTCAAATGAAACATTTAACAAATTCATAATCGCAATACTGAAATTAAATTGAATACATCAACGAGACTTTGCAAGAGCATGGACATTAACTTGACTGCATTCAGACTATAGCTCTGTGGTCAACGCATAAACATGAGCCTCGTGGAGCTTCAATCGATCCAAGATCGAATCTCAGAGTAGCCAACAGTGTTTATGTTTTACCATTCTTGATGCTTAAATATGTAATTGTTTATTAAAGTCAAGCTTTTTGTTTAATTATCAATTGTACATTACAACATAAATTTGCTACATTCCATTTGAACCGCTGCACAGACGACAAAACTTATGAAGGAAAATTGTCAGCCGATCGCACCAGAAAACGAAGATGATGAAGCTTGTTTTTCAAATTTTTCAAAACAAATCAAACAAATCGGAAAAATACTTTCAATACAGTATTGCTTTCAATTAAAAAAATAAACAATGAAAATGTGAAATAAAAATAAAATTAATTAAGTTTGAAAACCCATCGCACATTTCAAGGTATAAATAAAGTGTCAGGACAGTTTATTTATTTAAAACAGGGATGCATCGAGTTTAGAGTTTATTCCCTTTGCGATGCAAAATAAGAAACACAATCTTATTCTTGCGACATTTTACATGTGTATTACCAACGAAATTGCAGCTGAGTTAAAAAATTAAATGGTACAAAACGAAAATAGTTCAAAGCAACATAAATTAAGAACAGGCGTTTTTCTTTGCCTCTCTCTCGCGCTGGATCTCTTTTTAGTAAGTTTCTTTTGTCTCCCTCACTGCGCGCGCCGGGTCTTTCTCGAAATTAAACATTTCAGGGTTGTTACGAACCCTTTTGTTAAAAGTGGCTACGTAAGGGTTTCACAACATAAAGAAGGACACGTGAAACACGAGTGCGCTGCGTTAACGTTTATTATACTCACAAACATGTAAAAACTCACGAAACACGTATCACAGATAAAGAAACATAATGAACTTCAAAATAATATGAAGGTAACAAATATTAATAAGACGAACAGCAAAGTAATTTAACTAAAGAAAAAGAAAAAGAAAAGCTTGTTTGCTGGTTCTCCTCTCTCCTGCCATGCTCCGCTTCAGCGTCCTTATTATAGTGAATCAGAAACGACTCCAACGAGACGCAGGTGTATAATGATACACAGGTGCGGACCTAACAAACTCAGACACAGAAAAAAACACAGAGTCATGACGTCATCACAAGGAGAGGAAAACACGCGACACAAACCGTAACACTCCCCCACATAAAGAAAGAACCAGTCTTCTTTTTTAGACAGGTTCTGGATGAAGCGAACAGTAAAAGCAACCAAGAACATAGTTACAATAATACAACTTACACACCTACATATAAAATTAAATTATACATTTACCTAGCCCCGAGAAAGGGCATCTGCCACGATGTTGCCAGTTCCCTTCTTGTGGTGGATCTCAAGATTATAACATTGAGCCATCAGCGCCCAGCACATCAAACGTTGGTTATGATTGTACATTTTATTTAAAAAAACCAATGGATTATGGTCCGTGTAGACGATGACGGGAGTAGAGCTGTATCCAACGTACACATCGAAGTGCTGCAAAGCAAGCAACATAGCTAGAGTCTCTTTTTCGATAGTCTACCTCGAGCTTGAGTGGACGAGCCAGGTCAGGAGCAGACAACACCAGAGCACTGCAAAGGAGAGACTTTGCACACAGAAAGGCACTTTGACATTCATCAGTCCAATTAAAAACAACTTTAGAGCTACACATCTTCGTTAAGGGAGCGACCACAGTCGAGAAATTTTTACAAAAAACACCTGTAATAGCCAGCCATGCCTAAAAATCGTCGCAACTCTCTCCTCATAGTGGGCACAGGGTATGCAAGAATAGCGGCCACTTTTGCATCGACCGGACGTACTTGACCGTTTCCAACCTGTTTCCCCAAGTATGTAACGGAGGCTTTCGCAAAATCGCATTTAGTCAAATTTAAAGTTAAAGAGGCGGCTGTTAATCGGCTAAAAACATTGTGCAAGGTAGAGATGTGCTCATTCCACGTAGAAGAATAAATAACAACGTCATCAAGATAAATGTTACAGTTTGGAACGTCACCCAACACTGTAGACATTAACCTTTGAAAGGTAGCAGGCGCGTTCCGAAGACCGAACGCCATACGTATATATTGAAAGAAAGAATCGGGAGTCACAAATGCGGAGATCTCAGAAGCACGTTCAGTCAATGGCACCTGCCAGTAGCCTTTTAAAAGATCTAATTTTGTAATGTACCTAGCAGTACCAAGATTGTCAATACAATCCTCTATTCGAGGCAACGGAAATGCATCCGGCACAGTAACAGAATTCACTTGGCGAAAATCGGCACAGAAACGGAATGAACCGCCAGCTTTAGGTACTAAAATGCACGGGGAACTCCACGGGCTATTACTCTTTTTGGCGAAACCATTTGCAACCAGATAGTTCACTTCACATTTCATGATCTCCCGTTTACCTACTGGAGAACGATACGCATGCTGTTTTATGGGAAGAGCGTTACCCACCTCAATATCATGTTGAATGACAGAGGTACCAGACGGAACATCACTAAACAAGTTAGGATAATCTTCTATTAAGTCAATCACATCCTGATGCTGGTCGCTAGATAAATAAGACAAATGAGATGGTAAAACTCTTAAAATCTCTGAATTCTTTAGAGGACCACCACTGAACATCTCCGTTGACATTTTCAACCCATCATCTACATCTTCAGCACCCAGGGTACTGGACAGCAAAGATACTCGTTCCACATTTGACACCGGCTGTACCTCACTCTGAGACAAGTCAGTCACCTCATCAGTCTTCACAGTTCGAGCTACATATTGTTTCAGCATATTTACATGACACAAACGTGTCTTCCGTCGTCGTTCTGGGGTATGGACTATATAATCAGTGTCACTCAGCTTGCTCTTAATTACATAAGGACCTGCAAATCGTGCAGCTAAAGCAGAGCCAGGCAAAGGAAGCAACACTAGTACTTTTTCTCCAGGCGTAAAATTACGCACAACCACACTCTTGTCAAAACGACGCTTCATTTTCTTCTGCGAAAGAGAAAGAGCTTCTTTCGCGACAGCACAGGCATTTCGCAATCGTTCACGGGTACGAGAAACGAAATCAAGCACATTATGTTTCTCAGTCAGTGGAGAAAAATTCATCTTTCAGTACTTTTAAAGGACCCCGTACATTATGTCCAAAGACCAACTCTGACGGACTAAAACCAAGTGACTCTTGTCGTGCTTCACGCAGTGCAAATAAAACCAAAGGGACTCCCTCATCCCACTCATTCCCTGCCTCCAGGCAATATTTACACAAACTGGACTTTAGCGTCTGGTGCCACCTCTCCAGTGCCCGTTGCGATTCAGGATGGTAGGCACTGGATGTGACATGTGACACGCTCAAACCTTTCGGAATGTCGGAATATCTTTGACAAGAAGTTAGTTCCTTGATCTGTTTGAACAGTTCTCGGCAATCCGAATGTTGTGAAAAATTTTATTAGAGCTTTAGTGACGCTTTTGGCAGTTATATTCCATAACGGAATTGCTTCTGGAAAACGCGTGACGGTGCACATGATTGTTAAAATATACTGAGAACCAGATTTAGTTCGTGGCAGCGGGCCAACGCAATCTACCAAGACGCGTTCAAGCGGTTCACCTACAGCCGGAATAGGTCGAAGTGGAGCAGATGGCACAATCTGATTGGGCTTTCCTACTACTTGACATGCATGACAAGACTTACAATATCGAGACACATCAGCTTTCAACCCAGGCCAGAAGAAATGCTGGAGCACCCGATGGTAAGTTTTATTTATTCCAAGGTGCCCAGACCAAGGATGATCATGTGCCAAGCTTAAAATATGCTGTCGAAATTTCGAGGGTACCAAATCTGATGGACCACATTCCAGTCATCCGAATTTTCATCATTCGATAATCGAGCATTCCAACTACGCATTAACACAGTGTTGTTCCAATAGAACTGATGGTTATACGAAGGTGACTTTTTAGTGTCAGCACTTAAATGACATTTCTCTAACGTATGATCACTTTTCTGAGCTGCAGTAAGAACGTCGCACGAAATAGGCAAAAACACATCAGGATCGGGACAAACAGATTTTTGGATCGAATTAACATGCACATGCTCTGCAGAGATTCTTGAGAAAAATGCTGTGACAAAGATGGACTCACCTAAATTCACTTCATTCTCCTTACCGAGACTTTTCGCCTGAGCGCGTGTCGTAACTGCACTAGAAGCAAAAACATTTGGGAAATGTTGTGCGAGCGCATCTGGTTGCTGATCAGTAACTGGGATTTTGGTAACATGCACAACTGGCATCACTTTTCCACCAGCAAGATCATTTCCCATGATAAAATCAATACCTTTAACAGGTAGGGAAGAACAAGCCGCTACATTAAAACATCCAGAAACTAATTCAGACGTCACCCAGACACGATGAAGAGGTACAGTGATGAAACCCATTTCTATACCCTGCACGATAGTGCTAGTATCACATTCGGAGCTTGCACAAAAAGGCAAAGTGTCAGACCGTATAAAAGACTGAGATCCTCCCGTATCACGTAAGATCTTCACAGCTTTCTTATCCTCAACACGACCAGTCAATGATACATAACCGTCAAACACGAAAGGCTGAAAACACTCATCAGGAGCTACCGAAATCATGGTCTGTGGAGACACAGTTTTTACTAAAACTGAACCGCGAGGTTGAGTAGAAAAATCCTGACGTTCATGCTTTCGTTTTAAAATTCGACACTCAGCAATAATATGTCCAACCTTGTGACAATAGCCACACTCTTTACGCATTTTCGGGCTAGATGGACTAGGCCTGACTTTAAAGTCAGAAGAATTAACTTCATTCTCTCTTTGTGAAATGTATCCTGAATCACTCGCACGCTTTACAAACACAGGTTTATGAATGAGTGCATACTCGTCTGCTAAAACAGCTGCTTGCTGCACAGTAGTAACCTTTTGTTCGTTTAAATATAAAGCAGTACGCTCAGGAACACAATTCTTAAACTCTTCAATGAGCAAAAGTTCACACAAAGATTGGTAATCCACGGCTTTACACGCCTTTATCCATCAATCAAAGAGTAAACCCTTCTCACGGGCAAATTCGACATATGTCTGAGAAGCAGATTTTTTCGTTGAGCGAAAACGTTGTCGGTAATGTTCAGGTACTAACTCATAGGCACGGAGAATCACATTTTTTACTGTCTCATATTGAACACTTTCCTCTAACGGAAGAGATGCACAAACTTCTTGCGCTTTCCCTGTTAACTTACATTGTAACATTAATGACCAAACCTCTGTTGGCCACTTCAAAGCAGATGCTATTCTCTCAAATGTCTGAAAATAAGCTTCAACTTTCTCACGGAAAGGTGGAACAATTACAATATTTTTCGCTACATTAAACGAAGTCGAATGATCAAGAGAATCCGTTAACACAGGTAAAGAGTTAACTATAGGTATCGCAGGAATATTTGGCACTAATGCAGCAGCTTCAACCTCAGAACTAGGTCTATCTTCGAACGCAGATGACTTTTTAGATCTTTTTGGATCGTCTCGCACAGCCTGTAATGCCGAGTTCACACTGCACGATTTTAGCCCCGATTTTGGCTCGCCGACAGGTTTTGAGAAATCGCCGACAAATGCCCGAAATCACAGGCAAATCGGAGCTCGTTCACGCGAGTGACAATCACGCAGTGTGAATGAGCAAAGACGCGATCTGACAGAATCACCGACGAGTCGCCGACGCCCGTGAGATATTTGGAATGCTAAATATCTGGACCTGTCGGTGATTCAAAATCCTGCTGCGTGAAAGTGTTCTGACTGAAAACTACATCGGCGATGACCGACAGCCAATGAGAGAGCAAGATGCAGCGGGTAGTTCGGGGAGGAGTTATAGGTCACAATTTCAGTATTTTAATAGATATATTTACAATTATATCAAACAGAAACAAAGCACAAACATTTGCTTGACCAGCAGCAACAGCAGCACATTGCAAAATTATTTATTTACCCCCAACTCTCTTTGCAGAACACACAGTCCTTGCTCCCCTTGTCTTCCCAGCCATTTCCTCATACATAATATGTTTTTTATTTTTCTCCTTTTCGCTGCAAATCAGTGCACAGACAATTTGGATCGCAAGCTTCTTGCAGGCTATCATTTTTAATTATTTCAGTCACGCGCGAGAACTGCGGTCTTACGCACGCGGGATTTTGCGCTATTTCCTTATCACTTCTCACGTGTGTTTGGTTGCAAAACGTAGTTTGCGGACCAGACAGAAGTTGTCGGCGATTCTTCCTCCTGAAAGTCATGCAGTGTGAAACCTCCTGTCGCCGATGCATCGTGCAGTGTGAACACACCAGCAACTGAATGTTACCCCAGATAGTCACGCAGTATGAAAAGAACAGTGACCCGACTACTTTGAAAATCGTGCAGTCTGAACTCGGCATAAGTCTAACTCCCGCATTTTAACTTTCATCTCCGCATCAATACGGTACAATTCAAGCTGATGCTGCAACTCATCCTTCCGTGCTTGAGCTCTGTCTTGCGTCTCAAGCTGTAAACGAGCTAATCGTACTTTTAAACGCAAACCTCCCTGACGTACAGGTGATTCTTCGGTAGAGAGGGATAAAGGTTCAAACTTAGGCAAAGAAAGAGGTGGTGGTCCTACCTTCACCCCACCACCGGCACCCGGCGTAACTGGATTGCCAGCGAGAGAACGCAGTGAGGTAGAAGAATGCAGTGGGAGTTGTTCCTCATCCATAACACTTGCTACTGATTCTGCTGATTCAGGAACATCCTCCAATAAAGACAACACCCCATCATTAATTAAACCAGTTAACATACAAGCTTTCAAGTCTTTCTTAAGCAATGTTTTAGAAACAGGTATTTCAAAGTGTCGAGCAATAAGGAACAAATCGTCCTTTCTACATTTTTCCAACACTGCAATGCTAGGTTGACTTACAAACTCATTTAAATCAAACGTCGCCATAATAAATTGATGAGCAAAAAACAAACATAATAAATTAGTAGGCTAGAACGTCTCCGGACCTAAACCTGCCTAACCGAGACCTAACTAAGACCTCTCTAGTCTTCAGAGGGTACCAGTTAAGAGGCAAGCCTCTCCCCCGGAGTACCTCCAAAAACAACAAACTAAAATAATAAAGAAAACAATAAATAGTAAACCGTAGTGAGAACCGGCGCTAAGCACGGCCCCCCTGGTTTACTCTACCTACCCGGAGATCGCCCAGCACCACCAACTTTATCTGCTCAAACAAAATTAAAGTAATCCGAAATCCCGACGAGCCCCCAATTTATGTTACGAACCCTTTTGTTAAAAGTGGCTACGTAAGGGTTTCACAACATAAAGAAGGACACGTGAAACACGAGTGCGCTGCGTTAACGTTTATTATACTCACAAACATGTAAAAACTCACAAAACACGTATCACAGATAAATAAACATAATGAACTTCAAAATAATATGAAGGTAACAAATATTAATAAGACGAACAGCAAAGTAATTTAACTAAAGAAAAAGAAAAAGAAAAGCTTGTTTGCTGGTTCTCCTCTCTCCTGCCATGCTCCGCTTCAGCGTCCTTATAGTGAATCAGAAACGACTCCAACGAGACGCAGGTGTATAATGATACACAGGTGCGGACCTAACAAACTCAGACACAGAAAAAAACACACAGAGTCATGACGTCATCACAAGGAGAGGAAAACACGCGACACAAACCGTAACAGGGTAAAAACACACCATACAGCTGATAATACTGTATATGTCGCTGCGTGTCATCCACACAAACCACGAAAGAAAAAACTGTAAGAAAAATACCTTTGTTGTTTCAAAGACACAGCATGCCTTGCTGAATTCACCTTACAATAAAACGAGGTTGATCACGAATTAAAGAGCTCTGTAGGCCTAACTGCTAAATTGAAATTGTGTGTGGAAAACCTTTAAATACAATCAATAAAACTACAATATTTATAATTTAATAAGATATAGGACCTACATATGGACTTTTGGAGATTTTGAGATTTATCCTTAAAAGAATTTTGCCTTTGCCTGCTCATCAGGCTGGCTATCCGACACTTTCCATATGAAAGACGGAACATTAACACCTATTGTCCTGCACCCTCACGATAAAGCAACTATACTGCCTTCTCCAAACCCCCCACAGGCTATCTGAGACTGCAAAACAAAACAAAGAGTTTCCAATTCACACTTAAACGCTATTCTAGACATTAGCAATAGGCTATTCAAGTGTTGATAATGAAGGAATTAAATAATTGAAGCTATGTAGTAATATATCTGTCATAAATGTTTATTACTAAATATTCAATTAGGCCTATTTCAATAATTGAAGGATTAAAACGCTACTTCAGTTTGGGCCGGCTTTTTCCAAGCAAAACTAAATACAATCTTCGAACGCATGTTCATTTGTTGTCATGAACAAAATGTTCAACTCAATATTAAATTCCACAATGATCTTTGAATCCTTACAACCAGGGTGCGATTTGTGAATAAAGTTTTTTTTTTTTTTTTTTTTTTTTTATTCAAATAAATCTCGAACCACAGTGCTTCGTGCTGCTGTTAAACTAAATAACATTTATAAAATAATTATTAACTTAAATGAAACAATATCGCAACATTGACAAATACATTTATTTTATCTGTTTTTACAATTTAATTCAGGACGATTTAGCCTACATTTAATTAGAGCGAGATTTTCACCCTTTCCTTGTCCTTTCCTCATTGGGAAGCGCTCACATGATAGCTAAACATGTTTGAGTAGATCCTCTGTACCTCTCGGTTTCATATGGATTACATAATCAGGCTTTAGACATAGCCGATTTTGTATCGTGACTGAGCTGAGGCAAGTGGCTTTCGGTTCATTTTTGTGACGCGCAGTTCCCGGAGACAGAGACGACAGACAAACTTTTGTCGTTAGCCTAATATGGATAAAAGTTTACAGTTTTGAATGATGTAGGCTATACTCTACTCTTATCTGTATGACCGAAAAACTACAGAGTAGCCTATTAAAGGGATACTTCACCTCTGGGAAGATGAATGTGTATTTAAAATAGGTAATTTAAGTAGAAGAAATGTGAAGAAATTTTTGAATTTGGAGCTTTCTAGACTGAGAAAAGCCAGAAAATGTATTTTTGGCTTATGTGGATGAAAGACAACAACTCCCAGAATGCACTTGCTTCGCTGCCTTAGGAGGCCACGCCTACCGGTAAGAGTGCGCAGTTGAAAACAACAAGGCTAACTTAGCCTACGTGATGAGTTTGCCAGGGATCTCTAGAGATCGCCAAAAATGTCCGGGATTCGGCTTTTGCGTTCTACAGTCGCCATTCATTCATCATGTTTACTGTGGCGAGCAGGACGAGGCTGAGGGACGCGGGAGAACGGCGCGAGGCCGGTGGCGTCATTACTGAGACACGCCGGGTCTCCCATCTCTCACGGAGGAACGGGAATTTTCTTAGCAAGGGTAAAACGCACATCAACCGATCACTTGTTTAGCGTTCATGTAAACACTACATTCAGATTCACCAATCGGAATGAATTCAGTTAGATTGAAACAAAAGGTGTGCATGTAAACAATGAATGGCGACCGCAGAACGCAAAAGCTGAATCCCGGACATTTTGAACGATCTCGCCCGCCGGACAAGTCCGGGAAAAGGAAGATGGTAACCCCTACTTACTCAGCTTTCTCCTACTATTCAGCTTTCTCCACAGACCACAGAACAAGAGCCTGCTAGCTTAGCTTCCAAAGAAAGACGGCTGACTGTGTGTACATTCTGTGAGTGAGATCCCACCCTCTATGGGCGGGTTGAAAACATGCGGAACAACGCCATCTACTGGCTGTAGTCTTTAGCCTCTGGTCAGAAAATCCTCCGATGACGCAAAATGACGATTTTTGCGTCATCGGAGGATTTTTTCCAGACAAAAAATACATAAATCTCTCGTCTCAGGGGGATATGAGGGTGGAAAGCATGGTAATTCAAAAATACTACAGGTTTTCTACTAATACAAAGCTTAATGCTAAATCCTGAAGTATCCCTTTAAGTTATTTTAACTGTTAAGAGAAAAATAAATCCAAATGAACGCGCCGCCGCGTTTGTCGAACACTAATTCAACATGCTAGAATAAAACCCGACTTTAGAACAATGCATTGCGCCACTCGTCGTGGTGTGGCAAAACACTTAATTATAAACTTCCATATTTCATTCAAAACAATCTCAAAACCACTTTGTGACATTTTGAAAAGCCGTGCGAACCATGAACGTAACAGAATACTGGTTCTGATTTTATTGTTTGTCGTTTAAACGCGCCTGTTGCATATCTTTATTTTATATATTTTATATGGTTTATTGGTGAAGTAGCAATATAATTTTATTTTATAAATATAAGCAAAAAATGATGGTGTAACTGGTGAGTTTTAGAACTAGACAAATCTCTCTGCATCAATAATAGGCTATAAAATGCATTAATGGGCTAATGTTAAAATTACAATAGTCCAAGTTGGTTCGGGATTTGAACCCGTGTCATCACTCGGCCATGACTTCACTCGTTGCAAAATGCCCAAACGTTCCCATGTGTGTTCGGTCACACAAGCGAGCCGAGAAGCGCTCTTCATTCGTCTCATTCCTCAATAGAATAGTACAAATAATCAGCTTCATTACACATAATTTACTTTTGTTTGTTCTTTTTGGTATTAAATTTGTTTTTGTTTTTTTGTGTGTGTGTGTGTGCTTTTTCTCGCACTGCTCCCCAGGGAATAGGCTTGTCGCCCACCGACGTATAGGCCTACAATATGAAATACAGGTTATATTGTTATCGTCTCTATTTTTAATTTGTTATTCTATTTTTCTGGCCTTGTAAAAATGTTCTATTCTGTATTTCATCATTTCTGTTAATTGACATTAACCCCACTTAAGGCAATTGAAAAAAAAAATGCAGCAATTGCTGCTGTTTTGCACAATATCCCTTTGCGCCACCTGGCGGTCATTTCGCGAATGACTTTGAAATGCGATTGGTTTATTTTTGCTGGGGTAGTTTTGCCGCGGTGGCTGGCGCGGTGGTAATAGGCATTCTGGTTGAGTACCATCTGTATGTTCTGTGGAGGCCAACCCTTCTTCATCCGGTGGGAATATTACTTTTGGTTTGTGCAGTGTAATTCATAGAATTACTAAAAAATATTTTGCCACCTAAAAGTTAAAGATTTTTTGTCACGTCACACGTGTATTTCCCTCATATTAAATATAAAACGCATGCGACTTATATTTTTCTAATGTCTTGACTCCTTTATTAAGGGAGTATGGATATATAAACAGGCGTTTCAATATATTGGTATTAAATGCATTTTCTGAGAATTTATATTTCAAGTTTTGACTGCAAATGTCACGTCCATAATGCTGGAATTGCCCAATTTTAACAAATTTATCCTCAACTAGTTTTTTGGTCTAGGTCTACGTATTTTATTATGTTAACTTAGTAATTTAAAGATGTGGTAGCCCTACATCTTACACATCACACTCCACTGTTGGCAATTTCAGTAGATTTACTCACTAACATTATTGTGGAAACAAAATAAGAATGGAAACTAAAATATGGTAGTATCGCGCTACAGCGCACACTCTATCAGCTGCAGTTCTGGCGCCTCAGTCCCAATACTGTAAAACTCGACGTACATTCACATCACATGTTAATGCAGCGGTAGAGTTACACTCACAGGACACTGCACTTATTCGCAATCACAAAAGTTCATTATTTGCTCGTGCTTTAAAGCTTTGCCAGGTAAACATTTCATTGGCGTTCTGTTCTGACATGATGCACTTTTTCTGAGCGCGTACTGAAGTGCGCACTGTCAAACACCACCAAACTGGATTTTTGTTGTGTCAGACGCATCTGATAGCGATGGGGGGCCGAGACCGTGAGAGCTACATGGAGCTACATGTAAAAGATATGCAGCAAACAAGCCACTTTGAAATGTTGCTGTTTTCATGAATACAAAAGTTGGTTGACCCTCCCCCTAGACTAAAAAAAGTTGGATGACCCTCCCCTCAACAAAGAATAAAAATACATGACCATCCCCTATTTTCCTCCGGTGGTCCATTCCATAAATACCGAAAGGTCCCGAAGTGTTTATTTTCTCTTCAATATTTAGATTATCTCGAAATTTAAAATGTCTGGCATTTTTTGAAAAACAGCTAAATATCCAAACTGTATAACATGCATTTGAAACATGTCATGACAGCATGTGTAAAGATTAGGCTGTTCACACAAGACATCAGATTTAGTCTAGATACAGTACAGCCTTCACAGTGTGAACACTAAGTAATTATACTGTATTGATGACTGGATGTTCAAACTATTGTATTGTTTTTCTTTAAGCAGCTCGTGTGGAAACAGATCAGGAGAAGACTAATAGACTGTGCCAATCTGCTGTTAATAACAAACTTAAGACATCAAGAGAAAACTCAAGCAGCAGCACCATGGGAAAAGACCACAGCGATGGAGAGAGTTTAAGGGTTGCACATGATATCAAGATCAACTGGAGCAGACAAATAGAAGATGGAAGCAATGAAAACCTGCCCATGTTTAAACTCCATCTGGATGAAGCGTGGAAGAACAGTGATGGATTCTGCAGAAGAAGCACGTTTGGGAAAAACATCACTAAAGAGAACAAGACCATCATGATGATCGGAGCCACAGGTTCAGGAAAATCCACTCTGATTAACAGCATGATCAACTACATCCTGGGAGTGCAATGGAAAGATGACTTCCGGTTTGTGCTGATAGATGAAGGGAAGCAGAAATCCCAGGCTGAAAGTCAGACTTCGGAGATCACGGCATATCAAATCAATCACATGGATGGTTTCCAGGTCTCATATTCTCTGACCATTGTGGACACACCAGGCTTTGGTGATACCAGAGGAATTTCACAAGACCAGAAAATCACAACGCACATTCAGGAGTTCTTTTCTCATCCCGGAGGGATCGACTGCATTGATGCCGTGTGTTTTGTAGTACAGGCTTCACTTGCCCGTCTGACTCATACACAGAAATACATATTTGACTCCATTCTTTCTATATTTGGGAAAGATATTGCTGAAAACATCCTTATGATGGTCACCTTTGCAGATGGAAAAACACCTCCTGTTCTCGAGGCCATCAAAGCCTCTGGGGTTCCCTGTTCTACCAATAAGTCTGGAGAGCCACTTCACTTCAAGTTCAATAACTCTGCTCTGTTTGCTACCAATAACACTTCTGCAGATGATAAGGAGTCCGACTGTGACAACTTTGACCAGATGTTCTGGAAGCTGGGATTTTCTAGCATGATAAAGTTCTTCACATCCCTTAACATGATGGAAACTCAGAGCTTGTCTCTGACACGGGAAGTCCTGAAAGAGCGAAAGCAGCTTGAAGTGCTTGTGGAAGGCCTCCAGCCCCAAATCAATGCTGGTCTGACTAAACTGGATGAAATCAAGAAGACAAGAGCTGCTCTGGAGCAACACAAGGTGGAAATGGATGCAAACAAGGATTTTGAATATGAAATAGAAATAACTGTCCCAATGAAGATCGATAACCAATCTGACTACTACTTATCCAACTGCCAGACGTGTCACTACACATGTCATGACACATGCACAATTGCAAATGACAGTGAAAGACATGGGTGCATTGCCATGAAAGATGGAGTGTGTACGGTGTGTCCAGGAAAGTGTGCCTGGAATGTGCACTTTAATCAGAAATACAAATGGTTATATGTCAAAAAAAAGAAAAAGGGAACCTATCAGGATTTAAAAAAGCGATATGAGGCTGCACATGGAAAGATCATGTCAAAAGAAAAGATCTTTGAAGAGCTTGAAAAGGAGCTTGAGGTTGTCCAGGATAATGTGGCTGAACTGATTGAAAGATCTCAAAAGTCTTTGGAGCGTCTGCAGGAAATCGCCCTCAAGCCCAATCCTCTGTCCACTCCTGACTACATTGATCTGATGATTGAGTCTGAGAAACATGATGGCAAGCCTGGATTTCGAGATCGCATTCAGTCTTTAATGGAGGTCAGGAAGAAGGCAGAGACCATCAGTAAGGTATCATCTGGAGAAGTGCTTCCAGAGGACTGGGAAACATACAAACCTGCAACAAGAAAAAAATGAACCAGCCTATGATCTAAGAGCCCTGTTCAGTAAAGCAAATAATTATGGGTTCAAGTCAAACTTTAACTGTTAATATACAACTAGATTAAAAAGTTCGTCGAGACAAACTTTAAGTTGGCTTGAGAAAGTTTGGACCATAAAGTTTAAAAAAGTTTAAAGTTTAAAATCATTTGAAGTTTAAATTAGTTTAAAGATTAAATTAGTTTGAAGTTTAAATTAGTTTAAATTAGTTTGAAGTTTAAATTAGTTTAAAGTAGTTTAAAGTAGTTTAAAGTAGTTTAAATTTTAAAGTAGTTTAAAGTTTGAAGTAGTTTAAAGTTAAAAAGTTGTTAGGGTGTTTCTAGTGGGTTGCTAAAGTGTCCTGGGTGGTTGCTAGGGTATTCTGGGTGGTTGCTAGGGTGTTGCTAGGTGGTTGCTAGGCGGTTCTGGGTGGTTGCTATGCTGTTGCTAGGGTATTCTGGATGGTTGCTAGGGTTTTGCTTTGGGTGGTTGCTAGGGGTGGTAAACTCCTAAACTCGTTTACACACTCACTCAGACACACACACACTCAGAGTTTATGACTTTAGAGTTTATAAGTGTATAAACTGATGAGTTTATAAGTGTAAGAGTTTTTGAGTTTAGAGTTTATAAGTGTATAAACTGATGAGTTTATAAGTGTAAGAGTTTTTGAGTTTTGAGTTTATAAGTTTAAATGAGTTTTAGAGTTCGGAGTTTATTAATATGAATTTAAGAGTTCATAAGTCTATGAATTCATGAGTTTATAAGTTAATTCGTTTATAAGTGTATGAGTTTAGAGTTTATAAGTTTAAATGAAGTAGATTTAGTAGTTTTAAGTTTAAATTAGTTTAAAGTTTAAATTAGTTTGAAGTTTAAAGTTTAAATTAGTTTGAAGTTTAATTTAGTTTTAAGTTTAAAGTAGTTTAAAGTTTAAAATAGTTTGAAGTAGATAGATAGATAGATGAGTTTGTTAGTTTAAAAGATTTGATCGTCATTTTTAGGAAAACCGTAAGTCCCATCAGTCTGAAAAGGTATAGCACACCTGGTCAGATCAGTTTGAGTGTCTGAGCCGAGTTTGGAGTATGTAGAGTTAAAGCTCTAGGAGGAGTTTGAGTCAGAAATTTCAGAGTAAGAAGAATAATAATAACTAGATGCAAAAGTTCGTCGAGACAAACTTTAAGTTGGCTTGAGAAAGTTTGGACCAGAAAGTTTTTTGCTAGGTGGTTGCTAGGGTGTTTTGGGTGGTTGCTAGGTGGTTGCTAGGGTGTTCTGGGTGGTTGCTATGGTGTTGCTAGGCGGTTGCTAGGGTATTCTGGGTGGTTGCTATGCTGTTGCTAGGCGGTTGCTAGGGTGTTTTGGGTGGTTAATAGGCGGTTGCTTGGGTGTTCTGGGTGGTTGCTATAGTGTTGCTAGGTGGTTGCTAGGGTATTCTGGGTGGTTGCAATGGTGTTGTTAGGTGGTTGGTAGTTGTCAGATGGTTACTATGGAGTTTTTATAGAGTTCTTAGCATGATCTTGGCATGATTTAGCATTTAACTAATCACTATTAGCATGTAGCTATTTACTGCTAGCATGTGTAGTGGAAGTGCTGTTTGCTAGCATGAGTCAAAAGAGCCAAACCTCATCTCTATACGATGTTCTGATACAGAGATATAGGTCTTGCAAAATGGTTGCTAGGGTACTCAAGTTTGGTTGCTATGGAGTTGCTTGGGAGCTGGGAGCTTTAAACTTAAGAAGTTTAAAGTGGTTTGAAGTTTATGATAGATAGATAAATAAGTTAGATAATACACATACACACTCAGAGTTTATGAGTTTAGAGTTTATAAGTGTATAAATTGATGAGTTTATAAGTGTATGAGTTTTTGAGTTTAGAGTTTGAGTTTAAGAGTTCAGAGTTTATTAATTTATGAGTTTAAGTGTTCATAAGTCTATAAGTTCATGAGTTGATAAGTTCATTAATTTATAAGTGTATGAGTTTAGAGTTTATAAGTTTAAAATAAGTAAATTTAGTAGTTTGACGTTTAATTTAGTTTGAAGTTTAAAGTAGTTTAAAGTTTATATTAGTTTGAAGTTTAATTTAGTTTGAAGTTTAAAGTAGTTTAAAGTAGTTTGAAGTAGATAGATGAGTTTATTAGTTTAAATGAGTCTTAAATAGCTCATATAGTATATAGAACGGCAGTTTGAATTAGTCTTCAAGGTGTTTAGATTTAAATTTTTGTCAGTTGGTGAGTTTGAATCTGAAAACATTCCGCAATGTTAAGTCAATGGGAGTTTTTCCGAGTTTTGATCGTCATTTTTAGGAAAACCGTAAGTCCGATCAGTCTGAAAAGATAAAGCAACTCGACTCAGATCAGTTTGAGTTTCTGAGCCGAGTTTGGAGTATGTAGAGTTAAAGCTCTAGGAGGAGATACATTTAGTTTTTTTTAGTCTCAGAAGTATATTAATATGTTTAAATAGGATTTCAGTAAGTTGGCTCTCTCAAGCCAACTTAATTAATATAGTTAAAATTAGGCACAGTTAAATGTAACATTTATTATGATGTGTTCATGTGAATAAAGTTCACTTTAAATAAAAGTTTCTTTTTTTAATGTTCTTTAAAATGTGTTAATAAATGAAAAAATAAAACAATCTGATAATTTGCTGTTTAGGCGTGACTTTCAGTTATACTACAAAGTTGAATGGCTATAAATACTCATTTTATCCTTCATTGTAAGTTGGAAAAACAAGTCAGTTTAATAGAGGCATCAGTATTAGTATTGGTATCAGTGATACTGGCCTTCATTCATAGTAATTAGTAAAAAGATGCCATTAAACAAATATTTAAGATCTTTATGTTGATAACTTAGCAAGCCATAGCTCAGGGTAGTATTATTCACAATGGCTTTTCATGTGATTTGATTTTTCACCATTGATTATTTTGGTAATAACATAATCGGCTAAACCCCTCATTACTCAAGCTGTTTGCAGTTTAATGCAGGTTGCTGCAGATTACAGTTTTTTTTAATTGCCACTAAGGCCCTGTTTCACAGACAGGGTTTAGATGAAGCCAGGATTGGGCCTTAGTTCAATTAGAGTATTTAATATTGTCTATAAAATGGGTAACGTTATGTTTAGGTGTGGGAGTAGGGTTAAATGATCTTACATTTATAATCTATAAGATGTTATACTATGTTTTCATATTGCAGTTCCATAAATACTGTGAGCCAAAATGTTGAGAAAAATAAAGTGGTTTCCCTTTTATGCAGTCCTCTGGGACTTTTTGCTGTTTAACCCTCTGGGGTCTAAGGTGTTTTTGGGGTCCTTGAGATGTTCTGACATGCCCTGACATTTTTGCTTTTTTCAGTTGCTTATAAACATATTAATGGCAAAGGTGTAAATTCACTCTATATAGCACAAACAGGGCTACCATCATATGTGAGCACCATGCATGTACATGTTTGTATTTTTGAGAGAATAATGTTTATGCATGGTTATTGAAAAAACTAAAAACTAAAGTTTCTGAAATAAGGCCATAAAACACATTCTAAATATGTGTCAATAAGACTTTTGACTAATGGATGTCATTGCCTAGAGTTTTTTCTTCAAAATGATGTGAAAATTGTCCTGCCTAATCATTCACATAACACAATGCATTGATTTAAATTTTGCAAAACACTTTCTGTCTGGAAAGGCAATATGCGGAGTGGGCGTCAACGATCATGCATATTTAGTGGTTCGCACCTGGAGACAGTGGCGGACTGGCACCAAAAAGAGGCCCTGGCAATTTTAGCAGAGAGGCCACATTTGTTTCCCTCTAAACCTCACTTATCGGGCTTATGCTACTCTGAATAATGCCTGAACTTTGTATCTTGAGCACTTCTTGCGCTGCTTTTTGTTTTTTTCCTCTTCTTGATGACTCGCTTAATCTAGTCCTACTTTGTAAGTCGCTTTGGATAAAAGCGTCTGCTAAATGACTAAATGTAAATGTAAAGGTAGATAGTAAATAGTAATGCCTTACTTTACTTTATTACTCCCTGGAGAAAGTAACTAGTTACTAGTTAATTTTTTTTTCTTAATTACTCTATAATTGCCTGAGATGCATCAGATGGAGGGAGAACATACAAAGGAGGAGTGTTCTTTAGGGTCTTTATTACGCCAACAACAGACTGGCACTGTCTAGCACAAATAACTACAAACAACTGTACTTGTACTTGCCGTTGTTGACGCTTCCATTTTTCCCCATCTGTCAGATTCTGTCCCAATAATATCTGTCTGCAGAGCCGCAGAGCCACAGTTTCACCACAGCAGTTTTACCCGCGCATGCGCAATTTCAGGTTGTAATTCAAGCCCTATAAATAGTCATTTATATGCAAAATTGTCTATAAAACACAACCGGTCTTCCGACCTTTTACTATATGCGCGAGGGAGAGAGAGAATACAGCGCTCGTGTTGTTTGAAGGCGGTGAGAGTGAACGGGTTGCGCGCGCGCGCGTCCGGGGCGCTATATTTTTTCCCCCAGGATGGTAGGGGAAGACTCATGAATATTCATTAGGGAAGTCATCCCTGATTGGCCTTAACTGCCGCGTGTCGACCAATCGGTGATGGTAAATGATACCTCGTGCCAAACCCAGACCAATCACTGTTCCATTCACGCCCTCCTCCCCTTCCCTTCTGTTCTCTGTGTTGTGTGCCTTGTGTTGTGTGTGATGAAGGTGCTACTGGCAAATGTAACGCAAGTAACTAGCTCGGGAAAACTGTAATAATATTACCATTTTCAGACGAGTAATGCCTTACACTACCAGTTACTGAAAAAAGTAATATTATTGCAGTTATTACTTTGTAACGCGTTACACCCAACACTGTTTATTTAGCCTTTTTATATGGTTGTGATGAGCGCCGAGCGAGCCGCTGGCTGTGCTGCCGGTTGCGGGCGGCCAATCCGCCAAAAGGCGGCCGCATCTCCGCTTTATTTATTTATTTAGCCCTTTTTATATGGTTGTGCGCCACAAGTTGTGATGAGCGGCGAGCGAGCCGCTGGTGATGCTGCCGCTTGCAGCCATTGCGCCAATAGGCGGCCGCTTCCTCGCTTTATTTAGCCTATTTATTTGTTTGTGATGCGGCCACAACAAGTGATGAGACCAGGCGGCCGCAGTGGCATTTGCCCACATTGCCCAATGGCCAGTCCGTCACTGCCTGGAGACAATGGGGCCCGCATACTTAATGAGGCATTCATTCAGGTGTGTCACAAGAAAGAATGCAAGAGCAACAGTTTGAAGCATCTCGTGGTTTTTTTATTTTTCCACAAATTGTGCTTGCAAATTGGCCTATAATATCAAAAGGAAAACATGTCTAGTAATTGTGCAGTTAATTCTCATACTGTATTTTAAGTTTTGGAATATTTATCCTCTCCCCAAATTTGTCACTAATAAAACACAATAAAAAATGATTTTAAAGAAAAGGCTTATATTTAACTTTTATTAGTTTGTTTACATCTCCTTGTATTTTTTTATTTATTAAAAAGGTTACAATTACAAAAACAATTCAAGTGTAATCTTTCTTTGTAAAAACTAAAGTATACATTTTATCATACATATTTCAAAGTTAAGGATTCATTACTTGAATATAGCCTAGGCTACATTGGGATAAACAACATATTATTTGATTATTTTTGACAAAACATACTATATTTAACATATGAGCAAAAATTGGCAAACGAAAGCTTATTTGAGGTGGCAGATATTTTACAGTAAAAATGTATAATCTATCCAAAACTAATCAATGAAATGTTGTCTTTCATATGTCTGTAACATAGTAACTTTCGTTTTTATTATAAGAAATATAAATGTTAATTTGCAGTTTAATATGTTGCTTATACAAATACATTTTATTTCAACATATTTCACTCGATTTTTACTCAGTAGCCTATAGCAATACAGTTTGCTTAAAGCGAAACATTCACAGACAGAAACGATTTAAATTTAAACCGTCTTTTGCCAGTTGTGGTAAATAGCGGCATCTCTGCCGTTCATTCATTCATTCATGCACAGAAACGCGCCGCACTTGAGAATGAAAAAAAACCTACTACATTATTCCATAGCCTCGGATCTGTTGCTCCTCGTACTTCTGAGGTAAATTTTCCATTATAGTATTATTCCTCACAGCGCCGCGAGACTGTGTAAACAAGTACAATGATCTGATGTGTTTTCTCGAGCTGATGTGGGCGTTCACAGTTTGCGTGGATTGCCTCAGACATTTGCGTTTGAATAGCGTGCGCTCTCCGTGGGCGGAGTCACATTACATATGAATGAGCTCTAATTAGCTCGACTGGAATCGCTCTCTTTTAATGCAGATTTCACAAGATGAGAATATTTGTTTTTTATATAAATTACTTCATTTAAAAGAAGAGAATTCAAGCTTCATTCCTGTGTGTCTGTATGTCTGTTTGACTGAGTATTCGCTGAGTTACAGTTCATTTTCGGACGCGTTTCAGAATGGACTACACGGACAGAGAGAAGGCAGAACTCACTTCGTGTTTATTTTTCTTTATTTGGCAAAAAGCACAACACTTTGTTTTTATTGTGAGTATACACAAAAATAATACACATTTAACAGGATCGATTGATGTATAACACAAGCATATAAGATAAAAAGTAATATTTTATTTTATTTATTTGTTTTCACTGATAAGGAAAAAAACGAGCCTATCGCGCCGGCGCGATAGCCAACCTCAGGGGGTTAAATAAAATAAAAATAAAAAATTGGTTAAATGCAAGTCTGTTTTTCACTTTTTCTGTCTAGTAAACAGTAGTTAATGTCTTGAATCTAGTAGGTAAAATGTCTTGAATCTAGAACAATATTACTTTTGTTGAGCTTACAATAAGGTATGAGATGACTTGAGATGATGACAGGATGGTAAATTATGACTTATTATGGCAAAAGAGCACTGCCTAATACGAGTCAGGAATGCTAACTTCAAGACATTTTGTCTCAAAAATTCCAGTTTACAATCTTATTTCAAGTTGGTGGTGACATAAATCTAGAACAGTGTAACAATTATAGAACTAAAAATTAGTTAAATACACTTGAAACAAACAGGATGACCAAACAAAAATGCTACTTTTGAGGGGAAAATACTATTTTTGAGCATGACAAGCTTATTATGAGACACAAAACACCACAATACTAGTAAAATATAGCTAAAAATGAGTTTTCCCAGCTAATATCTTGTAAGGCTTAAATATGTCTTATTTCAAGAAATCTTACCAAGAGAATTTTTACTTGTTCCATTGGCAGATTTTTTTGCTTATTACAAGCAAAAAATATCTTGTATTAATTTTTTTTTTGCTTATTTTTGGAGTGGCCTTTTTTCCAGTGTATACCTGCGCTGTGGGGCGGAGCATGTAATCACGCATGCCAATGTTGAATTGGCTTGATTAAATAGTAGTACGAAGAAGACAGGCTCTGAGCGTGATCCCCATTCAGTCGACGTCGACTATGTCTGATGTTCTCGACTGAAAGGGAACAACCCTCAACTCACAAATGTTATGAATGTTGACAAATTATACATGTTTTTAAAGTTCTATGGGTTTAGTGTCAGTACCCAGTCTCAGTTTAATGACAGAAATGTAATAATTTTGTTAGATTGTGTCATAAAACTGCAATCGTGAGATGAATCCAATTTGTCACATTTGGGTAAATTGTCAAAGTCAGGTGTCTATTGAACATCATCCAGTAGCACTTTTGTCCTCAAAATTATTAAATCAGTGAAATATTGATATATTTTCCATATTTTAATGAATTCTTCTGACCGATCTATCTTTCATTACTGTTCTTCAAAAAATTATGCAATTTCAACACTGTTTATGTTGTAAAACTGTATATTATCATATACATTAGACCAGGGTTCCTCAAACTCACCTGAGCAAGCTAATCATCGTCTTCAGGATCACTAGAAAATAACAGGTAGGCAAGTTTGATCAGGGTTTGAGCTAAACTTTTCAGGACAGTGGCCCTCCAGGACCGAGTTTGAAGAACCCTGCATTTTAGACTCTCAACAACAAATGAGCTCCTCCCCTCCCTTTCTCTATATCTCTCTTTATATGTTTCTCTCTGTCTGTACCCATAGTGCTGGGCGGGATGACCAAAAATTTATATCACAGTATTTTTATTTTTTTTATTTTTTTTGAACTTATATTTTTTATTTAGAATCACAGCATACATACAATATAGTATGGCATTGGGTTTTAACATGTTAGTCCATTATGTTTCCATGAAATTGACAATTCTTCAAAACTTAATTATATCGTATACATTATACAGAGAAAGAAAACAAATACACCTAGTACAGGGGGAGGGAAAAAATAAATACATTTAAAAAAATAAAAAAAAATAAAAGGAAATAGAGAAAGGCAGAGATGAACACAGGGTGGATATGACAGTATAACTCATGATCACTGGAGTATTAAAGGCATCACAGGGGCCCACCTCTTTAAGAAGATCGTTTTCTGAAGTCGTAATGCAAATGTGATTTGTTCCATTTCGTACAACTTCCATACTTTTTGAATCCAAGCATTGTATGATGGAGGGTCAAGTGTTAAATCAAATCAAATCAAATCAAGTATATTTGTATAGCGCTTTTCACAATACAGATTGTATCAAAGCAGCTTCACAGTATTAAATTAAAATAAAATAATGCAACAAAGTTTGTTTCTAGTGTAATTTATTGATTGACAGAATAAAATTAAATATCCCCAAAATATCCCCAACTGAGCAAGCCAAAGGCAACCATCTGCCTGTAATACACTTAATGGCTGCAGCAAGTAAAATTTGTAATAAATATTCTTTAGCTCTACCCTCAAGGCCCTCTGGACGCACACCTAGAAGGGCTATTATGGGGTCTTTTGGGATTTCACAATGGAAGATTTATTTAAGGGCATCAAATATATCTTTCCAGTAATTTCTTAATTTTGGACATGACCACAAGATATGGGTGTGGTTACCAACATGCTGACCACAATTTCTCCAGCACTTGTCTGAACAGGATGGATTCCATTTTGCAATTATCTGTGGGGTTCGAAAAAATCTGGTTATTATCTTCCATTGAATTCCCTCCAGACATTAGAGTTGGTCACAAGATGTACCTCTCCACAAGCTTCCTCCCAAGTTTCAAGAGGAACTGTTTCATTAATTTCGGCCTCCCATTTTTCCTTGATCTGTAATGTGTTATTTGAATTCTTAGTCGAAAATAATAGATATCCTTTAGAAATAATTTTTTTGCCCGCACGTCCAATTTGTATTTCTTTAAAATAAACTTCTATTGGGGAGGGTTTTTTAATCATTTCTAGATCCTTATGCGTTGTGAGGAAATGTCTCAGTTGTAAATATCTAAAAAATTCAGACCTTGGGAGTGTGAATTCATTTCTTATTTGTTCAAATGATTTAAGTGTGTCATCATGAAATAATTGGTGCAGATAATCAAGTCCATATTTAGACCACTTTTTGAAACCCACGTCTGTACGAGATGGTGCAAAGTCATTAAAGGGGCTATATGCAACTTTTCCCCCAAAATAAACGTAACAATAGACTTTTTATTTTACCATTTATGACTCAAACATCTCCTGATGAGCATACTGACACCTTGTCCGCTCACAGTGGGTGCACCTATAAGCCTGTATCCTATTTTTCCTATTTTCTGTCGGGTCGGATTTTTCGCGCGCTGTCTGCGGATGTGACGTCAAGCGCGTTCATGTTAAACGTTTCAGATCACTCTGCCACCACCACTAGTCAGCAAGTAGCCTACACTCGCAAGCAGTGCAATGGATTGTGCGAATACACAGAAGAGACCCAGGACAACTCGGACACCAACAGTAACTCCACAGAAGACTAAAAAAGTTAAACCACTGACAAGTGGCCGAAAAAGATCGAAGATTGAGAGTGACCGGCGCTGAGCAAGGACTAGAGTGAACATCGGCTTCGCATTTGAGCCTTGGAGGGAGCTCAGGGGTCCGTTCTTCGTACGTTGCTTATTACATCCGAGATCAAATGACACATCCAAGATGATATCATCGTGTGAATCATGATCTGGCTAACTCGGTTCTTCGAACACACTTGCCGGATATGATTAGTATCGCTGGATTGAGTTATCTGAGATAATTGCGCGTTCATGCGCTGGTTAAAAGGGGATATGTATCGATAGTAGAAACATTGATCAGCAACGCTGCTATTGGCTGCTCAGCGTGGCCAAAGAGCGCGCTCAGTTTTTCTCCTCAGCAGAGCAAGAACTAGTCGAAGTTTATTCGGAATTTTAATGTTTAATCAAAACGCCAGGGAACACCTCAAAGTCTGCAAAAGCCAGGAGAGAGGGCTGGCAAAAAGTAGCAGACAATTTAAATCCATTAGAAGTGGCCATGTTAGATGTTTTTATCACTTAATAGCCTATATTTTTGTATTTTAATAATTGCATAATTACTTTGTGCATTGTAATGTCAGTCACCACACTAGAACACGGGAACAAATAAAAGTGAAGTACAAAAATATTCTACATAATGGTAATTTTTAGTTATATTATAGTCTCTTTTATAAAAGGCACTGTTAAATAAATGGTTGTCTGTTTATAAAAGCAACCAAGAAAAAGGCTGAGAAAAAAAGAAAAGATCTTAGTAGCCTACACTGTAAAATAATTTTTGCTGCATTAAATTAAGGCCGTATATAGTCATTTCAACTGTTAAATCTTGAGTAATGATGAATTGCTTTGACTTGTGAAAGTGAAAACTGATAAACTTATGTTAATGTAGAAATATTTTGCCATGAGTTATTGATCACATTTTTCCCCAGTGTAGTTCATTGTAATGACATTGTGTTTTCCTCTTTTGTGCACTTTTACATAATACACCAACACTTGTATCTGTTCACAAGAAAGTGGTGGCTGAAATATGTGCAGTAAGTGGACATTTTCTAACTTTCCAAAGGAAAGAAAGTATAAGACTTTGTAATGTCCATTTGTTTCCATTGCACTGGACAGTGAATAAACCCTCTCAGATAACTCATATGGAGGAACTAGCCTACCTGCAAGTGCATAAATAACTTTACTTCATTTATACTCGTATGCTTTATGGCTGCAATATAAGTTGCAGGATTCCACATCTCCAGAAAGGCCTACAGAAGAGTCTGCACAGACAGAGGAGACATAGGCCTACAGGTGGGCAGTGTATAGACAACTTTTCCTTTTTATTTGTTGCATGAGGCATGTGTCTAATATCTCTTGTTGCAGGCACTTGACCACTGGCTTTTCTTTACAAAGAACAATTGAAATAAAACTCAAGGAACTAAGCATATTTGTCTTTTATTAAACATTTAATGAAAAGTGTTTTTTTGTGGCAATGTTGTGTAATATGGCACATGCAACAATGTCACAGGCCCTGTCAGGTGTGCAACCCTCAGACTTTTCAGACACTGAAATCTTCCCTTTAGTTAGCCAAAGTTAATTTCATTGTGTGCCCTTGTCCTGGCTAGAGCTGCATTGTAACTGGTTTGGGTCAGGGAATGGGGTCATAAAACACCTGTCTGCAGGCAGGAACATGTCATAATCACCTATGAAGAAATGCAGTTCTGTTAGGATCAGCATAAGTGTATGTAATACAGTGAGCTTGATATTTAATTGTGGAACTTTTCTTACCACTTTCAAATAATGTGCATAAATGTGAATCTCTGAAAATTCTTAAGTCATGCACAGATCCTGGCCATTTTGCTTTCACACTTGTGATATAGAAGATTTTAGTCAACTGCCTTTTTTTTTATTTTATATAATATTACTAATCTGGAATATTAAGAATCACAATAGTAACTGGGCAGCACATTTACATTGTGAATCCCCTTTCTGTTCACATAATCCCCTTCATTGAGGCCTTGATGGCAGTCTATGGTAGCCTATATGGTACCAATCACGTTAGTGAAGCCTGAGTGCATATCTGTAATCGGCATGGTCATGATTGTATGATCTTCATAAATTATGATAGCCTAAAAAAAACAAAATACAAAAAACACTGCTTTACAACATTGGGTCTTAAGTGGCTTGGAAATGGCAAAAAAAAAAAAAACACTCTAAAACTGTCTTTTAAACATAAAAGCGACAAAAAACGACAATCTCACGAATCACGAGAAAAAAAAAAATATCTCAGAAAGAAAGTGCACTATCGCGCTGCGCTGGACTTCCCGTATCAGCTCCGCTTATGAGGGATCTAATCCTGTTAACATGAAATAAGCTGCTCCCGAGCAGGTTTAAGTTTGCGCACATGTTGCTATGACAGCAAGTCCAGGATGAGCGTCGAAGAACCAAACAATCCAAGATCATGCCAAATCGCCAACAATCAAATCCAGCTAACTAAGTTAGCGACGTACGAAGAACAGACCCCAGATCTGTGTTGGGAATACGAAGTGACCCAGAAATGGCTTTTTTTCTTCTGAAAAGGTAATACGTGATAAAACTGTTCATTGAAATAGCACTGTGTTGTTTTCAGTTCATTTGTAAATGCTGTTAGATCTCACACCCTCTTTGCAATTGTTATGTACTTGCAGCTATAAGAAAACTGGAGTGGCAAAAGGAAAGGCGCCGTCAACATCAACACCGATTAAATTAGGATTACCACACATACCTACAATAGTCACTACAGGGGGATCAGACAGGTACGGTTTTGTGTAAAATGTACTAAATGTCAAAAATAGTTCTTTGCAAAGATGTCTGTCACTATTTTGTAAAACATGTTTGAAATAGTTGGTGATGGGACGAGTGAGCCTTTTCAGGTAGAATTCAGATTGTGAATTTCTTGAAGCTCCTTGTTGTGACCTTTGTGTACTTTATAAAGCAACACACACAGATTACTGTTTCATCAAACTCTGTTATGCGTGTTTCAGCCATGAAAGGATATTCACGCCATAATGTTGTGTCAACAGGGTCAGCTTTGAAATAGATGGAGTACAACCACTTGAAGAGGAGGTGGGACCTTTGGAAGAAAGGTAGATGTGTTGTTGCCATAGATTTGTAATATACAATGTGCTGTTATTATAGCTTATTGTTTTGATATTTTGTTTGTGTATAGCTTCAAATCAATGGAGTTGTTGGATCACACACCACTCATTGATGAAGAAGTAGCCAACAGCCTTGAGAATAGTGTGTAAGTTGCCAATGATCTTCATTTTATTTACAGTCCTGTAATGTAATTACGAAAAGAATATGTGTTGCACACTCCCAAGTTTAGTGTAAAAAAAAAAAACCTTATTCAGATCACAGAAGGCTTATGGAAAAGTAAAAACCGAAACGTTATCGCTCAATAACTGTAATATATATATATATATATATATATATATATATATATATATATATATATATTTATATTTATATATATATATATATATATATTATTTTATTTTTTTTTATTGAAGTTGGAGTGTGTGGCACCTGTTTCTTCCAGATTCTACGCACTAGTAGCAAGCACCTCTCTTTTGGTGTGCAGTACTCTCCTTCTCATGGGTTTGTTAATTAATCATTTCCTTTGTTTTTCTGTTGCAGGATAGAACTTCAGGATAAAATCACATCCGAACCATCTGATGTTGATTATGTGCCACCCATATATGTGCGGTAAGAACTGATGTAATGTGAGAATCACTACTTTTTAATACATGAAGGAAAATGTGTATTTATTTACATTTGTTTTATATACACAGTGCTCACAGTAAGTTGCAGGAAAAGATCGACAGGCTTCCTCTTATTGGGTCGGAAGAAGCTGTCATGGACATACTTGACTCAGAGGAGCAAACTGCAGACCCAGACGTTACAGAAGACTCGGAACATTCCATCTTTCCTCTGCCAGATGGAGTCAGAGTGGAAAGTGACCTCATCAATCAGCCTGCATCCATCACGTATCATGAAAATCTGATGAAACTTGTTAGTTTTCTCCAACTGCCAATAGGTAAATGTAACTATAGTGATAGGAGCACAGGTCAGGATTGTGAAGGGATTCCACCATTTTGAGTCAGCTTGCGTTCACGGGGTACTGCAGTTAGCTTAGAGTGGGTAAGTATGTGATCCAAAATAATCAAAGAGCACTTTACATGTCAGAGAATTTGGTTAAACTGGTTAAACTATATACAATGTTTTTCCCACATATAGTATTGCTCGTATGGGCACAAACTCTTTGTGTGGAACAGCCAGCCATTATTGAAATATGGCATGCAAGGAGGAGACTTCATGTTGGCCACCAACATTCTTTTGTCCGGAAATAACTACACCAAGGTCGCCCTCCTCTTCCAGTTCATGAATATTGGAATAGTGGCACCCGGCACCTTCTACGCTATCCAAAATGCCTATTGTGTAGATGCAGTGAAGGAGTTTTGGGAGGAGAAGAGGAATGTGGTTATTGACAGATTACGCCATAAAGATAATGTTGTTGCCCTTGGTAAGTACTGAACAGAACAAACAGCCACATAAGATTTGGGTAATATTTTATAAGTCAGGGGATATTGATAATAAATGACATTGTTCAGATAAGATGAACAGCATTGTCAGTATTAGGTGTATATGGTTACATTCCACTTATCTGTTACAGCTGACGGAAGGATGGACTCTCCAGGTCAGTCACAGAAGCCGGTGGCCTCTCTGTACTCTTACATACAGATCTGGAGCAGTATGTATTATTACCATAACTACATTTAATCATGTTTTTGCTTTGCACCTAAGGCCACTGTGCACAGTACTGCACATATACAGCAATGGAGCAAGAAACCATGGACATCATCAGTGTCCTCACTGTTGATAAGAGGCAGACCGATCGTAAGAGTGTGGCCATGGAGAAGGTTGCATTCATAAAGACTTTTGACAGTCTTATGAGTGAGCTTGACATCAAAGAAATAGTCACCGATGCACATGTGCAGATTGCTGCCTTGATGCATAAGAATAAATTGTTCACTTGTGTTATTAAATTTGTGTATATTTCTTTCTTTTTTCTCATGTTTGGTTGTTTCACTGCAGATCCCGAGAGGGGGAGGTACAAGGACCGCGGTGTGATCCATTCTTTGGATGTATGGCATGCAGCAAAGAACCTCACCAAAAAACTTCATGCTGTAAGAGGGATATGCCACTGATCATCTCTGATTTAGAGTACAGGTTTGGAACAATTTCTCCTAAACATTTTTTCTTTTATAGGCTGGAATCATCAGTGGCCAAAAACAAATCCTTGTGTGGATGAAGGATATAGTTAACCACTTTTGGTTTTCTTGTCAGACGGCTATAAACCGAGAGGAGTTCATGGTTAGTATGTTGAAGCAAAATATGTACACTACAGTATTTTTATGTTTACCTAATGACTTTGACTGACTTATCCTCAACTGTTTATGCTATCTTTCACCATGCTGTGCTAAGATGTAAATGGCATTTAAATTTCTGTCATGTTGTAAAAGTATTTTTTTTATTTCACCTTTTTTTCTTTTTTTTTTTAGTCTATCTGGCGAGGTGTACTACACCATGTCTGTGGAGAGCATGAGTGGGCACTTGGCAGATGTCTCCATGAACCACTTGATCATGACACCTTGAGGAAAGAGGTCATTCTACCTGGTTCTCCTACACACGAGGCACTGTCCCAAATTGTGCTCAACAAGAGATGGCTAAAAGATTTGGAGAAGTTTTTATCCTTTCGGTAAGATGAATAAAATGTTCAAATGTTTCTTTGCAGGATTGAGTTGAATTTATAATATGTTTTTTCATTGTTTTATTTGTGGTTTCTTAGCCAGAAATCTAATTATTTGTAATTTTACTTTGTATTCCCAAGGACAACTTCCAAGCTGGAATCCTTTCAAAACCACGTTCTTATGTATGCTAGTAAGAGGTTTTCGTTCTCGCCACCAGTCTACGAAGCGCGGACTCTTCTTGCAGCATTAGATTATAACCACCACAATAGCCGGCCAGCTTATGTGGACCGTAAAGGCAACATTTCGTAAGTCACTGTTTGGAATGAGTAATTGTTATTGGGTGTGCTAAGGTGTGTGTGTGTGTGTGTGCTATGGCAACTTATGTGGCGTCTGTTGTTTTTCAGTTACAAACGGGTTTATAGCAAGAAGTCCCAGCACTACAGTGTCCACACAGTAAGGACCAAAAAAGACTACAGTTATATCCCTCAGCTCCAGGCCAAAATCTTGAAGAATCGACTGCACTCGACAGGGGGACTCCCAAGGAGGAGGAGTCTAAGGCCAGAGGACCCACGGAACCTCGGTCTTCTCCCTGGAATTGTGCCCCCACCTACAGGAGAGTTGGCTCAGTCACAAATCTCCAGAGGACAGGTAGGTCTGACACTTACCCATAGCTCTGCACGTTGTGTGTTTTCAGGTTTCATGCAGCAACAATAAAGTCTAGTTTTTCTAGTCTAGGCATTTATATGAAAAGCTTATGACTTGTTACAGCTAAAACTATATTTCTATGTCTTTATTTGCCACAGACAAAAAGTATGTTAATTTGCTCTTCATTTTGATGTTATACCACAGCTCTGTATGTGTCTGTGTCTTTCTAGGACATGTCTTCAGCAACCTGAAGGAAATGATGCAAAAGGACAAGTGGCTCAACTGAAATGTTTTATTCTGAACAGTCTTATACATAGTATTTACAATAAACCATTGATTACAGTAAAACTTTGTTGTCATTGTACACATTTTTTAATTTGCTCTGAAGGGGGCTTCTTTATATCCAACATAATTTCCAAAAGGGTCGGGGTATCTGTCTCTGATCCGCCAGACCCAGACGTCCATGTTGCCACACAGTGAACTGACGGTAGGCAGAGTATCGATATTCCCTGTAATCTGCCCCAGGGTCTTGGCTGTCATGCAGTGAAAGGATGTCATTCCACGTCTGGCGTGCCAAGCGCAAGATGCCCTCATCAAGACAGTACAGGTCCATGTGAACAGTTCTGCTGATGCAATTTGTTGGAGTCTGTCTACAGCACTTGTTTTCCACATCTGTAGGCATTAAACTACAGTTGTGGCAGGTGCACCAAGCTGGCTGACCCCCGGTTGGAATTGCTGGCCCTGGTGTTGCATGTCTGAATGCCATTACATCAAGGAAAACACCTGGCAGACGACCTACAACCAGCTGAAGGACTTCATCTTTCTCCTCAGTGGTTAATTGCTGTAATTTTCCCTGAAGATAGAACCACAACATTTTTGGAACCACACAAGTTGATTTTGGTGTTTATTTTGTACATGTAAAATATGAAAAACCTGCATCTCAGCATTTCTGGCAGCAATGAGCTCAACGACCCGCTGTCTGTCCTCCGCACTGAGAGCGCGCGCTCCTCTCCCCCTTGCTCTCCCTGTCATTATGAATGATACATTTTTTTAATTTATGCCAGGAGTGCAAAATAGTTAATCTGTAATGTTTGTTATTTTGAATATATTCATCAGTCTTAGCATTCTTTCACTTCTTCGCTGGTTTATTTGTTGTCAAATACATACAATATCCAGGATCCGCCAAGGCTATTAGTCCAATTGTGCACATATTTGGAGAAATAATGATTAATTATCACGTTTGTAAAATATTTCGTCATACAGAATACCATTTCTATTCATTTTCCTCGGAATTATGCGATCTGAAGAGTTCAAACAGCTAACAGAGGTACCGCTGACTGTCCTCTTCCTGATTCGGCTCTGATAATGGGCCATTTCTCCTCGGCAGACATCAGTCAAAGACTGTAAATGGGTGTTTATAGGGCATTACAATATTTGATAAACATATTATCACCCTTATGTAAAAGTTCTCCAAAGCCTCCCCTGGTATGGTCTTACAATAGACTTCATAAAATTTATAATTTTAGATATCATGCTCAGATTTGAAATGAAGTATGACCACAATTGTGGCTACACTTTAGTTGTGGTTATAAGTTGCTATCCTACATTGAAATAATATTTTATACTAAATATATTCTTAATATTTGTTGTTTTTGTTTTTATGTTTGAGGTTATATATCTGAATATTTATAACAGTGCGATGAATTTTGAGCCTTGAATTGTAAACTGTCAAGGGTTGGCTTATGTTGGTTATAGGTTATATGTATGGTATATATGACTAGTAAGGTTACTAAACCTGGCATTGTTGGATATGTGATAAATGGTTTGTTGTGTTCCTATCCTTCTATGCTGTCCTGTATTGTAGCAGAGGTCATTGGGGTATCATTTCTAAGGCACTATGAACCATTTGACTAGTAAGTAAAACATTAACTAATGGTGTTGGTATAGATTTTTAATGTTTTGAAATAAGTCTTTTAATTCATCAAAACTGTATTTATTTGATTAAAAACACAGTAAAAATGTAATATTGAGAGATAATATTAAAAACAAATAAAAACAACTGTTTTCTATGTATTGTATTGTAAAATGTAATTAATTCTTGTAATCAAAGCTGAATTCTCAGCGTCATTAATCTTTCAGTATTACATGATCCTTCAGAAATCATTCTAATATAATGATTTGATATTCAGATAAAATTTATGATTTTTATCAAAGCTGAAAACAGTTGTGCTGCTTCATATTTCATGATTTTTGAGGATTATTGATTGATTGATTATTTATTATGAATAGACATTTAAAAAAACAGAATTAATTTGAAACAGAAAATGTAACTCTCTTGTTTAATGCATGCTTGGTTAATAAAAATATGAATTTCTTAAACAACAAATTGTATTGACCTTTGAACAGTAGTGTAAAGTACTGTTTATATGTTTGGGGTCATTTTAACAGTGAATCCTGAAGAAAAAAAATATATATATATTTTAAACTGTTACAATGGTTTAAACAGAAATATTAATTAGCACCACTGTTTTGGACATACAATGCAAACATCTAAAAGATTTCTGATATATAAGTATGTATTGTGTTTAAATTTAAAAAGGCTGACTTGTTAGGTCAGGTTTTCCCGTTAAAATCAGATGATTTCCTATTAATTCAATAGAATGTAAGAGAATACTAGGGAATACCAATATGGTGGTGTGGTGGCTTAATTTATATTAATTTAATTTAGATGTCAGGAGGAATCCAGTTTTTTATATAGATAAGTGAAGTGCCCAGCATATGGTATCACAGTCCAATAAAGGAGATTTGTTGCTTTTTTGGAATAGCCTTCCTGATAATATTTGGGGTTCAGACAAACCAATTAAATGTAGATTAAAGACATTTCTTAAAGCAAGAATTCAATGAACATATTTCACAATTGTGTTCTACATGCAGTAATATGTGATGAAATAGTAAAAAGTGCAAATGATCATGTTTTGCCTGAAATAATATGAACAGTAGCTATACTAATCTTTCTCCTGTTGTTTCCCTCTTTTTATGTCAGGCTGGTCAGCACGTTTACTACAGCAGCTCCAGTTTGGATCCAATCTCAATTGCGAAGACTTCAGATGTTGCAAACACTGACAAAGACTTCAGATGATGACAACTATAGACTATAGACTTAAAAAACTACCAGATATTATGCCTATATTGTATTGGCTCGGTTTTACAGACAAGGCAGATTAAGTCAGGATAAGATTTTAGTTAAATTAGGATATTTAACTATCTTTTTTAAATGTAGTTTGGGGAAAAAAAACATTATCTACTGGAGTGATTCTTGAGACAAAACAATACAACTGACATATTTTACAATATGTCAGGTCAAGTTGTTTCTTGTAGTCAAATGCATTTTAGTCCTGTTTAAGCCTTGACTGTGAAACTGGGCAAAGTGTCTTACAGGTTTATTTGTCAGCAAAAACCTTCCCTTTAAGTTAGATAAAGATTAAACAGTCTTCATTTACGTATATGACCAACATTGTAACAATAGTAGGTTGAAAACCTGCAAACTTGACTTTTTAAAATATTGAAGAATAGTATAATTTTGTTTGTTTAACTGAATAGTTTTTTAAAGTCATGAGTTTTATTATCTTACATTCAAAAGATGGTTCTTTGTAGTAATACTAAAGTAAAATGATGGTAATTATAGTAATCATAAATTGTGAAACCATGGTTGTTGTAGTAAAACTATGGTTCATTTTGTTAGCTACCATGATTTTACTGCAAATGCTATAAAACCATGGTTAATTTTCATAAAGGTACAAATATACTTAAATTCTCTAAAGTCATGTTGGATAAAAGGATTTGATATATTGAATAAATGTAAAAGTGTTTATTTAATCTGTTCATTGAAAATGTATTTAATAAAAATAAATTTGAAACTGCTATTGAGAATGATGTACGTTTTTATCTTTTTGTGTTTTCTATTAATTATTGTGTAAGGTCATTTTGGTTAGCATGAGTCTAACTGATTATAAACCGTGGTCCCCTAGAAAAAATATTTATATAAACCAGCGGCTTGGTAGCGGATGCTAGACGCCACTATTGGTCTGCTAGAATAACGCCAGTGAAACGCCGGCGGCGTCTGGCAGTGCTGCCTTACAAAGGGAAGAGCTAAACTTAATTGGTAGAGTGTAGAAGTGAGATAATGATTTGAAAGATTTGTAGTTGTCCAGCCAAATAAATTATAGGTATGATATTGAAAATATGGCAATTACATTTTTTTTTATAATGAAAAGTAGCCTATCTAAAAATCTTGAGTTCAAGCTTGACTTTTGACTTGTATTTTGACGTTTGTAATGTCTGCAAAAAGTGAGAAGTCAAGGCAAAAGGCAGTAACTTCCACATTCGTTTTCAAAGGTGTTGCGGTCCTCGTTCACAAAAAGTATGAACGCAGTGCTTTCCCCTTTGAGATTGGAGCGCGTTCTGTGTTCTGTGTCTTTTCAGTATGCTTTGCTTGGGTTTGGTTTGTCACCGTATTGTAAGATTAATAAGGGAATTAGGATCAATATAACTCAAAGGGAATTGAATTACAGGGAATAAGAACCGAATTAATATGCAAATTATTCAGAATTAATATTTAACACTTTATCAACTATTCGTCCACCGATAAATTGAGATTAGGGTATTTTATCAATTCTGGACAGAATATTATCCCGTGGCCTACGGTAATAATATCATAAAGTTATGATAATAACTGATTAATATGAGCAAGGTAGCAAAATCTACAGTTTAAGGCAGTAACTTGTAAGCACACAGCACAAGACGCTTGTATGTAAAATCAACCAAGACTTTATTGAACTACTCTAATACACACAAACTAAACTAACACGAAAACACACAAACATTCATTCAAACAGTGACAGAGAGTGATGTTATTAACGGAGGGTGAATGGAGTCCCAAATGTCTAGCGTTAGACACTATTTCTTGACCGCAACCTGAGAGAATCAACCTACTAGCACTTTAATCTTAGTTCGTTTTCTTAATAAGATTTGCACCAGTTCAGCCAGAATTAGGAGATATTGTGTACTTGCATTTAGATGCTCCTGAGCGCGTGCGTTCCCTGTGACGAAGTTGCTGGAGAGGGAATCTCTTCGGCGCTGATTGGCTGGCAGTCGGTTGATGATGCGTTCTGAGGGACAGCACTCGATGGTGAGTGGTTGGTTGGCTTTGCCGGGTGGCGCTTCGTTCGCGGGATTTCCTGGATTGCGGGTCTGGAGCGACTCTGAGAGGGGTTTCTTTGACGAAGTTCAACGAAGGATCTTACGGAAGAGTTGATGAGTTTTGAGTGAGCTCTTGGTGGTTTGAAGAGTATGTAAGCATACACGCTGGACGATGGAAAGGTCAGCAAGAGCAAAAGTCGCTGCAAAAGCGAGGCACAAGGCAGGCAAAAAGCAAGGCAAAAAGCAACGCATAGGTGCTTGTCATTGGGTTATAAGTGTGTCCATCTGACCCGTCATTCCTAGTGCGACAGCTAATCAGATATTGTCTTGGGCGGGACCTACGCCCCGTTCTCCGGTTCTTGCATGTAATTAGCGTAAAGTCCACGTGATCACTTGTGCCCAAACTCCTGAGAGTTTAGTTAAACGCTTTAATAAGTAAACTTAATAGTTTAAATATGGTGCATCCTACACACATCTACTTTATATCAAAATTCTAGAAATCATTTACCCATCAAGTAGGTACCAAAATACATATACTTCCCATAGTTGAGGTGGAAGTAAATAAGAATTTCGCTGTGATAAGTGTTTAACACACAAAATTAACTTGAGTAATATACAGCATACATAATACAGAGAATACACATGTATGAGGCAACTTCTGGTGATTAGTTCCTATAACTGAGGTAGAAAACCTTACAAATAGGCTGTAATGAAAGTTAAACACACAGAAAGAACTCCACAGGTTACATAAAATATACATGATACTTAAGATATATATGAGGTAAATACTGGTGATCAATTCAACTTATTGGAAGCAATTTTGAGACCGTTGTTTGTATTAAACCACAAGTGGGTTAATTTCAGTCTATTGGTTTTGGAGACAAAAGTCTCTGGAATTTACAACTGCAGAAAGGGGGGTTTAGGGTTTGTGGTGATTCTGGGCCATAAGAATGCTTTAGCATCCTTCGTTTCCTGATAAGGCTGTGGATTTATGCATTGGGGTCACCACAGGGTTTCTTGGCCATTTGGTCGTAAGTTTGGGGAACAAAGGAATCTTTTCCTGCTGTCCTGGCATCGCTGGTTTGAGATTAGACACGCACAACAAGGGGAAGGGGGGTGACATCTCCTTTAGCCATCTCGGCACCATGACTGTGTTTTATGACTTACTAATGGTTCACTGGGGAATCGTTCCGAACTGTGGAATGTGGTGTTGGGTTCATATGAAATGGACTGTTCAAGGATAATCCTACAGTATGTATCAAAATACATATTATTCCAGGGTTGGCTCGACCGTGTTTAGGGCTATGCCGAAGGCGCCGACGCAGTTTTGGCATTCTGCCAGCTAGATGCATGAGTGTTTCAACTAGGTCTGTTATCCGAGTCGTGGGAGGCTAGATCTTTGCCGTATTCACCTGCTATGGCATGTGTATTGTGTTCGTGACAGATAGTGCACGTTTGTCGATGGAGAGGGATCATACAATGTTCTGACCGGGTTTGTGCAGGACAAAACTATCCCTTTGATTTTATAGGTTAGGACTGATGGCAGCTGAACGTGGGCCTACACAGTACACAGGTTATACTGTAATTTAATTGCAGCAAATTTTAATGGACAGGACACTGACAGTTAAACAGAAGCAGAACAGTGTACATCTGATAGGTAGCATTTTTTGGTAAATTTATAATGACCCATAGATAAACAAAGGTAGAGTAGCCTAACATAACGTCTCGGTTACTAACGTAGCCTCGGTTCCCTGAGAAGAGGGAACGACTATTGCGTAAGTAGCTTACGCTATGGGAAAACTCCTTTTCTCGAGAATATGAAGCCAAATTTTTTAAAACGCAGTGCAGCTGCTCAGCATAGATGAGGCGCTAGCGCGGTCATTGGCTGTGCTGCGGCAACTGCACAAACCTATGACGGGGCGGCTCAGACGCGCAGTCCAATCAGGGCAATTCGCGCCCTGCCGCTAGCCGGTCATCTATGTATGCTGTTCCAACAGCATTTCTAAGCTATTGCAAGAATGATAGTAAACTGTGGTGGTTTGCCAATCTTTTTTTTTTTTTAACTGTTTAGATGTTGTTGCTGGTGTAGCTTACGGTCTGATGGTGCATAGTTCTAAATATAATTTTAAAAGGTTCTTTCAGGCACGTCATATAGAACCAGTTTAGGGACGTGCAAGTCCTTTCAATTAACATCCACAGTTTTAAAGAAATTTGAACTTGTGTCAGATTAGAGGATGGATACCCGACCCGAGCCCGACGGGACCCGCTGGTACCCGATGGGCCGCGACGGGTTCGGACATATGTTTAGAAATTATGTTCGGGTTCGGTCACATCAGCACGATAAGGCATTGAACATTTTAAATTTAAAACAGCTTATTATGTAGGTAGCCAATATTGTGAAATATGTGGATTTTTTTATTGAATCGACACAATAGCCTACCATTAAAAAAAAAACTTGTACATTTTTTTGTTTGTTTATTCCTTCTTGCCGTGGAGCCATTACTGAAATAGTTAGCTCGAGAGCATTGGTTCTCGAGCAGACTGTGAAATATCTGTGTTTACACGAGTGTTGTTTCATTTTAAAACGCATAACTTTTGCTGTCCACACACACATTAGAGTTTTAGATTCTCAAGCAATTTGATGCAACCCATAACAACACGTTATGGCAACATATTAGACTGACAGAAACGTAAAAATAAATCAAATTATAATTAATAATTAATTATAATGAAATGCATTTTGTTTTAATGGCCACAATATTATCATTGATATTTGTTTGAAAAGGTCCTTTTTTTGTTTAATTTTAGAACAGGACAGGGGCTACAGCACCCAAATCCAAATCCTCCAGAACCAAATCCAGTATGTGCCTCATATCTGTGCCTGCACTTCATATATTAAGGAGTGTAGGAATGAAATTGTAGAAAGAGACATTGAGATGATCTTCTTATATTAGTTTGCGGCGGGAATAGAAAAAGTATTTATTTCTTTGTATTTATGAGAAATAGGCGAATTAGTTTAAATGAGTGGTTTTCGTGAGTGAGAGTGTATTGTAGTTTTATCTGTTTTTTTGTGTAGTATAGTAGCCTATAGTATCAGCTTTAAAGGCAAACAGTTTACCCTTTAGTTACAAACGACATTGTCCTCACCCCTGCTAGAAGCGGCCAATGATCAGTCTCAGCTTAATTTGCATATCACAGGTATAAATTGTTCTATGGTGGCATATTAAGTCATTTGTCCAAGACAGCAAATTTGGAGCTCCAAGTCAACACAGCATCTGTCACCAATAAAGAAGCGGAGGGATGGCTAGTCCTGCAAAGGTCCGAAAGTAGGGCAAAGACGCTGTCGAAGGATTCATATATAACATCTCTGAGACGCCAGAGCCGCAGCAGCTCGCCGTTTTTCACCGCAGATATTCAGAGCGCCAGGCAGGAGTACCATAGGGTGGTCGTTTTCTCCATGGACAAGCAAGCCACCTTCAGTCAAGCAGAAAAAAATGGCAACGCAGTGAGGCTGCGCAACGTCAGGCGCAGTATAAGTAAGTAGCCTAGTTCTTTTTACAGAACAGCTTCACTGATGTGTTGTGGTTCAGTTCTGGATCGCCAGTGGGCTCGGTTTTAATAAAACTATTTTGCTTTTTCTTATAGGCTTCTCTGATCCAGATGGCTTTGACGTTTTGTGCTCTCGGGGGACGACCGTGGAGGTGACCAGTCTGCTGTTTTTGCGGTGCGCGCCGCCGACCTGCAAAGCAATGACAATAGCGGAGGTGAAAGCTCTTGGTCCGAGGCAGAAGGTGTGAATCGAAGAGCTAACTTTCCCTGACAGCTTCTGTTTATGGCCGCAATGGATACAAAACTAATGTTGTGTTTGTGATGTGTTTAGGTGGGTGAGCTGCAAGGAAAGGTTCAACTCTACGGATCTGTGAGCAGAGTGGTTAGCGTTAACGGCATGGACTGCGAGCTTAAGGAGGTGCGGATCTGTGACGGGACGGGCGAGATAAAAGTGACGCTGTGGGACAGCTTCGTCAACTCGGCGGAGGGCGGCAACTCCTACAAGTTCAAGAACCTGTCTACGCGAGAGAGAGACGGGTGCATTTGTCTGTGTACTGGTCCGTCCAGCACCATAGATCAGATCGCTGATCTGGAGGTGGAGGAGGGAGAAGGCGGAGAGAAAGAGCAATCAACGGCACTTTTCAGCGCCACAATAAAGGGCATTGAGGTGGCTATTCAACGGAAGTGTTCTAGCTGCCAGTTCAAGCAGAGCGCGTTCGTGGAGAAGTCGACGATGCACAGGTGCGAGGGCTGCAAGCTGAAGCAGGCGTCCCTCTGTTTCTCCGCCTGTTTTGGAGGGAAAGCAGTCGTCTCCACTGACAGCGGAGAAGAGAGTGTGTTGTTGACCAGTTCGGCACCGTCAACATATCTCCGCGGCGCCGGCCTCGCCAATCTGTTCAACGACGTGGAGGCGATCGAGGATCACTTCTTACTGTCCCCCGCCTTCGACCTAAAAGTGAACCAGGACTGTTTCCTTGTGTCCATCGGGGCAGCTCGTGCTCGTGAGGTCGGCTCGTCAGAGGCAGCGGCTCCTGCTCTCAGCGCGGAAGAGAGGTGTGATGCAGAAGGCGGGGCACAGCTAACTGAGGAAAGCAGTGTGTCTGCTGGTTCGGAGGCTTGAAGCAGAGATGCCAAGTTCAGCTTCGTTACTGTTATATATTTTTTTCTTTTTTAACTACAGGTGTTTTGCACGTTCAAGTGTTTAATAAAAGTTTCATTTTTCATTTGATTCTATTTGTATTGTCTGCTTATTTGACTGGGACAAATGGGATTTCTTATATAATATCAATAAATGCATTCTTGAATATGGTAAATAGATCGAATGTAAAAAAAAAAAAATATCCTAGGCCTAAAAGATCAATAAGCCATGGGAAGAAGTGTTTTATATTAAGTTATCAAAGTAGGCTAATCTATTATTATTGTGTATAAGTTACGAGATTCAGGCAGATTTTTAAAGTCTCTCTAATACAGTTATATTTAGAAAAGACTTGAGAACTAGATTATAGTTTGTAACAGGTAGAGTTAGGTACTGCGCCTTTAAGGTGGAACGCACTCTGTTACTCCCTCACTCAGAGTGGAGTCGGTATGAAAAGCGCGCTGTGAACATCGCATGTATGCGTGCAAGACCATTTTATAATTCTGTTGCTCTTATCCTGCTTTTATTCCTATTTAGTAAATCAGTTATTAGTTATGTGTTATGCAATCTGTCCGCGTGCGATCGCCGACGACGCTAATAATAAATCACCACTGTGGAATGTCAGCTGTACGTCTTAGGCTACGTAACTGATATTCCTTTCGGTAATGATATAAATAATATTATCAGATCAGTGATAATCAGGGCTTTAGAGGTTTTAAATAAATTTGCTTTGTTTGTTTCTGCATTTGTCTGTGGTTGCTATATTGTTTTGGATGTCATGGTCTGTGTTTTATTACTTATAAAGTTAATTTCCAGTCATAATGTTCTGAATAAAACGTGACGATTTTAGTTTCAGTTTTACAAATATTCGATATGCATCATGTTTATAATGTAGTTATATGAATGCAACCCCAATCTAGGTTTTTTGTAAGAGCTTGAAAAAAGGCGGGCTTAAGCTGTAGTGTCTGTCTTTTGGGAGAGTTTTTTTTTTTTTTTTTTTTTTAAATAAGAAGGAAATGTAGGACGTGAATAAATTTTTTGGATAGATTGAAAATATTGCCTAACTGAGCGCTGGAGCATCAGGTTGCGCCTTGCTAATTGAGATGTTTTTCATGGCATGAGTTACAGTCTGTTGTAAATGTAGTCAATTGTTTTAATTTTTTTTTTTTTTTAAGTATATTAGAGCAGCAGCTTTGAAGGCAAAACGTTTAAGTTTTAAGTAAATTACAAACGGTATCAATTATCGAAATTACTCCTCCCTCGCTTGAAGCGGCCAATCGTCAGTCTAAGCTTAATTTGCATATCACAGGTATAAATACGGCAGACGGCAGAGCCGCAACAGCTCGCCGTTTTTCACCACAGTTATTCAGAGCGCCTGGAAGGAGTACCACAGGGTGGTCGTTTTCTCCATGGACAAGCAAGCCATCTTCAGTCAAGCCGAAAATAATGGAAACGCAGTGAGGCTGCGCAACGTCAGGCGTAGTATAGACCCTTTTACAGTTGGTAAACATGGTGATGTATTTGTGTGGGCGGGGCTTAGCTGGAGGCAGAAAGATCCCTCTGGCCGCTTCACTAACACTAGTTTGCAAGTTTTGCTAGCTTGTTTTTTAACAATGACTGGAAAAAATCCGATTTTGTCTTAATGTGCAAGGTCACTCATTGTCCAGGACCGCGATTGTTATTTGCGAAAGTTAATTTTAACGGACGGAACCAGATGACCGTACACGCGCTCAGTCAATGGACGATCTGACAGGATTAACGTTAACGCTAAGTTACCTCCGGTTGAGTGGCCTGACTTCTACACCTAGCTACCCGATAGAGAAACCGAGGGTAAAGAGAAACTGAGGACATATAAATATATTTAGATGCCTATAATATAACTATGTGCTGAATGGTCATGTAAAGACTTGTGTGGTACGATACGCAGTTCTGCCTAGCCAGCGCCAAGAAGACGACAATGTAAAGAGTGACACTACGGTGCAATTTTAATGATGTGAATATTTTCTAGAAATAAAAATTCCAGATACAACATACTCATTTTTGAGTACAACTATTTTGCTTGATCTATGGTATCAAATCCAGCCGAAAGATCTAATAAAATTAGAATCGCACAGTTCCCTGAGTCAGTAGTAAGTAACAAGTCGTTAGAAACCTTCAACAGTGCAGTTTCTGTATTATGCAGGGACTTAAAACCAGACTAAAACACTTCATAAATACCATGTAGATCTAGGAATGCATTCAATTGTCCAAATACAGCCTTCTCCAATAATTTAGACAGAAACGAAAGTTTCGAGATAGGTCTAAAATTAGCAAAGACTGATGTATCCAGGTTAGATTTCTTGATTACTGGTTCCACTGCTGCATGTTTAAAAGACTTAGGTACAACTCCCGAGGCCAGGCTACTATTAATAATCGCAAGTAGGCTACAGTAGGGCCAATAGCTTCAAATGAGTCTTTTAAAAGACGTGGAGGAACAATATCCATGCAACATAAGGATAATTTCATTTTAACAAAGATCTCTCTCAGTGAGACAAGAGACACAACGGCGCAAACTGATTAAAAACAGCAGGGCACTCAGAGGAAATGGATAAAAAAGTCAACGGAGAGGATATGTTAGATCTAATAGCTTCCTTCAATCTTATCAATAAAAAACAGTGTAAAAAATTTTCACACAGTTCAGCAGAAGGCTCTAAACAAGTAGCTTGGGGAGGGGAGTGTCCAAAATAGCATTAATAGTATTGAACAGCACAGCTGGCTTATGGGAATTATTACAGATAACATTAGAGAGATACTTTGATTGATCTAATACTTTTTTGATATTTCGACAAATTGTGCTGTAAAATATCAAATGAGATCTGTAATTTATCCTTCTTCCAGTGGTGTTCCACCCTTCTGCATTCCAGCCTTATATCTCGAGTAGTAGCATTTAGCCACGGTTGAACTCAAAATTTTTCTCGAACCGCCCTAAAAGGGGCAACTGTATCCAAAATACTTTGACAAGTTAAAAAGAACAGTGAGGTTAGTTCTTCAGTATTAAGCCCACATGCGGGCATTGAATAATCGACCTCAATTGCATTTAAAGCCTCAGAAAATAATTGAGCAGTTGAAGGATTAATCACCCGACAGCGACGTTTTGGAATAGCCACTTTAGAATCACGAGAAATACATATCTCAAATAAAACAGTCAAATGATCAGAGAAAGTGGCATCACAGACATCAATGTTACTAATAGGCAAGCCATATGACAAAACCAAATTTAGAGTATGTCCACCTATATGGTGAGTTAAGTTAAAAGACTCCACAAGATTTAAAAAAGCTTTGGCCAAAGGCTTGGCGGGACACATGGGTATTAAAATTCCCCACAATTAAAACCCGGTCATATTTAGTCATGATTCTGTCTAAAATCTTCGATAAAATCCTTATTACATTTGGGTGGGTGATAAACAACAGTGCACAACACTGAATAACTCAGACTTAATTCAAAAACACTGAGTTCAAAGCTGGAGTAGGAGGAAGAAGGCAGACGCCTACAGTTTAAAGCTACACTGTGTGGGATTTACTCCCATCTAGCGGTGAAATTGTATATGACTACTAACTGAATATTACTTTCTAGCTCCTCCCATTCCGAGGGCGTTTTAACTCCTACGGTGGCCGTATTATTTAAAATCTGCCGGCAGTCGCGAGTAATCTCCCCCTCGCATTCGTCACGGTGCCACTGCGTGTAGAAACGCGAAAGGCGAAACTTGTATGTCCCTCTTTGGCTAATGTAGTTTCAAGATGGAGGGGCAACATGGCGACCGGCATTCGAACCCCTCACCCGTATGTACTTTCAATGACAGATTATAAACTTACGAGAATACTTTATTACTTGAAAGAAAGAAATATATATTAATGAGCACATATATTTTTGAAAGAACTAAGTGTTTTTTGCTAAGAATCAACTAAAAAAGTTACACAGTGTAGCTTTAAATGTTTTTTAAAAAATAGTTGCTACTCCGCCTTCTCGTCCCGTAAGCCGTGGAGAGTTGAAATAGGTACAGTTCAGAGGTAAAACTTGAGAAAACACTTGACTCACCAACACCGATCCAGGTCTCAGTCACACACAACATGTCCAAGTCCTTGGAAGTAAAAAAGTCATTCAAAATGAAGGACTTGCTAGCTAGTGATCTAGCATTCACCAAGGCTATCCTCAGAGGAGTTGAGTCTTTCAACGACTGAGATTCACGGACCAAAGGCCGATGGAGAGTTGCGTCCACACCTCTTTTAAAACGGGATGCCCGATAAATTATAACCGGAGGCTCTTTATTTTAACTGTCTGCCCATACTTTGACTTCAAACTCGGCCCTCAAATCATTACGTATTTTGCAATACATGTAGCAGCTAATGTAACTTCATAACGTTACACTCTTTCTATAAGTTATAAATAGCTAGCAAGATAATATAACGGTAACGTTACAGTATGTAAGTAAATATTCTAGCGATGTGTAATGCTAAATAAGGTTTGCTAGTACATTATTTCAGCAACATGACAAGCCAGTGAATTAGCAGGTTTCAATTGTTGCTTTGCACAGTGCGTGACATTGTATCTGTATGTTATGCAGCTAGAGTTTTAACACTGAGTCAATGGGCTCCTACACACTTGTTTATATTCATCAGGCTTTTTCTGTTTACCTGTTGTTGTTGTATGAGCAGGTGCCACTCGAGAAATTGGCAGTTTTAGTTGTTTGTCCGTCATTAGCACAGCTGCTCGGCACACCGGCTATCTTGATTTTGAACGACGGTACGCGCTATGCGAGAGAGGGGGGTGATCAGCGCGTACACAAGCTTGATTGACACTTCTAAGACACTCCTCCTGGCTCTGATTGGTTGTTTCTTACTGGGAGCGGTGTATTTCTGCAAATGGCAATAGGACCACTGGGAGGAGCCTGAGGAGCTTGATTTTTTCACAGATTATCTGTCTCATATTCTACTGTCAGGACATAATGACAGTTTTAACAAATATGTATAAAATACATTTTTACAGAAGTTACCAACTGCAGCTTTAACAATATTGATGTTTCAAAGCAGCTTTACAGTGATAACAGGAGATTACAGTAACAGAGACTGTTATGGCTTTACAGCAGATCTAGAATAAAGTTATTTTCCAGCTAAAGTTAGTTTTTATTGATTCACTTCCGTCGCAACGATCATTAGTTATTAACTTAGTGGCCGCTAACACACACCATTCTCACAGAAAACTCTTTAAGTTCTTTTTTCATTGCAACTGCTGAGCAGTACTGCTCATTACTAATTTATTACTTATACATGTTTACATTTTTGTTCAATTTAGTTGTATAATACAACACAAGAACAGTGAAGACAACATTCATACATAGTGATTTTATTGATATTAACAATCACACAAAATCACACCTACCTACAGACTGATTTACTTACTTGAACGTAGTAATTTACTTACTCACTTTTACTTACAGGCCAGCCCTGTTATTGACTACTTTCAATCATTCTATGATTTCTTGACTTTGATTGAATGATGTGTCTTTCTGTTTACTGTTTATTTAGGCTCTGCCGTGCAGAAGAAGAATCAAAGAAGGCCCTGGAGTAGTGTGGAAAAAAAAGCAGTTTGGCGACAACTTGGAAGTTGCATAACTTTGATGAAAGTTCCTGGGAAAGAGAAGTGCATAGAGTGCATAGATGCAGAACCAGCGCTTCAGAGCAGACACTGGAGAGATATCAAGAATCATGTACATAATACCATTCAATCTGAAAAAAAGAAGTCGCTCAATTAACTTGCATGTTTGTTCTTGAAACATTATCTTTAACTGCTTCATTTTTGGCGTACAGCTTTTCAGGTTCAGTGCTGTATTCTGTGAATGTGAGCAGTTCATCAGTCCACAGTTAGGTGTTGGACTTGTTAGCCAAAGCGTTATATATATTGCAGTCGACAGGCTTTGACAATCTTTAAATTTGTGGATTGATGAAAAATAGCATGCAAATTTATATGAAAATAAACATTTCTACTGATTTGTGATTTGAGTTTTTATTGTTTGTACAGTATGGCTTACTGCTATAATTATAAATGATGATATATGATGACAGCAGTATGATTTACACTTGAAATTGCAACAAAACATCAATTAGGATTTTAATAACAAAAATAATAATAATTAGGAAAATAAAAGAAAATATGTGGGTGATCACACATTAACCTTTACAAATAAATAAGTTTAACCGTTAAAATTCTTAAAAGCTGATTAAATCCCAACAAAGCAAGATGGTTCCCAAGGGTCTTTCTACTTGATGTGCGTATCTATAACACGAATTTTATTTCTCGTGCCATTTATACGCCAAAAATGGTTTTACATGCATTATGCTACACACCATAAACGCCTTGGTTATGATTAGGGATGCGGAGTGCGTGCACATTACACGTCATAAACTGCCTATCATATACACGCAACACGCCATAAACTGCTTATATGCACGCGAAACACATTTTTGGTGTATAAATGGCACGAGAAATACAATTCATGGTATAGATACGCACTTTCATGAGATCGTGTTGCAGAAAAATATACATAATTAGGTCATGTAACTTTAATAACGATTTCTATCTAGAAGCTTTTTTCCACAAGATAATTGCGAGTTTACATCTCACAATTCTAAATTGTTTTCTCAGATTTGCGTGTAAAATTAGCAATTGTGAGATATAAAGTCAGAATTAGCTTTTTTTTTATTATTCTGTGGCGGAAACAAGCTTGCATAGATTTACGTTATTATAATTGTTATCATCATCATCATCATTTTGTAAAGTATGGTACGTTAACTTAAAGTTACTTGTAAGATAAAAGCACCTACCTTTGTGACACCTTTGTGACCACGTTGTGTCTTCCACAGATCCAGCTCTCCGACGCACGATCAACGTCCAGATTTTAATTATACTAAAATAATTCTCAAAATCCATTTAGTTCCATTACTACAGAAAATAAGGATAATAGTGACTTCCAGACACGTTTCCATGCGTTTTTCGGGTGAAACGTCCACTAGAGGTGCTAAGTGGGATGAAATCCACCCAGCAACCGTCTGGTCCTCACAGCGCCCCCAACTGCACCGGTTTAGTGCATCATGTGTTTGTGAATATTTGAGGTGATATTCTGGCTGTCGACACCCCTCTAGTGGTAAAACTATTTTTTTCACCCTCATAGTGTCAGCAGAAAGCAGGGTCCTCACAACATGCTATTGGGTATGGCGTCTTTTTGAATTTGGCGTAATCAGTTAATTATAGCGTTTGTGAGAGAATCTAATTTGAATATTGTGACGTCACTTGTGCGTAATGGGACACACGTGTGGAAGCTGATTTGATTTGTGTGCAGCGTTTGGTTGTTGCATGGAAGCAATATTGTTTTTATAACTTGGAGTTTCCCCTGTGAGGTATAGCAGCATGTTTCCTTTGAGACATGTTGGTTATTTTTGTTTTGCTCATTTTACAACTCCCCCAGAGTTAAACAGTTGAGTTTTACCGTTTTCGAATCCATTCAGCCAATCTCCGGGTCTGGCGGTACCACTTTTAGCATAGATCATTGTCAATCAGGTTAGACCATAAGCATCTCTCTCAAAAAAATTACCAAAGAGTTTCGAAATTTTTCCTATTTAAAACTTGACTCTTCTGTAGTTACATCGTGTACTAAGACCGACGGAAAATGAAAAGTAGTGATTTTCTAGGCTGATATGGCTAGGAACTATACTCTCATTCCTGCGTAATAATCAAGAAACTTTGCTGCCGTACCATGAGTCCAGCAGGCCTTATGTCCTTGGGCCTGCTGAGGCCACGTAGGACAGCACAGCACCCTGGACGTTATGAGAAGGCCAAGAAGGGCAGGGTTTGTGTTAGAAGCCATTTAAAGACTGAGAAAGGTCCCACCTTTCAGGTTTGGCTCAACCAGTAAGAAAGGGGGATTTCCTGAGTGGGAGTTTCCTCCGTGGGGAGGATTTATGACACTATCTCAAGTGTCATTAGACCTCTGACTTCCCTTTGTGTCCATTAATGCTCAGATAGATATCATAAACACACTGCATTTTAAGAGAAGGTGATCAACATTAAAGTGTGAGTCGTTTAATGAGGATTAATTAGATAGGAGACATGATAAGTGGGGTTACACTGACCGTTGGTTGTATAATAAAATACATTCCGTAATATATACGTAATAGTACACAAGACTGTAAGTCATTCACGCAGTTTCTGGGATACATGTTCATTTATAGATCAATTTGTCTATGATTCATGCGGCAAAGTCTGTCTTAAAGATTGTTTCTGTTTTCCCCACTGTCGCTGTCTTTGGCATGCGGCCACATTCCATCCCAACTACAGAACCTTAAACAAGAACACACAAATTAAGCACTGAAGACGGGGGTGGTCTGTCCAAATGATGCAGTCTATGCCTACACCCTTGGAGACGTCCGTGTGCTCGTCTTCACTTTCGTCCCCAACCTGCTCATCATCATCCTCACTTGTGCCAGACACAGATAAAACTTACACAAGCAATATAACAAATCTCTTGTACTAATGCACTTTCAATATTAAATATTTATATTTACAGTGCCTTGAGAAAGTATTCGGCCCCCTTGAACTTTTCGACCTTTTGCCACATTTCAGGCTACAAACATAAAGATATAAAACTGTAATTTTTTGTGAAGAATCAACAACAAGTGGGACACAATCATGAAGTGGAACGAAATTTATTGGATATTTCAAACTTTTTTAACAAAGAAAAAACTGAAAAATTGGGCGTGCAAAATTATTCGGCCCCTTTATTTTCAGTGCAGCAAACTCTCTCCAGAAGTTCAGTGAGGATCTCTGAATGATCCAATGTTGACCTAAATGACTAATGATGATAAATAGAATCCACCTGTGTGTAATCAAGTCTCCGTATAAATGCACCTGCTCTGTGATAGTCTCAGAGGTCCGTTTAAAGCACAGAGAGCATCATGAAGAACAAGGAACACACCAGGCAGGTCCGAGATACTGTTGTGGAGAAGTTTAAAGCCGGATTTGGATACAGAAAGATTTCCCAAGCTTTAAACATCCCAAGGAGCACTGTGCAAGCGATAATATTGAAATGGAAGGAGTATCAGACCACTGCAAATCTACCAAGACCCGGCCGTCCCTCTAAACTTTCAGCTCATACAAGAAGACGACTGATCAGAGATGCAGCCAAGAGGCCCATGATCACTATGGATGAACTGCAGAGATCTACAGCTGAGGTGGGAGACTCTGTCCATAGGACAACAATCAGTCGTATACTGCACAAATCTGGCCTTTATGGAAGAGTGGCAAGAAGAAAGCCATTTCTTAAAGATATCCATAAAAAGTGTCGTTTAAAGTTTGCCACAAGCCACCTGGGAGACACACCAAACATGTGGAAGAAGGTGCTCTGGTCAGATGAAACCAAAATCGAACTTTTTGGCAACAATGCAAAACGTTATGTTTGGCGTAAAAGCAACACAGCTCATCACCCTGAACACACCATCCCCACTGTCAAACATGGTGGTGGCAGCATCATGGTTTGGGCCTGCTTTTCTTCAGCAGGGACAGGGAAGATGGTTAAAATTGATGGGAAGATGGATGGAGCCAAATACAGGACCATTCTGGAAGAAAACCTGATGGAGTCTGCAAAAGACCTGAGACTGGGACGGAGATTTGTCTTCCAACAAGACAATGATCCAAAACATAAAGCAAAATCTACAATGGAATGGTTCACAAATAAACATATCCAGGTGTTAGAATGGCCAAGTCAAAGTCCAGACCTGAATCCAATCGAGAATCTGTGGAAAGAACTGAAAACTGCTGTTCACAAACGCTCTCCATCCAACCTCACTGAGCTCGAGCTGTTTTGCAAGGAGGAATGGGCAAAAATTTCAGTCTCTCGATGTGCAAAACTGATAGAGACATACCCCAAGCGACTTACAGCTGTAATCGCAGCAAAAGGTGGCGCTACAAAGTATTAACTTAAGGGGGCCGAATAATTTTGCACGCCCAATTTTTCAGTTTTTTCTTTGTTAAAAAAGTTTGAAATATCCAATAAATTTCGTTCCACTTCATGATTGTGTCCCACTTGTTGTTGATTCTTCACAAAAAATTACAGTTTTATATCTTTATGTTTGAAGCCTGAAATGTGGCAAAAGGTCGAAAAGTTCAAGGGGGCCGAATACTTTCGCAAGGCACTGTATTCCACGCCGATATCCATGTCACCATCATCTGCTTCATTAGCTCAGAAATGTCACAATCTAGCTCCAGAGCCTGCTTGGTCTGCTCTTATTCAGTCAGAGAGCTCCACTGTCCGACTGCTGCACTTGTGTAGCGATGTTGTCCAACAGATCGATCATTAGGTTCTCAGCCTCATTGAAAGCTGGTTAAAGTTCACCCTGCTAATTGTAGGGATGATGGCAGTCTCTTGCAAAATAATCCCATTTGTCGACATCAATGCCGTTACCTGCGACTGCTGTGGATGCAATAACAACATACAGTAAATAAATACATTAATAAATAGAAATAAATCAAATTGGAACTATAAATCTAATAAAACACATCATACAAATAGTCTCAAATCCACTCATTCTTCGAGAAAATGTGCTTACCTAAATAACCCAAACAATAATGTTGTAGCTGAACAAGTATTAGTAGCAACAGCCCACACTCTGCCCGGCGGGTCATGGGAATAACGCCACCGGATCACAGGTCAGCATAGTTTATGGTCAGAACTATGACGGGTCAGGACTAAAACTAAACAAAACTAAACCTCCAGCTTTCGTTCTTGATTAATGAAAATTAGGCTGTCCTTCCTCATCACTGCCACTAGCTAGAATGTTTTGATTGCCTTCATGGTTACTGCTACTGAGGGAATCCTTGTTAGTTTCTTTTTCTCCGCTTAGTTATATGCTTATAACCGTTCTAGATTTAACTTTAAACCCAAAACCAGTAATATAACTTTTTTTTATAAAGGAAACCTACTGCAATAACAATCCATTTAACAAAGCATAGAAACAAACCAAAGACTTTCATTAAAGGCAAAATCTTAGTAGTTTATATTTAGTAGCAAAAAACACATTCACGTCAATCAATTTAGTTCAACCTTCCATCACAATTGTTCACCACGACACCAAAAAAATGTATATAGAGTTCAAGACCAATCAATGTCCATGGATGATGCAAGTAAGGATAATAGAGAGAATAAAGTCTTATCTGAATTCCTCAAAGTCCCATAATGTCCAGTATATCCTCCAGAAAACGATCAGTCTTAATCCACATACTTGCTGTCTCAATAACAGAGTCCATGTACAATAAAGGTGAATGTCATAGGATGAGTTGAAGAGCTTCATGCATCAAGGAACTTATCAAATTTCCTCACATTTTCTTCTTCTCATGGACCATCATCCTTCAGAACAAGCAAGTCCTTCTACAACAATCAAAACAAACCATACTAAATAAACAGTCCGAATAATATAGTTTAAACACTTCCAAAACACACACTGGAGAAGACATAAGTTAGACATACATAACCTCACTTACTTTAAAGTTGAGCATAAAACATAATGTTGCTCAACCAGGACTCAACAATTACATGGCAAGGCCATGCTTCAGCCTTTGCATGATACACCCAGTCCTTCCTCCTCTTCTTCTTGTTGCTTTACGGCGGATCGCAGACTTATAAGTGCATTACCGCCACCTATCTTTGAAATGGACCATTTACACTCTACCTACTAACTCCTGACTAACTTCACAACTCAACTTAAAACACCTTCAACCTTCCCTTTCTCTTCTCTCTCCTCCACCCTCCCAGAGTCTTCATAGTTTACCCAGTCCTTCTTCTTTAGGGTTTTATGGCAGTTGGCAACCAACTTAAAGCTGCCGTCGGCAACATTTTTTTTAATCAAATTCAGTGAAATTGACACTATAATCCGACAGAACAACATAAATAAGGTGGTTTTAGAAAAAACCCGAGCTTCTAACTCCACCTGTAGCGAGTTATTTGTTTTGCAAAAATCCACCGCTCCCGTCTCATCGGCATCAATTTTGGCTAAGTCCACTCAATCTGCCAGACTTGCCGACTGCAGCTTTAATAGGAGCATTACCGCCACCAACTAGGCTGGAGTGTGGAACAGGTAGATCGGATCAAATGAACAAAACAATTAAAAAAAAAATTAAATCCTCTTGGCTAGTCCAGTCTCTTTGAGAAACCTGAGAACAAAATGATATATGTGACTAGATGCCTTACCCAAGATGCCAGATAGACTAAAACTGCTGTGTTTTACTGTGATTAATGACTGACAAAGGTTTCTTCTTCCTTCCTCATAGTGTTTGCAATGAAATAAAACATGCTCTACTGTTTCTGGCTGGCTACAATAATCACAGTTTCCTGTGTGATGCTTACCTATTACTTTAAGTGTATAGTTAAGTCCTGTGTGACCAATTCTCAGACGGGTTATCAGGTTCTTATCTTTCCTGTTTCTACCTTCCATTCTTCCTTTGTCCACCTGGTTTTGAATGTTATATAGATGCCTACCCTTTTCATTGTCATCCCAGTATACCTGCCATATTGATTTAACATGATTCATTATAAGCACCTTGACCTCATCCTTGCTCACAGGGATTTGCAAATCTACTTCTTTATGTTTGAATGTCATTTTCCCAGTCCTTCTATCATGTTACATGAGTTATACACACACAAATTGCCCTCTAGTACCCCTAGTGGTGAGGAAGAGAACTTACCCTGTAACAGGCTCGTGACTGTTATAGCTTAAATTCAGCGGGTCATCTGAAATATTGGGCACCTGTCAAAACCGAATCATTTTCGAATTGAGCAGTTGAGCTGCCCAATAGTACATCTTGACATTAAGCAATCTAAGCCCCCCTCGGTCATAGGGCAGATATAGAAGGGAGAGCCGTAGCCTGGGGCATTTACTATTCCATATAAATTTGGTAAAGGTTTTTTTCAAGGAGGATGCTGGAATGTGTAAGGGGATGGACTGGAAAAGATACAAGAATTTTGGGAGAATGGACATTTTAATAATATTAATGCGACCTATCATAGAAATTGGCATCCCACCCCATCTTTCTAAGGAGTCCAATACCTTTTTTACTAAGGGATCATAGAAAATTGTATCTATTTATTATGTCAGGATTTATTTTAATTCCCAGGTAAGTGAAGCCTTCATAGGTACATGTGAATTGTGTTTGTATTGTAGGGTTATTTTTGTTCAGCATTAACAGGGAGCTTTTCTTTTGGTTAATTTTATACCCTGAGAATTCACCAAACATCTTCAGAATTTGGCCAACAGGCTGGACAGACCTCCCTAGATCAGTTAGGGAATTACGTATTGCCATAGCGAGTGGCTCGACAGCAAACAAGAAGGGGCGATAATGGGCATCCTTGTCATGTCGATCTACATAGGCTTAAAGGTCTTGATAACTGGCTGTTAGTTACAACTTTGGCTATGGGCTCTGTATATAGTAATTGAACCCATTTCAAATATTTTTCTCCCAAGCCAAATCTTTTGAGTGTTCCGAAAAGATAACACCATTCGATCCTCTCAAACACCTTTTCGCCATCTAATGACAGAAAGGCGTGATCCAAATAGTTTTTCGTATAATATATTCAATAACTCTTGACACATGTGCCAGACCGTAATGCATCAAATGATCAAATATCAAATAAAAGATTAACATACAGAGGGCCATGGCTGCTGCCTTCATTCACTTTTGCATGGAAGCGGAGCACATCCCAGCAACGCCTCTCCGAAATCGCACATCTCCGAGTCTGGGCCGCTGGTCTAACTCTTTAAACAATCAGAAACAGCCATGTACAGCCAAAAGATACATTGTAATCAAATCACTGGAAAACAAAAATAAGTCAGTGACCTCTGCTTCTTATAGAGATTCAAGAAATGATTTTAAGATCTAAATCTGTAAAACAAAAACATGGATGTGACATTTTATAGAGATGCAAAAGAAAGAAAGAAAAGATTTTAATATGTAAATCAGTGATCTCTTCTCCTCCTGGCTCATCTGGGACGGCGCCAAGTTGACCCGGTTATAGGCGTCCAGTCTAAACATCCATGTTGTACCCATGGCAATGATATTGGGGTAAATGTCTGTCAAGTCCAAGTCGAAGCCATCTTCCTGGTTCCCGTTTTTAAATTTGCAACAACATTTTTTATCATTAAATTATAATTAAAATGATTAAGTGAATCAGCCACTGGATCCCTGCGTAATGTCGCTGTGTTCGTCAGTAACAACAACACTCACCAGCCACTTAATGGATTTGTTTCTGTAGACACCCTCCAGTCTTCTGGAACAGGTGCTTCTGTACGCATTATGAGTGCCCGTTGGATTAATTATTGTTATGATCAGGCACACTGGCCACAACATAAAATGACCGCAAAGTCAGTTGGACTCGAGTAAATTACAAACAAAACAGAAAATGGGAGATTAACTACAACAGAATAAAAACAATGCAGGAAGATCAATCACAGGCGTGGTAGCCGGAGCACAAGTCTCTTCCCTCTGTACGGAGTGCCTGAGATTTTAAAGGGTGTCTCTCCACCCACTCGTTACAGATCACACCTGCACACAATAACAAATGAAAACATACTGCAGAGCAGCCAAACATTAGAGGAGGAAACAGAGCCACCACAGGTAGTGGAGGGACGTAACAATTATTGACACATATATTGACAATTAATTATTGACAAATAAGTCAGCAGGGGATGCTGCAAAAAAAATTAAACTACATGTCAAAAATTAAGAACTCAAACAAAAACATTGCATTTTTAATGACCATTCCTGTTGTTGCCTTGTTTTGAGCTGCCTGGCTGTTGTACGCACACCTCCACAGGTTCTGATTGGACTGGGAGGTGAAAATCCAGACTTGTTTGAGTCGAGAGACTCAGTTTCTGTCGGTATTTGACCATATCACTTGGAGGCATAACATCGCTTAGTTCCAAACTGTCGTTGATCTTCAGCATTTCAAACCTCTCCTTACCCTTCACCTGCACAATATATATCTCCCCTGAGGATCAGCTTGGCCTTCTTGCTGTCCTCCAGTCGAGATCCTTGTGGATAAAATTGCATCTCCCTAAAATTGTCAAGATGACAGGAACCAATTCAGCAACCACACAAATACATAAATGGTGCATAACACAAAATAGCAATTATTACAAACAACTCAAAAAAAAAAAAAAAAAATGTCGTACATGTCTGAAGTGCATGTCACACCTGGCAGAAGTCTGTCCGACTGCTGCAGTCTATGCCTACCCTGGGAGACGTCCTTGTGCTCGTCTTCACTTTCGTCTCCAAGCTGCTCATCTTCATCCCCACTTGTGCCAGACACAGATAAAACTTACACAAACAATATAAATGCAGAAGAGGCTGATGATATACAGATGGAATTGTAGCATTTTTGATGACTCACCTGGTCCACTGTTGACATGGTGGTGCAGGACGGGTCACTGCTCTCTACTGAGACCAGTAGCGTGTTCACTACACGGACACACACATGCTTTGTCCAAAATCATACCTGCTTTCCCTGGGCAAACGGCTTTACTGGATCATAGGAATTAGTTTACCCTTTTAGCATCTCAAAACGCCCTTTCCCACAGACCTGTACAAAGTTGATATCATCATAATGAGCCAGTGAGTTTAAAAATAAATTAAATAATAAGTCGTTCCTGCTTTCCCTGGGCAACTGGCCTTTCTGCCTTCAGGATCTGGCAGCATACCTTAATAAAAAAACACACTGAAGGTCCGTCACCATCGAGCACAGCGTGGAGCACAGATGGCCGATGTTACACAGTGACGTCAGGATCAGAACTTTGAACTGAACAAACTGATCCTCTGTTACATAATGACCTTGGGATGTTTCTTCACTGGGTCTTTAAGCTTGTTCCCTACGGGAATGGAGAACTCACATTGTAACCCACAGCTCTGGACTTCAGAAGAGGACAACTCGCTCACTGTGTTAGAGTAACTGCTCCCATGTCTTCAACAGAAAATATCTGAGATGGAGCTGCTCACTGACACTTCGCTGATTGTAGGGCTTGATGATCTTGATGGAAGCTCAGTCTGCATCAACATAAATTGACTTTAAGACTGTATAAAACATGCTGTCTAAAATGCCTGTACAAAAACTTTTGCATTTTTACAAGCATCTTCACAAGCTTCAGATCATATATACACATATTATATATGCGCTTCTCTCTGGGCTGTGGCTCTGACCTGAATATCACGACTGCACTGAGAAGCCAGCAAATACAAAAACCTCATCCACCAAACACATGGGGGTTTTCGTACTTGCCTTAAACGCCTGGTTCGACACGCTTCAGCCACCGTGTCCGTCAGTAACGTTAACCTGCACCAGCCGCTTCTGTGTCATCTATGTTATTCCTGTAGACTAACTCTAATTGTCAGCAATAAAAAAACAAAAAACAAAACAATGATAACTATAAAACTCAGTTTATATATAAAGTAAAATGCATACATAGAATGTATATAGGTCAAAAGTCTTGTTTGCAGGTACATTATACAGAATGTCTGTCCTCTGGAGACTCACAGGTCCTCTGTATCCACAAGACCAGCGCAGAAGTGAAGGGGCAGCACAGTCTCTTCCTTTCTGCCTCTGTAAGTTGTCTGACTGACAATGTTTTCCTCTGTATCTGTGGGAGCCTGGGCTGTTTGCATCCAGGAGCCCGGTGAAGGGGTGAAGCTCTCTGAGGTGCTTTCATTACCTCTGACAGTCACCTCAGGCTTTGTGCTTCTTTGAAGGCCCCGGGGAAGCCTCGGAGACATCTTCAGCATCTTGAAACGTTCTTTCCCTTGGTAATGTAGAATGAATAAACATATTCAATGTTGCAACATATTTCTGAAACTGTGAGCAGTGGAGAGACTGACCGAATCCCGAACTTGCATTGGATCTAGTTCCAGATGGCTTTACAGAGCATGGAAGTGTCCACACCCTGGTGTGTGGCTATTGTGTTGAGTTCAGGCTTGGGAGGGTTGCTTTAAAAATGTATTCCGTTACAGTTACAAATTACTTCATAAAAAAAGTATTCAGTAACGTAATCCAAGTACTATAAAATGAAAGTAATGTAACTGATTACTTTTGGATTACTTCAAGGTCACGTATATAAATAAAGTCAAGCAAGAAGAAATATCATTAAAAAAGTTTTATTTATTAAGAATTTGGTCCAGTGTACAATATTTGCAAAATATACAAACAGGCCTGAATATGTAAGGGCTATACAGACATCTAGTGGCTAATGTATGGTATTACAGATTATTTTGTTTTACTTTTAACTAATTTTTAACTAAAAAATAAAAACACAACATTTAAAATTTTTACACAATCTACATATTAGTTTGTTTTAAAATAGGCCTGCATGTTGACTAAAGCTTTCTTAATTTGCCTGACTGAACTTGGGGCGTTGACAGTGGGAGTTCCCCTACGTTACCTAGACAGCGAACATCCCGTTACGTGAGAAAAGATTAAGAAAGGACATTTTGGGTACTAAAAAAGCTACTCTCCTAATTTCTACAAAATAGCAGCGGAATTTCCATGAATTAAAAGCGATTTTACCCGCAGGCAGCATCATTTCTACTAGCAGCAGTGATTCAGTCTGTGTCTGAGGAGATTGTAGACAGCTGTTATTTGCACACCAGCGCGTACAACACGTGAGTCATTACTGGCAACAGAACCAGGAACTACTGTATAATCAAGCAGCGACATAACACTATATATTTAATATAGTGTTATGTCAAAATTTATTTAGTTTTAAATGAAACCATTGTAATCCTGAAAGTATTCCCCCTTTTTTCAAAATGTAACTATAATCTGATTACTACGTTTTTTGACGTAACTGTAACGGATTACAGTTACTGGATTTTTGTATCCTGATTACATAATGCCGTTACATGTATTCCGTTACTCCCCAACCCTGGTTGAGTTGCACTGCACATTCGTATAGAGGTTTTTGCCCTAGACAGAAAGAACATACTGTAATCACATTGACTGTGCTATATTAGAGTTTAGAAGTATTGGGAGAACAGACTCCTCCACTTGACAAAGGTCCCAGACCATAATGCAATAATAATTGAACAGTAAAGTTTGATACCGTGCTGTGTGGCCATTGTGTTGTTCGTCAAATTGTGGGGATGGATTCCCAGATGATAGCAGTCCCTGGCGAAATAATCCCATTTATCGACATCAATGCCGTTTCCTGGGACTGCTGTGGGTGCTTTTGTTGAAGCAGTCGTGCACGTTGCTGAGCAGGTGTAGTCAGGCCAAAACTGAAAGTAGAAGACCCTTGAAGTCTTCAAGTCTTAAAATATGGGCACAACAACAAAAACCTCATTCATCAAATACATGTGGGTCTGGGTACTTGCCATAAACGCTTTTGCCAACTTGCTTCATCTGTTGTTCACATCGCTGTGTTCATCAGGCAGGCAGGAGAGTTGTCTGTTGTCCATCATATGGCCACACCCTGCCAACAATGTTACACCTGTACCTGGAACATACAGGGGAACTACAAATGGAGACGACTGAATAAGTATGAAACTGACTCCCCGTTATGTAGTAGGATGTCCTGTTACTTTATCCTCTACAGTAAAAGACCTGGGTGTTATACTAGACTGCAACCTGTCTTTTGAAAATCATATTTCATATGTTACAAGAACAGCCTTTTTCCACCTTAGAAACATTCCTAAGCTACGTAACATGCTATCAGTTTCTGATGCAGAAGTTAGTTCATGCATTCATGACCTCGAGACTAGATTACTGTAATGCTTTAGAAGTATTGGGAGAACAGACTCCTCCACTTGACAAAGGTCCCAGACCATAATGCAATATTAATTGAACAGTAGAGTTTGATACCTCTACTGTTCTGGTACTGGGGATACTTAATTTAATTATCAACCAACAATACTATTGATCAGCATTACCAAACGTGGACGTGTTACACTAGAAACAAACACTGATGTACCATTTTATTTAATACTGTGAAGCTGCTTTGATACAATCTGTATTGTGAAAAGCGCTATATAAATAAAGTTGACTTGACTTGACTAGCTGGTTGTCCTGCATCCTCAATAGACAAGCTACAGTTAGTCCAAAATTTTTTTTTTTCTCCATTAGGTCACCTGATGGAGCTTTAGGTCACCATTAGGTCACTTAATGGAGTTTCTCGGTTCCTTGCCACTGTTGCCTTTGGCTTGCTCAGTTGGGGATATTTAATTTAATTAATCAATCAACAATACTATTGATCAGCATTACCAAACAACATTGATGTATTATTTTAATTTAATACTGTGAAGCTGCTTTGATACAATCTGTATTGTGAAAAGTGCTATATAAATAAACTTGACTATGTGACCGCCTAATAGCTTCAGCCAGGACCATAGAAATAATTAGGTTACCCTTTTAGCATTCTGAAACGTTCATTGTCACGTACATGTGGAATGTACATCTCATCTTCAGAATAACTGGAGCATTGGACTTTATGCTAGGAGGATGAGAGACTACAAGAATACTATTAAACACAAACAAAACATTCTCTAATTGACAATATATCATATCATAGACCGCTATAACACACAAATATCTCTGCGAAAACTCAACGGATTCGGCGAGCACCGAGCTCGTTGGAACCGTCTAGACGAACTGAAAAGAACGATATAAGTTTCATGATTTTGAGTGGTATTTTTCTCTGAGATCAGTGGGCGCGCGGTGACGTCACGATCTCAGAAGAAAATCGCTCGTATCTCAGCAACACATTAACTGCCATTCTATCAAATATTTCTAATCTATCTAGCCTATCTATAAACTACTTTAAACTTCAAGCTTTTAAAACTTTCTTTCTTTCTTTTATTCCAATTCAAATTCAACTAAATTCAAATTTTGACAGTTGGGAAGGCCCATTAGCTGCCATTCTATGTACTATTTCTGTTAGTTCCCAGCATGCTTTGTATGGTTGAATTAAGAGAGAATAAATGTTAAAATTAAGCGTTTGTTTTTTTGAGAAAACAAGAAAAGGGAAGGAGTGATATTGTACAATTGTGTTTAATCTTCAATTACATTGGAATTATTAGAACCATTTAAAGAAGGGGGAAGGGTTACCATTGTGGAGAAGAGCTGAGCATTTTTTTCAATATAAAATAAATAAAATATAAAAATTCTGGAGATAGTTTTTTTTTTTCTTTTTTTTTTTTTCTCTTTATTATTGCTTTAAACAACAGAATGATACAACATACAACTTTAGAGCAAAGTTGTGTTGCAAAACACATAAAAAATATATATAAAAAAATTAAAAATACAAGACTATAAATATAGTCAAAGATTAGTACATAAATGAACAGTCTTAATAGCTTTTCTATTAGTACTAGACTGAATTGTAGAAAAATCATTTTCAAATTCTTTAAGGAATACAGAAAAACATGGCTTTTTGTTAGAAAACTTACAATGGATGTGAAATTTGACTAATAATATTAATAGATTAATTACAAAAGCCTCCTTTATCACACAGTTATCGAACTTTGAATAACCAAAAATTACATTTTCAAAAAGCAAAACAAAATTAAAGAGTACCTTTTTCTTAATAAACGACGACAGCTCATACCACAACTTTTGCACATGACTACAGTACCAAAAAATACGAGGTACAGTTTCCAAGTGCAAGGAGCAAAAAGAGCAGCTTACATCAATGTCTTTCTTAAACTTACTAAGAAAATGCTTGACAGGGTAAAATTTGTGTCATATCTTGAAAGAGATTTCTTTGACCTTGTTTGTAACAAAGAATTTATGAGGTAATAACCAAACACTTTCCCAATCAAGGTCATTAACAAATTTAGCCCAATAGGCAATAGAGCAAGATTTGGTAACAATGTCCTTTAAAAATAGTGCGCTAATAGATTGTAATAGGACTGCAAAAAAACAAATTTTACCACATACTGTGTCCGTTTGTTTAATTACGGGTATTACAACTGATGACAGCACACCTCTACATAAGGAAATTATACCAGAATTGATTGCAGAAAATACAAGAGCAAATTCCTTGGTAGTCACAGGAAAATTAAAGTGCAAAAGAAACTCCTCATACATCATAAGGAATCCTTGAGCATTAAACAAATGACAAACTAAAACAATATTCTTTTCAAAACAGCTTTTTTTTTTTTTTTTAAATGTATGCTTATACAAAATATAACTGTTATTCCAGATTAAACAACGCTGAGGAGAGAAGTTGTGCTTGTAGATCAGTTTCCAAGCCAATAAAGCTTGAGCATGAAAGGCGTTTGAAAACGGCGTTTTCAAATGTATACGCTTTGGAGTGCGTTTTCAAAAAGCTTCGTTTTCATTAATAAAAACGCCGTCTCAGTGTGGACGGAAGGCCAAAACGGAGAGAAAAAGATGCGTTTTCAAACGAAAACGTATTAGTGTGGACATGGCCTATATACACTTCGAGGAGGAACGGGGAAATGATCTCAGAATAAGACTTGTAAAATTCAGCCGCTATACCGTCGTTATCAGGCGACTTGATACATTTTAGCTGAAAAACTGCTTCCTTAACCTCAAATCAACAGTAATTGGTGAATCACAAAAGCACTTTTTCATCCTGATTAATGGAATTAACATAACCAAGGTGCTTACAGAAAGCATCTAAATCAGCTACATTACATTTAGAACTATAGAGTTCCGAGTAAAATTTATAACAATATTGGGAAATTTCTTTAGGATTTTCTGAGACAGACCCCTCAATATTTAGTTTATAAATAGAGTTATATTTAGCCCTAGTTTTCTCAAGTTTGAAAAAATAAGAGGACTTGTGCCACCTTTGCCTTGACCTAATGAAAGCACCTTCTGCTCTTAATTTATACAAATCATTTAACTTAATTTGCAAGTCAATTAAATATGCTCTTTGACTATCTGACACATTTTCAGGTAAAATCCTAGCAATAGATGAAATTTCACTGACAACTTCCAATTCTTTAAGCCGTTTTGTTTTAGCCAAATTATAACTATATTTTCTTAAATATTTTAAATATTTCAAACTTTAGCAGTTCCCAATTGGTACCAAATGAATTTTCTTGTTTAGCTTTACTCCAATAATACTCAATAATTCTTTCCAGCTCTGACTTAACCTCATTATGGTTAAGTAGCGAGCTATTCATCTTCCATTAAGAAAAGCCCCTGTTACAACTAGCTTCAGAAGAAAGCAAAATTTTAATACAAACAGTCTTATGATCTGTTAGTGGAGATTTATAGTTCTTATGCTACTAATGTCTGGGAGCGTATGGCCAAATCCAGGGCCATATAATACATGCGCCTCAACTTTTACTACCCCAACTGAACTAAAATCTAGGTCTAACATTAGCGGCTGATATCATCTCACCACTATCGACGCATCTGTTCAATCTTTCCTTAACAACCAATGAAATTCCACAGATCTGGAAGTCTGCATTCGTGGTTCCTTTGTTAAAATGGGGCGACTCTACTTCATTAGATAACTACAGACCTATTTCGAAGCTTTGTATTTTGTCAAAACGTTTGGAAAGATTTATCAGTGAACAACTGACACAGTATTTGCAGATTCATAAACTTTTGACTATCAACCAATCGGGATTTCGTAATAGCGCTATTACTGCTGTCCTAAATGACCTTGTAGGGTCCCTAGATGAAAAACAACACTGTGCATGTCTTTTTATTGATTTATCTAAAGCGTTCGACACTGTGGACCATGATATATTGTTAGATAGACTTAGAAGTGTTGGATTGTCATACAATGTAGTCTCGTGGTTTAAAACATATTTAAAGGGAAGAACCCAATGTGTGCGGGTGCAAGGTATCAATTCAGACTCAAAAGAAGTGGTTAAGGGAGTTACCCAAGGATCTGTACTGGGTACTTATTTACTAATATATAATATAATATAATATAATATAATATGTATATATATACACACACTGTCTTGATGTTAATATTGAAAAAGCAAGGTTTCACTTTAATGCAGACAACACTGTCATCTATTGCTCTGCTCCTACAAAACAAGAAGCTCTGAGAGATTTACAATCAGTATTTGATACTATGATACTATCCAATCAAGGTTTTTTTTATTTTAAAGCTGGTTTTAAATGTTGAGAAAACAAAATTCATGTGGTTCTCCAATTCTAGAAAATCTTTAGATAATTCAATTGTTCTTCGAACTTTACAAGGAAAACTGATTACATTAGTGTCAGAGTATAAATACCTGGGCATCATAATTGATGACACATTCAAATTTAATTCACACATTAATTACTTAAAACAAAAATGAAAGTAGTAGTAGTTAGGATTTTATTTTAGAAACAAGTCTTGCTTTTCATTTAATGCAAGGAAGAAGCTTGTGTCTGTGACTTTCTTGCCGATTCTTGATTATGGGGGCGTAGTGTATCAGCACGCTCCCTCTTATATTCTTGCGTCCCTAGATGCTGTGTATCACGGTGCCATAAGATTTATTACCAATTGTACATTTTCTACACATCATTGTGCATTATACAACAGAGTTTCTTGGTCTTCTCTTGCTGTACGAAGGAAAATGCATTGGTACTTATTGATATACAAAGCAATTTTGGGTTTTCTACCATCTTATCTTTGTGGTATGCTGAAGCAAAAAGTAGCAGGTAACTATTCATTGCGTTCACAGTCTTATTACAATCTGCATGTACCTCGAGCTAGAGCTAAGTTAGGTGAAACTGCTTTTAATTTTGCTGTACCAACAGATTAACTCTTTCCAAATGACATTGAGGCTGAATCATTTGGTGTCTTTCAGCAATTTTAGAGCACTTACCCATGCGCTAGAGAAAGATTTAATGACTTGCAAATTCTTCTGAGATTGTATTTTTAATGCCAATTTATTGTGTGCTGTATTGTTTTATTGTTATATGTGTGTTTGAATAAGTGGGCCGCCTATCTCGGCCAGGACACTCCTGTAAAAGAGATTTTAATCTCAGTGAGGTTCTCTTCTGGTTAAATAAAGTATAAATAAAAAAATAATTGAGAAATTCTGACTTTATTTCTTCCCCTTTGTCTAGGAGTGAAATCTGTCTCGCTCGCATGCCCATAAGAAATTTTACCATGATGTACTATAGTACATACCATGGTATACCATAGTAGTACCATGGTAGTACCATGGTACCTTACATATAACCATGGTACATACTATATAGTACTTCAGATATTATCATGGTACCATGGTACATTGCATGGTACTGTAGATGTTACTATGGTACATAGTATGGTACCTCAGATTTACCATGGTACATACCATAGTACCTCAGATATAACCATGGTACATACTTTATAGTACTTCAGATATTATCATGGTACCATACTATGTACCATAGTAACATCTACAGTACTGTACTGTATATACTGTACAATATGTTACTATGGTACATAGTATGGTACCTCAGATTTACCATGGTACATGCCCTAGTACCTCAGATATAACCATGGTACATTCTGCCGTACAGATATTACCATGGTACATACTACCTCAGATATAACCATGGTACCTCAAATATTGCATGGTACTTTGCATGGTTGCATGGTACAGACATCTTTTTACTTTAAGCCCGGGGTAAGAGGAATTAACACTTTAGGCTTATACTTTAGCAAAAATAAAAATAACTAATGAATAATAACTAAGCCAAATATTTTTATTTTATTTTAATTATTATTGTGAGTGACTGCAGTAGTGTGGGCATAGGCCATTTGGTCTATGAACGAGTCATAGATCTCCAAAATCAGTTTTAAATTCATAAATTTTGAGATTTCGAGATTTTTATTTAAGTAATGTTCTAATTCTAGATGTTTGTAAATGCTGCATGATTTTGACGTGGTTTAATCAATGGCCGTGCGCGTGAACTTTGAACTTTCATGTCGCTTTCAAACACTGGAGCGGCCGCGGCTCAGAGTTGCCATGGAAACGGCGCTGGACCACTGCGACTGGTAAGCAGGAAAACTCCCTCTCTCGCTGTTGTTTTCACTACTTTCAGGTGATATTAGTCTCTAAAATCACAAGAATAATACACACAACTGTTCTTGACACTTCTCTTACTTGTACAGTAATTGATACGCTTCTGTTGAATATTTACTTTTATAGACATGGTTTTGTGTCTTCGGAAAAGTCCGTTAGCATCTCAACCGTTTTCAGAAGAGGTAAACTAACGTTAAGTTAACGTTAACTCGGTTGAGCTTTTGTTTATGAAAGTTTGGGCTTTTAATCACCTCTTATGTGTATATGTTTTCCTTGGAAGTGAGCTAATTTATTTTACACAAAGTAACTTTAAACATAACGTATGTAATCGGTGACGTCACTTACATTTAGTGAGAAAATTGATTGAAACTAACGTTACGTTAGCTCAGTGGTAACGTTAAACAAATATTGATAAAAAAATGTTCTGTGATTTCAGCAGCAACAAAATAACCCATAACAGAGGGAAATCTCCACGACTTCAACATTTCTGAAGAAAGCTGCTGCTGGAGAAGTAGGAAATACTGGTAGGAAATCCAAAACTAAAGAATTAACGTTAATTATTGATTTTAGGAAACAGAGCCCTCCTCTTTCCCTCACTATCATTGATGGCCAACCTATTGAGATAGTACAAGAATACAAGTACCTTGGCACAATAATTGATAGTAAGCTATGTTTTGAATCACACACTGTATACTATTTATTTAATTGTCAGAGCGTTTAATTTATAATCAGTCCTCTTCTATCATGCCAACAAAGACATCGACAGCGTGGCAGCATTTTTTTTAAATAGTAAACGGGGAAAAAGTCAAATGCAAATTTATATTTGATATGATATTGTGCAGGTGCACGTGATGCAACGCTGTCAGAAATTTCAGGACTTCAGTCGACCAAGATTTTCTTTTGTTGATTACAGCCCTACTGTTTTGTCTGTCTGTCTTCTTATTGGTTTCTTGTGAGTAGGCTAACATACATTCTTCTGTGCTTTTTAAATGCTGTATGCAGTCTTCCAGAACACAGCTGCCTGTGGATGACCGTTCTGTCTGTCTGGTAAGTTAATATTCACTAATAACAGAAGTATACTATAAAGTGGGACCAGGGAACTTCTGCAAATAGAAATCTGAGATAAATAGGAAGATAACAAAATTATTTTAGTGTAACCCAAACACGACTATTTCATAACAAGCTTTTGGTAATATGACCCAATGTGATACCAATTTATGTTCTTAGGATATTCCACAGGCAATCAGGGGCCGCTGCAACAAGGTCACAGCAGCCAAATATACAAACGATCTGATGCATGGCCTGTACACCACTGCATTCATGGCATCTCACAGTGTGACTGGGCTTGGGTCATCATGCAAGGGGGAGACATGACCATCACTCCCCACTGAAGATGTTTAAAAGATTGTTGGTAAGTATTTGTTCTTCAGTGACAGTCAGTAATGTACCGTCCGTAAAGAGTGACAAATGCCTGCCGCACTGTGTAGTGTAGTGTTGTATCATTTCACAACATTAGAAAACATTAGAAAACATTGAGTGAGCCATACAGACTTAAGAAATTAAGGTAACCAGGTATTTTGCAAAGCATGTGTTGCCCTTACTGTTACTCTTTCACTCTCAATAGTTTGTCATTGTATCTGTAATATCTGTGTATGTATATGTACCTATTTGTACGTAATGTCTATGTATCTATCTGTAACGTGTCTGTTCTCCTTTCCTTCCCTTCTTTTCTCTCTTTAGGTGAAGTTAAATCTGTCTTCCCAGAAAAGTCGGATGCTGAAATTAAGGGATTCATTCGCCATAAGTTGTCAAATGCGGCCAAGATCATAAAAAGACAATCATGCTAAATCTATGGAAAAAATAAAATAAAATGGGAAAAACATTTTTTAGTTTACTGTCTTTTTATTTGCCTGAGCTAAATATTTAAATTCATGTACATTTGACAGTTGTAGATATGGTACAAATACCATGGTACACGTCCCATTGTACTATTTAAAATACCATGGTTTATGTACCATGGTGCTATCAATATACCATGGTACATGTACCATGGTACTGTCAAAAATACCGGGGTACTAGTACCATGGTATTTGTACCATGGTACTACCATGGTACAAATACCATGGTAAAATTTCTTATGGGACTGCTGGAGAGTCTGAGTCTGTAACGTGGAGCGCTTCTGTGTCTCACACGGCCTCTAAAGACATCCATCCTAACAGTGTCTCGTGAAATCCCAAAAATAAATCAGATGAATAAATGTAGACAATCAAAATAAAATGGAGAACAAGCCTATCGCGACGTTTTGGTATATGAATAATACCTTCTTCAGACAGGCTTGAAAATAAATGTAAACAAAAAAAGAGAAATACAGGGAAATATATTAATAGCCTATAGTAATAATATATTTTGAAATAAATATAATTTTCTAACGATTCTGTCTTAAATAGTGTTCTTTTTAAAATTCGATACTACAGCGCGATCGTCGTGTCTGCACATCCAACAAGTGAAGTGTGAGAAAGAGTGAGCGCGCGCATTGCGCGCCCCCCTTAAATAGACTGCCGTTGAAAAAAAGTTTGTTTTTTTTTCGAAAAACGGCTAAACTAAGCTTTAAACAGTCAAAACAAAAATCCAAGTCGGCGAATTGATAGTAAATAAGTGAAAGGACAGATGTATAAAAGGAATTTTGTGGAAAAAAGTTCAAATTAAAGAGTTACGCGATGTTTTAGTGTAATTAGGTCACTCTCTCCTCCGCACATGGTCGAGCAAGAGTGGAGAGACAATGAAACAACAGAGTCCACGAGGGAAAATGGCAATATAAAATCGAATTCTTGTTACAATTGCATGGGAATGGTATGTACATGTAGCCAGGGTTGTGCCTAATCATGCTGGTGTGAACATATTTTTGTATCTGTGTTGTGCATGTTGTTATTAATTTTTAAAGTACTCAACTCATGGCGACGACATCGGATGACGTCACGACCATCGTTCGTCGTGTGGAATGTGGTTTTCCTCGTCATGAGGGAAAATATTTATTTTAGATCAAAATATAGAGTTTTAATGCCTCAAATCATGCTATATATCCTTAACATCTCAATCAACTAATATTCGGGTAAGATGGATCATATTTTTAATTCTGGATGTTGTTTTTAATTTTTAATGTGTTCCTCAGAAGGAAAATAATTAATTTAAAATCAACCAAATGAATTTTCATGCCAAAAACGTCTTATGTGTAGTCAATGTTGTATTTAACTGATATTCAGATGGGATGAGTTATATTTTTAACTTTAAATGTGGTTTTTGATTGTTCAAAGAAAGCTCTGATGAGGACGATATCGTATGACGTCATAACAAACGTTCGTCGTGTGAAATGTTGTTTTTTATGTATGTATGGATTCATTCTGTAAAATATTTTAATGTAAGGATCAAATACCCACATAGCAAAATTTGTCTGGCCCACCTCTGGGCCTCATCCTTGCTTCAATTCTGGCCCAGTTCTGGCTGGGTCCCCGGCCCAAAACTGGCGCAACACTGAAAACGGACCCAAACAACTTCCTCTGGCCCAGATGTGGCCCACACCCTGTAAAATGACTCTCATGTATTGATATGGCCCAGGTCTGGCCCAGGCACTGTAAGACAGATCTGGCTGAGAGTCGGCTGGGTCCCCGGGCCAGATGTGGCCCAGAAACTGGCAGTGAAACACAAATTCAACCATTTAAAAAGATTAAGGGTTTTTATTACAAAATTAACAAATACACTTTAATATAAGCATGTATTAACAATGAACAAATACACTATTAACATTTATTTACAACAATTTTTAAACTACAAAATAATAAGTAAATTATATTTACTGCATATGATTAAAAGAAAAACATCACTCTTTCACACACAAACTATCTTTCACTCTCTTTAACACTAAATAAATTCCTTTTGCAAATGTCAAGTCACCATTAAATATATAGCGCTATATACAGTAATGACTGTTTCAAAGCAGCTTTACAGGGTTAAACAGGACAATGATCAATGATGCAAACAGAGTTCAATTTGGCTGTAAGCTGCTCTAAAAAGAAAATAGTGTCATTGTTCAGCTGAATTCAGTTCAGTGTTGATTCAGTTCGGTTCAATAACTGTATAAAGTATATCAATTATAAAAAAGAGTTCATTTTCATTATTAAGCAGCTCTGCGGAAAACAGTGATGTCATCGTCCAGCTCCGTTCAGCTCTCATATAATGGTGTCAATGCAGGCAGATCAATATTATTAAGAATAAGTGTCCCCAACTAAGCAAGCCAGAGTCCATGTGACAGAATGGAGAAAGAAAAACAGGCTCAGTCAAAGGGCCAGTTCTCCTCTGATCAAACAACAAACATGGTGCATGTGTTAGGATCCAGGCCGCTTCACAAGTCAGATTGTGGATTGATATCATTCAGAGTATTTTATTCAGCCTTTTTCTTGAAGGTTGGAAAAGATTACATCAAGGTAAAAGAGTAGCAAAACTCCAGAGCATGTAGATGTGAATTTGAGAACTTGTACAATTGATATTTGTACTTGTACAATAAAATTTACACTCACAGCTCCAATGTGAAAACCTCAATTAGGCATTTGCAACTTCTCAAATCTGCCATTGCAATTTTTTGAATTCCCCCGCCTTTCTCTCTCACCGGCACTAAGTTTGCAAGTGCACAAGTTATAGTTAGGCATCTAATATATTGCGAAAATAGTTGCAAAGTCAATGTGTGAAGATTTGAAATAGCAATGGCAGATTTTAGAAGTTGCAAATGCCTTGAGGTTGTATAGAGCTGGTAAGTCCTGCCCATCCGTAAAACCCCAACTGGACCTCTAGGTTGAAAAATCGTCAATGCAAGTGAATGGGAGAAAATAATTATTTTCTGGTCCCGTTTGAATTGTGCCATGAATGTGAACATATGTTGTCTGTGAATTTTTTATATAATTTTTCATGTTACAAGTTTGACAGTATATGGTATGATTCTTCGGCTAGCAGTTGTGGAAAAGACATAACGAGAAAGACTACATGTCGCCTATGTGACGTCACCCCATAAAGTTGACTTACCCGTGGTTTTCACCAACTTCAACGATTTTGTCCTCTCCCTGAAAGAAGGCGGTGAAGTGCACCAAAGACACAGCCATGTTTAGCGGGATCCGTGAGCTAGTGTCCGTGTGCTAGTGGTGTTGGCGTTACAAACGCGTCGAAAGCAGCGAAGAGTTGTAGTCCACAAAGTGCTCTCACACAAAGTCTACCCGTATCAAATTTCTACCCGCTAAATTGTAGAATTCTTTACACGAAAAATTATATTAAAAATTCACAGACAACATATGTTCACATTCATGGCACAATTCAAATGGGACCAGAAAATAATTATTTTCTCCCATTCACTTGCATTGACGATTTTTCAACCTAGAGTTCCAGTGGGGTTAGCGGAAGGGGCGGGACTTACCAGCTCTATTGCGAATGTGAATGAAAGAATACAGATTTGTGACTATTGTCTTTGAGTGAAAATCTCAACATTCAACAGGTTTTCAAGTACAAATATTTATTGTACAATTCACAAACTCACATTTACATGCTCTGGAGTGTTGCTACTCTTCATAAGATCATTCACACCGGCATTTGGTGTGGGGGGGGGAGTTGAAGCTGGCCGTTGGGTCTGTGCGGAGGACTGGTCTGGCTCTCGTGGATCTGATCCGATGACTGTGCCGAGGACTGTTGTGTCAAAGGGGTCTTCACGGTGTTTGTGTCTAGGTCTCGTCTAGTTGTGATGTTCTCGTCTGGCATTCAGGGCTGTTGTGGTCATCTGAGGGTGCAGGTCCATCATCTGGTCTGGATATGGACTAGATCTGGCTGAATTCAGTAACCTTGGGATAAGACTGAGACAGAGAGACTAACATTAGCGTAGATGCCATTCTTCTTATGATGTGTAACAAGTACATTCGGTGTTATGGGAAGTGTTTCCGGTTCTGGTTGACCAAATTTATGCAGCCTAACAATCCTTTAACAGATGTGAATTTTAGAAATGTGAGAGTGTGTTATGTTTATGCTAGTGTGGCATGAGTTAGACTGCAGCTTTATAGAATAGAATAACAGGCAGCTTTAAGAAAACCGACTACGCCACTCTGACATCACGCAGAGTATAATTGATACACTTTATCTCAAAGCACGCAAGTTGGTTGCATAAGGAAGGAGCAGAGACATGAATATCATGCACAATAATTCTTTATTAACAATAAAAATCTCATTTAAAATCAACTGGACGTGCCAGGCAGGGCATGCCACAACAACTGATCATTTATGTGATCAGGGAAGGAAACATGGTCGTTTTAACAAACACTCACAAGGACATACAATAACACTACATTCAGAAGCTTTGGCTGAGGACTCAAGAGCAGGTAATACCTGACTTCACACACACACTCTGGGGCAACTCACACCACTGCACACAAAATCCGTGCGTCTCACTGCACACCACACCCTGTGTTCAAACCATCACCAATCCACAGAAAAGGAGAAGGAGGATTTCTGGCTGGAGCCCCCAGCATCTAGCAAAAGAAACACACTCAAACACACACACACACACACACACACACTTCCACAATAAAGAAATAATTTTCAGAATTAATATAAACAATAAATTACTAATAAACCCAAACACTCGCCTGGGAACAATAGCTCCCACTAACAAATGATTTCCAAATAAAGAAAGAAACAAAACAAAGAAACAAATTATAACATCATCATTCCAATCATAAGACACAAACCATAACTCTTAATCAAGGTGAACAGGCAAGGGAGAAATACTGTAGGACAACGGCGATTCCTCGCATTAAATAGGCCTTCTGAATCGAGAGCAAAAGATTTGCACAACAGATCTCAAACACCAGACAATGAAGTCAGTCAATCGTGCTCGTAACGAACCACTTTTAGATGGTTTGGTTTCGCTTTGATCCTGTCGCGTAAACTGGTCTGTATATCTCTGAAACAAGCCGATGATGAAATCAGTCAAGCGCCGAACCGCCCACCAGATTATTTGATCTCACTTTGATTCCGCAGTGTTGCATAAATGAATTCACACATGCCTGCAACAAGCGTAGGCAATCGCCATTGTAAAAAGCACGCCACCGCTGGCGTAACACCACACTCAAAATGCCCGCACGTGGGAAGCGAAAAGGGAACCCCCGAGTCAACAGGAAGCAGCGTATCCTAACAGGCTGAAAGAGGCTATTTATGGCCAATCGGAAATGACGTGTCCCAATACTTAAAGGGAAATTGACGGCGGGAACCTCTAGCTTAATTTGCATAAGTGGGCGACATGGAAAAGAGAGCATTCGGTCACATCTACCCCCGACATTTTCGTCGTCAGCCCGACGATGAATACTTGTTACAAATCTTCTCGCCGTAACGGCTACACAAGAAACACAAAAGACCCTGGCTACAAGTGCTCTGCCATGACAGCTACCAACAAGAAACACGAGAGGTACCTTGTACACGACCTCTTGCCACGACGGCTACACACATACACGAGACACTTGCTATCTCTGCCATGATGGCTACACAAACACGAGAGACACTTGCTACAAGTGCTCTGCCATGACGGCTTCACAAACACGAGAGACACTTGCTACAAGTGCTCTGCCATGACGGCTACACAAACACGAGAGACACTTGCTACAAGTGCTCTGCCATGACGGCTACACCAACACGAGAGACACTTGCTACAAGTGCTCTGCCATGACGGCTACACCAACACGAGAGACACTTGCTACAAGTGCTCTGCCATGACGGCTACACCAACACGAGAGACACTTGCTACAAGTGCTCTGCCATGACGGCTACACAAACACGAGAGACACTTGCTACAAGTGCTCTGCCATGACGGCTACACAAACACGAGAGACACTTGCTACAAGTGCTCTGCCATGACGGCTGGAGATACTGGTTACAAGACCTCTTGCACCCCATATTATATACCGTGTGCTATTGGAACGGAATGGCTACGTCGCCTTACACCCCCGGGGGTCCCCTCTCGCTCCCAACGAATTGCCTCACTACGCACTTCAAGCAACGTACTATCGGGGCTACGTCGAACTAACTGTTTTAACTCCCGTCTAAGTGTATTATCGCTAACATTTTCAACGAACTGATCTCGTAATAAGGCCCCAGTATTGGGCATTTCATGTGGCGCCTGTTCCTTAACCTTCTCCCATAAGCTCATCAGGGCCAGGGAGAATTCCACAAGGGTCTCCCCTTCCTGCTGTCGCCTAGAGAAAAACAGTTCCTGTAACGCTACATATGATCGCGTACAACCATACAATTCGCGCAATGCTGCGATGATTTGGTCTGGATCTCGCCGCTCTACCCCCGAACGATAACGAAGCTCTTCACGTGCCTCGCCCTCCAAATGATCGATCAAAAAGAAGGCTTGGTCAACGGTAGCCATATGCCGTGCCCTCATACAAGCGCGTGCCTCCTCTAACCATTCATTAATATCAATGCCGGTCCTACCATTAAATTTTGGGCACTTATGATCCCTCGGAATAAACACAAATCGCTCGAGTGGGCCGGTATCAGGAAGTGAAAAACTACCTGCTGAAGTCGGTGCCGCAATAGATGGATTACTAGCTGAAGCATTAGGGGCTGGGAGCACGGCTGATGTCCCCTGGCGCAACTGCTCATTATCAGTCCGCAGCTGGGCCACCAGTGCCCGCAGCTCCTGCAATTCTTCCTCCATACCACAGGGTTACCTGAATGGGCCGAGACCAAATCCCAAAAAAATAATGGCTACACCACCCGAGCACTACTGGCCGCACAGGGTCGCCGTTGTCCTATTCCTGTTCAACAAAGTAAAACAAAACAAAAAACAACAACACAAAATGAATATATAATTCACATCTCTGTCCCACACCAATGTGTATCCTGCCGACTACGCCACAATGTGGCATGAGTTAGACTGCAGCTTTATAGAATAGAATAACAGGCAGCTTTAAGAAAACCGACTACGCCACTCTGACATCACGCAGAGAATAATTGATACACTTTATCTCAAAGCACGCAAGTTGGTTGCATTAGGAAGGAGCAGAGACGTGAATATCATGCACAATAATTCTTTATTAACAATAAAAATCTCATTTAAAATCAACTGGACGTGCCAGGCAGGGCATGCCACAACAACTGATCATTTATGTGATCAGGGAAGGAAACATGGTCGTTTTAACAAACACTCACAAGGACATACAATAACACTACATTCAGAAGCTTTGGCTGAGGACTCAAGAGCAGGTAATACCTGACTTCACACACACACTCTGGGGCAACTCACACCACTGCACACAAAATCCGTGCGTCTCACTGCACACCACACCCTGTGTTCAAACCATCACCAATCCACAGAAAAGGAGAAGGAGGATTTCTGGCTGGAGCCCCCAGCATCTAGCAAAAGAAACACACTCAAACACACACACACACACACACACTTCCACAATAAAGAAATAATTTTCAGAATTAATATAAACAATAAATTACTAATAAACCCAAACACTCGCCTGGGAACAATAGCTCCCACTAACAAATGATTTCCAAATAAAGAAAGAAACAAAACAAAGAAACAAATTATAACATCATCATTCCAATCATAAGACACAAACCATAACTCTTAATCAAGGTGAACAGGCAAGGGAGAAATACTGTAGGACAACGGCGATTCCTCGCATTAAATAGGCCTTCTGAATCGAGAGCAAAAGATTTGCACAACAGATCTCAAACACCAGACAATGAAGTCAGTCAATCGTGCTCGTAACGAACCACTTTTAGATGGTTTGGTTTCGCTTTGATCCTGTCGCGTAAACTGGTCTGTATATCTCTGAAACAAGCCGATGATGAAATCAGTCAAGCGCCGAACCGCCCACCAGATTATTTGATCTCACTTTGATTCCTCAGTGTCGCATAAATGAATTCACACATGCCTGCAACAAGCGTAGGCAATCGCCATTGTAAAAAGCACGCCACCGCTGGCGTAACACCACACTCAAAATGCCCGCAGGAAGCGAAAAGGGAACCCCCGAGTCAACAGGAAGCAGCGTATCCTAACAGGCTGAAAGAGGCTATTTATGGCCAATCGGAAATGACGTGTCCCAATACTTAAAGGGAAATTGACGGCGGGAACCTCTAGCTTAATTTGCATAAGTGGGCGACATGGAAAAGAGAGCATTCGGTCACACTAGGTTAAAGAGGTGTGTGTTTTTAAATAGATTTAAACTTATCTTGTGTCTGTCCCTCGATCTGCTGCCAGTCCATGATCTCTCCATCTCCATCTCAGTAGCATTAGCTGTGAGGGTTTCTCTGAACTGCACCTTTTAAATAAAGGAATAGCTGTTGTGAGGTCAATATTACATCTTAAGCAATAGTTTAAGCACATAGGTTTAACAAATGTTGTTGCCAGAGTTCACACAGCAGTTTAAAATATCGGTAACACTTTACAATGAGGTCTCAATTGTTAAAATTAGGCTAGTTAATGTGTTAACTAACATTACCAATGAACAATACATTTGTTACAGTATTTATTATTCTTTGTTAACATTAGTTAATAAAAATACAATAAAAATGTATAATAAAAATGAGTTCACAGTGCATTAACTAATCTTAAATACAACTTTTGATTTTAATAATGTATTAGCAAATGTCAAAATGTCAAAATTTTGCAGCTTCTCTTTACAACGCTTTTCCGTTTCGGAGTTCCCCACAGGAGTGTTAAAACCAAATAAATCTTATTTTTTATTTCAGATTGTAGCCTACACGTTATCTCCGTGGGTATAGTACACTGTGGTCAATGTATTTCGATTCACAAATAAACTCTTTTGAGAGTTTGTGAATCAAATCAGAAAGAATTGCCTGTATAGAGAACTATGGAGCCGAAAGCGTAGTCCGACTATGATTTGACTCATATGAACTAATCACTCGTTGAAAAAGACGAATTGACTGACTAAATTTGAGCACAGGAATATAATTCAATATAATTTCATTAGCCAAAATCCAGTGCACTGGATACAGCACAGCAGTTTTTCTAATAAAAAAACCCCCTCAAATTTATCCTAAAAAGAAAAACAGCCGGAATCGGCCCAAATGTGCTTGCTATCTGGGTATAAGTGTCCAGATAATGAAAAAGGAGAATTTTTAAGCTTTTCAATGAAATCTTTTTATTATTTGATCAAAGAACACAAAATATATAAATTTATGAAATATTTAGATCAATTTATATGTATGTGTATATTTACTAATGCATTCCCTTCTCATGTCAGAAAAAAAAGGTTTTGTTCTGATACATTTTTTAGGAAATATCATGAATAAAGGATAGAAAAGAGTGACTCATGACTGAATGTGGCTTGCAAAAACTTCTTAAACACTGTTTGTGGTTTTAAAGAGAAGTTATGGGGGCACGTGCACTGCAAACAAGGGCCGACAAGGGCCGGTCCAAAGCTCAGAGACGGAGGCACTGGCTGGTTAGGGGAATGAAACGTCCAAGGCTCAAACCTAAGGCCTGATCCTGCTTGTGCTCGGTCCATCCGTCCACTGACCACTCAAGACCAACCCGAGCCAGACCAAGTTCACAAGCACGCACCCCCTCTCATTTCTCAATTATATTATTAGTGTGACCTCTTGATCCCTTAGATAACCCATGTAATAATTAGTAAACCCACAAACCATACAATGGCCTCAAATTATTTTTTAACCACATGATTTATGTTCTCAGGATTTTTAAACTACATTAATTGTGTTTTCTTAATAAATTAATTAATTAAATAATTTAATTATATTACACCACTCAAAAGAGGGTAAGATGACCCGGGGAACCCAATGGTGGGCTTATATGAGTCCGGGGTGAAACATAGCCCTAAACCTACCCGTTGGTGACCGCGGTGGCGTAACCTCAATAGGCACACCCCTTACACTGCCCTAAACTTAACCACTCGAACCCTGAGCTAATTTACCCCGGGTCACAGAACCCTTCGGATCATAGCCCGGGTTCTCTTAACCCTTTTTCTGAATTTTGTTGTGCGCGTGTTGGTGGGCTCTTACTCTCTGTTCATTATTGGTCTGGCCTACATACTGTTTTCGACATATGAGACAGTATATGAGATAAATCCAGTTTACACTCTCATGTGACAGAGTATGAGACAACTTGTCATATCAGTGAACACCCCTGACCACTCGGTGAGGTGAGGGGAGGGGAGGGGTCCCTCAGTAGGTCTTCCTCGAAGCAGTGTGTATAAAGTCAGTCACTCACTGTGTTCTTTATTTGTTTTCCAGGCTTCAGACTGGATCAACAAGAGAAATGTTGATGGACAAATTCACATGGAGGTCCAATCCACAAAGCAGAGTATATATATATATATATATTTGTTTTCTTTGTTTCAGACAACAAGATGGGAAACAGCGAGTCCAGCGACAGTGGGGTAAACACTTCCTGTGGAAGTGAAGGTTTGGTAAGTAGAAATAATACTGATAAATGCTTTTTCATTGCCAAATCTTAATCTTTATTAACTTGATTTATAACAAATTAAAGCTTGTGATAAAAATTCACATTTCATTTATTTTTTCCATGTTTTTTTTTCTTCCCCAAGGCATCCACTGCATTTTCATTTAAGCCGCACAGTGAGTACACTTGTCATTAAACAGTGCATCTGTTTTAAAGATTATCCCATGATGTGCAGTTGGACAGATGTTGTGTTGTGTTATTTTGCAGGACAGTGAGCACATCCTCATTGCAGGAGATCGTAGGAGGAGGTCATATTCCACCTCTTCTTCCTCCTCCTCCACCGATTAGCCCCAATCCCCCCCGCCAAGGGGCAAATGATGACGATTTTGAGGTAATGGATATATTCAATGTAGGCTGTCAAACTCTCTAGTTGCAATTCTGGTGTTAATTATTCGTTTGATTTTTATTTATCTCCAGTACTTTGCAAACAACGAAGAGGAGGATGAAGACTGATTTTAAAAAAAAATAAAAATAAATATTTTATACATACTCCCCTTTAATGTGATTTTTGATTTTATTGCAAAACAAAACTCCAATGAAAGGCCTGAATCCAGGCTATATGTTACCCTTAGTCAGCAGCAAACCTGCCCTCTTTGTTGAGACCAGGGTAAAAAAATAAATCACCTGGGCAGAGTTTTATCCTGGTCTCAAACAAAAAAATGTAAGGGCATTGCTTTAAATTATAGACATACCATAAATTACAGAGTAGAATTTCCTCTGCCCCACAAGTCCAGGCCCAACTGTCGATGTCGACCTTAGAAAACGGTGGCTCGCGAACATACGCAAGACCGTTTTTCTGGTTCCAGTCGCACAAAGGTCTGTAGCAGACATTTTACCAGCGATCAGCTTATTGAACCTCAGACAACAAATGGTAAGCGAAGATTAGTACCTGGTACGGTGCCAGTACTTTTTGCCTGGAATGAATACACTATTCAACGAGCGCGGCCCAGTGTGTGGGAGAGGAGAGAGAGACCTGTTGATGTTGTTGACGCTGAGCCCGTGCCTATTGATATAACGATGGATCATGATTACTGTGACGTCCCTGAGCCATCATCATTAGACTTGGCTTGTGCTAAAATAGAAGATCTCTCCCATGAAGTCGAGGACCTGAAGAAGCAGCTACAGGAGGTACAGATTCAGCACGATGTCGGATTGCAGAGGTTTGCTGGCTCCGACGAGGACATTAGATTTTACACCAGGTAACGTTAAGCCTCATGTTTGCTATAGATAAAACTTAAAATGGTTAGAAAACAGTCTAAATAAACATTGACTACATAATCATATAGTGTAAATGTGTGTGTGTGTATATATATATATATATATATATATATATATATATATATATATATATATACACTGTATGTCACGGTTCATGGATTCATTGACTCTCTCTCGCTATGTGTGTGCATGTTGAGTGAATGGGCATGGCTCATCAGCTGGCTCGTTATCCACTGATGAGCCGATCAGCGCCAGCTGTTCTGAATGAGGATGTCCTATTTATTGTTTGATCACTCGTATTGTCTTTGTCAGATGGTTGTGGAGGTTCTCCTGGATCTGTGCTTTTGTTCTCCTGTTCCAGTCCTGTTTTCGTGTTGGTTCTACGACGCTTCACCGAGGATCATCTCTTCCACGTGGATCTGCATTCCGCCTACTGAGTCCCTGCGTTACCAAGTCTGCCCGAGGATCATCTGCCACTCCAGTCTGAGTTTGCCTGAGGATCATCTGATATTTCTACACTGAGCTTGCATGAGAATTATCTGCTATTTCTACACTGAGTGATTCCTGTGAATTCTGCCTGTCAAATTGAGCCTCTTGTCTTCTCTTTTTGACTGTAATAAATACCTATTCACTCACATCTGAATCCTTGACTATTTTCTAGCGCCCCATGACAGTATATATATATATATATATATATATATATATATATATTAGTACTGTGCAAAAGTCTTAAGACATGTTCAAGACATTTGTCTCTCAGCTTTATGCTGGGTCAATGAGTGACAAGGAGATCTTTAAACATTTAGGAATAGCCAAACAACTGACAGAAGACTTGGCAGTTATGGTAGACAAAGGCTTCCTAATCAGTGACTGTGTAAAGTGTACTGTCCACCATTCCTGTCCAAGACAAAGCAGATGCCAGCACATCAGGTGAGAAACACAGGCCATAGCACGACTGCGAGTGTCATCAGGAGGATCAAAGAAAATAAACTGATGATGGTGTCATCCAGCTTTCCCATACTGTAAACATCAGTCAGCTCTTTACAATTGCATGCTTGTCAAATTATCATAACAAGGCATTAGTTAAGACATGGGTCAAATAATGTCCTGTCATTTCTACTCTTCAGTAAATAAACCAAAAATAGTTGTTAATAATTGACTTTTTATTCTTGACAATCCATTCAACTTTTATTTATAACATTTATTATACAACTATATAATCTAAATTTCTGTGGTTTCATTGAAATAGTTTTAAGACAAGAACTCTGAATAAATATTTGTAAAAAGTTAACAATCTCCCATAAAGATCACTTTTTGTACTGTACATTTACAATAAACACATTTGTATCAGTACTGCTGCTGTTTCACTGGCATTGTTTTTATTAATGCGTTCGGCAAGGGACTCTGACATGGCACATCTCCCGAAATCTGGAGGCTGTTACCCTTGGTTTGCCAAGGTCATGCCACTCAGGACAAGAGCTTTGGTCACGTGTTGCCTCCTCAATTTTCTGAGCCATATCTAATGTCATGTTCAGACTTTGTAAGTGTGAGGACTCTTCCTCGCTACAAACAAATGTACATTCAGTTGGAGCTAGATAATATCCTTCTAGAGGCAAAGGAGGACTCGGTGGTGCATCATGTAGGGTGATGTATCGTGATGTTAACAGAGGCTGTTGGAAAGACAATGCACTTCCTTCCTGGACCAACCCAAAAATGCACTCTCTACAAGTGGCTTTTCAGCTGTCATGTTGCAAGTGGCTCGTCCTCAAGGCTGATTCTGCATATGCCTCAACAACTCTGAACATACAAGGATCTGGTAAAGGGCCCACCATCCCCCTGTAGAGTCCACTTCTGTAAAGATATGAAAACTAATGTTGATAATGTTCATTTTTATATACATAATCTTTGCATTTATATCTTCTGTAAAAGTGTGGATTATTTTGAATGTCTGTTATGGACATGTTTAAAGCAAATGTTATTCGCTATTTTTGTATCCTGTACATGTAACAAAAACCAAAAGTTTCAAAAAGCCACAGCTGAACTTACCTCACTCCACCTGGTCCTGTACGATTTGGTACAGGTTTTGTGATGACCATGGAATTGATGGGTCCTGGTTTTACACCCTAAAGACAAATAAAAGTCATTATGGAAGAAATAGCTTAAAGCTAAAACTGTAAACCAAACCCTTCCACAATTGACATTTTCTAGGCAGTGGTGTTCTCTTTCCCTCTACTATTCTGTGAACATACTGTGTGGTTCAGTGATTGCCATTGTCCGTGGTTTATGCCAGCATTGCTCGGTCTCTGTGCAGCACAGGGGGTGCGACTGCCATATTAAGCTGAGAGTAGTGGGCAGTTTGAAAAAGTAAAGCAACAGTATGGTTACACACGAGCACTTGCTGTGCGTTACCACCACAGGCGAAGCATCCCGAAGTCCAACCTAAAAAAAAAAGTATAATTACTAATAAGTATTTCTGAAAGTAAAGTAAAAGTTAGTAGATGTTAGTAGTATGTTAATGTTAGTAGAATGATAAACAAGGTGGCTTTGCAGGACCAGCTTATTCTGTAACTACTTGTTACTACTGTAACTACTTGGATTTATGTGATTATTTATAGACTGTGTGGTGGCTCATTCTTCCTCATCGACCTGTAACACCAGGCCCTAATGCTGATTTCCCATGTCAGTTTGTCTCTATTTGATACTGTAACAACACAAGTACATGACGTTAATGTTAGCTGAAAAAAACAAACGTATAACGTTATCTGTTAAACATAATATAGGTAGGCTAGTAGTCATAGCATTAAAAACTTTTCTTACCCTCGTAACCATGTATATTCGAGGCGGCATACAATTTAAAACCCTTCTCCAGTTTGCTTGATGGGGCTTTGCTTGTTTTTTTGCAAACACGGTTAACATCATTAACACTGATTTTCGGAAGATCCTGAAGACAGCGAGTGTAGTAGGTAGCCGCGGTAGCCATTGCCATAACCGGAAACGAGTGATATGTAATACGTAGAACGCGGGAGTAGTTGTGCAAGTAGCGCATTTGGCAGGCCTGTCCGCCTGCTGGGGTCAGAGGTCAGATCTCTTAGTTTTCAGTATGTATTTCTGCTCAGCATCTTCAAATATATGGTTAATGATACACACATTTAAAGCTTACCCTTTCCATGTAATATTTCTAATCTAAATTAGATTAGAATTTCTAAATTTAAAGACTAATAAATTATAATAAAAATACAAATTAATTCATTTGAAGAATAATAAAGAAAATATGCATTGTCCCTTTAAAAATAAAATAAAGAATAGGCAGTTAGATAAGCAATTTATACTTTAAAATAATCTACACATGAAATTTGTCAGGCCTGGGGTCAGAGGTCAGATCTCTTAAAGTTTTCGGTACCTTTCAAAATAAAATAAAAAGGTGTCCCTTTTACAATTTTACATTTTGAAAACAGGGTAACAATGATTCCCCTGGGCAAAATAAACTAAACTATATAAAACATCTCTCATTACAAGTGATTTTTTTTTAACCCTCACAAACTACATTTCCCATAACTCACTGCCCGGACTCATCAGCGCATTCACCTGTGTATCATTACCTTGTTTAACTCACACTATAATAGCCTGGTTTTCACACTCACTCACTGTGAAGTCTTGCTTTATTCGTACTGCATTTCTGAGTGGTCTGTTTTCTCGTCTCTGGGTTTTGGGATTTTATGCTCTGTTCACTGGATTACCCTTTTTGCCTCTGACTCTCGCCTGTTTTGTTTGTCTGATAGTTTGGACTGCCTTCCTGTGTTTGATTTTTGCCTGTGAATTGGATTACGTGTTTGGATTTCCCTTCTAAATAAAACCACATTTGGATTTAACATGAGGTAAGTTCAGCATTTTGATTGGTCGATTTATAAATAAATTAAATAATTACACTGTTACAATTCAGAATTTCAAATTGGTTACTCTAGTAATTTAAGTATCTTAATATTTGTATTTTATTTTTGATACTCCATTTAACTGACAGTTAAAATATCTTCTATGCAGAGTCAGAAGAGTGAAATTTTCGAAAATGAATATCAGATCTCTTAAAGTTCTGACAGATCTCTTAAAGTTCAGATCTCATACGATAATCTCCGTCTAAAACCGATGCACTTGTTTCAAGGACAGCGAAAATCCTTCCTCTTCAGAGGAGATCATAGGTCCTATTCTTTCTCTTCACCGTCCTATTTTCCCTCATCGTCCACCACCACCCTCACCTCCACCACCACCTCCTCCAAGTCCCGATTTCCCAGTTCTTCCTCCTCAGGAGGACATCATTGATGATGAGGTAAGTCATAAGACATATTCAATTCTAGGCTGTCAAACTCTCCATGTTTCAATTGTGTTTATTTTTCATTTGACTTTTCTTTCTCTCCAGTATTTCGCAGACAACGAGGAAGAAGAGGATGACTAATCATTTTAATAAAAAAAGTAAATAAAAGTAAAAAATATATGTGTGTACATTTTCTAATAAAAAAATGCAATTATGGTCTACTATGTATTTAATGTATTTTCTGTGTATATTCTAATAACTACATTGCAAAATAATTATATACAATAAATAAATATTAACATGTGGCAATATACAAAATGAGAACGATGTTATTATTTATTTTTTACTTATGTAGCAAATGCATTTTTAAACAAATGATTTTTTTAGACTTCAAACTTATTCATTAAACTAGTTCCTCAAAGTGAACAAAGGGGGTGAAATAAAAATACATCTTTATGACAACAATGTAGGAATGCTCCTGACAGGTAATTGCTTAAAAGATTTTATGATCAGCATTACAGTGTATTCAAATGTATACAGTGTATTAAAGTTTTTGGTATATCTGCCCAGCATTTTCAAATATAGGCATATGGTTAATGCTTGCAGTCTTGCAGAAATTCATTTTTATTGCTGCAGGCATACCTCTCTCTCTCTCTCTCTCTCTCTCTCTCTCTCTCTCTCTCTCTCTCTCTCTCTCTCTCTCTCTCTCTCTCTCTCTCTCTCTCTCTCTCTCTCTCTCTCTCTCTCTCTCTCTCTCTCTCTCTCTCTCTCTCTCTCTCTCTCTCTCTGAGAGAGAGATATATATACACTGTATATATATATATATATACAATAAACATACAGAATGGTAATTAACAAAATAAGTATGGTTAAATTAAAACTATGTTTGCCTAAAAATCCTAAAAACTATGCTGTATTTCTGTACACCACACACACAATTCAACACACTGATGAACATACCATTAATTATGCAAAGTTATATAATTTGTGAGAATATTTATTTTGATTTAACATTTATTCTCTTTCAACCATATGCAAAGCATGCTGGGAATCATGCGTTCAGGCGTGCGACTTTCTATGTGCTATTTCTGTTGGATTAGAAAGATTACATAGAGAGGCAGCATTATCGCGTTCTGAAGCGCAGCCGCCATTTGGAAGCGCGCCCGCTGGTTTTCGGCAAATATCTCCACGAAAAAAGCACCAAAAACCATTAACAATGTACCATTCTTTTCAGCTAGATTAGATGTTTACAAAGAGATAAGCAAACGACGGATACGTTTCCGCCGTGGGTTACCGTCGCGTCAGGAATTCCCAGACTTTTGACCACAGAAATGGTCAAAGGGTCAGGGAATTTAGAAACATAGCCAGGGGACACAGGACTGTGTCCCCCCATAGGCCTAATGTCTATTATGAGTCAAGACTGTTTGAAGGTCCGGATGGATTTCCCAGTCACTCTGAGCGCTATGAGAAGGTGTCAGGCCCAAGCAGGCCCCCCAGAAACTATGAGACGGTCGTAGGCCCAAACAGGCCTCCCATAAACTATGAGATGGTCGCAGGCTCAAACAAGCCTCCCACCAAAAGAAAGAGACAGAGAAATAATAATAATAATATAAAGAGACGTGGGACAGGACCACCTAATAGAACTCCTTTCTTTGAACAAAATGAACACGCCGAGCGTGAATTTTCCGAAAGTGAGGTTGTTGAGGATTACTCTCCTCCTCGACAACGAACTTATTACCGCCAACACAATTCCAAAGGAGGAGTTCTACTTATAATTTTCCGTCGCGCTCTTTTCCGAGACAACATAATAAGATAGTCTCATTTGTAAACCATGGGGGGAGTTTTAGAGATATTGATATTTCAATTGATAGACGACCAATAGAGCAAAAGAGAAAAAGAGGAAGAGCTCCGCGCTACTTCCCCTGTGTAAACAAAAGAGCCGAGGAAAGGCCTCAACACAAAATGAGTACATACCAGCCCAGCCAGCACTAAAGAATACAATTAAATGCTTTTACGACATCATCTGACTCGTGCATCATTTAAGAGAACCCGGGCTATGATCCGAAGGGTTCTGTGACCCGGGGTAAATTAGCTCAGGGTTCGAGTGGTTCAGTTTAGGGCAGTGTAAGGGGTATGCCTATTGAGGTTACGCCACCGCGGTCACCAACGGGTAGGTTTAGGGCTATGTTGTGCACGTGTTGGTAGGCTCTTACTCTCAGCTCATTATTGGTCTGGCCTACAAACTGTTTTCAACATTTGAGACCGTATATGAGATAAATACAGTTTACACTCTCATGTGACAGAGTATGAGACAACTTGAAAACCTGGCCATTAAATCTATTCTTCACCCATCTTGATGGGGTGAAATACTTGCGCTTGCCCACCTTTAGGTGAAGGTGTCGAGAGCTTGCTCTGCACTAAAACATCAGAAATATTTGTGTTTCTCCTATAGGCCGCGATGGGTTTATGGTGTTGTAGGAAGTTCGTGGAAGTCAAGAAGTTTGATAAATTAGATTTAACGGCCCGGTTGAGCTGTGTACTAAAACACGAAAGATGCGCCACCAAAGGAATAATTTTATTCCTGTTCGTCGTGTCCGGGGCGGGAGGTTTAGGTGTGTCAAATGATTTAAGTGCATTTCTCAGGAAAGAGCGTGAATATCCACGCTGTATCAAGGCCTTGAAAAGAGTGTTTGTTGCCGATGCTGTCTCTCCATCTCATCTCCATCTCCATATCAGTAAAAATGCTGTACAGCAACCAAACCAGCAGCACTTCCATTTTTCAGCGCCGAAAGCGGACCTTTTCACTGGCGTAATGACGCAATGAGGTGCGCTTGCTAGCCTGATCCATTTACGTGTTCTCCGAATGCTCAATAATCAATAATTTGACACAAAATATTGATTTAAAAAGGAGTTTATTGATTTAAAAACGATTATATTGCCTGAGTGAACAGAACTGCGTCCATGGCAACGCTCTGTTTTTCATGGCAACGGTGTGTTATACTTCGTCTATTATCAAGAAATAACACACCAGAATTCAACCAAGCCATGTAATAATATTTGATATTTAAAAATATATATAATTTAAGAACTATTTGTTAAAGACTTGTCCTTTCTCACAAACGGGATTTTTTTTAATTTCCCCAACTAGGCTTTTTTTACCCTATTGAGCAAAATGATCCCTTTCAGTCTTTCTCTCCACATTTTGAACATAATGTATGTGTGTGCTTTCTGAAATAGAACCAACGCCTATTTTTCACGCGACACGCAAGCGTGTTGGAAGCGTTTCCAGGCAAAATAGAATAGGAAAAGATGTTTCTATGTCATTTTGACACGAATACATATTAATACATGACATTTTGATGTTTGTATATACGGTTCAAACAAGAACGAATTATTCTGTAGCCTATTTTGCCGTCAACACTGCCGACGTTGTCTTTGCTGCTATATATTTATGTTTAACATGAAGTATAGGCCTTCCACAACTCTCTCCCCACATGTCAAATATATCACCAATGAGGCTTATCATATGTTACCAATATTAAACATTGTTTAATATAATCGCTGTTCATATTTTTTTTCAAAGTTCAGAATCAAGATAAAGCTCTTATGTTTCTTATGATAAATAAGATAATGCTGCTAAATTTATAATTTTTTTTACCTTGAATGTCATTGCTCTAATTTATTTTTTATATTTTGATATTTCATATTTTGTTCAAATGTTTAATCTGTCATTTATATCTGCTGTTCATATGTTCATTTATTAGTAGTGTGTTATATGATTAGAATGTTGTCCCGGTTTTAAAAATAAAGCACAGCAATGATATTTGAGAGTGTTTCTCCCTTTTCAGGAAAAGTATCGAAAAAGTATCGAAAACGCAATACTTGACTTGGTATCGGTATCGAAACAATAATTTTGGTATCGTGACAACACTAATCTGGTGCACTTTGAATCACCCGAATCCACTGTTAAAAATAGATAATCCACCCGCAAACCGCCCATATTCTCTGATTTAGATATCTGCATCTGATCATCACAATACAATTATTCAGATTCTCAGTGTTAAGCATGATAATATGGTAACATATCACACTGAAGTAGGCTGATTTAAAATGAACATTTATTTAAAATAAAAGTTCTTCTTTTGGCAAAATTACATAATTCCTTAATAGCCTAAACAGAGGCTTTACTCCCTTCAAACTTAAATTGTCAATGTTTCATTACATAATTTTTTGTAATTTTTTGTACCTTTTATAAAGGGCATTTTTTCCCTTATTTTATTAAATGTTTGCTCCATCTTTCATTTCAAATTCTTAAATTTGATCAATATATTCAATTAAAATAATAAGACACTAGGCTGTTACCAATCAAATTAAATAAGTTACATTGAAAAATTATAACTGTATTAAATGAGATTATTTTAAATATTTTTGAATATATAAATAAGGAATGTTGAAAAGATGATACTTTATGAAACTAAACCGCCAGTAGGAGGCGGCAGAAGACCGTCTTAATGAGCGAGTCATTGAGTCATTTATTCAAACGATTCGTTCAAACGGCTGATTCATTCAGAATGAGGCAGTTTATGAATGGGTAATTGAATCTTTGACTCAACTGATTCGTTCAAAGCGCTGAATCATTCAGTAATGCAGCAAGTGTTGCTGTGAGATGCGCTATGGTTCTGCTGTGATCTTTGTTTGGGACTATTTTCGCTGCTGAAACAGAACAAAAACAGTCATTGCGTCTAAACGTAAGTGACTTAATTTTAACTATTTGTTTATTGAACTATTATGAAATCAGTCTCGGTTTCAATCTTGATGGCATTCAGGAAAACAGCTCTCTGGTCGTGTGTAGCCCAGGCTATATATTGTTTCATAACTATAATGCTCAACAGCGCAACATTGTTACCGTCAGTACATTAGGTAGGCCTATATTATTATCAACTATAGGCTATCAATCGCCACTTACATTAAATGAAATAAAACAGAATCATCCTCATGTTTTCGGTGATTCCCTAGTTATTTATACAATTCTCTCTCACTTTTCCCTTAAAAAAACAACAACAAAAAAAACACACATGTCCCGGACACAGTCTATGGTCCCTGACAAGCGTTACTCGAGCCCTGATATGTTTTCCTTGATGGGTTTTCCCTGAAGAGAATTACGTTGTTGAAAACGAAAGTAAAAGTGACGCACGTTCATGGCGTTTTACCGTGATGAGAGTTCCATGTCTTTATTAAACTTAACACATTATAATGATTTATCAGTCATCCACCCTCAAGTAATTGGAATGGAATGTTTGTATTACTTGGCCCGCCCGACCCGCGGATTATCCGCGCAACACTATACGGTTTGAGAAAGGACACAAGCGGTAACAGCAACAGATCCGTCACGGTGGGAAAAGTGTATCTGACCTAGTGTTGCACGATATACCGGTACTAGAAAGGTATTGCGATAACCTGCTATTAAAAACGATACAATATTAACTTTTCTTAGTACCGGTACTTTAAGATTGACAGTACTCTAAATAATAAGAGCAGTATTTCTTAATTTGCGTAGCTGTGTGACAGCAGGAGTCAGGACGTGATTCACTACTAAACAACGGAAGCAGAACAGTAAAATATATACACGCAGCACTTAACAAAGAAACTTGCATGCATGAGAAAATAAAGCGCGGGACGTGCTCGCGCTGCCGGGCTCAGACCTGAAGCACGCGCACACGCCGTTCAGACAGCATACGATCGCGACTTCAGTCAGTCCCTCCAGGATTTCACGAATTTTTTGTGTGATTTTTGCGATGAAAATTACTGATTTTGTGGTGGTAATTTCCAGAAATTTGTGAAAAAATTTGCGATTTTTATATTTTATAATTAGGACCTCATATTTACCATAATAGTATTATGTCAAATGCACAATAGTCATACATGACACAAATAAAATGCATAAAGCTTGTTTATTTTGGCCTCATAAAATGAACTTTTAAAACAACCTATGAGCAATTTTTCTACCTGAACTATGTAAATATTAACAGCAGGTGTAGTAATTTATACTGTAGAACTGTGTGTAAGTCCTGAGTTGAGGGGTCCTGAGCTGCAGAAGGCAACCAGTTACTTATAGTGCGGCGTTTTGCATGGCGTCCCCACTGCGTATAGCTACGCAATACGAAGTGACCGTTCGAAAGGGAACTACTTGAGAGTAGGGAACGAGTATTGCGTAGCCGGCCACACTATAGTGACCTGTCAAGTTGGATGTGCAGTTGCTGCAGCACAGCCAATGAGTGAGCCAGACACTCACTGTGCTAGCTGTGCAGCTGCAAAATGCGTTTTACATTTTAGACTTCAGAATTTTGAGGAAAAGGAGTTTCCCCCACTGCGTATAGCTACGCAATACGAAGTGACCGTTCTCGAAAGGGAACTGTATTTGGTGTTTGCGTGTTGTCTCGCGCGCACAGAAAACACTGCTTGAGTTCCAGTCTTCTTGTGCTTGAAATGAGAAACTTTCACTCTATGATGGTTGAACTTCATAGTGTCAATTCATCACTCTAGATAAATTAAAAATGACGAAGACAGAGTGTCTTCATCATTCCCTTTAAGAAAAGTGTATTTGGTCAAACTGCTTTTTCTGTGCGAGCTGCTACTGGGTGGAACCTCACCCCCATAACCATCAGAAATTAAACACATATAGTACATTTAAGATCCAGTTAAAGAAATGGCTCATTGATTATCAGAGCTGTCACTTCAGAGTCTGTACAAACAAACATTGAAAGTCATGGATAAAAAACCTAATTCTCATCATTATTGTAATATAGTTAAAAAGCATAAACTGTTGACTTTTGAAAACTTTCTGTTTATGTCAAATGTTGGTTTAGTATACAAGATCATTCATGACTTAGCACCACAATCTCTTAAACAGTTTGTAACAATAAACAGACCAGGCTCAAGGTTAACAAGAGCTTCCTCTAGAGGGGACTGCAGTGTTAAGTTTCGGTCCACGACATTTGGACAAAACTGCTTTTCAGTGAACCCTTACGAAAAAGAAGTTTATTCAAGTGTGCTATTAGTATACTTCTTTTAAACTAAAAAATAAGAAAGGTTACTTTCAGTCTACTTTTTATATACTTCTCAGAAATATACTTTATGTACTTCTCAGAAATAAACTTTAAATTCCACTTAAGTATACTTGACTTATACTGACAAAAAAGGCTAAGTATATTTGGCCTATACTTGTTGATCGAGATATACTTAAAAGTATAATTAAGTATTCTAAGTATTCTTGGCTTGTACTTGTGTTTACTATTTTGATTGAGTAGCTTATTAAATACTTTAAAATTATAATATTACACACCGTCTTATAAACTAACATGTTCAGCTTTATATAGTAACAAACTTTCGGGTGGATTAGCTTATAGAGTAAATAAAATAAGCATGGAAAATAAGTTTATTCAAGTGTTCTATTAGTATACTTCTTTTTAACTAAAAAGAAGAAAGCATACTTTCAGTCTACATTTTATATACTTCTCAAAAATATACTTTATGTACTTCTCAGAAATATACTTAATTACACTTAAGTGTACTTGACTTATACTGAGAGAAAAGTCCAAGTATATTTGGCCAGTACTTGTACTCAATCTTTTGATCGAGATATATTTAAAAGTTTAATTATTCAAAGTATATGTAGTTGTGTTAACTCTTTTGATCGAGTAACCTATTAAATATAATTTTTTTACATAGTTTTTCATATACAGTCTTATCAAACTTTGTTTGAAAATATTGATTAAAATATTGATATAAAACAGATATGTTTCTAATTCTGCGTATCTGAATTTTTGTGTAGGCTAGTCTACAGGTGTACATAGGAATTTACTCTAATTAAACTTTTCCCCACCATTGACTGAATTTTCCAGCTATCCATGTTTTCACTGGTATACGGTAGGGGGCGATATATGACTGTACAGAATCTCCAGATCAAAACACAGGAGAAGAAGAAGCTGAAACAAATGATTAATGCTCACTCAAATGTAAAATAATGTGATCATCAAACATTAAACAGCTCAATGTTTCCAAATGAAATGAAGCGTAGGCCTAACCCATGAAGAGAAAACGACTGAAGCTGTGGGGGTGTCGGACTCGATTTACTCATCTGTGTTTGATCATGGTTCTGAATCTGATCAAGGCGTAGTCTTTGACAAAAATGTGATTTTCTCAACTATTTTGTTTAAAATGTTGCCTTTCTTTATGAAACTTACCGACATTCAAGTGTTGATAAAAAAGGATGCATGAATCTAATAAAATGTTTTTAAAATTAAAGTAGAATTAAAGGTATTTAATCATATAGGGATTGTCAAAGTTTTTTTTTTTTTTTTTTCGTCATCTACTGAATTTTTCGTCAACGATACCAGGGACACCGAAACACCGGGGAACATGAAATTTGGTGGGCATGTAGCCCCACTAGACTTTTACGGAAAATTTCGTTTGGTCCCCGGGGGCCACTCCCCCCCCGCGCTGGGCCCCCCCAAACCCAAAAAATGCAGTTTTTCTTAAATAACTACCTGAACCGTGGCACCGAGGATGAAGAAATTTTTATGGCATGTTGCTCTTAAGGGCCCACATCAACCGAGCCCATAATCACTCATTTGTGATTTGCGCCCCTCCCATAAAAAATTAAAATGCAATATTATTCTGCTTTAATCGCCCCTATCTTCAGTTGAGATGTTCAGAACTGCACCATATTTCATGTGTATGATTAACTTGACATCCTCTGGGGGTATGCTAAGTTTCGTAGAATTTCATCCATGGGGGGGTATAAAATAAATTCATTTATGTGCACATTTAGTGACTTTACACTCATCGGCCTGTAGATGGTGGTGTTGAGCGAAGGGTTGCTGGTTTAGGATGATACTGTCACACACACACATGCAGGAATACAAACAAACGCAAGCATGCACACACTGACATCCACACGCACAGACACACACCCATACACACACATACAAATCCACATGCACAGACACACACACACAAACACACACGTGCACACACATACACGCACAGAGACACAGACACACACATACACAAACACACACACACACACACACAGACAGACATGCACATACTAGTACTTTTTTTTAGGTATCAGCCATATACCCGATTTACCAATACCCAATGTGTTATGCTTGGGCAGTATACTAATGACGTGGGTGGGACATGTTTCATGCCATGTTAGATCACATCCTGAGAGTCTACGCTTTCAGAAAATATATAGTTTATATAGTTGAATCAGTTTTCTCTTCATGGTACAGACCAAAATGTATTATGTGTACACTTTCTTCACCTAAATCCATAAAATCCCATTAATTTCAATGGGACATTTACTTAAGTGTTCTACTAGGTACAGTGGGAATGAGTTTAATTTTGTTAACATTGTTTTTTTTAAAACTCTGGGACCAGGGCTACAAGATAAAACCACTTTTTTGGGGAAAAAATGTTTTTTATTTCAGTAAAATACAACAAACCCATGCCAAAGTCAGATGACGTTTTCACATTATGGACGTTAAGTGTCTAAACTAATGACTTTTGATATAAAACTTAAATAGTAATGGCAAATAATTACAAAACTCTAAATTATCCATGATCCACAGGAATACTCCAGACAGTCTTTTAAAATATACAACTTATATACATAAACATGCAATACAGCCAAATTGCTCCACGTCATTTATTTTTGTGGAAAGCCAGTGCAGGCCTGAGCGGCGGTCATATTTTGTACCGCCATGCGGTTCATCTAGTTATATATTAATATTAAAACAGAGTAGTAAGGGGATCACTACATGAGGTGCAACTAATCAGAATTGCACAATACCGAAGAGAAAAAACAAATTTGCACAATCGACAGTTTCAGATCACGGTCCACTTCTTTGGAAGAGCTTATCAGGTGAACTGAAAATGCAAACATAGTTGTACATCTTTAAAAGAAATCTAAAAAAGTGGTTCAAACAAAAGCAGTTTTGTGAGTTTTCTGCTGGCTGTTTCAAGTCACAGAAGTCAGATAAATCCCATCACATAGGGTCAAAATGTTACTGATGTTAAACAAATAAAAAACGAATATAATACAGATGAGCAAATGATAAAGCTCGGGTTGCTGAATATTATATCGCTTACTTCAAAAGCACTCATTGTTAATGATATAATTACAGACTATAACCTAGATGTGCTGTGTTTGACAGAAACCTGGCTAAAACCAGATAATTATATTACTTTAAATGAGTCCACCCCGCAAGATTACTGTTATAAACATGAGCCTCGTCTGAAAGGCAAAGGGGGAGGAGTTGCTGTAATTTATAGTAATATCTTCAGAATAACTGAGAAGTCTTGTTTTAAATATACTTCTTTTGAAGTGTTGAATGTTTGATGCTTGAAGTGGTCACTTGTGCTCCCAAAAATCTGTGCAACCTCAAAATGTACAAACTGTTACGAAGTCTGTTAACAGGACGTTAACACAGGCCAAAGGACACACTGAAGACGGACGCAAAGATGCGCACCAAACACAGCAAGATCACTGTTCGTGATGCTCGAAATATAGGAAGAAAAATAAATATTGAATTGGGTGGGTTTATATGAATGTATCTCTGAAGGAAACTGACTGTCTTCTGAATAGTTTCGATGGCATTTTTCCTCTTTTCCTCTTACCTCGTATAAAGTCGTGTTTATAAGGTATAAAGTCAGACCATTCTGTATTTGCTTTAAGTCTTGAAATTACGCAATCTAGTTTAAATCAAAAACAACTGCTCATGCTACATGTGTGCAGCATCTTTGTTTGGATTGTGATTAAAATGCAGTGGTTGACTCATTTCATATGGCTACAGTTTTTTTTAAAGACCAGTTTGGACTGTTATAGAGCAAAGAAACAACAAATAAATTTACTTAAAGAAGACGAAGAAATAAAAAACGGCAGCTGGTATCGGTATTGGCCAATTTGCTTGTAAAAACAACTCCGGAAAACGGATGAATTTCACATGAAAAATCTATAGGTAGATCTTGCCTGTCATCAAAGCTGAGGTCAGGGATCTTGGGCTTGAAAAGGTTGGTGACCACTGACTAGTGTGAATGATTAATCCCGCTTGAGATTTGTGCTGGCTACTGTATACAGGCCACCAGGGCACCATACAGACTTTATCAAAGAATTTGCTGACTTTCTATCAGAGTTGGTATTGGCTGCAAATAAAGTACTAATTGTTGGTGATTTTAATATACACATCGATAATGAAAAAGATGCATTGGGATTGGCATTTAAAGACATTGTAAACTCTATTGGAGTTAAACAACACGTGTCAGGACCTACTCATCGTCGTAATCATACTCTAGACCTAATATTATTTTTCATTTAGCCAAGGCTGCAAAGCCGACTCAGTGTTACAAATAAAAACTATCACTTCTGCCACTTTTGCTTTATAGATAATATTCCTGATCAGTTTCATCATCTCAGCATCCCAGATAGCTTAGAAGAACTCGATATTGCAACAGAAATGATTGACTCTCTCTTTTCCAGCACTTTAGACTAGGGGTGTGCACGAATAGTTGAATATTTGAATATTCGATCTGTAATTATTATTAGAAAACTAAAGTACTTTTCCTATTTAGGCAACTACGTTGCTTTTCTGGCCGTAAATGCAGTGAATCCTTGATAAATCCCAACCACTAACTCACAGTTATAATTAAATGCACTGGGTGGCGCTGTGGAGCGTGTTAACAACTTGATTGTATTTAATCTCAATGTCGTCCTCGCGAAGTTTGTAATTGCTTAGATGAAAATGATCTTGCTAAATAATATTGAAAAAAAGAATAGAGAAAAAATATTGGTCCATCACTGCATCACGACTGCTGGTAAGCGCATCTGAACCCCACGTGAGACGAGATGATGCCTTATAGCAAAATGATTTTGAGCCATAGTTTAAGAACAGAAAATGTGCTGTTAGACGTTTTCTCACTCAATCATGTGGATTTTATTGTTTTTCTCAACATGAACATGTGAAACAATATAAACACGATAGCCATATTTTGACTCAAGTGTATATGTACATTCTATATGATAATTGGCGCAGTCTGCTTTTCTTTTTATGCGCGCTGCTTGAGCTTAAATGGTTTTGTTCTTTATATTTTTTGTTTACACATATTGTCAGTGCCACTGCTAGCAATTTTGGTGCCCTAAGCATAATTCCTTTATGATGCCCCCCACCCCGACCCCAAGATCCTAGCCCTAACGTTTAAGTTTAACTTTTTATTACCAAACATATAACTAAATACCAATAATAACACAATAGCAGCATCACAGTATAAAACTTAAGAACACTAAAAAGATAAAGTAAAATCTTAACAGCTTTGCTGACTTTGTAAACATATGTAGAATAGCCAACACACATTTGAAAGTGCAAACTTTTCAAATATTTATCAAATTTATCAAAATAATCCATACATGTTTTTCCCAAATTCAGTGTCACTTTGAATAAATTACATTAAATAACCATCAATAAGTACAAACAAGAATAGTCAATCTTCTTAAATAAAACAAAGATTTAGAGGATGAAAAGTCATAACTTTACTTACTTTGTAAACACAGTAGGCTATGTAGAACAGATAAAACACACATTCAAGTAAAGTGCAAAATCTTCTTAGACCAAATGTTTTCAAAATAAAACCAAAGACATACATTTTGAGAGAGCCATAATGCTATTCTGTATGGATCATATTTAACAGGAATTGTTAGCCTACCATGTGCACTGCACTGACTGCTAACGTTAACTGTTACCGAGAAAGTATTAACCACGTCACGTCAAAATAAACCATAAACTACTGCTCAATATCTAAAGAAAGATAGTAAAGAAAGTAACAGCTAGCTGGCGTCAGTTAAAATAGGTAATGTTTAACAGTAAAATCTCAATTTAGCTTGCGCCGAAGTTATAAGTTATAATAACATAGTTTGCAACATAGTTAATGTTTATAAATAACATTAACGTCAGCAAGTTTGAGGCGCGTTACGATTAGCAGCAGCACATGCAGCACATTTCCCGTATATATTGCCTAATAATATTTCTATAGGCTAATGAAATAATATCGGCATTATAATTTTTATTTTTTTTCATTAGGCTATTTTTGGTGCGTGATGCGTGTGGTGGGAGCGGCGGCGCTACCTTAAAATATAACCTAAGCTTGTTGTGTATATTGCCTAATCACAAGCTTGTACAGAAACGGTGACAAAAACTTTAAAAAAAAACGTCTTTCTCGTTAAACATCATTTAAATAAACGAATATTCGAATATTAAAATTTTTACGAGGTTAGGGTTAGACCCCCTGGGGTCATCATGAGTCTCTCCTTTGATGCTGGGATGACATTGCCATGATAGTCACAGACAATGTCACCGCAAGCAAAATGTCTGGTCGCAGCCACTCCTGTAATTAGAAAAACATTACATTTCGAGTTACAGAATATACTTTGCATGTAGACAGACATTTTAGGATTTAATTCTAGTTCTTTTTTTTATTTTTTTATTTTTATTACAGAGTAAAATAACAAGACAAGCTTCAAACCCCCCACCCACCTCCCCATGCATTCATACCACAACCACAATCATCCACACATTCATAATGTTATGACAAAAAAGCAAAATAAAGGAAGCACAAAGCAAACAAAATTAATAACATAAGAAAATGAAAAATAAAATAAATCAATACTACTGATCAAAAAAAAAAATCAATAAACAAAAACACAATAGAATTAGCAAAACAATTATGCCATAACACATGGCGCACCTTTAAGAACGTACACCTAATATTTATATCTCTAACTCAAGTAAGTAGACATTCCATTTATTTCCATGCTCAGTTATTCTGTTGTTATTTGTTGCAATAATTGTTTCTAGCATATATTGATAAAACACTCTATTCTTAAAGTGTTTTATACATAAATTTGATAAAGTTTTAGCTTTAAAAATAAAAATTTTACCCATCAAAATAATCATATTCAAAAAGTGTATGCATTTACCCTCAAAGACACATAACATAATATTCTGAGGTGTGATTTGCAAAACAATATCCATAGACCTTAACCATAACTGTATACTGACCCAAAACTTAGCCACATGTGGGCAAAAATAAAACAAATGCATCAGGTCCTCCTCCTCATCCCCACAGAACCTGCAACAGGGATCCTTTTCTATCTGCCATTTGAACAGAGATTTTTTTGTTGCAATAATTTTATAAAAGATTTTAAGTTGAAATATTCTGGAATATGAATCGATTGTAGTTCTATAAATTGTTCTAAAGTAATCTTTCCACAAAATTTGATCATTAAATTCATCTTCCCAAAACAGGCAGGTTCTGTGTGGAAAAAGTGCAGTGCCCGTGATATTTAAATTCCAAATATATATTATTTTATTTATCTTTACACCAGACAACCATTTAAGGCATCTTATTGGTGGGAGACAAACCATTAATTTATTCCTCTTTTCATTTTGCAGTTTCATTTTCCAAGTTTTAGGAATTGCAGAAATCAGCTGGTTGAATTGTAACTGATTGAGAGAAATGCTAAAAACATTTCTCAAGTTTTCATAAGAAATAAAATCTCCAGATAAATCTAAAAGGTCATTGACAAAAATTAACCCATTTTTGACACATTCCTCCCACAACAATGGCTTGTCTCCAACCGTAATATTTGAATTCATCCATAGCAACTGTGTCTGAATGTCTTGAATTGTATCTGGAGGGTGGTACTGGAAATTCAACCAAGCTTTCAGTGCATCCTTGAAGAAAGGTGATAACTCTTTTAAACTATTTTGAAATATTTTATCAGTATGTATTGCTTTTAATTGGTAAAAAGGAAATATATTATTCGAGAAAAAGGAAAAGGCTGAATATAATCTCTGGCTTGTGATCCATTGTTTGTTGTGATAAATTTTAGCAACCCATGAGGCTTTCAAGGAACAATCCATCATTCGAAGATTTTTCAAATTCAGTCCGCCGTTTAATTCTAGTTCTTGGTTCTGTTAATGGCTGATCATACCGAAACCTTTGGGAGGACCAAAATCTTTCAAAGCAAGTCCTGTCCAGGCCTGCTCAGACACAAAGTGACCCACATACGGGTCGGTTTCCACCATTTTCTTTGTTGGCAGCTTCCACATCCTCACCACCTCCTCCGCTTTTGGGCAATTGGGCATCCAGCCCTCCTGACCAATCAGCCTTTCTACTTTTGCGGCTGAAGGCCTCCGCAGATTGAAGTGACCTGAAAGACAGAATGACAAGACTATACTAATGCAAGTCATTTGTCACAGTGAATCAATGTCAAATTAATGAGTGCCAATGCTGTATTGATAGATTTGAAGACTTACCGAGAAGATAGTCTCTTCTTAGACTATATTGGTTAAGCCACCACTTATCATAAAAGGCCCTATTTTCATAGAAGCCTGATACACTCCGCTGCCTCTTTGATGGAGGCTGGCCCTGCAGAGAGACCGGAAATGCCTCTAAAAACTGGCTGAATGACCGCCGCGTACTTGTTTCAGCAACTGCTGCTGCTGTTCCCTCGTCCAAACAATATCTATGAAAAAAAAGTCCAACAAGTTATTACATTTAAAACATTGGTGGTAAGCAAACTACTCTGTGTTTCACAATGAAACTTACAGCTTCCTCAGCCTGGCTTAAGGCAACCCTCATACCAACTGAGGTTTGTGTGTGTGTGTGTGTGTGTGTGTGTGTGTGTGTGTGTGTGTGTGTGTGTGTGTGTGTGTGTGTGTGTCTTTGATTCTGTGTGTGTGTGTGTGTGTGTGTGTGTGTCTGATTCTGTGTGTGTGTGTGTGTGTGTGTGTGTGTGAGAGAGAGAGAGAGAGTGTGTGTGTGTGTGCGTGTGAGAGAGAGAGAGAGAGAGAGAGAGAGAGAGAGAGTGTGTGTGTGTGTCTCTGATTCTGTCTGTGTGTGTGTGTGAGAGAGAGAGTGTGTGTGTGTGTCTCTGATTCTGTCTGTGTGAGTGTGTGTGAGAGAGAGAGAGAGAGTGTGTGTGTGTGTGTGTGATTCTGTGTGTGTGTGTGTGTGTTTGTATATGTGTGTTATATATTGTTGATTAATAAACTTGTTTAAAACAAAAATAACTCTTCACGTGAAATAAATCCTTGGCTGCACAGATCCAGTTAAAACACATGATGCCTTTATAAGAGACCTAAATAAAAGTCAAAGAATCCCGTTTATCACAGAATATTGTATAGTATAAATGCTGACGTGGGTTAAGTCAATATGCTGTTCATGTTTTTGTATTTGTCCTGTTTCTGATGTGGATTCTGTGAAGGTTTTCTTTATTTAAGGAGCTTATAAAAGCTCATAATGCACATGAAGGAACAATCTCTAATCACTGCATTAGGGTTGTGTTTGAATAAACTATAAATGTAGATTCATGCAGCACAATGTGTTTTTCTGGACCTTGAACACATTGGACTTTAGAGACAAGTCAACAAATACGCCTAACCATTTTCCAGAGCTCTGATTGGCTGTTGTCATCCTGGTTATATGTGATGGAGCTGTGAAGATAAAAGAGTAGCTAAACTCGAGAGCACGAAGATGTGAATTTGAGAACTTGTACAATAAATATTAGTACGTGTGTGCTAAAATTTACACTCACAGCTCCAGTGTGAAAACCTGTATAATAATAAAAAGTTGAATGTTGAGATTTGCACTCACAGACAATAGCCACAGATGTGTAAAATGCCATTCACAGAAATACAATGACACACACAAACTTGAAATATATATTTGCACTTATTCTTACATTCACATTCACAGTACAACCTCAATCAGGCACTTGCAACTTCTCAAATCTGTCACTGCAATTTAAAATTTGCGCCTTGACTTTTGCTACTCTTCCCGTGATATTTTTTAAATCAATATTTTGTGTCAAATTATTGATTTATTTGGTAGGTAGCCATGTAATAAGCAGGATAATGTAGAGCGAGGCGGTTGTAATAGCGAATACACCCCTTCAGGATTCAAGATCCCTCCGCGAGCCTGTCGGGGGTGTATTCGCTATTACAACTGCCTCGCTCTACATGATCCCTTACATAAACTTGTTTTTCCTTTTCATGTTTGGTATCATTTTAAATGTCCCGGTGCGATTGGTAAAATGGTCTTAATTTCATTGCAGTCATTGGTTTAATGAGAAAGATTGAGAACTTGAGAATCCTGTTCTCCTCTTTGGGTGATGTCTCTTCCAGATCTCCCGAAACCAGGTGCCACCCCCTGGCGTACATGAATTTAACCAAAAATATTGGTACAACCCTTTTGTTCCGGTCTGGGTATTTAAGGCTAGGTGGCAGAGCAGTGTTTGGGACCCTTTACCAGGATCATCCCCCATACAGAGCTGTTTCAGGGTTTTCCCATGGGAAAGCACTCACACACCACTGTGTGTCTCTGTCAGGGATACATTGCTTACTTTCTGGAGTCATCTTTGAGTAAGTGATGTCATGTATTTATTATTTCTGAATTGGCTTTTAATCATGTACTTGTGTAATTGGCGTGATACATTTTTATGCTACATCTTGATTTATTCTGAAGTTTTCTGAAATCATTATTTCAGTAGACTAGGGCGAGGCTGGTGCTCCCGCAGCTCTGTGTCCAGGATAGGTCAAACTATCTGTTTTATTACAACCGCCTCGCTCTACATTATCCTGCTTATTACATGGCTACCTACCAAATAAATCAATAATTTGACACAAAATATTGATTTAAAACCATCTGAAGACCTTTTGATTTCTGTCTACCACTGACTTGGCAAGTTGTACGGAAGTAGATAAATAAACTACTTGTCTGTGTGTGTGAGCAGAAGGCAACCGACTGAAGAGGTATTAGCAAACCCTGCACCCTCTGACCAAGATCAGACTGGCAAGGCTGTGTCCGTGAGATCCACGTAAACCCGGGACGTGTGACTCTGTGCGGCATCGGGTCCCTTAGTGAATTAATAACTGAAAGTATGGGATACTCAGAATAATCAAAGATCTAAATTAATTCATAAACAATATTTATGACTATTTTCTAATCAGAAACGCGATCTAAATTTGATTATCATTTGAAATTGGAGTCAGATTAAGCTTAGAGCTAAACTAATATTGAAACTAAATACCAATAAATTTAGTGAACTTCACTGGAGCTCTGAAAAGACACGCATTATCCCTTCGCCCAGGCCGTTGGATTCCGTCGTTGGGCCAATAGGTGGTCTTTACACATGTGAAATAAATCCTCAGCTGCACAGATCCAGTTAAAACACATGATGCCTTTATAAGAGACCTAAATAAAAGTCAAAGAATCCCGTTTATCACAAAACATTGTATAGTATAAATGCTGACGTGGGTTAAGTCAATATCCTGTTCATGTTTTTGTATTTGTCCTGTTTCTGATGTGGATTCTGTGAAGGTTTTCTTTATTTAAGGAGCTTATAAAACACTCATAATGCACATGAAGGAACAATCTCTAATCACTGCATTAGGGTTGTGTTTGAATAAACTATGAATGTAGATTCATGCAGCACAATGTGTTTTTCTGGACCTTGAACACATTAGACTTTAGAGACAAGTCAACAAATACGCCTAACCATTTTCCAGAGCTCTGACTGGCTGCTGGAGTTGTCATCCTGGTTATATGTGATGGAGCTGGCTGGGCTTTATCTCAGTATTCTGATTATAGTGTTCAGTCTGCTGTTCAGGGGACATCTGAACTCTGTGTGAGCGATCACAGATCAAGAGGAAAAATCATGGGCGGCTCATACTCACAAGCGGACTATGACAGGGCTGCTCTTCAGCTTTATGAAGGCATTTTACAGTATCAACCATTTATGTTACCAGATGTAGGCATAGATGAGTCTCTGCTGAAATATTCTGGTCCCGACTCTAATGCTGTGCTGCAGGTTTACTCTAATGAGCTGATCAACTCGGTGCCAGGTTACATCGAAAAGCTTGGATCTGCCATTGGTGCTCTGAATTCAGTCCCGAATGCTGTTGGACTTGGAGCTTTGATGATTTCCATGATCATAGAGATCGCCATCACGACCGGCCCTCAGACAAGTGATGACACATACAGCCTGATACGACGTGTGTTTGGGGAAGAGAAAGCTTTGGGTGTCCGAGACACAATGTCAGAGTATTTGAAACGCCATCGCATGTACATGAACAATGACCAACGATTACGGGAGGAAATAAAGAGACTGGAACAGGAGCTGAGCAAACATCTCACCATCCTCAGAAACTCCCTGCTGCAGGACGGACAGATAAGCGACCGTGGGTTCAAGACCTGGGTCAACGGAGCCGCCTTCCACGTCCAGATGCTGATTCATGAGGCTCGACTGGATATTCAGGCTGGTAAACCTGCATCAGTCTATCTTAATGAAATTAAAACTGCAATCGATGAGTATTTACGGAACCTGGATCATTTGCTGGAGAAATACAAGACCTACAAGATCAATTACGATAATAATGAACCTGAAAGCTGTTTTTGGAGTGTGTTAAATCTTGGATCGTGTGGTAAACCAGAAGCTATGACTGCTTTTATGGATGTTGTTTTCTCAAAGTATGAACCGATCAAAGGTTTAAAGAGTTATTTTTCAAATATCAAGAGCAATCTCTACTCTCGAATCCATGACAGTGGTTCATTCACTCTGCCGTCAGCTGCAGGTTAGTTTAGATATTGATTGCTCAGATGCTGGAGCATGCGCTCATATGTAGAGGTGACCGCTTCGATGCACCGGGCCTGGGTTTGACCCCAACCTTCGGCCCTTTGCTGCATGTCATCACCCCTCTCCTCTCCTCTCCTCTCCTCTCCTCTCCTCTCCTCTCCTCTCCTCTCCTCTCCTCCCCTCCCCTTTTAAAATCCTTAAAATTACATCTGCTCCTTCTTCCTCGCTGAAGACTTCTGAATCTTTGAATAAGTAAATGTTGTTCATTATAAAAGTGTAAGTGCTGAACACGAGATGTCTCCTACTTCACTGGAAGGTTTGTTCTTAAAGTTTGCTTTTGTGATGTTCTCTTTAACAATAAAGGATCATGTGTGTTATTGTTCCACGTGTCTGTGTGTTTTAACTTAAAGTGTTGCCAATATACAGCAGGCTTCTGCTGTGCCATTAAATTAATTTCTTTGTGGAATTTTATTTCCTTTTATTGAATTTGGGGCAACTGCAGTCTACCCGTATTTCTGTCTATTTTTATTTTATATATTTTAGTCTGTTTTAATTTTTATTAGGGCTGTCAAAAGATTAATCGCATCCAAAATAAAAGTTTGTGTTTACATAATATATGTGTGTGTACTGTGTATAATTATTTTGTATATATCAATACACACACATGCTTGTATATATTTAAGAAAAATGTGTATTTTATATTATATATTATATATTTAATATAAATTATATATAAATATATACAGTATATGCATGCAAATATAGTTCTTAAATATATTCATGCATGTGTGTGTATTTATATATACAAAATAATTATACACAGTACACACACATATATTATGTAAACACAAACTTTTATTTTGGATGTGATTAATCGCGATTAATCTTTTGACAGCCCTAATTTTTATATGTTTTTTTTTTAATGTCTTTCTTTCAGGATTTGAAATGTTCTTTTTCGACCTCAATATATTACCATTGTTTTTACGACTGCTGAGTGAAGCAAATCCCTGAGAAGGGTACGAGACGCTGCGTCAAGAATCGACACATTGGGGAACGCCTTCAGCGTGACACATCTGAAGTCTGTATAGAACTAGTTCAATCTTGATTGCTGTTGCGTCATGACGTCACTCGTGACGTTGCATGTGACGGTGATGCGGAAGCTATAAAAGGATGCCGGAACATAACCGCGTCAGCTTCTGATTGGTCGAAGCAAGTCGTTTTCAGGAGTGCACAAAGTGTGGCCGAGGGACGCAGCGTCTTGTTCCCTTCTCAGGGAACAAGGGTCACAGTCATAACCCGAGACGTTCCCATTCGAGGGAACTCGCAGTGCGTCAAGAATCGACACATTGGGGAACGAAATGCACACTGCGCCACACTGAGAGATAGACGCCCTGGTGTGAAGCAATCTGGCACACTCAAGACGAGAGAACTTGTGAACCCGGTGTGGCAACTTGTGCCCAGCCGGCAGCATCACAGACCTCTTGAAGGGAAGCCCTCACTAGCAGGGCTTTAGAGGAAGCCACTCCAATGGTTGAGTGGGCTCTTATTAGCAGAGGCGAAGGCAAACCGCGCTCGTTGTAAGTTGAAGAAATAGCCTCTACTATCCACCTGCTGATAGTTTGTTTAGAAACAGGGGAAAACTTCTTAGGTGACCCAAACACACACAAGTAACTGATCCGACATTCTCCAGCCCGACGTTTCTTCGAACATAGACCTCAAGGGCTTGAATCGGGCATAATAGGTGTAGCTTCTCATGCTCATCCGACACATGCGGTGGAGGATGGAATGCCTGAAGAATTACAGACCGTGCCACATTTGTGGGCACCTTAGGCTCATAGCCAGGTCTGGGGTGGAGAATAGCTCTCACTCTGCCGGGAGCGAACTCGAGGCAAGAGGGAGCAACGGATAGCGCCTCCACTCTTTTTAGTGAAGTAATAGTGAGCAGGAAGGCTATCTTAAAAGATACAAATTTCTCAAACACCTCGTCCAATGGTTCAAAGGGTGCCAGGAATAACCCCTCAAGAACCACAGCCAGGTCCCACGTGGGGACCCTGGACTGGACGACAGGCCTCACCCTCCTAGCTCCACGAAGGATATTTACTATGGGGTAGACAACTTGGGGAGACACCCACTTAAAGGCGTGTGGAAGGCAGCTATGGCCGCCACATAGACTGATGTTCTCTGCACCATAAGTTGAATACATTCCATTTTAATGCATACAGTTTCCTGATGGAGGTGGCTCTAGAGTTTAAGATGGTCGCAGCAACCTCAGTTGAGAGACCAGCATTTAAGAGTTGGTCCCCCTCAGGGGCCAGACCCATAGTTTCCACAGCTCCGGCCGAGGATGGAAAATTGTGCCCTCGGCCTGAGGAAGAAGGTCCCTCCTGATCGGGATTTGCCACGGAGGGCCTACAAGTAGAGTCATGATGTCCGAAAACCATACTCGGGCCGGCCAGTACGGGGCTACTAGGAGCAAGCTGATTCCGTACCTCTGGACCCTCTCTAGAATCCCTGGGAGCAGAGCGATCGGCCTCGGCCATGTTCTCGTGAGAGGCGAACAGATCCACTTTCGCTTGGCCAAACTTCCTCCATATTAACTCCACCGTCTCGGGGTGGAGTCTCCATTCCCCGGGCCTCAGCCCCTGCCTCGACAGGATGTCTGCTCCCATATTTTGTCCCCAGGGATAAACATGGCTCTGACTGAAAGAAGTTTGCCCTGGGACTACAGAAGAACCTGATGTGCCAGTCTGCTTAGAGGGCACGATCTCAGGCCCCCCTGCTGATTTATATATGAGACCACTGACGTGTTGTCTGTTCGTACTAGGACATAATGGCCTCTAAGGTTCGGAAGGAAATGTCTGAGTGCCAGAAATGCAGCTAGCATCTCTAGGCAATTGATGTAGATGTTGGTCCTTCCACGAACCCCTGGTGTAGCGGCCTTCCTGTGATATCTTCATGATGGGCACATATGCACGCAGCGACCGGCAGCATAGAAGCGTGATGGTTGTTTGTTTGTTGTATAACTCGTTAAAGTTATCCGGTGTGCCCTTTTATATCTGATTTCAGTTTTTAACGCATATCTTATGCGTGATAAAGCTCTGCAGCGATCGATTTCCTGACCGGTTAAAATGGAATGGACTGTTGGATGTATACTGCTGGTGGTGTTGTGGGAAACTTTCCATCTGGCGGTAGCCTCTCAGTCTCGGATTTTATACAGCCGGGACCATCTGTTGAAGTTCGATCAACCAGCGAACTCTAGACCACCTCTAGATCTAACTTTACCCAATATCGCCGACATCAAATGGCAGTATGGAAAGAACAGGAGCTCTATCAATGCACCTCGTTGGAGAACAAGGAAGCGGGGTAGGAGAGGTGGATTACGCAAGCGAGCAAGGCGGCCTCTGTCGCGTGTTCCTTTGCCCTCTATCATCCTTGCAAACATGCAGTCTCTCCAAAACAAGGCAAGGCAAGTTTATTTATATAGCACATTTCATACACAATGGCAATTCAAAGTGATTTACATAAAAGAAATTAAAATGATAAAAAGAAATAAGAATAATTAAAACAGTTTAGAAAAATAAAAAGTAAAATACAGTACAGTACAGTCGGACGAACATTGGCACAGTGCTCATTCAGTAAATGCATAGCTAAACAGATGTGTTTTGAGTCTGGATTTGAAAGTGACTACTGTAGGAGCACATCTGATCTCCTCTAGAAGCTGTTCCAGCTGCGGCTGTCATAGTAGCTAAAAGCGGACTCGCCATGTTTAGAGAGAACCCTTGGTATTTCTAGCTGATATGATCCTAGTGATCTGAGTGACAGGGACTAAAGTGAAAAAAATTCATCTGACTGAAATTTTTTTTTAGGCCGAGTCATATTCCTTTAACTTTTTAAATAGTCGAGACCAATAGCGTTTTAAGGGGAGACATTTTAAACCGCTTTAATATTGCCAGTATGCGTATTTAAGCTATTTTAATCTATGAAAACCAGTCAGGGAGCATACTGTAGAGCACGAACTGCAGCATTGTGACTAGCTTCTGATTGATGGCGACCTAGCACTTTTTTTGCCATTATTAAGTTGGCTTGGGAAAGCCAACTTACTGAAATCCTATTTAAACTTATTATTATTCTTCTGACCCAAAATTTTCTGACACTAACTCCTCCTAGAGCTTTAACTCTACAAACTCCAAACTCGGGTCAGACTTTCAGACTGTTCTGACTTGACTTGCTATATCTTTTCAGACTGATTTGAATTTCAGTTTTCTTAAAAATTAATATTAAAAATCATAAAAATCCCATAGACTTACATTGCAGAGTGCTCAAATTGAGCCAAGGCTACGGTGGCCCATTAGTGCACAAGCAAAAAACTCAAATCTAAACTCCCTGAAGCCTTAGACTCAATTAAACTACCATTCTAAACCTTATCTATCCATCTATCTATCTTCAAACCTTATCTATATATCTATCTATCTATCTATCTATCTATCTTCAAACCTTTATCTATCTATCTATCTATCTATCTAACTAATCTATATTTCTTTCTTTCATTCTTTCTTTCTAACTAATCTCTTTCTATCCTTCTATCTAATCTCTTTCTTTCTAACTAATCTATCTTTCTTTCTTTCATTCATTCTTTTTTCTAACTAATCTTTCTTTTTTCTAACTAATCAATTTTTCTTTCTTTTTAACTAATCCATCTTTCTTTCTTTCTGACTAATCCATCCTTCTTTCTTTCTATCTTAATTTTTCTTTCTTACTTTCTCTTTCTTTCTAACAAACTAATCCATCTTTCTTTCTAACTAATCCTTTCTTTCTTTCTTTCTTTCTTTATTTATAACTAACTAATCCAGCTTTCTTTCTTTCTTTCTTTCTTTTTAACTAATCCACCTTTCTTTCTTACTTTCTAACTAACTAATCCACCATTCATTCTTTCTTTCATTCTAGCTAATCTAGCTTTCTTTCTTTCTAACTAATCTATCTTTCTATCTAATCCATCTTTCTTTCTTTCTAACTAATATATCTTCATTCTAATTTATCTATCTTTTTATCTAATCTATCTTTCTTTCTTTCTTTCTTTCTTTCTTCCTACCTAATCTTTTCTTTCTTTCTTTCTACCTAATCTTTTCTTTTTCTTTCTACCTAATATTTTTCTCTTTCTTTTTTCTCTCTTTTTTCTTTCATTTTTCTTTCTTTTTCTTTCTTTCTTTCTAACTTTTCTTTCTTTCTTTCTAACTAATCTTTCTTTCTAATCTCTTTTTAACTAATCTTTCTTTTTAACTTATCTTTCTTTATTTCTAACTAATCTATCTTTCTTTCTCTTTCTAACTAATCTTACTTTTTCTTTCTAACTAATCTTTCTTTCTTTCTAATATTTCTTTCTTTCTAACAAATCTTTCTTTCTTTTTCTAACTAATCTTTCTTTCTTTCTTTCTAACTAATCAGTCTTTCTTTCTTTCATTCTAACTAATCTAATTTTCTTCCTTTTTAACTAACTAATCTACCATTCCTTCTCTCTTTTTTCTTTCTTCCTACCTAATCTTTTCTTTCTTTCTTTTTCTTTCTTTCTTAACTAATCTTTCTTTCTTTTTTCTTTCTAACTAATTTGTCTTTCTTTCTTTATTTCTTTCTTTCTAACTAATCTTTCTTTCTAATCTCTTTTTAACTTATCTTTCTTTTTAACTTATCTTTCTTTCTTTCTAACTAATCTATCTTTCTTTCTCTTTCTAACTAATCTTACTTTCTAACTAATCTTTCTTTCTTTCTTTCTAATATTTCTTTCCTTCTAACAAATCTTTCTTTCTTTTTCTAACTAATCTTTCTTTCTTTCTTTCTAACTATTTAATTTTTCTTTCTCTCTTACTAATCTATCTTTCTTTCTAACTAATCAGTCTTTCTTTCTTTCATTCTAACTAATCTAATTTTCTTTCTTTCTTTTTAACTAACTAATCCACCATTCCTTCTTTCTTTCTTTTTTCTTTCTCCCTACCTAATCTTTTCTTTCTTTCTCTTTCTTTCTCTTTCTTTCTTTCTTTCTACCTAATCTTTTTCTTTCTTTCTTTCTACCTAATCTCTTTCTTTCTTTCTCTCTTTTTTCTTTCATTTTTCTTTTTCTTTCTTTCTTAACTAATCTTTTTCTTTTTTCTTTCTTTCTAACTAATTTGTCTTTCTTTCTTTCTTTCTTTCTTTCTAACTAATCTTTCTTTCTAATCTCTTTTTAACTAATCTTTCTTTTTAACTTATCTTTCTTTCTTTCTTTCTAACTAATCTTACTTTCTTTCTCTTTCTAACTAATTTTACTTTCTTTTTCTTTCTAACTAATCTTTCTTTCTTTCTAATATTTCTTTCTAACAAATTTTTCTTTCTTTTTCTTTCTAACTAATCTTTTTTTCTTTCTTTCTAACTATTCTTTCTTTCTACCTCTTTTATCAATCAAAATTTAAACTACTTCAAACTTCTAACTACTTTAAACTTCTAACTACTTTTAACTTCTTCAAACTCTCTGGTCCGGCTTTCTCAAGCCAACTTAAAGTTTGTCTCAACAAACTTTTTTTTCTAGTTAAGTTGGCTTGAGAGAGCCAACTTACTGAAATCCTATTTAAACTTATTAAGTTGGCTTGAGAGAGCCAACTTACTGAAATCCTATTTAAACTTAAGTTGGCTTGAGAGAGCCAACTTACTGAAATCCTATTTAAACTTATTATTATTATTCCGAGACTAAAATTTCTATATGAAACTCCTCCTAGAGCTTTAACTCTACATACTCCAAACTTGGCTCAGACACTCAAACTGATCTGACTCGCGTTGCTTTATCTTTTCAGACTGATCGGACTTACGGTTTTCCTAAAAATGACGATCAAAACTCGGAAAAACTCCCATTGACTTGCATTGGGGAGTTCTAAAAAATTCAAATCCAGATTCAAACTGACCAACCGACGAAAATTCAAATCAAAATACCTTGAAGACTAAACCAAACTGCCGTTCTATATACTATATGAGCCATTGAGACTCATTTAAACTAATGAACTCTAAACTCATACACTTATAAACTAATTAACTTATAAACTCATGAATTCATAGACTTATGAACTCTTAAACTCATAAATTAATAAACTCTGAACTCTTAAACTCATTTAAACTTATAAACTCTAAACTCATTAAAACTTATAAACTCTAAACTCATTTAAAACTTATAAACTCTAAACTCAAAAACTCTTACACTTATAAACTCATCAATTTATACACTTATAAACTCTAAACTCATAAACTCTGAGTGTGTGTGTGTGTGTGTGTGTGTGTGTTCACACACACACACACACACACACACACACTGGTTTATGTGGATTAGCCAGACTTTTTCTCCAAACAGGCCCGGTGGTGGTTTAGATGGACTACCCTTTCCTGAGGTCCTAGAGCTATGAGAGTTTGATTAAAACACTCAAAAAAAATTGAAAAAAAATCAGGACACTTTAGACTTCAGATACACCCTTCAGAGCTTGATACACACCACCCTAAAACTATTGTGGTTTATAGAGACAGTTCTCATTTTGAAGAATATGTGACTTATAAGGACCAAAACAAACATTATTGGGACTTTAAAGGGACAATGACGTCACTTGCTCATTAACATAAATACACATTAACAAATACACATTAACCTGACACCACCAAGCATTAATGGGACTTGAATTTATTATTTTATTGCACAACGCTAAACAATAGATTGTCACAACACAAGTGCCATGTCAATTAACATTGAAAAGAAATTTTAGACTTTTGGGACTTTAGCTTATTCCCCGTATCCCCCAGAGTTAGATAAGTCCACACACACCCTTCTCATCTCCGTGCGTGCTGTAACTCTGTCTGACGCACCCACCGCTAGCCTAGCTTAGCACAAAGACTGGAGGTAAATGGCTCCAGATAGCATACTGCGCCCAATAAGTGACAAAATAACACCAACATTTTCCTATTTACATGTTGTGATGTGTATAGTTACAGCGTGTACAAATAACAAGGTCACATGAGACACAGCCATCTTCTAACCGTACACACACTGGGAACTATATTCTCAGAAAGCGAAGCACTGCTGGCTGGAGTGATTAGCGCAACCCTCTGAGCGAACTCTCGGCTCCTCACCACAGGGCTTCTCAGGCGCTGCGAGCAAATCACTCCGCAGAAGTAGCAGAGCTTAGGCCTTCTATATAGTGAATTCTATGAGAATATAGTTCCCAGTATGTATACGGTTAGAAGATGGCTGTGTCATGTGACTTTGTTATTTGTACACGCTGTGACTATACAAATCACAACATGTAAATAGGAAAATGTTGGTGTTATTTTGTCACTTATTGGGATTAGTATGCTAGCTGGAGCCGTTTACCTCCAGTGTTTGTGCTAAGCTAGGCTAGCGGTGGGTGCGTCAAACAGACTTACAGCACGCACGGAGATGAGAAGGGTGTGTGTGGACTTATCTAACTCTGGGGGATACGGGGAATAAGCTAAAGTCCCAAAACGTTGGTGTGTTCCTTTAACACAAACATAGAAACACCACCACAATTGTCAGTGTATTTAAATCTTTTCTTTTTCTGACTGCCTCTTTGCAGCTATTCCTCTATTTCAAGTCCCTTATATTTTGCACTGTTCTTTGTGCCAACACGGGGTCTTCTACCCGTTTGCAGTGACTGCATTCAGTTTAGGTGGCCAGTTTTCCTCTGCTTGTATGACCTTTGAAGTGTCGCATTACTGCGGCGACCTCAGCCTTAGACCACACTTTCTTTGCCACTCTTCTGGATCCATGTTCCTCATCAGCATAATTCCCTGGAAGATAGGCAAACAAAAAAAGAATATAAATCACAAACAAAATGTGTTGTCCAGTTGAAGCCATCAAAACATGAGTTCAGTTAATGCCACAGTTGACAAGAAATTGCAGTTTACTTAATTCACTCTGGGTATCAGTTGGTGTCTCACTCGATGTGATTTCACCAACTTTACTAGCCCACATTAGAGTGCGGACAATATGGAGTGTATTTTTAGAATGTTTTTGCTGTTCATCTATTTATGTGGCCAAACCTTTTGATATTTGAATTAATTGCAGCAAGTAATACTACAATTAGTAACATGTCTTAAGTAATTTTGGCATTGTACTTCAACACACCGTATTTTAAATGAAACAAAGACTATGGGGTTTTAAGGTCTGATTCTCAGTTTAAATCTGATTTCATAAGGTTAGCTAAATAGTGTTGGAACTTGGTCTGAAAGTTTAGTCTTGATATTGAAACCATACGTAACAATCAGCTTAATACTACTTTTAACCTCTTAATCTTCCAGATTTTGTGGCATGTTGTGACTCAGTCATTCAGACCAATTCATGTTTAGTCTTTTAACCAACTTGCTAAAAAGAGAATTAATAGAACATACTCATGGGCAATCAAGAGAACATGTGAAGAGAAGGAGGTAACTTTACTTTTATCTCAAATTCAGTATACATTTCCTGATAATAAAGTAAGTGTATATGCTCTCTTGCAGACAAGATGTTTTGTACAAATGCAGTACAGTTAAATTTAGGGCTATTCATTTACATCTCTTTCTTTAAGATTACTCTTGCATTTTGATAGTTGAAAACTTCAGAGACAAGAAACATCACAAAGACGTGCATAATAATCCTTCTGTTAAAGAGATACTTCACAGTTTTTTCATATTAAACCATGTTATTCCGTTAACTAAGACGAGTTGATGCATACCTCTCTCATCTCAGTGCATGCACTCAATCGCTCTGGCGCGTGGCGACACTTTGATAGCACTTAGCTTAGCCCAGTTCATTCAGTAGGGTCCAAACAATCCAAATGTATGACGGAATAGCACTTGGGACTCGAGAGCACTTCTACTCGGCGCAGTAAAAAGTCCAATGGTTCTGATGACAGAAGTGAGAGGGAGAGGATTTTTCAGGCGTGACTTTTTACTGCGCCGAGTCGAAGTGCTCCCAGTGCTATCCCGCCATACATTATAGTTATCCTTTTTACCCGCTTAGAAAAGCGCCACGTTTTATTTTGTGTCACCATACTTGGTCGTGTAACTACTCGTGTAACCGTATTTAAATAGGGAAAACGTGGAGGTGTATGGTCGCTTCTAACTTCACCTCTGTTTGGTCTCTAATGAATGAACTGGGCTAAGCTAAGTGCTATAAGTGTCGCCGCGCGCCAGAGCGATTGAGTGCACGCACTGAGACGAGAGAGGTATGTATCACCTTGTCTTAGTTAAGGGAATAACATAGTTTAATATGAAAAGACGGTGGAGTATCCCTTTAAGGGAGTTTGGCAAAGTAAGAATTTCAATGTAGGGTATAAACCACTGTGTTTCTTCTGTGCATAGACAATAAACCTCTTGAATCTGAATCTTACCTTCAGAGGGAGGTACACTCTTACTTACTGTGGATGACACAAATGAAACTGATCCTGTTGAAAACATAATTTAACAAGTTACTTTTGTCACAGGAAAAAATACATTTTATCAGCAGTGACTATGAATTGAGTTAACATACCAAAGTCTCCCATGTCATGGTCTTGCTCTGTGGTTGTAGAGTCAATATCCATAGGCTCCACAGTTCCAAGCTCTGATGCGATGAGATCTGTGTTGCTGTCATCAGATTCACTCCCACTGTCTTCAGCATCACTTAACGCAATCTCATCTGGAAAATGGCATTAGTAAAACTCAGAGGTGTAAAGAGTACTTGAAAACCATACTTGAGTAAAAAGACAGATACATTGCAGCATAAATTACTCTATTACAAGTCACCAATACGAGTAAAAGTGATTAACAATACTTTAGTATTTTACTTGTACTAAATTTAGGCTCAAAGATGCACTAGTCCTTGACACCTGAGACATGCAGGTGAAAATAAGAAACAATTGATTTGTAAAATGAGAAGTCATGTTTATTTTCTAAAATCTAAATAAAACTGAACACCTCAATAGTGCAATAAATCAGGGTCGACACAACAGCCTCTTAAAGGGATTGTTCACCCAAAAATGAAAATTCTGTCTTCATGTAGTCAACCTCAAGTTGTTCCAAACCTGTATACATTTCTTTGTTCTGCAGTACACAAAGATAGATATTTTCTATATTTTTGTAACCAAGCAGATCTTGCCAGCCATTGACTAGTACAGCAGAACAAAGACAAGTTTGGAACAACTTGAGGGTAAGTAAATGACAGAAATTTAATTTTTGGATGAACCATCTATTTAAGCGTCTACAACCTCTCAAGTCTCAGTTAAGCTCAAGTGCACAAAAAGGCCACACGTAAACCAATATCCTTCAAAAAGGCCTGGTCAATATAGTGGATAAATAAAAAAATGTTAAGTAAAATTAAATAGTCAAAGTCTACTTGCACTGGATGTGCTGGTTTCGGACTCATCACTGGCTGCAGTCATGACCTCATCTCCCAAATCAAACGTCTGTGATTTAGCACCTACTAATGCACTCGCATTCACATAAAGTAGACTTGTTGACAAGTTTGGGTGAGTAAGGGCAAAACGCACAAGATATAGTTCAGTCAATGCCACTTCTTTATAGCAAAAACAAACTGCTGCAGAAAAAGTAAGGTGCCAAATGTAATTTGTAATTGCATTACTCATCACAAATGTATTGGAGTAAAAAGTACATTTACTTCTTCAAAAATGTAGTCAAGTAGAGTAAAAGTAGCTAATATCTTTGATACTCAGTACAACTACAAAGTAGCCAAAAATATACTCAAGTACAGTTACTAATTACATTTACTCAAATAGTTTACAGCTCTGGTAAAACTCTCATAAATAGCTGGACATAAAAATCTGTGGTTGAAATAGCCACATCAAATAAAAAGACCTAGGGAAAGATAGTACATGGTTTTGTACTTGCCACTTTTTTTCAAAGTAACTGTTTTTACTTGAGTAGTTTTGAGCTATTATATCTGCGTTTGTTTAATGTGGTCCATGAGCACATAAGATAAATGATTACACAATATGATTTTAGGTTAATATTTAACGTAATTCGACTGCACCTACACAAACATAATTTTTAATTACTGTCCAGCCATACTGTAGACTTAGGTTTATATTTCTGAATAGTAGTCCTCGACTCATATTTGGACATGAAAGGTGATTTTTTTTTTTTTGGAAAGGGATGCTGACTACACCAAGTCTAGATGTTTATAAATTAACATTCAAAGGAAAAACCATAAACTCAGATAATATCTACAAGGGCTAATTTCTGTACAAACCTTCAATTTCAATCTCATCCAGTGACTTCCCCTGCATGCTGGAAAGGTTTCCTTTCTCCATTGACAAAAGGAGTTTGGAAATCTTAGCCAGTTGTGTTGTGGGAACTGGTAATCTGTAGAAGTCGCGGTGAACACGGATGTCGTGACCCAGGAAATCTGATTTGCAGGGTGAGTTGATTTGTGCAAGTGTGAGTTTTGCAAGTTGAGCATAGTTCTGAGACTGCTGCGCCTGAATTGGTGAGAAAGCAAATTATTTGACATGGTGATTGAATCTTATATAGACAGTTCAAGTTCAACACTCACTTAGTAGATACTCACCTGTGCTGTGCTGTTAAAGTCACCTCTTTTAATTTGCTTGAGGCAGGATTTATGCCAGACCCCTGAACAAACTGGAACACATTTGATTAAAACAATGTTAACACTGCAGGTCTATTTAAGTGGTTAGAGCACAACACATATACACTCTATACTAATTCACTAAATATCTAACCTGTGCATTGATAGCCAAGCCACTTGAAGGAAGATACGGGTCCCACACAACGAACACACTTGTCCAAGGAGGATACTGTTGCGCACACAAGGCGGTGTTTTTGACACTGTTGTCGAAAAATTTTATTGTAGTATTTATTTATGCAACATAGTTTGGACAGAAAAATATTTCATATTTACGCCACATAGTTTGGACAGAAAGATATTTCGTGAGCTTAGAATTATAAGGTTCTATCTCCACTTTTGGTCGAAATTGAGTTTTTGACATAATCTGATCCATTAGGTGTTTATTAATGCCTGTGTGGTGTTATTTTTGTAAAAAAAAAATTTTGTTAGTAGTTATTAAAAAAATAAAAAGGTTCCATCTCAGTTTTGCCAGCTGGGATGTAAAAACTTTGATGCTCAATATCTCGGACCTACCCTAAACGGAGATAGAACCTTATAATTCTAAGCTCACGATTTCATATTTACATGTCGATATCCAATCACTTTAAATCCAATACCAATGTGACATTTAATTTACCTCATACATATGATTACCTTTTTATTGCATTGTATTTTGTCATTTATAGCTTATCTTATTTATATGCAGCTTATTTCAAGCATATCCTATATGAAGATATACCTTCTTCATATTTTTAAATTGTAGATGGAGAATTTGTGGTTAGCCTCAGTGCCAGGAGCTGACTTCTTCTAGCCCAGTTTAACTAATAGGGTGGCTATCCATTACATGTAACCAAACAACTTAGCATTCACATTAAACCAACACACAGATCCAATGCAGGCAGTCCAAGTGTTCTTAAAAACCAAAGTGATGCCTCTGGGGACGGGACTCTCTAAACTGTATGGACCTCCCAAGTCATGTTTGGGTGGGGTTCAGGGTTTGATACACATACACTCATATTATACTGACTGAAGCTTGAAAAAGCACGTTTAGACAAATGTCCTTCCATTCCATTGTCCACATAAAGCATGTTCTACTCAGGCGCCTGTCCACATAAAGCATGTTCTACTCAGGCGACTACACACACACACACACACACACACACACACACACACACACATATTGAAATAGGTTGATAGATTTAACATTTTGTCACAAATAAGTTGTACATGAGATTTAATTTACCTCTCCAACCTTGGTGCATGGGCTGAGCTCTGGACTAGTCTGATTCGGGTGGCTGGCGGCTGTATGGGTGCACTTGCTCTCAGTGGTCAGCTGTAGAAGATGAAACAGAGACAAAGGACAATAAAGAGAAAGTCCTGGGAGCGTGACACTAGAGAGGACATTTGATATCTGAATTAAAAAAATAAACCATTCTACTGTTGACAGAAAGACAGAGGAAAACCTTGCTTTAAAACTCACTGACAACTTCTCTGATATTTACAATCAAGAGCAAGATATTAATAAAAATCTATCTTTTGTGAGGACATACCTCTTCAGTATCATCAGTTGTGGAAGGGGGATTTGTGGTACCACACATCTTTGGAGCCATTTCATCATCAAGGCCCTGTAAAAAGGAAAAAAATAAAATAAAATATTAGACCGTGGACTATGAAAACTACACTCTGATGAACACATCCGTGTTCACCGCGACTTCTACAGATTACCAGTTCTGACAACACAACTGGCTAAGATTTCCAAACTCCTTTTGTCAATGGAGAAAGGAAACCTTTCCAGCATGCAGGGGAAGTCACTGGATGTGATTAAAATTGAAGGTTTGTACAGAAATTAGCCCTTGTAGATATCTGAGTTTTTGTTTTTTCCTTTGAATTTTTGAATGCAGCTTATTTCAAGCATATCCTACATGAAGATATACCTTCTTCATATTTTTAAATTGTAGATGGGGAATTTGTGGTAAGCCTCAGTGCCAGGAGCTGACTTCTTCTAGCCCAGTATAACTAATAGGGTGGCTATCCATTACATGTAACCAAACAACTTAGCATTCACATTAAACCAACACACAGATCCAATGCAGGCAGTCCAAGTGTTCTTAAAAACCAAAGTGATGCCTCTGGGGTAGGGCTGCACGATTTGGGGAAAATGTCATATTGCGATAATAGAGGTCAATATTGCGATTGCGATATAATAAACAAATGGTTTCATGATTCAACTTGCTTGGTTCAAGGAAAATAAATGCACACACAGATTAGTGATAATCTGCCTAAAGACAAAAGTTATTTAGTCAAGAGCAGTGAGTGTTTTTCTCTGTTCCCTTTGTTCTTTGATTAACTTTAGCGACAGATATAATTAGGGGCTACTGTGTACTGTCCCTTTAAGAGCAGCCGCTGCTGTCAGAGACGCGGATCTCACACGCGCCTCATTCTTTCACGAGTCACAACTCTTCACGTTCATCATAAAACTACTCTTATGTTATGAAGATACTCGACAAAAAGACATTTTGGCATAATTGTGTGTGTTATTGTTCGTTCAAGCTCGAAAGAGAACTGTATTCTGGCGTGCTGTTTTGTGCACACGCACGATATTAGGGCGAGTCTTTCTGTGTGTAACAGTCAGGATTCACAGGCAGCACGTTCATTTTGGCTTACATGTGTGGTGTTCGTTCTACCGCGAAAGAGAACATGATACTGGTGCGCGTCTATCTGTGGGTCGTGTGTGTGTGTCAGGAGGACATTCACTGACAGCGCATTCTTTTTTGTCTTATCGCGCATGAATGGTTTAAAAGCATTAGCATGAATAAGAGCGGGGTCATGTAACACTAGCCAAAGGATGCCAAAAATTAACAGATGCTGCGTTAATTGCGTTAACAGCGCTAATTTGTTTATTTAATATAAAATTGCAGCATTTTGCATCATATAATCGCGTAGGCTTGACATCGCGATTGCGACAGCAATATGATTAATCGTGCAGCACTACTCTGGGGACAGGACCCTCTAAACTGTATGGACCTCCCAAGTCATGTTTGGGTGGGGTTCAGGGTTTGATACACATACACTCAGATATTATACTGACTGAAGCTTGAAAAAGCACGTTTAGACAAATGTCCTTCCATTCCATTGTCCACATAAAGCATGTTCTACTCAGGCGACCACACACACACACACACACACACACACACACATATTGAAATAGTTTGGCAGATTTAACATTTTGCCACAAATAAGTTGTACATGAGATTTAATTTACCTCTCCAACCTTGGTGCATGGGCTGAGCTCTGGACTAGTCTGATTCGGGTGGCTGGCGGCTGTATGGGTGCACTTGCTCTCAGTGGTCAGCTGTAGAAGATGAAACAGAGACAAAGGACAATAAAGAGAAAGTCCAGGGAGCGTGACACTAGAGAGGACATTTGATATCTGAATTAAAAAAATAAACCATTCTACTGTTGACAGAAAGACAGAGGAAAACCTTGCTTTAAAACTCACTGACAACTTTTCTGATATTAACAATCAAGAGCAAGATATTAATAAAGATCTATCTTTTGTGAGGACATACCTCTTCAGTATCATCAGTTGTGGAAGGGGGATTTGTGGTACCACACATCTTTGGAGCCATTTCATCATCAAGGCCCTGTAAAAAGGAAATAATAAAAAAATAAAAAAAAATAATAATTTGTAGACCGTGGACTATGAAAACTACACTTTGATGAACACAGAATTTGATGACTTCATTGTTTTTGTTCTACCAGTCTGTAATGGTCAGTATCATCTATGGTGTGCTGGTTAGGTGGTGCTAACAAACTGCTAACAAAAGCTATAAAAATCATGTTCCTCCTGAAGCTAGATGGAAAATGTACAGTATTTTGGTATGTGAAATGTTCTATGGTTAAAGTATTTCTTATATGAGAACTATCAATTTCACAAAGTCAAATTTTGCCCACCTTGCATCTCCATGGCCAGTCTGAGTCACCATAATTATAGGTGATCTCCTCTCCTGGACTTATGTCTCGAACTGCAAACAAACAGAGATGGGGCTTCCCTTGCACAGTGAGGTACTTTATCTTGGCATTAGGGTTTATATGGTCATCATTCTCTGTTGCTGCATCAACACTACAAAAACACAAGTAACATTTTCAAAACAATCAGTTTTTATACTAATGCAATGTAAATTAACCTGACGTGAGAAAAGAGAAAGAGAGTCATAATTCTGATTAGATTAACCAGTGACATACGTACCACCACAGTTTTCCCTTAAAATGAAACTCGAACATAAACACTTTAAGGAGGTCATGGTAAATTCTCTGTCTCCTCTCACATTCTTGCTTGCTTATTAGATCACCTCTGTATTCCAATATAAAGTCTCCTTTTTCAAATGGAACAGAGGCGAAGATGCCGCGACCTAATTCATCAAAGACAAAACAACAAATAAGTGGCAAAAAATGATATATATTAAAGTCGAATCATGATTAAACAATCAGAAGATTCAACTTACCCTTTTCAGCATTGATGTACTTGATGTCAAGTCCCACTTTGTCACTTTCAGCAGTAATATAAAATCTTGCATCATCCTTTGAATTAATGCGTCTACGCCGCTTCATGTTTACTCTTTACAGGTGTCACAGCCTAAATTACGAAAAGTTATTGTCAGGATTACAATGTTCACTGTTTACAATATTTTATTGATTCTTTTAAGAATACATTGAAAAGTGTAACAGCATATTTTGCACAAAATAACAGACAGGTAGCAAGAAAAAGTTAATTAAGAGCAGCTGTGTTTAGTTTTCCAGGTTAAAATCTTAAATTGATAGCCTACATACACTCCTGAACAAAATCTTAAGACCGGGGGAAGCATTCCAAGTTTTACGCATTTTATGCTGGAGGATCATAACAGGGTTGTAAGTGCTGCTTCAAAATGGCAAAAGAAGAAACAGGAGCAAGACACAAAAAAATAGAGAGTAGGCAATTTATTGAAAACTTCATTTAAACTCAAACAGGCTGTTCATCAGCTGATCAAAAGTTTAAGACCATAGCCCAAAAATAAACCCACAACATAACTAAAAGTGTCAAAAAAAGACTCAGTAGTGAGTAGCCCCCCCGTTCTTGTTGATCACTTCAAACACTCGCTTCGGCATGCTTGATGCGACTGTTTCCTGGAGGCTGCTGGGAACGTTGCTCCATGTGGTGAAGATGGCTTCACGAAGGGCATCCACGGTCTGGAACTGACGTCCGTTTTTGTAAACTTCCCTTGCCATCCAACCCCAAATGTTCTCAATGGGATTTAGATCAGGGGAACACGCAGGATGGTCCAAAAGAGCGACGTTATTCTCCTGGAAGAAATCCTTCGTCAGGCGGGCGTTGTGAATTGCAGCGTTGTCCTGTTGAAAGACCCAGTCATTACCGCACAGACGGGGGCCCTCAGTCAAGAGGGATGCCCGCTGCAACAGATCCACATAGCCAGCCGCCGTTTGACGCCCCTGCACAACCTGAAGCTCCATTTTCCCATTGAAGGAAAAAGACCCCCAGATCATGATGGAGCCTCCTCCACTGTGCCGCGTAGAAAACATCTCCGGTGGGATCTCCTTGTCATGCCAGTAACGTTGGAAGCCATCAGGACCGTCCAGGTTAAATTTTTTCTCGTCAGAGAATAAAACTTTCTTCCACCTTTCAATGTCCCATGTTTGGTGCTCCCTTGCAAATTCCAAACGGGAAAGTTTGTGGCGTGGGAGGAGACGTGGCCTTTGAAGACGTTTTTTGTTCTTGAAGCCCTTCTCTCGCAGATGCCGTCTTATGGTTATTGGGCTGCAGTCAGCATCAGTAAGGGCCTTAATTTGGGTTGAGGATCGACCTGTGTCTTCACGGACAACCCGTCGGATCCTGCGGCTCAGTGCAGGTGAAATTTTTTTGGGTCTACCACTTGACTTTTTTGTCCCATAACTTTCAGGATCTTTTAAGAAATGTAAAATGACTGTCTTACTGCGTCCAACCTCGGCAGCGATGGCGCGTTGCGAGAGGCCTTGCTTGTGCAGCTCAACAATCCTGCCACGTTCAAAGAGAGAAAGCCTTTTTGCCTTTGCCATCAGGAGATCATGACAGTGTGACTGCCTGAAGAACAATGACATGAAAGCCATATTTTTGTGCAGATTTGACCTTTTTATGGCTATGGTCTTAAACTTTTGATTAGCTGATGAACAGCCTGTTTGAGTTTAAATGCCGTTTTCAATAAATTGCCTACTCTCTATTTTTTGTCTCTTGCACCTGTTTCTTCTTTTGGCATTCTGAAGCAGTACTAACAACCCAGTTATGATCCACCAGCGCGAAATGCGAATACTTGCAATGTTTCCCCTGGTCTTAAGATTTTGTTCAGGAGTGTATTCTGTCAGATTCTCTTCTCTTTATGTCATACTCTACATTTTCTCTTTCTTCATGTGACAGTAATGGGACTCACATTGTGTTTTGGGGTTCAAAGTCCTTTTAAATTTGGTTTCTTTGGTCAATATGAATTACAGATTATGATGACATTAAAAAGAACCAGGAAATGAAATGTTATCACTGTGATGCTTTTGGCATTAGATCTGTTTTAGAATTATTCAAATAATTAACATTCAACTGACTGGTCAAAAGTAAGTAAAACTACAAGAGAAAAGGCAGTCTCATCCCCTCTACAAGTTTACTAGATTCAATATAGTCATATCTTTGGAAAGTAGTCTAAACCCAGACATTGCAGGAGGCTCAGTAAGCATGTGCTGGTTGCTATGGTGCTTATACTACTGCCTCTGTCCTCCTCAGATAACTAAATGAACACTGTAAAGATCTATTAACAGTAAACACTGGTTTTAACTTGTGTTTTTTTTTTTTTTTTAATAACACTCTACACAAGATACCTGTCAGGTCTGTTGCCCCTCATGTTTTGTATATTGATCATTGTGGTTGCTTACTATGGTACCAATTAATTTATCTTACAGGTTTAGTACACTAACAGAAGATCATAAACACATTACATTTATTTAATGGCCTGAAAGTACTCATATTAATTATATCACAGCCTCCCTGTGTCACTGTAACTTCATATTTAAATAAAATAATGTTGGGCTACTAAAAAAATATTTAATTCTATAAAACAAACACAATGCAGGACATGTTGTTAGCCACTCAAGCTAGCTCAGCAAACATTGTGGTAAATATATAGCATTTAACAGTAATTGTAACTTACAAGTTACAATTTCTTGCAAATAAGAAACACTTCTTCATTGAAAAATGCAACTATATTTATAAATATAATTATTACCTGTATGTATTTAATCCAGTAAATCCGACGTCGAGCTGACACTTCCGAGGTGTGGTCCATTAGGTATTTAATTAGCGACAGCTGGGCCATGCGCTGTGGGCGGAGCTTCCCGTGACTTCCGTTTGTTACCGCCCACGTGCGCAAACCAGCCAATCACAAGACGGCCCGCCAAAATGCACTGTGTGTATCAGAAATGTGTATGAAACTGCAATATAAAACCCAGCTGTGGGGTCGCTGTTCTATACACTGGGATACACTCAAAATCAGGTCAAGTGGTAAATAAGGACTTTCAAAGAAAAAGAGAATTTATGTTATTCAGACATAGTCCCCGTATTACCCTTAGGTCCGTGGAGCCCAGGTGAAATGTCTGGCGTGTTGTCCATGTAAACCACATACCAACACACACACACACACACACAGTTTCAAACAGTCAGCTGGAGGACATCTGGAGTTCAACAATCAGGCATGAAAACTCCTCACCTTTCGGCGAAATTCGAGCGAGCAGGAACAGTGCAGTGTTATTCATTGCGCGAGCCTCATGTGGCTCGCCAAGCTTTAATTTGTGGCTCACATGGCGATAAATAATACGGTGATATGATGCATTCACTAGAGATATTTCATAAAAACATTAATAACAAGTAGGGCTTTAACATAACCCGTTAAAAACTCAAAGTGTCAGCTCTATTACAAATAATTTCGATCGGACTGAAAGGGGTGGTTTATCGAGAGAACGTGAAAAAACTCGATCGATTGAAAACCGAAACTGAAAGGACGACGTATGACGCGCTGAACGAGCTGTTCTTCTGATGAATAAAGTGTCATATAAATGAGTATCCTTTCATTCTATAATTCTCCTTTCACTCAGCATCTGTGAAGTGAAGCAGGACAACGGCTCACCAGTCCTTGTTTCAGATTATCATACAGACGACTGGTTTGGGGCATTTTTAATGCGTGATAAATAATAGTAGTAAATAGTTTTTTTCTCTGACACCCGATGAAACACGTAGATCATCGGCCCATTGGTTCTTTTCTTGATTGACACTGGGCTAGCCCAATCAAATCTTTAATGTGAAGTATAGAAATATACTCTTTCAAGTATAGAAATTAGTACAAAACTAATTATGAAAGTTTCCTTTATTTTTCAGTGCATTTGTTTTACAATATATGGCTATTACTATCATGGGATTAATATTATAACTATTATTGTAGTAGTAATGTAGACAGACACTGTAACTAAAAGAGTTTTGAATTTTTCTTTGTTTAATTTGCACCAGATTGATGAATTTAACATTAAAAAGCACAAAATTTTCTTACGGGGGAGCATGCCCCCGAACCCCCCTAGAGTGGCAGAGGTGGGGGGGGGGGGGGATTCATCACTGTGGGGTATAGTTAAATTCTATTAATAAATGAGAATTTTGTACTTATTTCAGCTGTCCGTGTTAACTCTGTCCGGGGGGGGGATATGCCGCATCCTTCTCACCTTTTTTACCCCTGACCTGTTTTCATGCCTGAACAATTGTTTGAGAACATATAATTCATTTTTGCATCTTGGCTCTAAAAAAAAATAAATGTATTTTACATTTTGTGGTAATGTAGTAAAATAACCTCTCTTTTTTTTTTGTACAGAAAGTACAGGATTTACTTCCTCTGCCCGATCTGCAGGAAGGCTCCGTGTACTCTTCCTGGGCATCTCAGGACGCTGTGCATGCAGGGAAGGACTGAGGAGGACATCCAAGCCACTGTGATCAAGGCCAAGAAGGAGATGGCCGACTTCACCCACACCGGGCGCTTCTGGGAGTACCAGAGGATTCTGGGAGCGGCTGATCCTCTTGCCAGGTGTGTTATTAACCTTTATGGCTCACAGCTTTGTCCTGTTGCTGTACAATACTCAATATTCCATCAAATGTGTGTGTATTCACTGTTTTTCCTTTCTTAGGAAGTTTTGACTGCACATATTTGAAAAAAAAACATAGGCCTACTTTAAGATGCTTCTTCAGATTTGAGGTGGAGTCTTTGGATGACGCTGAAAGGAGGTTGGTTGCTGGCAAGCAGAGGTTACACTGCACAGTTGAATTTCCAAGATAGAAACGCATTCTTGCCCTGACTCTGTTGTTTCGGCTCCATCTCTACCTCTAGCTCCCGCATCTCCTCTTCGGACTCCATTAATGGATTGTGACTGGTCACACAAACCGTGCATTTTTTTCGTTTTCATATTGGGGCTTCTGGGAAATGCATGGAGTTGCCTTAATTTATTTAGAGTGAATAAACTCGTGAAACAGAGAAGTATCGTCATGCAATCCATTGATTTCAACAATGTAACTGTATTCTAAATACCAACTATTTATATTGTAACTGTAACGGAATACAGTTACTCATAATTTGTATTCTGAATACGTAACGCCGGCACATGTATTCCGTCACTTCCCAACACTGCTGACAGGAATGTAGTAAGTAGGCAGTTCAAGGCTATTTTATTCACATTAAACATCGGGTGAAGCTTACGCTCATGACTGTATATAATGTAACTTGTCTCAGAGATTTCTTTTGTTTGTTTACAGTGCTGAATTCGACATTATCAAACAAGTGTTGGGCGACAACATGGACATGTATTCAAAGGTCACAAACACACACTTGGACCCCAAGTATGCCAGGTTGTGTTTCAGATCATCAGGGAGTGCCTTGTTGCAAAAGCAAGGGCTCTAGAAAATTGAATTTTGACACTATTTGACACAATTACACTATGTGCTGCAAACTGTTCACTGTACTGTATTGTTAACTGTTAAATCACTGCAAAAAATGCAATTAAACAATATTTTTTGGTTAAATCTGTTTATTATTATTATTATTTAGCGCTTGTATCTTCTTGTTTTGCGCTTTTTGTAAAGCTCTCGTTTGGCTTGCTCTATCCGCTGGCGATAAGCATGAAGTGCATGTATTTTTTGTTTTCTTGACACAATGCCAAAATGATTGAAAGCCACTGTGTGTGCCCTCTTCACTGTAGTGTACAGGTCACTACTATACATGTAATTTTCTGGTTTGCTCCACTCCAGTAAATCTGTCAACATAGACTGAAGTTGAACTTGAGCATTGACATTTGTTGGCACAAACAGATTTTCGCTTCCAGCAGTGGGACATGTAGTGGGACATGTAGAATGTGAATTGTTGGTGGTTTGCAGCCAGTCAGCAACGTGTAAGCACACACACTTTTGACCGTAACTGTTGACAGCACAGGTACAAAAGGCATGGTCACCAGTAAATACAAATGTGGCACTTAGATCACTGGGGTGAACAGTGATGAAATCACCATCAACCTGGTACTGTTTTTTGGCAACAATATCTCCAGCCATGTCAGCACGTATCTGTGCAATATCAATACATTTCTGTGCTTCAGTGTATGCTGATACAATATGTGTGCATACATTTCCCTTATCATACAATCCACAGTCACACTGCATCTTGACTAGATCCACAGTGTTCAAAGTTGAATCTGAGTTGGGGCCTGCCCCTGTTTGCACAGAGCACTTTCCTTGCTCATTTATCAGGATCTGCTGTCCCACTGTGTTCTTGGCTGCTGTAGATGTTGATGCTGACGAGGAGACCCTCAGTCTTCCTGCATCTGCCAAGTCGTCCAGGTAGCTACATTAAAGGAGAACTCCGGTCAATTTTAACATTGAGCTCATTTTTTTGTACATTTGGAGTGCTGTCAGTACAGAGAACAACAAAAATCGGTGTTGCCTACACCTTGTTATCCTCTTTTTAAAATTTGCACCCTGTTGACTTCAATGGGGCAAGTTTTAAACCTGCTTTAAGCCTCTTAACATCCTTGATGTGTCATTACAAGTGCACAGGTCATGTGAGTGATTCCTTCAGTGCACATACCTGTATTTACATCCTGTTTTCGGTCGAAGTCCACAGTAGTCGATTGTCGAGTTCACACACGTGATCATAGGTAACTAAGCAACAGTGGAGAACTTGACAATCGACTACTGTGGACTTCGACCGAAAACAGGAAGTAAATGAATAAATTCGAATCGGTACTACCATGTTAATGCACATTAATATAAAATAACATAATTTAATGCATACTTTTCCATTTGTAATGAACATTTTCTCGTCATATGTCTTATTAACAAAAACTACAGCAATGTCACATCTGCAGACTAATCGGCCATCTAGACAAACTTGAACACGTGACAAAGTGCAGGACAGACGAATATATACATTTGTAACTAATTTCATGTCTCCAAAGGCCCTTAAATCTAAAAAAAAAAAAGTATCACACCTACAACTCCTGCTAGACGAACTAATTAACTCTATAAATACGTCTTGACGTGTTAAACTACATACGTTTATTTGTAAGTCATGTATTTAAACTACTCTAAAGTTAATAAACACAATATTGCTTTATTTTAATTAATATTCATAAAAACGTTCTTACACAAAACCTAAAATATAATGACATTTTTAAAACAAAGTAAGACTAATAAATGAACAGTCCTTTCATTTCTCTAGTAATCAAATACACTCATAAATGTAGGCCTAGACCATCATATTTAAGTTTTTCCCCATACATTTAATGCAATGACGTATGCTATTATTTTGACATGAACACTCTTTTCAACACAATACAACTAAAATATAATTTTCCAACGTTTCTGTCTTTCAGTAGCCTAATTCATAACAATAAGAATGACAACGGTTTTAACATACTAGCTATGTATTTCTTTATGTTAACATATTCACACTTGTTTAAAATAAAAAACAAAACAAAAAAACAATAAGAGATTACAAAACAACTGGTCTGTCTAGCCTGGTCTGACTTCTGATGAATGTAGGTTATAAAAGAGTCAACAATTCACCTTGTATCACAGTCGGCTACTTGACAGCTCATCATGGCATCCGGACCAAAGAAAATTAAACTGGACAACGACACGTGTAACAGGATACATGCACAATGTGTCTATAGTTAAACAATTAGCATAAAAAAACCTAGATATTTTAATGCATTATTACAAGTTGATCACAATGACTTCTATCAAGTTGCCGTTTTTTGCGTAGAGAAAAGAATTGTTTTTATCCGAGCGCAAAACTGCAAATCTGCGGTTAAATTGACTGGAATCTCCAAAGAACCAAGTAAGTAGCCTATTTAATCAACTTTCTATGATTTGTACGTATGCTACTTATTCTCCTACAAACAGTATATGTATGTCTTATTGTATTATCTCTTCTTCTTAGGTTGTTCAGGTGAAGGCTTGGGCATTGTATGCGGACGCAGAACCAACCTGACTGTGGTCAACGACCTACAGTTTCCCGTTCAGAGACCCTCCAAACAAGTGCAAACAAACCGTAGAGGAGGTCAAGAAAATGTCAGAAAAGCAACATGTAAGTTCTTAATGTATATTATATTAAATTATACTTCATACCTACTGTATTTGATCTGCTATTTTAATTAATGATTTTTCTTCTTTATATTTTGTCAGGTTGGTGTACTCACTGCAAGAATAGCGCACCTGGCCGTGGGAACAGAAAGCGTGGATATCCAACGGAGGCAGCTGGAAACTCAGAGCGCTCGAGTGGAGGACGTCACGGGCAGAATACGGCTGCAGGTCTGGGAAGCTCAAACTGGATTACTTTCTTGGGGCAAATCCTACCAGTTCACCTGCTTGAGCACCAGGGAATTTAATGGAGAACTCTTTCTGACAACTAAAGAAAGTCAAATGGAAGAAATCCCATCCTTGCCTGGCCTTGGTGACATAACTCCTTATGAACAAAAAGAAGAACCAGTGACATCTGTATACGGTGTCATTAACCGGGCCGAGGTCGCTGTGTCCTGCAGCTGCGGGAACTGCAAGTTTTGGCAGTCGGAGTTTCGTCCGAAGAACAAATTCCATCGTTGCAAAAAATGCAACATGCTTCAGAAACCGGCCATGAGCAAGTCCACTGCCACTGCACACTTCACTCTTTTCAGAGATTTCGGGGAGAGTATCTTCACCATCCACAATTCTGTCCTGCAAAAAAAAATTCGAGCCTTGACCTCACTAATCTTTGAAGATGGACAGGACATGGAAGAGTACTTCCTTGAATGTGGTTCATTGAAAGTGGACATTCAAAACGACAATGTCCTGGCGATTGTAAAAGTCCCAGAGGAAACTGAAGCTCCACCAGCATCCTCTCCACAATCGCCCGCAGCTGAAATAGCTGTGACTGAAGGTATACCCAAGTAGTTCTTAATTACGTTAAACAACGTTCATTTTATTTAAACGCCCAGTGCAATTTAAACACCCTAAAATGGCAATTACACTGGAGAGGCAGGAGATTCAGTTTCATATTTTATACAAATAAATGTAGGCTACTGTATTGTAAAATAGTCAATTGAAGTATGTAATATCTCCAATAACGTCTAATTGTGGACTTGCATGGTCAGATTTGAGCGCTCAACCTGTCATCTGCGCTTCCTCTACAAGTGACGTCACTCACAATCGACACCTGCTCTCCGCTGCCTTCGACGCCTAAGAACAGCTCCTAACCTCATTCAAAAATAATCGACGCAAGTATATATATATATAATTTTTAATCTATGATATACGAAAATATGTTCGTCTTAGTTACTTGCACAGATTACTCTTTGTATTAGGCGTAACATTAACAACATAGCCTAATTAGCCATCCATGAAACCATCAACCCAGTCTCACGGCAGTTTGTGAAATGGTCATGTAATTTAATCTATTGATTCGTGACACGGACACGTTTATTTAGTTATTTTCGTAATATCAATAATATCAGCATGTTTTTTAAACTAATGTGTTTCAATGGGAAGCATCTTTCGTGATCACAGCACGATTCTTTCTGCCTGTCGGGCTGCAGCAGAGAAGCTGTTTAACCCCCTGAGGTCGACGGTATCGCCGGCGATACCAGCTCGCTTTTTTTTTTATCAGTGTAAAAGAAACTCATAAATACTCTGTTGACTTTGATTTTCCATAGGAGTTTCATACATCAATCGATTCTGTTAAATGTGTATTATTTTTGTGTATACTCACAATAAAAACAAAGTGTTGTGCTTTTCGCCAAATAAAGAAAAATAAACACAAAGCGAGTTCTGCCTTCTCTCTGTCCGTGTAGTCCATTCTGAAACGCGTCCGAAAATGAATCATAACTCAGCGAATACTTCTCACACAGGCACGTAAGATATGTCTTTATGAAGCTTGAAATCTCTTCTTTTAAATGAAGTAATTCAATGTTTTCAACTCATGTAATCCCTTTGAAAGCAAGGAGAGGTACCGTTTTTCCTTCTCCCTTCATTATCTCTAAATGAGCTGAGGCCGCCCCGCCCCCGGCGCGATTCACATGTAAATAGTTTACATGATCTAGTATGCAGCACACCCGCCCCCCGATCAATGCCATAAAAACACAGTTTGTTCATCAGACTTACTGATAGTTCATCGCGTTTTGAGTATGACACGCTTCTCCGGTAATAAACACGCCCTTCAGATGATTCTGGACAGCGAGGAAGAATGCACCTTTTCCTCGACGACGAACGGCAGCATTTTGAAGAGCGAATTCCGCCGAGAACACAATTTCGGAGTAAGTTTTACTTTAAAGTCTTTTGTCTTTTATTTTTCGTGTTCGAATTTATGAGGAAAAAACAATATTACGTGACAGTTCTCCATTATGGACGCGAGCGCTCTAAAAAAAGCACTAAAAGACTTTCAAACTTTCACAGAGACCTCAAAACAGAAAGTACAAATCCTTTCTTTAAAACGAATTTCGTTTTGTATCAATTGTATCTTAATTTTAATAATTTTTTCATTAACAAATTTCCTGGATTTAAAGTAAATATAGGCTAGCAATCACAACATAAGGTGCTTGAACTGGAGATCATCATGAACCAGACCGTAGCCTACTCGCCTCACATGTCTAAAAAATGTGAAATATATTTACAGAAAGCTGGTTCTAAACAAAACCATCCAAAACACTAGCCTACTGCGAAGATCGCGAGTCAATAGCCTATCGTCAATCTTCATCTTTGCCAGAAGTTAAATTTAAATCGCGTGTGTGAATGAATGATGTTGTTTTAGCAAACTGTATTGCTACTGAGATGAGTAAAAATCGACTGAAATATGAATACATAGATAAAATGTAGGCCTATAATCATTTTTTTTTTACAAAGAAAGAGTACACTTGAAATATTGTTGAAATTGTAATTATTGTTGTAATTGTAACATTTTTAATAAAATAGCAAAACATATTTACAAGAGAGATGTAAGCAAAATCTTAAATGGTCAATATAAGTCTTCTTCTAAATACATCTTTTGTCCTTGCATTGTGGCTCAGTCAGTTTCACACCTGAATGAATGGCTCATTATGCAGAGTCATTATGCAGAGTGGGTGGGACATTGTATTCTAAGGTGTAAACCACTCCTCGTTCACGCCCCCCTCGCATATTGGCTTTCCAAGCAAAACCTGTTTTACATCAATTTAAATCAATGTATGGTTTTATGTGAACGATAAAGCAAGACTATTTTCACATAATTTTGAAGAAAAAACTCTAGGCGAGGACATCCATTAGTCAAAAGTCTTATTGACACATATTTACTATGTGTTTTGTGGCCTTATTTCAGAAATTTTATTTTTTATTTTTTTTCAATAACCATGCATAAACATTATTCTCTCAAAAATGAAAACATGTACATACACGTGGCTCACATATTATGGTAGCCCTGTTTGTGCTTTATAGAGTGAATTTACACCTTTGCCATTAATATGTTTATAAGCAACTGAAAAAAGCACAAATGTCAGGGCATGTCAGAACACATCTCAATTTAGATCTATTTTTCAAGTATTTTGAAATGCCTGCAATAACAATATTGTGCATATTACCACAATTTCTCAAATTACCAGTATACATATCTACTATCTCAATTACTTTATAAATATATGAATATTTTAATAGAAAAAATTACTTTGCTTGTGCAAATGTTTTTTCCCTTTATTACTTAAGCTGTTATTAAACAATTAACATATTGTACTTCAATTATTTTTTTCATTACAGATCACCAAACTGGAGGCATCCATCTTCACAATGGACATTTCCACTACCACAGTCACCATCAGGGAGAATGACTGCGAGCTGAAGACCTGCTGTCTGGCAGATGCAACTGGCACCATCTTGCTGTCTTCATGGGACACACAAATTAGCCTTGTAGATGTTGGCAAAACTTACATTTTCACCAATTTATCCACTAGACAATTTAATGAAAAGATCACACTCACCACTACAAGTGCAACCACTATAACCCCTACCCACAAAAAAATACCACTGATGACAACCAAAGTCCTCCACCCACACTACACACAATAACCGCAGACATCATTGGTGCAGCGATCACAATAAAAAAACAGTGCCCCAAGTGTCATACCGCCCAACATGCCTTGACCAAAAATTAAAATTTTCATCGGTGCACTACATGCAAAATCCTTCGTAAAGGTACAAGCTATATCACTAAATGTAGTAGGTTTGTCACAATTAAAAGAGAAAGAGAAAAAAAAAAAGTTCTGCGTCAGATTAAACTGAGAAGGGTCATAGCACTTGCATTTTGTTGTCCTACTGTTAGTTTAACTGCTTCTATTGTTCTCATTTGTAAGTCGCTTTGGATAAAAGCGTCTGCTAAATGAATAAATGTAAATGTAAAAATGAGGAAGTTTCTCTCTCTATAACAAATTCACCACTTACAAAGTTCATCAACATAGAAAACAACATTAGCACTATGGACAGTCAGGACATTGAGGAGTACTTTATCTCAAACGGCCCACTCACACTCACATTTACAGATAATAATCAAATAATAGACCTACTACACACAACCAAACAAAGCACGGATGACATCTGCGACAGTGATGAAGAACTGACCTCAATAATGATAGACATCCCAGAAGAAAAAACTCAAACACCCGACACACAAGAGAACATGGCAAAAGAACATAAAGCAATCTAACAAGCACACAGACACACTTTACCACACACAATGCAATACATGTTTATAAACCATTTTTATTTACACTAACTTTTTTGTTTACAATTTAACTAACAAACAAAATTTGCTAAAATAGATTTTTTCACAGTCATTACACAAATGTTTATAAACCTTATTTGATTTAAATGCATGTTCAGATTTATTTAATCTATAATAACTTATAAGTAAACGTAAAATATGTATGTAAATAGTTCACATTTATCCAATTTAAGGTCTAATTTACAAAAAAAAAATTCAATTTTACATTATTGCTGATTTCCTTTATTTGTTTAATGAAAACATTAAGCAATGTTACTGTACTACACAGATTTGTACAAAAAATGTTTGTAATGCTTAATTTTTATTGATTGCTTCTGACATAACCAACTTGTTTTATACTGTTAAACCACATCTTAAAGGAGAACTCAATTTTAACATTAAGCTCATTTTTTTGTAAATTTGGAGTGCTGTCAGTACAGAGAACAACGACAAAAATCGTTGCCTTTTAGCCTCTTAACATCCTTGATGTGTCATTACAAGTGCACAGGTCATGTGAGTGATTCCTTTAGAGTGATCACGGGTGAATCTGACTGCAGTAGATGTGAAAGATATGGATAAAAATGATGTTTATTCAGCCAGTGCACATACCACCTGTATTTACTTACCGTTTTCGGTCGAATGCTTAGTTACCTACTCGACAATCGACTATGAAAAAATTAGCTCAATGTTAAAATTGACCGGAGTTCTCCTTTAACTACTTAATACATTAAAGTGTCTAATGATAAATGTCAAACTTGTGTACTTCAAATTCTTTCAACTCTTTACCTATTAAAAAACAATATATATATATATATATATATATATATATATATATATATATATATATATATATATATATATATATATATATATATATATTTTTTTTTTAAGCATGCGTTATAGACTTAATAAAAGCATCATAAACTACAATTTTAGAAATATATATTCAACGATAACCAGTACATAAAATGTACGTATGGGAACAAATATGTAAACAATCTCAAGACTCTGCAGTCAGTACAAATACTGTAAGTGACATGTGCCTAAAAAAACTTAATAGCCGACAGAATAATGACATACATGGACAGCATGTATTCAAACCATTTATGAGCCACACAAGACATTGCTGACAGAGTATCACTCTAGAGCAGGGGTCGGCACCAGGCTCCTATAATGAAAGATGAAATTTAAAAAAGGGTGCAGCTTGGTTTTTCTGTTTTAAAGAAAAAAAGCAGAAATAGCTGTATTTTGTTTTCCAAATGTATTGTTGTCATCAAATAATAGTATTAGAAAACTGGACAACATTTCCGATATTTATTTGTACGTTTATTGTATTTCATAAATAAACACAATAATAGGCCTATAATAATAAATTAAATTAAAGCTGCAAGCAGCATTTATTGGGGTTCAAGCATTTAAGGCCTTTAAGCACATAAGCATTCAAAGACATTAAGTTTTATTGATAATTATTAATCTAAGGAGTTCAGAGAATTGTACTGCATTGGTTTGGGTCCGATCGGGCGAAAAACCTAGGACTAGTTCGCAAAAGTAGGTTTTTAACATAATAGCAAATATTTGATGAACGATTTGATTGACAGCAGTGGTTCTTGAGGCAAAGTTAATCAGTATGCGGAGATCTAACAAATGATATGCATTTTGTGATGAAATTTGTAACACCACGTGATTACAGTGCCTTAAAACTTGTTAGGGCCAACTAGTGGGCGATTTCTTTAAAAAAATGTACAGACCTCTAGGGCTTGCACACTGAGTTTTGTTGTGATCGGACTCAGTTAACCTTGTTTGATAGGTGCTCAAACTTCATTGGCTGATGGCGGCCATGTTTTTTCGAGATACGCCAATATCCTTTTAAACATACATGGAACCTTGCTGAAAGACACTGCATATTAAATTTCAAGTCAATCGGAAAAACGGTCAGGTGTTTATACATTTTTTTGTTGTTGTTATAGTGCCACCATGTGGCCAATCGATGCGATTTTTTTAATGTGACCCCAGACTGACCTCCTACACATGTGTACCGAGTTCGGTAAAGGCAGCTTATTTACTTGTCGAGTTGTAGCCATTTTAGTCATATAGGCTCCTGCTACAACGTTAATTTTGCACCCCCTAGCAAACGTGAATCGAAATTTCTATTTATTTTTTGATAATTATTGATATTCAGACTCCAGAGAACATTTTTGCACTGGTTTGGTTCCAAATTAGCGAAAAACCAGGGACAAGTTGGCAAAAGTAGCTTTTTGACAAAGTTCAAAATGGCAAGCTTTGTGCAAAATCAGCACTTTGTGCTTGAACCCCTAATAATAAAAATCAGTACAATTACAATAGGGTTTCAGAACTTTGTGCTTGAACCCCTAATAATAAAAATCAGTACAATTACAATAGGGTTTCAGAACTTTGTGCTTGAACCCCTAATAATAAAAATCAGTACAATTACAATAGGGTTTCAGAACTTTGTGCTTGAACCCCTAATAATAAAAATCAGTACAATTACCCGCTACCCGCTGAAAACATTATTAGAACTTTGAAGATGGCGCCTGTGTGTTTGGCTTGCCGTCTGCTGCTCTCGTGTTTTCTTCTGTGTCTATCTGATGTGTCGTTTACCTGCTGTACGCGGCTAGTGTACGCCCGTCAAGCTCTTCTGGACATCCGCATCTCTGTTGGGGATTCGCTCGCGGACTTTCACACCGTGGACGTGGAATGCCCCCTTCGCAAACCGTACGAGCCTCCCCGAGCCATCTTCCTGCACGATATCTGCCGATGGCCTCTAAACCGTGCGGAGAAAGCGAAGGAGAAAACGAGGAAGCCGCGGAGGTTACATGACGAAGCTGAAAGCTTATTTACAAGCTGACATTTCGTTTGGATTTTATGTTGATCACAGAATCATGGATAAAGGTCGGTGATTTAACTCTCTTCTCAGAACTGGTTCCAGCAAACTGTACTTTTTTTAACTCTCCTCGCCCTAATGGACGCGGGGGTGGGATTATAACTATTTTAAATAACTCTCTCTCCTCACGCTGCCGGCTGGTCCCTGCAACGGCCTTCTCCAGCTTTGAAACTTAGATTGGAATGGTCCCATCTGTATAGGGATGATATACCGCCCTCCACTCTCCACTAAGGATTTTATACAGCAATTTACTGAGTTCATTGGCAACATTGCCACAAACTATGATCGCTTCCTTTTGGTGGGCGATTTTAATATTCATGTCTGTTGTCATTCAAATTCCCTGTCGCAGGAGTTTCTGGACTTAATAGATGCTTTTAACCTACGGCAGTGGGTCAAAAACTCTACCCACATTCAGGGCCACACATTGGACCTTGTGTTATCTTACGGGATTGATGTCACTGATATTGAATTCTCTGATTTTCCTCTCTCTGATCACAAGCCTATTTTTTTCTCACTGTCTCTTCTGGAGCTTTCTCAACCCACTATTGGTCCTGTCATGTCGCGGTTCTATTCTCCACAGTTTAACACAAACTTCGACCTGTGCTTTACTGAACTATGCTCTCACTTGCATTTGGTCCAACCATTATCTGACCTGGATGCAGACCAGCATCTTAGTCTTTTAAATTCTGCTTGGCTTAAAGTAGCAAATGTGACTGCTCCTCTTAAGTCTCACAAACCCAAACCAAAATCAGATATGTGGCAAAATTCTGACATTCGTTACCATAGACAAAATTGTAGAAAGGCCGAACGCAAATGGAAACGGGACAGAGGCAAATTGTCTCCTTCCGCATGTTCAAAGACTCTCTTACAGCATACCAGAATGTTGCTAAATCAGCTAAAGCCGCATACTTCTCAAACTTTATTGAGTCCAATCACTCTAACCCTAAGGTCTTGTTTTCTGTCATTCATTCTGTTTTAAATCCATCTGTTCAATTGTCTGTTGCCGCAGATGCTCTATGTGAAGACTTCCAGAGATTTTTTATTAGCAAAATCACTAAATTAAGGATCAGTATCTGCCCTAAATTAACTCTTCCCCCTATTATGCCAAACCTGTGTTTGGGAGGCTTTTGATCCCATTAACCTCCAGACACTGAAGGATGTGAGCGCCAAGCTCAAACCTTCATTCTGCTCAAGTGACATCATTCACCCGAGATTTTTAAAATTAATCATCAACTCGGTGGGTCCAGGTATGGTATCTCTTATTAACAAGTGTCTGAACACTGGCTCTGTTCCGGCCAATCTCAAAGTGGCTACGGTCACTCCTCTGCTCAAGAATCCTTCACTGGATCCCTCTGTTTTAAAAATTACCGGCCCATCTCTGTACTACCTTTCATTTCCAAGTTGTTGGAGAAAATCGTGTTGGATCAACTCCAAACCTTTTTTGTCAGATAACTGTATATGTGAGGTTTTTCAATCTGGGTTTAGGACTGCCCACAGCACTGAGTCCGCTCTCCTGCGAGTGCTAAACGACATTTATATCTCTACTGACTCTGGAGACACTATGGTTCTAGTTCTCCTTGATCTGTCGGCGGCTTTTGACTCTGTTAGCTAGACTGGAGATGTGGGTGGGCATAAAAGGCTCTGTCTTGTCATGATTCCAGTCTTACCTTTCTGATAGAAAGTTTTTAGTAAAGATGGGAAACTTCTCCAGCTCCATGGCACCTCTTAGCTGTGGTCTTCCACAGGGCTCCATTTTGGCTCCCTCTCTATTTTCCCTCTACATGCTACCGCTGGGTTCGATTTTTAGGAAACACTGTGTATCATTTCACTTTTATGCAGACGACACCCAAATTTACATTCCAATCAAGCGCAATAATCCTGCAGCATTAAACTCTCTTCTGCTATGCTTAGAGGAGGTGAAGGCATGGTTGACTCAAAATTTCCGATCTCTTAATGATGATAAGACCGAGGTCATTGTTTTCAGCCCGAGTGAAAGGTCCCAGTGTACATGTCCAGACTTGGGGAGTTTATCTCCCTTTAAATCTACTGGAGCGCAGAACTTAGGTGTTCTTGTTGACCAGTCTTTAAAGTTTGATAAACACATCTCATCTGTAATCAGTTCCGGTTTCTACCAACTTCTACACCACAATTATGCTGGAGGATATGTGGGCATACTGATGTTGATCATTTATAATGTATACTGGATTTGCCCAAAAATATGACCTTTCTGGAACATGGTGTTGATGGAGATCCAAAAGATTTTAGGTTATAAAATATAAAGAAATTTCAATATATTGTATCTGAGAAATACTACACACAATCAGTGTTGAAAGGAGATGTATATCTTGTTAATATATTGAGTGTAGCATGTAAGAATAGTATTATAAGGTATTGGTACAAGCCGGACACCTCCTTACTTGGAGAATGGATAGAAATTGTTAAAGAAATATATAATATGGAAGAAATTACTTTTATTTTGAGACTTAAAAAGGACTTATTTCTAAAATACTGGAAGAAATGGATTGGGTACTGCAATGTAAACAATCAATGATTATATGTAAAACTATGCTTGATTTTGAAGAGAATGCATACCCCCTGTTCTATTGTTTTTTTTTTTTAATGTTGAAAACTTGAAAAAATCCAATAAAAATCCATTAAAAACAAACAAACAAATTTTTGCATATTGTTTGATGTTTTTGCAATGTGATTTAGTAGTATTGATATCACACCACATATAGGACATGGGGATATTGTACATTGGATTTATTTATAACATCTTACACCTTGTGCAAGAACTCAGTCAAATACTCAGCGAGTATGCAGAATAATCATTAAAACAGAAATGTAGTAAACGTGGATGAAACTTAGAGGATTTGTGAACATTGTTTCTGTGATTGCAGACCAAGTCTCTGTTGATACTTGAAATGGTCACTCCGTGACTTCAACAATTTTCTATAGATATGTGAACATGAACTTGGGGAATATTGGAGATACCATTCTGTCGACACACAGAACACCCGTAGAGTTACTCACAGGTGATGTGTGGAATCTTCTCCGTAGATTTAGACAATAGCTGGAAGCACTCCATGAAGACATGCAGAGTTGTGCTCAGATGACAGTTGGGGATATTTGCAAACGTAATATGGAAGCTCTCTGTAGATCATTTCTGTTGATATGTGGTTAAGTATTTATTGGATGCTTGGATAACACTCCATGGATAGAAGCATAACACTTTGTGGATATGTGGATAACACTAGATAACATAGAAATAAAATAGATAACACTTTGTAGATAACTATGTAGATAACTCTCTGTAGACTTGTGAATGACTCTCTGTTGACACGTAGACAACTCTCCGTAAAAACGTGGATAACGGGGAAACAGTGATATTTGTTTAGTTATCAAACAATAATGATATGTCTTCAATTGGACTTGAAAGGTGATTCAGGAATTTCCTCATCTTTGTTTTTTTTTTTTTTTGGTGGGGCAGAACAGTCAGAATCCTTTTTTCTTTTCTGTGATGAGGATGGGATTTCTGGTTCTGCAGTGGTTTCAGCAGATGGTGGATTTTCGTGTGGATTTTCTTCCAGTTCTGGGGTGGGTTTCCCGAAAGCATCGTTGGCCAACTATGGTCGCAAGTTCCGTCGTTACCAATAGAGTTCAATGGACATTGCGATGAACTTGCGACCATAGTTGGCCAACGATGCTTTCGGGAAACGCACCCCTGGAGAGAGGCAGTTTGATGTTCATTTATTGATGTTATGAAGAGGTCAGAAGTATAGCTTATGGGTCAATGACAAATAAGGTTTTCAAGAAAAAAAAAAAATATTTTAAGCAAAACAGTTTTAAAATGCATTTTTATGTCCAAAAAAATGTATGGTGTTGATTTATATTTGTTTTACAGCATTTTAGGCAGCATTAATTCATTATTAAACAAGATTTCTGATTTTACCACCCAGAAAATGTCAGGTGGTGCGACCATATATTAATTTAAAATAATATACATTTAATGTACTTAGCACTACTGAGACTTGTAAATATGAATCATTGTAGTGTCTAAAATGCATATCACATGGTAAATTCCCTTTCTATTTCTTTATTTATTGCCCTTTTATTCCAAATCATGTAAACGGCTGCTTTTCTGTGTGTTCAAACACCCATTTTTCCATAAGGACTTTTTATGTTTTGTTTTTAACTGTAAAAACAATTTATATACGTTATATAAAGGCTTACAGTTATATTTCTTACTTCATTTTGCAATTGCAGTGGGAATTGATACATTTAAATATAAATTTGCTGGTTGCACCACCTGACCATGACCGGTCGCACCACCTGACATTGTGATCAATAATGATTGATATTCACAAAATAAAAAGAAAGATATGTCAATGAATTTTATTCAGGTTTCAATTGGCTTTTTTATTTTAATCTTCTGACCAATTTATTTATCTCAATCATATAATTAAGTTTCATTAACAAGAAAGTGCAAAAGAATACTGCATGTTAAGATAACATTTGATCATCGCTTCTTTAAAAATATAACTTTGAAACCTCAAGGAACACATTTAATAAATGAGAACATCTTTTATATGGAACAGTGAATTAGTGCAAATTTTGGGCCCAAAAACATTAAGGGCAGAATTCAATCTACTGCTCATGCAATTAGATTCAGTAGTAACAGTAAGTCAAGATAAAAAAATAAAAAAAAAACATTTGATCATCGCTTCTATAAATCTAGAAATTTAAAACATCTCCAGGAACACATTTAAAAACCGAGAACATCTTTTATAAAATGTCATATCATGAATCAGTAAATTAGTGCAAATATTGGGCCCACAAACATAAAGGGCAGAATTCAATCTACTGTTCAATAGATTCAGTAGTAACAGTAAGTCATGAAAAAATAAAATAAAAAACATTTGATCATCGCTTCAATAAATCTAGAAATTTAAAACATCTCTGGGAACACATTTCAAAACCGAGAACATCTTTTATAAAATATCAAATCATGAAACAGTGAATTAGTGCAAATATTGGGCCCACAAACATTAAGGGCAGAATTCAATCTACTGTTCAATAGATTCAGTAGTAACAGTAAGTCAAGATAAAAAAACAACTCTTTTCAAATATAATTCAAAATCATGCTTTCAGAAAGCACAAACTGTCCCAATCTGTACTTTTCAGCTTTGAATGGCGTGTATTGAGGCGCTCTGGCTTAGAAATCACTTCCAGCACATCTGAGATGTAATAAAATACAATGTCAAGAGGGTGAGGCCAAATGAACACATTCTTCCCTCCTGACTGCTGCATGCAGCTCACCTCAATCTCATTGCCCACCACCTTGAGAACTTGCCCCACAAAAGGTTGGCCATCATACTCCACAAGTACGAATTTCCCATTCAGATCTTTGGGGTTTTCTTTGGCTTGGGGACTTGTGGGAGGGACCTTGGTAGTATTCTGGAAGTCCACTTCTGAGGGATTGTGACACTGGCAGATGTCTGGTCTGCTACAGAAACAGGAGATCTCCCTGTGCTGGATTTTGCCAGGTTGTGCAGTGGTCACCTGATGGATTTTTAGTGTTCCTTTCACAGCTAGAACACTGTCTGGAAGAGCCTCGTCATATCTCTCAATGTCTTCATCAGAGATCCAGTAGTACTTGATGCTTGACTCCTTTTCCTTTAACAGCTTGTAGAGATGCTCTGGGGTCTGCACATCTGCTCCTCCTTGAACAGCGGAGTCTGCAACACGTTTCACAGCCCCACCAACTCCATCAGGAGCCCCTTTGCCATGGGACTTTTCGGCGAAGTTCCATGTCACGCGCTTGATGCCAGAGAGAAATGGTACTGTGCTAAGGAGATAAAAGTTTTTTTTATTCCTGTACTGAGTGACAGGCCCATCACTCATGACATGTAAAGTTGTTGGTGGAGGATTGCACCTCTCCCTCACATCCTTCAGCACCGGTTCTAAGTGGGCCCATATAGCACGTTCATCATGCCGAAGGGATGAAGAGATGGTGGCATATGACTGGCATCCATGTGCTGTATAGGCCACACATGTGTGAACTGTGGCCTGTTTCCTGCTTCCTCCGAAATGAAAAGCTTGGACTTCGCTGTTCAGCTTGCATGAAACATTTTTTGAGAAGTCTACATGAAGGCAAACTTCATCCTCTGTCAGGGTTTCTTTTAATGCTCTGAATTCTTTGGCTTGGTGCAACCAATTGAAGTGATGCTTTGCCAGAGAATCAAGTTTCTGGCTGAACAGCTCGAATAGGTTAGACCATGTTCCACTTTGAGTCGTCTTAGCAAAATTTGTGAATGTCTTCTGTCCATCTGATTTTTTCTCTCGTGACCACTGCTGCCATGTAACAGGTACTTCCTCCTGAGGTACTGCCACCTCTATCTCATTGTAACAGCACTTCGTACAAATCCGATACATGCAGTCTTTGCTTTGTGGATCACACACAATTGAAGTCAGCAGCTCTGAAATTCTGGCAGTTTGCAGAAGACCTTTCTGGTGCAGCTTGTCTACTAAAAGCTTGACATTTTCGTGGTCCAAGCATGCGCATGTGTTCCGATCTGATGCTTTGGGTGGTGTTACATAAAAGGGACAGTGGCGAACAAACTGTCTGTATGATAGCGATAAAGGCTTCTTTATTTCAGAATTATATTGAACATGAAGTTCAGTCAGGGATTTTGTTAAGATTCGCCTCTGTTGTTTTTGTTTTTTTTTGGTTATTGTGTCCTTTTTCCCGGGTAGCAGGCGACTGTTCTCATCCCGACAGAGAAATTTAACCACTTCTTCTTTTCTCTCCAGGGCAAGTTTCTTTGTACCCCTTGGCTTGTTTCTTTCGCTGACTGTTTTTTTGCCTTTCTTAAACCTTTCCAAGCTCTTCCGCAATTTCTCAGAAGTTTGTTTTGTAGCTGCCAATTGCCTTTTTAGTTTTAGCATTTCCTTCCGTAAGTCTGCCTTCTCTTTTTGCAAAATTCTGCAGCGTTTTTTCACCCTTTTTTCTTTCTCTGGTGTTGAGGATGCTTGTGGTTGCTTCCCATCCTGCACAAACATGTTTGCATACTCCTGATCAGGAGGGTTAGGCTGAGCCTCTACTGGAAGATCGACTGGATCATCTGCTGCTGATGAATTCATAGATTCAGGTGTAAAGTTCATTATTTTGTCCAGTGTCCTTGTCCCTTCCCTGTGCTTTTTTTGGTAGTCCCTCCATTGCTGCCTCGTTTTTTCTTGTTGTGCTTTGGAAAGCTGACTTATTGTTTTTTTCATTATTTTTCCATCATTTTTCTTTTTTTCATAACTAAAAAAAAGAAGAATGAGTGGGTGATTAAGATGTAAACAAGCTTACTAATGGCAATGTACAACATACCTATCTCTATAAAAGATACATGGTTTCAGACCCCTTCTATTTTAATTAAATGAAAATATATGGGACATGCAGGTGAAACTCAAAGAATTTGAGTATCGTGCAAAAGTTCATTTATTTCAGTAATTCAAGTTAAAAGGTGAAACTAATATATTATATAGACTCATTACATGCAAAGTGAGATATTTCAAGCTATGAAAACCTTTTCACAATATTCTAATTTTGAATTCGGGAATTTTAATTTTCTTAAGCTGTAACCTATAATTATCAAAATTATAACAAATGAAATATCTTGAAATATCTTGCTTCGCATGTAATGAGTCTTTATAATATATTAGTTTCACCTTTTAACTTGAATTACTGAAATAAATTAACTTTTGCATGATATTCAAATTTTTTGAGTTTCACCTGTACTATATCATTTGTAAAATAAATTATTTTAGTTTAAATATTTAATAGAATGGGTAATGGTTTGTTAATCATTTGAATTCATGACTAATAATTATGCTTTTCTGTAATGCTGTATGACACTGCTATCAAGTATGTATTATTAACATGTAATAACTGTAATTACCACAAAAAAATAAATAAAATTAGAACACCATATTAACTCAAGTTGTAATGTATCTAGATATACATAATGAACACAATACCTTGCTTTTCTTTTGGCAAGGTACTCTGCCCTTGCAACTGGATCACTTTTTAAACGAGCTCTATGTCGTGCTGTTTTCTCCTTGCTTGATAATGGCATCTACAAAAAAAACAAGATAGATTAATTAAAAAATTAATCTAAATCTAAAATAGATTCATTTAAAGATGCAATTGTTTTAGTATCAATGTTGATTATACAGTCCTATATTCTTGAAGAATAGGACTTTAAGATGGACAATATGCTCTTTAAATTGTCACTCATACCATAATAAAATAAATAAATAAATATATACATATATACATATATACATACATATGTAGATTGCACCTTTAAACAATGAACGATTGGACAATGTGCTCTTTAAATTGTCACTCATACCATAATAAAATAAAATAAAAATATATATACATATGTAGATTGCACCTTTAAACAACTTAAACGCTTTATATATTTATTAAAATGTATTTAATATTTTGAAAAACATGAATTAACATGACTTTTTTTAGTTGGTTTAACTGTAACTCTGGTCGCGACACCTGACATATTGGTCGCACCACCTGACATTTCAAACTCAATTCAAATCTAACAGGCATTAACTTGGACGCCTATACAAATGTTTGACCATGTGCTCAAGGTTATACATACATTTTTTAAATCAAATACACATTTTTATAATAACAACACATTTTCAAAGTTTTCCAGGGGTCATACCACCTGACATGATAAGTTGAATCAACCTCATCATTACTCAAAAATGTCAAATTATCTAATATTTATGGGAGGGTGACTAACCTTGTTACTGCATCAAAGGGGTCCTCTGGAGTCTTCTGTGTGATGTCATATGCTGTCACATGGTTTTCTTAAAGGAACATTGCATAAAATTGCATTTTTATGTCGGTCGCCCTCCCTGACATTAGTAGAAGTAAATTTTTCGGACAAAAGTTTTTTAAGTAATAGAATAGTTTTGAAATAGGACAGATACACTATTTCCCCTCATTTATAAGGAATTTAACATAAAATCATGCCAAAATATTTGATTAAGAATTTTATTGAGAAAATTAACATTTATATCTCAGTTTTGTTCTCTGCTTGTATGTTCGGACGGTCGCACCACCTGACATTTTTGGTCTTTCAAACACCAAAGCTCAAAAAATCTATTGAATTTCAATAAAATGAAAAGGGTTTCTTATAAAGGACATATTGTAGATCCATTTGATATATGACATGTATTTATTCAAATTGTTTTTAGGAAAATAATGAATTTGGACACAAAAAATACATGTCATGTCATTGACCCTTATATCAAAAGTTTTGCAATTTAGCAGCAGCTCTTCCATGTCTTGCTCATCCATGCAGGAAATGTCTGCTTTTTGCTGTATTGTTTTGTTTAACAGGGAGTTGGCGATTTTGAGGTCAACTTCTTTGTTCTTGATGAGGAATGTGAGGATTCCGTGGCATTTTGTAGTGTATTTGTTTGATTTTCTGAGAAATTGACATTTGTTGCATCGGTGGAATTCAACTTTTGTGTTTAAGTTGGGTTGAGGAGAGAGGCATTTGGAACACTGTTTCAGTACCTTTATTTTTGCACGTTCTAAAGGTGCAGTCAAGTGCAGGATTGTGGTATTTTCGACGGCAGCTTGAGGGTACTGGTAGTTTGAATGGCACTGGTGTGGCCAATGTGGTAATGGCCGTGTTGCGTGTTGTTGTTAGTTTTTTTTTCCCTTGATATATTCTTGTTGCCAGATCAGTAAAGTTGTATGAATTGTTGCACTGAATTAAGTCAATGTGTGACTCCCAAAGTGCAAGTTTGATGGTATCTGTATTGTCAGTGATATGACAATATTTGACCTCGCAGTCAACATTATTGACTGTCACTGTTTCCGATGAGCTTTCGTTTTTGTACACCATTGCAGACACCTGTGAATTACAATAGTGAAATTAGATATAGTTATTATTGTACATAGGTAGGACAAATATTATTTTTATTAGGGATCAGTTTTGTCACGATAAACACACGGGAAAAGGTAGATCCGAGAGCAGTATTTATTAGGGAAATCTGTAACTCATAAACAGTCCAGGCAGGGGTCAAAATCCAAATAAGCAATCCAAACAATAAACAGGCAAAACCAGAGTGGAAACAGACCTCAAAATGTGGTGTGACGAACAACAACAACTCCGTGACAAACACTAACCAGACAGGGTATATATACACACACACAGAAACTAACAATGTGATAGGGAACAGCTGAGTGCAATGATGAGTGATGAGAACAGACAAGGATTGTGGGAAATGGAGTTCCAGAAGTAATGGTGACAGTATGGGGAAGAGACCTCTAGTGGACACCCAGGGAAACACAAACCAGACACTGTGACAAGTTTAGGATCATCTGAAATACCTGTCAATTAGTAAGAGTATTTTTATTTTATTTATAATGTATATAGTAATTATTGTACATACAGTGAGGAAAATAAGTATTTGAACACCCTGCTATTTTGCAAGTTCTCCCACTTGGAAATCATGGAGGGGTCTGAAATTGTCATCGTAGGTGCATGTGCACTGTGAGAGACATAATCTAAAAAAAAAAATCCAGAAATCACAATATATGATTTTTTAACTATTTATTTGTATGATACAGCTGCAAATAAGTATTTGAACACCTGTCTATCAGCTAGAATTCTGACCCTCAAAGACCTGTTAGTCTGCCTTTAAAATGTCCACCTCCACTCCATTTATTATCCTAAATTAGATGCACCTGTTTGAGGTCGTTAGCTGCATAAAGACACCTGTCCACCCCATACAATCAGTAAGAATCCAGCTACTAACATGGCCAAGACCAAAGAGCTGTCCAAAGACACTAGAGACAAAATTGTTCACCTCCACAAGGCTGGAAAGGGCTATGGGGAAATTGCCAAGCAGCTTGGTGAAAAAGGGTCCACTGTTGGAGCAATCATTAGAAAATGGAAGAAGCTAAACATGACTGTCAATCTCCCTTGGACTGGGGCTCCATGCAAGATCTCACCTCGAGGGGTCTCAATGATCCTAAGAAAGGTGAGAAATCAGCCCAGAACTACACAGGAGGAGCTGGTCAATGACCTGAAAAGAGCTGGGACCACCATTTCCAAGGTTACTGTTGGTAATACACTAAGACGTCATGGTTTGAAATCATGCATGGCACAGAAGGTTCCCCTGCTTAACCCCCTGAGGTCGGCAATCACGCCGGCGCGATAGGCTCGCTTTTATTTTATCAGTTCAAAAGAGATTAATTTTGCTCTGTTGACTTTGATATTACAAACAAGTTTCATACATCAATCAATTCTGTTAAATGTGTATTATTTTTGTGTATACTCACAATAAAAACAAAGTGTTGTGCTTTTTGCCAAATAAAGAAAAATAAACGTGATGCGAGTTCTGCCTTCTCTCTGTCAGTGAAGTCTATTCTGAAATGCGTCCGAAAATGAACAATAACTCAGCGAATACTCAGTCAAACAGACATACAGAACACAGGCATGAAGCTTGAATTCTCTTCTTTTAAATTAAGTAATTTATATAAAAAAACAAATATTCTCAGTTCATGTAATCTGTAAGAAAAGAGCGAGATGTCAGTCGTTCTCATCTCATCTAATTATTTTTAATGTGACCACTCCCACGGAGAGCGCGCGCTATTCAAACGCAAATGACTGAGGCAATCCACGCAAATCTGTGAACGCCCCCATATCAGCTTGAGAAAACACAAGTTTATTCAGATCATTACTTGTTTACACCGCCTCGCAGCACTGTGAGGAATAATAATAATGGAAAATGTACCTCAGAAGTGCGGGAGCAAGGATCCGACTGAGCTGAGGAATACTGTAGTAAGTTTTTTTTCCTTCTCAAGTGAATCGCATTTCTGTTTGTGATGAATGAACGGCAGAGATGCGCGCTGTTTACCACAGCTCGCAAAAAGACAGTTTAAATTTAAATCGCATGTCTGTGTGTGAATGAATGATGTTTTATCAAACTGTATTGCTATACTGAGATGAGTAAAAATCGACTGAAATATGTTGAAATAAAATGTAGGCTATTTGTATAAGCAACGTATTAAACTGCAAATTAACATTTATATGCCCTAATATTTCATAAAAACAACGTTACAGTCAGGCGAAATATGAAAGACAACATTTTGTTGACTAGATTTGGGTACAGTTTTTACTGTAGAATATACTGCCACATCAAATAAGCTTTTGTTTAGCAATTTCTGCTCATATGTTATATATGAAGAGTTCGGTTGCAAAACGCGACAAACGCCATTTTTTGACATTTGGATTTTATTATTGGAAATCACTGTTCAGATGTACCTTAATCTATGTGTGAATTGCTGCCATTAATAAGATTTAAAAATGTACATTTTAAGCGTACTACAAAATGTATTTTTTCACAAAACGCGATATCCGCCAGCCCAGTTTCTTTACAAAGTGCGATATAACGGTTAGGCTATAGAACGTTCAGGATGCTGCGCGAGCTCAGGATGTCACGCGAGGAGAGAGTCACCGCCGGTGAAGTGCTCCGAGTTTGCTCAGTGATTTAACGATAATATCAAAACAAAAAACATATATTTTTAAAAAGAGGATTCAATAGGCTAACTAAACAAGTAATAAAAACTCGGTGAGTGTTTTAGCGCAATTTTCTCACCTCATGGGATCACAACACTAAGAGATAGTAAATCTTTTCCTGGATTTTTTTTTGTGCGTTCCCGAGATTAGACCTTCCTTAACATAATGCCGAAAACCCGAAGTCTCTAGGTGGTCTGGTTGAGGAGTAGATAGAAGTGCAAGATTGGTACGCACAGACGCACAGAACAGAAATCATGAGTTAACAAGCGCAATTTTGTCCGGTGGAAAATTGCGCTAAAAACGTTTACCATTTAATTGTTTATACTGTAGGCGAGCTGTCAGTCACGTACGTAGGCTACGTCTCACACACACACACACACACACACAAACAAAACATTGATTCACTAGCTTTTCTTAATGGTATTATAGTAGTAGAATATAGCCTATGGTGGATATATAGCGTTTTGCAAAAAAAAATAAAAAATTGTTATGTTGTGTATGTTCTGGCCAAAACTAACTCAGAATCTTATTATTATTAATCAATCTTTGTATATACTATTCCATATATTTATGATGTATTGTTTTTTTTAACCAATTTAAGATGTTTGACAGTGTTAAGATAAATATGTTGCATTTTGGCATGGTTTTTGACTTATTTATGAACTATTTATGGACATAAAATTAAATAAAAAATATCGTGGATTTGAAGAATATTGTGTCCCTGGCCTTCACTGAGCTCAAGTAATAGTTTAATGTACAAAAAATTGTGAATGAACTTGACTGTTGATGTCTTAACCCTTATGTGCTGTTGGGGATGTTTTCATCCACTATGGGGTATTTTTTAGTCTAAATTTGGCCATAACTTTCTCTGTGTTTCAGCAAATGGAATGATTTTTGGTGACAAATCTTATTTTGACACATATTTTTGGAAAATGCTTTGAAATTTTTCAAAAACTCAACAGTACACTGTGGGCAAATTTACTACCCTTTCGTTATGTTTGTGGCTGAAAACAGCCACTACTTTAAACTGCTGTAAAAATATATCAGATCAAATTTTTTTTCAATTTTTTTTGCATAAATCTATTAATCAACCTCAGTCCTGCTCAAAAATACTAAATGTTTAAAAAAAATTCAGGATTTTAACTCTTTAATTGCCAAATTCGTAAATGATGTCACTGATTTGGGAAAAAACACACACAAAATGACTCATTTTCAATATAAAATGTGATTGTGGACTGGATTTTTTTTTTACCTTTTATCACAGTCTTGGACATGTCAAAGATTAGAAACAACATTGGTTTTGATGCATTGTTAGTTTTTGTGCAGCATCAGATTTTAACTTTTTCTCCCTCATTTACTGTTCGTGGCTGTTTTTGCCCCATTGACTTCCATTATAACCACATTTTTTGATTGCAAAGTCATGACACCATATAATTATGCATTTTTGATTGTTGGTGGTTTTCCCTGTTGGGAAGAGGTAAAATTTGTAATTTTTACTGTTGATAACCAGGTGGCACCATTAACCCTTTAGATAGGCCTGGGCAAAAAAAAGCTTAGTTTCTGGCTTTTACATGGAGTTATATGGAGTTTATATGAAGTGTAATAGCATAATAAAGTGTGTGTGTGTGTGTGTGTGTGTGTGTGTGTGTGTGTGTGTGTGTGTGTGTGTGTGTGTGTGTGTGTGTGTGAACTCACCTTGATGCGTCTGAGAAAATCAAAATATGCACCTCAGCTCTCAGAACTACATGGAGTAAACAAAAACAAAGTAAGTGTATTTATGCATCTGCTGCCTTTTGATGGTGAGAAATGCAGACTAAACAAAAACAAAGCAAGTGGATTTAAATGCGTGCATGCAAGCCTGCTGCTCATTTGATGGTGAGAAGTGCAGCAAGCAACATGAGAAAGGGCTTGACTTGTAGTGAAGTTTTAGAGATGATTATGCAGCCTGACCCCTCCAGCGAGCTGCAGGATGTATCGTCTTCCCCCTCTGACACCACAGACTCAGGAGAGTCAGATCCTGATTTGGATGTGGCACCCTCATCATCCTCTCTAGCTTCCACTGAAGGCGAGGAGGATTCGGAGGATCCTGGATCTGGGTGGATTGGGAGAAACGGCGAAGTGTGGTTTTCCACTAACGCGGAGACAACTCCCTTTCTTCAGCCTGCCAGAGGCGTGACTCCAGGGCCGACACGCTATGCCATCACAAGGCATAGTCATACATGTTTGTATGACTGTACAAACATGTATGTGTTGATGCAAGTCATGCTGACAATGAGGTCAATCATCTCCTCCGTAAAAAACAGATTGAACACGGAATCCATGTTCTGGACCTTTGCGATGGCATAGCGCGTCGGCCCTGGAGTCACGCCTCTGCCAGGCTGAAGAAAGGGAGTTGTCTCCGCGTTGGTGGAAAACCACACTTCGCCGTTTCTCCCAATCCACCCAGATCCAGGATCCTCCGAATCCTCCTCGCCTTCAGTGGAAGCTAGAGAGGATGATGAGGGTGCCACATCCAAATCAGGATCTGACTCTCCTGAGTCTGTGGTGTCAGAGGGGGAAGACGATACATCCTGCAGCTCGCTGGAGGGGTCAGGCTGCATAATCATCTCTAAAACTTCACTACAAGTCAAGCCCTTTCTCATGTTGCTTGCTGCTCTTCTCACCATCAAATGACCAGCAGGCTTGCATGTACGCGTTTAAATCCACTTGCTTTGTTTTTGTTTAGTCTGCATTTCTCACCATCAAAAGGCAGCAGATGCATAAATACACTTACTTTGTTTTTGTTTACTCCATGTAGTTCTGAGAGCTGAGGTGCATATTTTGATTTTCTCAGACGCATCAAGGTGAGTTCACACACACACACACACACACACACACACACACACACACACACACACACACACACACACACACACACACACACTTTATTATGCTTTTATACTCCATATAAACTCCATATAACTCCATGTAAAAGCCAGAAACTAAGCTTTTTTTTGCACAGGCCTATCTAAAGGGTTAATGGTTCCACCTAGTTATCAACAGTAAAAATTACAAATTTTACCTCTTCCCAACAGGGAAAACCACCAACAATCAAAAATGCATGATTATATGGTGTCATGGCTTTGCAATCAAAAAATGTGGTTATAATGGAAGTCAATGGGGCAAAAACAGCCACGAACAGTAAATGAGGGAGAAAAAGTTAAAATCTGATGCTGCACAAAAACTAACAATGCATCAAAACCAATGTTGTTTCTAATCTTTGACATGTCCAAGACTGTGATAAAAGGTAAAAAAAAATCCAGTCCACAATCACATTTTATATTGAAAATTAGTCATTTTGTGTTTTTTCCCCCCCAAATCAGTGACATCATTTACGAATTTGGCAATTAAAGAGTTAAAATCCTGAATTTTTTTTAAACATTTAGTATTTTTGAGCAGGACTGAGGTTGATTAATAGATTTATGCAAATAAAATTGAAAAAAATATTTATCTGATACATTTTTACAGCAGTTTAAAGTAGTGGCTGTTTTCAGCCACAAACATAACGAAAGGTAGTAAATTTAAACAATGCACAAGGGTTAAATAATAATGTCAAATAACCAACATTTCTCAAAATGGATATATCTCGTTTTGCAATGAAACTCTTCATATATATATATATATATATTAGGGCTGGGAATCGATTAAAAAAAATTAACTAATTAATTGCACAATTTCTGTAATTAATTGCAATTAATTGCGCTTCCCCCAAGCTTGTAATCATCAATATTTAAACTTAGAATCACCTAATTAAACAACACAGGAAAAAAAGGGAACAGAAAATAGCCCTATATTAAAATATTAAACATCAATATATCAATATATTATTCTTTTTCAATAATCAATCAAAATAATCAATTTAACAGATTATTATTATTATTATTATTATTATTTTATTAATTATTAAAACAAAATATAGTCCTACAAAGCTATTATTACCAGAGCATGTGATCAGAGCAGGTCATTTTACCATTGTTGCCCAGCATGACTATACCAGCTCAGCAAACAGAAGTCAACAGAGAAATTTCACGTTACTTGAGTGGACTTTACTTTTCCAGTGCTTAGTAGGCTACATGATTGAAGCCTTTGGGCCGTTAACGACAGAGCCGCCGACACACACACACACACACACGGAACGGAGAGCGCGCCGCTGCTGGGCCATTAACGACAGAGCGAGCCGACACACACGCGCGCGGAGCACAGAGCGCGCCGACACACATACACACACACACGCGCGTGCGCGCGGAGCACAGAGCGCGACGCACATACCGAGCGGAAAAGACCCGCTCATGAAAGCTGCCCGAGAATGAATCCTGACCGCCGAACATGGAGGGGCGGGACGGCATATTTCGGCCTTTTTAATAGCAGACGCAACAGGAAATCATTAAAACGAGGCAAAAAAAAAAAGTGCTGCGTCAATTGCGTTATTTTTTTTTAACGCGTTAAACATTTCAAATTAATCGCAAAGATTAACGCGTTAATTCCCCCAGCCCTAATATATATATATATATATATATATATATATATATATATATAATACTATTTTTGTTAAAAATAAAGTCATCAACTAAGATGTTAAGATTGGCTATATTCAAACTAATGAATACATATGATAAAATGTAGGCCTTTTTGAAGATAATTTGGATGCCAGAACTCGAAGCGACAACATCCATTAGTCAAAAGTCTTATTGACACATATTTAGTATGAGTTTTGTGGTCTTATTTCAGCAACTTTCATTTTTATTTTTTCCAATAACCACGCATAAACATTATTCTCTTAAAAATACAAACATCTACATTCTTGTTGCTCACATATCATGGTAGCCCTGTTTGTGCTATATAGAGTGAATTTACACCTTTGCCATTATCATGTTTAGAAATAACTGAAAAAAGCACAAATGTCAGGGCATGTCAAAACATCCCAAGGGCCCCAAAAACACCTTAGACCCCAGAGGGTTAACCTGTTAACCGTTGCCAGAGCGCGGACGCACTGAAGCGGTTTTATTTATATATAGTTCAAAGTTACTATCAGATTTAATGTTATACCTTGACAAACTATACATCATTAAAAAGATATAAGACTCAAGTTTCAGAATTTGACCACTATTGTATTCTGAGAAACTTATAGCGACAGTTATTTCTTAATTTGTTTCAGGAGTTATGAAATGAAAAAATTAGTCGATACCTTTGATATGAATTATGCGCGTCCAGCCGCTTTCATTCATAAAAAAACTCCCGTGCCGTCGTCATGACAGCGATACACAAAACAACGTGCCTCAGGGCTTTAGCTCAAAAATGTGCAGATTTGGAGAAATATTGATATATTCTCATAGGTTTACATCAGATTTCTATAGACAGGAATAATATTTATTGAATTTATACCCAAATGCGTCGATGTAATCATTATGAGCGTTTGCATAACTCTGATACTGTGTTTTGAATTCATACCAATAGCCTGAGGGCGCCCTCGCCGCCCTGTGCACAGTATTAGAACATGAAGAAGTGCCATAATCATGTGACAATCCAGGAAGCCTCGAACACACACATAGCTAACGAGATCGCGCTGTAACTATGGCTGTAACATGCAGTTTTGAAGACAATAAACATGTTTGCTATGATATTTGAGTTACCTGTGTTTTTCAATCCATGCCAGGTATTTCCATAATAATAGATTATATTTATAATGTAATGCTAATCTATATAGAATCGTTGTGCAGAACACTATCCAATAGTATATTTTCTGTCTGATTTTTTATCTGAAGCCAAATTAGATCACAAAAAATTATTTAAAATACTCGATTTGCTTTATAAAGTAAGTTTATAAGCACAAACATGGTTTTAATCTCATAAATTGTCGTGTATTGATGGTGTGCTAAGCTAACATGCTAGCTAGCCCTAGGTGCACCTGCCACCTAGAAGTTATATTTTTATTATTTTTTGAATGCTTACTGAAATGTTTCTTTATTCAAGAAATGCATTTGATACAGTTTAAAATGTAAGGGTGAACTTTAAGAAAAGAAATTAGTGACTGAAACCCTATGAATAGCCTGTGAATAGCCAGTCGTTAGTAACTATAATGCAGACAAAAGAAATGCATATTTAGAGCCATAACCGGGCTGGAGAGGTGTGAATGTGTGCAGGGGGAGACTGAGACTGAATGGGGCTCGTTTGCACCACAAAACAATAAAGACAATATACTGGATAGATGGTTAGAAGATGACAATAAACATCAGTAGCATTTTAGCGTCAAATCAAAATAAAGTCACATGACATGGTCTTGAAAAACATTTCACTAAATACAGAGTTTTGGACTTATTATCTTAAGATTTTAAACATAAAATGTTTAGACATGTGGCATTAGCTGTAGTGCATTTCTAGATTGCTCCAGTGCCAACTTCAATTTTTTTTTCATGAGGATGTTTCATAAAAAATAATTTCTAATAACTTTACAAAACTTTGAAGCTATTTATAACAATTTTTGTCATTATGACAATAATTAATTCTACATTTACAATAAACTGCCAGGTGTCAGCTTTCAAATGAGATCATACTTGTGCTTTTAGTACAAAGGGTTCATGAACTGTATCTGTTTCAGTTTGGGTATGTCATTTCTTGGGATTTTTCAAAAGTGGGGTTACAGCTTAACAGGTTAACAGACTCTGCTCCTCCCGACCGCAGACCTAACTTACGTTAAAAATCCACTTTTTACGGCGTTGTTCTGTGAGCTTTTTACATTTCTCACATGTATGAGTGACAATCTTCGGTACTCTATAAAAACCCTTTCCCTTTTGTCGATTAGAACGAATGGAGCAGCCGTAAAATACACAATACATTGGCATTTTATCAGACGGCAGATCCTCAGCTATTTCACTTCCTGCCCTCCATTTGAATTTCGCGCTCTCGCGATGCAGCAGCGTGACGTCACGTGAAACCAACCTATTGACGCGATGAGTCCAATCAAAGCGTGACTTCATCTGTCAAATTTGAACTAGCAGCAGCTTTTATGACTGGAGAAGCTAGGATTATTTGAGTCAGGCATAGATCACAAAACTGACAGGAGCAGAGAAAGTGCTTCTAATAACCAAGCATGTAGTTTATCATGGTTAGCCGTCAGATACTTTGACAGATGCGTATGGACTTGAGACGCGTTTCTCCAGTGTATAACTTGCATTTGATGGTTGTGTGTTGATGGGAATGCAGTAATTCTGACTAAAACATTGCCTCCCTCTCTAGTTTTGCTAAAATATTTATATGAAATGTAGGTTTAATATTGTACATGTATTTATGAGCCGTAACTGTAAACGGGTTATACATGTAATTACCACAATTGTTACATGTAATTCAATGGCTATGCTCATTTACTTCTTTCAGACGAGTGAATATGTGCAACACCGTGTCCTAACCAGACTATTTCTGCGACGTCACCGCTGGAACAGAAAGTATGATGATGTCAGGTATAGTACTGTAAATGTGCATTATTTAATGTTAAAAGAGTATGCAAGTTTGAAAATCATTTTGTTTGTCTTTTATAGCCGTACTGAAAGCAACTCAACTGTAAACAAAAAAAGTAAACAAGAACGTTCAAACTGTTTGTTAACAGACAATTGTTTCAGTAACTATGTATTTTTAATAATGTTAAAAAAAGGTGTAATATTAATGGATTTGTGTAATTATCCATTTCGTTGAGTGCTTGGAGCTTGCTGAGTGCGCGCTCTTCTGATTAGCTGTGATTTTTCCCACTGTGACAAATTTTTGTCGCTAGAATCTTAGCGTATCTGGTTAGGACACAGTGCTGCTCCTACCAGTTAACATTTGATCTCAGCAGTACTGGTAAATGAGCAAAACAAAGTGTTTTTTTTTTTTTTAAAGGTGCTCAAAGTGATGTTGGGTGACGTCACTTCTTGTTGACGCTGAAAGTTGTCAAACAAAACGGAGGCTAGCTAGACCCTCCCTCCTCCTCATCCGCACACTAATCCCCCAAATCCTCTTTGTTGGTTATTGGCTGGCATAGATATAAACACTAGATGTCGCCTTGTATACGGCAGTTCATTGGAACGAATGCGTCAATAGAGCCGCCATCTTGGAACAGGGTAGCCCCTCCTCTTTAATGCATACGCGTCAATGTAGGCAAAGGTCTAACGGAAATAAAATCACCATAAATCGTCATGAATGCGATTTTCTAGTTTTTATGGTTCGTTCTAACGATAAGACATGTATTTATCATTGAGTCCAGAGGAAATTTAAAGTTTTGATATTAAGATAATTACTTCTTTTTCAAAATATAATGCATAGAGTAGGCAGGCCTAAGTTTATTAGTCACATTCTTCCACTTGAGTAAACTTAGAATAAACTATTGCTATATAATACATATATAAATGAGCAAAACTTGGCCACTAAATATTTAATATTCAATTATTTTAATGATCACAATTAAATTTTTAATTTTATTCAATTGAACAAGCGCAACATTCAGCATTCAATCAAATATTCTAAATGTTTTATTAATGTTTATTAAATGTTTTATTAAGAATAATGTTATTTCAACATAATATCTCGTTATTTCGACATATGTGTGCGTGCAAAAAAGCAAGAAGTGCATTTGTAAATCCGGTGACACGTGCATTGATTTTTATTAATAAACTTCTGACAGTGTTGACTCGGCTGCAGAGATGAAGTTGACGATCGCCACCTCTGGAGTAAACGCGCCTATAGAGAGAAATGCACATTATGAATTAAATAATCAGAGAGTAGCCTAGCTTTTTTCTTTCGTTTTTAAATTATTTCGTTTAAAGACTATTTAAGCTTTGTGTATTTGATGTATTTCTCATGTCTGTGTGAGGCATAGGCTGAGTTTCGTTAAGTTAGGATGAGATACGCTCCAGTAAACGTGCAATAATAGGGCTGTAACGATACACCAAACCCACGATACGGTTCGTATCACGATTTTTGACCCACGATTCGGTTCGTATCACGATTTTTTGGGGGGGTGGGGGGGGGAATGATTTTTATTAAAACAATATTTTTTATTAAATAACATTTGTAAAACCTTTACAAACTGAACACCAAATAACAAGATTAACTATGCAAATTATTAACAATATAAATAGCATATAAAATAAATAAATAGCCAAAGCTATAACACTTCTGTTTTCTTTGTAACAAAATACTGTTGAAAAACAAACAGAACTAAACTCCATTGTGGTGATGATTCGAGCATGTTGAAAATTCTCCTTCAATCAAGTTCTCTTACACAAAGTAGGCTAAATTAAATGGCTACTGTTTCACACTGTGGTAACTGAGGCTTACTGCCTGTGCTGCAAACCACCAATCAAACCTTCCAAGTTGAGGTAAATTGTGTTTTTTCTTGCTTTTCCCCAGTCTTAAAGTGAAAAAGATAGTATTTAATTAAATACATTTATGGTGAGATACTACATTTTATTTAATTAATCGCATTTATTGTCGAGCTGTTTTCATTTTGACCACGAACCATGCGCTGTCACTTTAATTCAGCGCGTGCAGCACAAAAGAAATACTCGTTGCGGAAACGATCGCTGCACTGTGCTGTATACGCACGGCAACTGGAACGGATCGACGGACGGCAACCGCGTGCAGTGTGAAAGCTCTAACCTGTTAACTTGGGTAGGCTACGGAAAAAATATGCACCGCATACGCACTGCAAACGGAGTATGTGTGAAACGGCCGTACTCTGAGAGTTGGAAGGGGTGTGTCGCGATTTTGCCTTCTCACACCGCGAAACAGGATCGTGGATCCGAGTGTCGCGATTTCGATTTCATATCGCGTATCGTTACAGCCCTATGCAATAAGTAAGTGACCGCGCGGACGCCTCCATGATTATATCAACAGGCAATTTGTTGATGAATAAAATTTATTAAAATGAAGATACAATTTATACAAAAAGAAATTCACTTTAAAGAAAAGCTTTAAACAGTTGACATTTTCACAAATTTCAGTGTCCTTCCACACCTCCATCCCCAGTTTGCAAGGAAAAGAAACAAGCCCTTGAGCCCACTGTATCCGTGTGCAAAACTCACATAAGATTTGCGGAATTCTATGTATAATAATCATGGATGTACTGTTTGAAGATTGACAGGGAGAGGATCAGCATACTATTAGGACTGTACTTACAGGTTAAGCACCACACTGTTTTTTTTTTTTTTTTTTTTTTTTTTTTTTCATTAAAAGGTTTGAGTACAATCGGTAAAAAAAAAAAAATCAAAAGTTAGGAACAACACAGCACATCACAGCCAAAAGTGGGTATTGAGGATCAACTCCTGCATATTGTACATTTTAAACACAAGGGTTATTTCAAATAATATCTAAAGAGTACAGCACATTCACAGTTCATTAGCTGTGCGAGAATCACAGTTCATTTTCTTCCTCCAAGCAGAGAAATGTACACTTAACTTATAAAAAAACAACTTGACTACTACCATCCACAGAGTAAATGTAATACCATGCTGTCTGGTTTAGATTTCGTTCGTGTGAACATCCATACGCAGCACAAAAGTCCGGTATCATCCATGAATTCGAAGTACAGGCGGAGATAGCAGCGTTACCTAGCTACTTCCTATGGCAAGACCCCTGTTCTAAGATGGCGGCGGTTTTGACGCATGTTTAGAACCCCAAGGCGATATCTAGTGTTTATATCTATGATTGGCTGGAACATTTTGTTGGTTTCGCGGTGCAGGGGAGCCCAGTTTGTTTTTGTTGCTGTTTGTGGAACCTGGACTGTCTACAGAGACGGCGTTTCTTTACAGTTTTCAGGGGACAGGCAGCTAGCGGATGGTGAGAAGATGCTTGCTGTATGTGACAAATGTTTTGGCCTAAAAAATGTGACATCGCTTAGAGCACCTTAAATTTTGAAATTAAATACTGTGAGAATCATGTTCAATCTGATTTCAATTCCACAGCTGTTTAGTATCTATTAAGAAGGTTGTTGACAGTATTGTGTTCATGTTTCTACCAATGTTGTTTGTGAGAAATAAGTATTTTAACCCACAGTAACTTTCCTTATAGAATGCTCTAACATCTTTTTCATTTTCTTTTCTCTATCAAACAGCTCAGGAGATAGTTGATCCTCAGATGCACAGATCTACCTCTAGTCCACCTTCATTCCCACACCCACCTGGCCATCAATGTTTCATTAAATAATAAATATGCAATAAAATAATAAATATGCAGTCCATAGCCAGTGTCTGCCATGCACAATCTGTTCCTTGTTCATTGCAAATGTTTTAGATTGTTCTATTAAAGCTCATTATAATCTGAGAACGGTATTATGGCAGCTGCAACACTTCCTAGGGAAGGGATCTTTCGTGTAGGTGTTCTGGCAGAACTCGTCCAGCAGGAGTAAGTTGTGGGTCATATCGCTCCAAGATCCTCCAATCAGCACCAGCTCATCAGCACAAGCCAGACTTTGTGACTATATTCACCTTTATGCTCTCAGCAGTTACTACATTACATTGTGTCCTTATTTTTTTTAATATATTTAAAGTTGAATCAATTCCCTGGAAAGTAAATGTCATTAAATATTAAATATGTGAGGTAATATGAATCAAATTAACATTTGCATATTGTTTACTCCTAAGGCTTCTTCCTCATTTATCTACAAGGGTTTTCTTTACCATTGCCAGCTTTGTCTTGCTCATTAGGAGTTTGTAAGCATCATTATTTGGAACAAAATATGAAAATGGATTGGTGTGTGTTTAACTATTTCCGTGCGTGGCATAGTCAAAGAACCACCTGACACAAAGCCATGGATCATGGAATAAATTAAATTGTTACTCAAATTATCAAGCTTGTTATGCTACACTTTACATTCTAAGCAGCAGCCAGGCATGGCAGTCTAATAAGGGTCTAATTTATGCTTTCTGCAAAATACATTAAGATTTGTATCCATTAAGGATAAAGTTGCCCTTAACAAATCATTGAAAGCATTATTTAAATAAATCCATGTGTGTAATGCTTGTATTTTTTTATTCTGTACTGAAAAAAAGCAGCTAAGTGTCCCTCGTAAATATAAGACAAAATGGTGAAACTGCATTAGCCGACGCAAAATCTCTGGTAAAAATCAGTTTTGTTTTCACATGTACTGGTAAGGGAAAAATGCAATGTTTTTAATGCTTGTCGAATTGTATGCTGATCAACGATGAACAATGAGCCATATATAATTATTTAAAAATATATAATTCCGTGTTTTGGATGCGAGAGGCACAATGCAAGCCAGAGACACCCGGCCGGCCGCATCTGCTTGATCCGCGTGGCAGCATGCAATTTAAAATATTTAAGATTCATCGTATAGACATCGTATAGAGGTAAGGAAGACGGCTCATTAATATTAAAAAACGGTCGTTCGAATGCGATGTTTACCAGACGCTACGATCTTTCAAAGACGTCTCCGCGATGTACGTGTGCTATCTGGGAATGTATGTTATGATTGCATAATGATTGTACACTGGCCGGGAAGCCGATATTTAAAAGTGAAGCGTTTGTTTACCTCAGGGTTTGTAAAATAGGCCACGTGCACGCGCACGAAAAAACGAGATTTTGATTTCTTCCCCCTCTTGACGTCAAGACGGGGGAGGATATACCAAATATGGACACCGCAAACCTATGCCGCGGGAAGCCCGCCCCTCTCCCCCTCTCCCCCTCAGATTCAGTTTAGTCGACTCGAGAAAGATGGAGAAACCGAGCGTAGCCTACACCTGAGATGCTCTGGGTGACTGCCACAAACAACATGCAAATGTGTTTTATTTACCAAAAACGGACGAAACTGTCAGGGAACAGTGGAGGAAATTCATTTTTAATGACGCTGTCCCAACAACTCTTTCAAGTGGCGTATCGTTAGGTGTGTGTGCTAAACATTTTACACCGGAATCATTTACAAATTTGGGGCAAAATCAGGCGAACTTGGCCTCGAAGCTCCGTTTGGGAAAAGGTGCCATCCCAACCATCAGGGACTTGCCAGAAATTGAAAAGGTAAGACTGTGTTTGTATTGCTCTACTGTGGTTAACAAATAGCAGCTAACTGCTAATGCGGCTATTTTACACTAGCAGCTACAGTAGTGACGGTACAGGAGTCCATGCTCAGTGGCTAAAACTGTTTAAATGCAAGTATGAAAACAATATACCACTAAACATTATTAGCCAAAATATTATATTATAATATATATATTAGCCAAACTCATGCAAAACATGCAGTTTGAAAATAGCTTTCAGTTAGTGGTAGGGTTGCCAACTCTCTGAAATGGAAATAAGGAACGGGGGGGGGGCGTGACCTTGGGGGGCGTGTCCGGTCCGGTGACACGCCCCCCAAGGAAGAATTTTTTTTTAAAAAACTCCTGAAATGATGACTTCTGGTGAATATTGTGGAAACTAATTGATATATTTAGATAAATATATTTAATACATTGTAGCATATTATAATACAACTTATAGGCCTATAGAATAGCAAAGTAGGCCTAATCAATATAGAAGACTGAACCAGATAAGTTAGATGTGAAATATAAAGCCTATCATGATCATTTTGCCAACAATGAACCATGGATTTGTTTAGTTTATAATACGTTTTATTTTTAACTTAAACAAATACAACATATAACATTCAAAACTTATCGGCTTAGACTGCATTTGAAGAAAAATAAACAACAGTTTTCTGTAGCCTTGTGCAAACTTATTCAATAGAATTAGACTTCTAGAATGTTCTTTCCAGTGCAAAAAAAATATCTTTTTTATAAATATATATAATATTTATAAATATAACAACATTTTAAGGAGGTCTAGTGCAAATATATTTATATAATTATACTTCCATTATAGTTAACTTTCTTTCCAGTGCAAAACAATAATATAAAAACATAAATTAAAAAAGCTAATAAAGAAAATCTAAAATATTGCACTCAAATACTGCATTCAAGCAATACAACACCTGTATGTATGCACATGGAAAATCTCACAGAAATAAATAAACCTCCAGACTAAGCACATTGTGCAGCTATTTTTTCCATGTGTACTTTTTTTTATTTCTTTACAATGTTAGGCTAAACCTGTACTATCTCGTTTAATATAATCACTTTCTTATGAACTATATTTGAGGTTTAAAATTACATAGCCTACCATATCAGCCTCTGGAGACGTCTGACGGACAAGGAACCTTGACATCGCTCGGACAATTGGCCGTGTATTCATTGTCCCTCACGCATTCACGGGCAGTAATTTTTCCATTCAATTCTATATTTTTGTGCTCTTTTCTTTTTTTGCCGGCTGCTCGGAGGTAGTCATTTTTACATTTCCCGCTGTTGTCACTTGTCGTCATCGTTGCTACGATACGTGACTCACAATGACTGAAACGACCAATTAAATAGGGCATTCTCTGGACAGCAGGGGGAGAAATTAGTAGGCCTATCTACCGCACCGTCGGGTTTTTTTTTTCTTATCATAGCCTACAAATGTCTTCGTTCATAGTCTGACATATATTAGAAGCTATATGTGTCTGTCATGGATTTGCACTGAACTGATTCTCAAAAATACGGAACAAAGTGCGTTCCGTATCAGTTCAATACGGAACAAGACTTTTACGTGTCAAATACGGAACGATTCCGTATTATACGGAACGGTTGGCAACCCTAGTTAGTGGGGCTTCTGTAAGAATGTCAATGGTGTATTTTTTCTTTTTTCTTTGGTTGTGATTACAATTTCACTAACAACAAGTACCGTCACATTTATTGAGCTATTGCAGTATTTTAATAAATAATAAACAAAGAAAAACATCACGTTGCATGTCTAAAGAAGAAAAATATTGAATGTCTAAATAACCACAACGTGAAACAAGGCAAAAACACCACATGATAGTAAAAATCTCAAAACCACTGTAAGCTGATAAAAAAAAAAAAAAAAACTACATCTCCGTTAATGTAATCTACATTAAATAAAATGTAAATTTATGTGGGAGAAAATAGCAACACACGTTTTTGCTCGTTACTGATGTTAATGTATGTCTCAGTCAAAATGATTGTCTTTACCATTCAGAGACATCTTGATGTAGACGTCCTTCCATCGACTCTACATTAGGCCGCTGTACGTGAGCTGTATCGTTCAGTTTCGTTCCACCAAACGGGGCACTACTTTTTCTTTTGCTCAATATGTTCAACGTTAATAAAAGGTATCCAAGCAAAAAGTTCTCCACGCATTTTCCTGCAGTTAATGAGAAAAGTGTATTTATTGGCGCACTATATTGACTGCGTATTGAGACGTCTAAAACGGTTGAGCTCGATTTTCAACCAATCAGCATCGAAAATGTAAGTAGGTCACAGCCGAAATCAAGCCAATATCACTACGCACATGTAAACAGAGGAGGACGTAAGCAGCGCATCTTCATCTGATAGCGGCGATCAAGCTCGATTAACACCCGTAAAGTGTATTCTTCATGTCGGAAAAGATGGTGGGAAAGGTCCGCAGCCCTTTACTGAAGTCCGATGGAAAAAATCAAGCAATGTGCGTAGGAATGGCTCAAAACGTCGGACACTACGGAGCTAACGTTAGCTATTGCTAATAAACATGTTGCCCTCCTGGACAAACTGGTCTCTGATGTCCCAACAACTACGGGTTTCACCCGGCCTGATATCGACGTTTTATAGGCTAGACAAAAAAAACGCTTGACTTGTGTGTATGTGCGTGATGGGTAGGTTAAGGGGTCGGGTTAGTGTGTGTGTGTGTGTGTGTGTGTGTGAGAGAGAGAGATGGGTAGGTTTAGGGGTCGGGTTAGTGTGTGTGTGAGAGAGAGAGAGATGGGTAGGTTTAGGGGTCAGGTTAGTGTGTGTGTGTGTGTGAGAGAGAGATGGGTAGGTTTAGGGGTCAGGTTAGTGTGTGTGTGTGAGAGAGAGATGGGTAGGTTTGGGGGTTGGGTTAGTGTGTGTGTGTGTGTGAGAGATGGGTAGGTAAATAAATAAATCAAAATTAAATCTTGTTTACAATAATCATTTCTGTGAATATGTACATGTAGTGCAGTTACTGCTCGTGTATGCAAATTAACAATTCACCATTAAATGTGTTATTTTTAAAAGTGTTTTTCTTTGTATACTTTTGAGTTTAACTTGGAGTGAGATTTGGGGAGATTGGGGGGTGGGGGTTTGCAAAAAAAAACTTGCATCACAATAAGTGTATTGTGATTGTCAAAACATTTTAGGAACTAAACTGAATTTTGACAACATTTTACAATGTGGTACAATTTCTGGTAAGCTACGTTGTTTTTTTTTTTTACAAATTTCTTAAAGAAATTTCACGATTTCAATTCAATTCTTGTGATTTGATTTAATGTTGACTCATTTGGATTAGGTACACAAGGTAGGCGTTCATTTTTCTCAAGAAAAATAGGCTACACACAGACAGCCCTATCAGCTGGTAGTATTATTTAAGGTTAAAAATAACTCAAATGTAATGCGTTTTTTATTATAATAACAACTTTATTTAATGATATAAGTACAAATATAATAATTATGTAATATAGTACACATATTTAGCAAAATACTCTCTATAGCTCTTTTTCTAGCGAACTAACGTGCCTATATTATGGTCAATAAATGGCTTTCCTGAGAATGGATGTGTGGTGTGAGAGCGTGTGAAAAGGGTCAATTGCGTGAGTCTCACGGTGAATGCGTGAGAGTTGGGAGCTCTGTTATTATATTTTGGCTTGATTCTATTTGTTATTCAGATTTTACCTCAAATATTACCTTTGAATTGGAACAACATAATGAGAAGTAATTGGGATGTTAATGTTACAGTAGAAGTTTTCTTGATAATCTTATCATGTTTACTGTCCCTAGATAGCAACTTCAGGTATATCACACATTTCAAACTGTTTTAAAATTTCAAAATTTTATTTTGTACTTCAAGTGGTAATTCGGCATTTTTGGGTTTATATGATAAACAGGTTTGCAAGTGCAAAATTCCCTGTTTTCCCTTTTTTTCAAAATGGGCACCTTTAGCATAATTTTTCTCAAAAACTGCAAGATTGTGTGTGGAGAACTTTTTCCTAAGGAATCTCTATATATTTTCTGATTTTAAATATGTGGAACGAAACCCTATTTCTAGGCCTCTTTTAGGCTACTGACAGCGACCTATCTCTCTCTCTCACACACGTACACACACACACACTCTCTTGACCCGACCACTAAAACTACCCATCACGCACATACACACAAGTCAAGCGTTTTTTTTTTTGTCTATAAAACGCTGATATCAGGCCGGGTGAAACCCGTAGTTGTTGGGACATCAGAGACCAGTTTGTCCAGGAGGGCAACATGTTTATTAGCAATAGCTAACGTTAGCTCCGTAGTGTCCGACGTTTTGAGCCATTCCTACGCACATTGCTTGATTTTTTTCCCATCGGACTTCAGTAAAGGGCTGCGGACCTTTCCCACCATCTTTTCCGACATGAAGAATACACTTTACGGGTGTTAATCGAGCTTGATCGCCGCTATCAGATGAAGATGCGCTGCTTACGTCCTCCTCTGTTTACATGTGCGTAGTGATATTGGCTTGATTTCGGCTGTGACCTACTTACATTTTCGATGCTGATTGGTTGAAAATCGAGCTCAACCGTTTTAGACGTCTCAATACGCAGTCAATATAGTGCGCCAATAAATACACTTTTCTCATTAACTGCAGGAAAATGCGTGGAGAACTTTTTGCTTGGATACCTTTTATTAACGTTGAACATATTGAGCAAAAGAAAAAGTAGTGCCCCGTTTGGTGGAACGAAACCCTATTTCTAGGCCTCTTTTAGGCTACTGACAGCGGCCTACATCTTCCCTTTCCAGCTCTGGTTCAGAGTCCGGCTCAAACATGTACGGTTGAATCCCATATGTCGCGGCCGGGTCGGGTTCATTGACACTTTGCGCCATGATGTCAGTTTGTAATGATATGCTAAAGAGTTACCTGCGGTGTCAACCCCCCTCCTTCCTGCAACCAATCAACGCGCCCCTCATTTGCATTATTATAATGACCGTCCACGACAGCCAAAACATCGCATCAGATCTCGTGAGACAATTATGCCTTTAGAAATAAGGGTCTGAGGGGCTCTGTGTTGATTTTTTTTCCACTTTTCTTTTTTAGAAGTGCCTGAAAGACTATAATAGAGCATTGAGTATCCAAGGTAACACAACATTATGACTCCTTTAAATGTAAACTTATAACTTATAAATGAAATAATGTTCTTACTCTCCATATGCTTGCAGAAGCTCATCCAGTTCTGCTGGTGAGAAACGTGCAGACCTCTTTTTGTTTGGCGCTGTTGCCATGGTGACTCATAATATCTGCACTCCATTGATAATGGCTTTTTATAGTTGTGGTGCACGCGCTTAACTCAGAGTAGGTCAACTCAGAGTTGATTTAACTAACTCATTTCAGCTGTTCTGTAACCAAAAACTCAGTTTCCCATCTCAGGGTAAGCCAACTCAGAGTTCAAGTTTTAACTCAGAGTTGGTTGAACCTCCTTATTGAAACAGGCCCCAGGACCAGGGGCCTGTACCATGAAGGTAGCTGAACAAACTCGGGGTTACAGGATTAGCGATAGCTATATACTTTTCAGCGGAGGAGCAAGCAGTGTTGTTTTTGGCGGCCTTTTTTAATTTTAGTTTTAGTCTAGTCTTTGTGTCAAGCTGTCGTTTTAGTTTTATTAGTTTTAGTCACGTGCATACTCTTTAGTCTAGTCAAGTTTTAGTCGACGAAGACTTATGACATTTTAGTCAAGTTTTAGTCAATGAAAATTGTATTTTAGTCTCTTTTTAGTAATGCAATTCTATTTAACCCAGTCAATATAGAATGTCAAACAAGGTTATCTTATTATATTCAGTATATTTAGGGCTGTGATGGTGGCAGGTTTTTTTTTTTTTTTTACCACCGCGGTAATGGACCAACTAACTAAATAAGTTATTTAAAAAAAATAAAATAAAATAAAAACTCGTTTTATATTTCCACACAATAAAGACGCGTGATATGCACTCTGCGCTCTGAGAGGGATGTGGGACACGAGCAGAAAAGAGACCATCGATCTCTTTATGATATCTTCGTATTTTCTACTTGATGTAAATTGGTCTGAATAGCGAATTTTATCCTCCACATGGGCGAAATATTTAGGCTATGTTTGAGATTGCGCTGCCAGAGAAAGTGAAACTAAAAATCACCCGCGCGTGTGAAACGCGCTTTACAACTAAACTTGACGCACCCTATGTCTAATATAACAAGCACAAACTGTGTTAAAAAGAATTTGACATGTAAGTACAAATGTAGGCTATCTGTCCTACAGCGTTTTTCTACTTTACCACAGTAAAGAATACGAATATAATAGGCCTAATTAAAAGCGAACCAACGAAACGTTTATCCCTTTAGAAAACGTGAGACGTGAGTGAAGATTTGGGAAAAGAAACAAGACATTCCATGCAGGGATGAGTCACAATTTTTGGATATTCGATTAGTTAATTTAATTATAGAATATCGAATAGGTTGTGCGATTATTCTCTAAAATAAAATCTCCATGTTCTGGTGCTGATGTGGTGACGCGTTCATGTAACCAGAGACGCTGCCAATAACATAGCTGTCACAAAGAACCGGCAAAAGTAATGATTATGAATGTGTCAAATATCAATGAGACATTTTAATGGAATAACTAATGGAGTAATATTGTTTAATTCGCTGATAATCGGGTGACCAGATCGCAAACAAGAATTTAAACCCGACAAAGCTATGGGTTCACGCACAACTCTCTCATTCGTCGTGATGAACATTTCGTCTCGTCTCGTTTTAGTCAACGAAAATGAAGAGACATTTTAGCATAGTTTTTATTTTGTAAACCACATTTAGTCTCGTTTTTATTCGTCAACGATATTGCATTATACATGTATTTTAGTCATCGTCACATGACCATGCATTTACGTCTAGTCTCGTCTCGTTTTCGTCAGGTGATAACGGTTCTTTGACGACAATATTTCGTCATCATTTTCGTTGATGAAAGCAACACTAGTCCGTTATGTGGACCCTTATTTTGAACACACAATAATACAGGGAAACCCCTTCAATAAAGCGAGCGTAATGTAATAATGGAGAAGCCAAGTGCAGTTTATTTGACAATCCATCATAACTGTGAACACAAACTTGGCATATTTTAACTTGATTAAACTAAAACTTACCATCAGTAGTTACATGGACAATACTCGACAGGAGACAACGGGAATGTGAGGGCTATATATACACTAGACGAATCACAGAGCCGTTGACACATGTGAACAATTTAAAAATGAACCAATGAGAACAAGACACTTGAACAGGGGAAGCACATGACAGGATCACATGAAGAGCAGGGCAAACATATGAAAGACAGTTAACGTGACGGCAAAATTACAAAATAAAAGACATGAAACATAAAACAAACCCCAAACCAACGTGACATCTAGGGTGATGTCCACCATAAAAAAAAACAAAAAACTATGCAAACCCAAAGCCTTGGCAATTTAGAATTGCATATATCATGTTATTTTTAAAGTCATTGTAATTTTGATGCACAGTTGGAAGATACAGGCTGTTGGCACATGTATTTGCTTTTGGCAATAATGGCAGCATCTCATTCTCTTCAACGGTGTGCAAGAAGTGAACGCTGGGGTGAGGTCTCAATCTCAGAGTACTACAGCTCACTGGGTTCATCTGTAGAATAATCAGTGGATAACATTCTTACATTATAGGAATATATTAAAAACTTTACATACTGACCTTTAAAAACATACTTTAAAGGTGACATATTATGCCCCTTTTCACAAGACGTAATATAAATCTATGGTCCCCAGAATGTGTCTGAAATTTCAGCTCAAAATATCTCCCAGATCAGATCATTTATTATAGCTTAACTAAAACGCAACTAAATCCGTCAGAGTGATGAACATACTAATAACTATACTGCAACTTTTGCATATCTTCACTGTAAAAAATATTTTTGCAATTTAGTTATTTCAACCTTTTTTGTGTGTAGAGATAACTAGATTTTCCAGACAAGAAATTTGAAGTTTTCTTGTCCTCAACTAGACTGAAAGTTCAATGAACAAGTACAATTGTTATTTTAAATAAAAAATGTATGTTTAAACAACTGCACTAGATTTTCTGTTGAATTAACAAGTATAATTGTTATTTTAACTTATAAATGTAAGTTGAAACAACTGCACTAAATTTTCTGCAGGTTTTGCTTCAATTAGGCCTATTCTCTAATGATTTGATAGCAGTAAACTAAACTTAATTTACTGTGTAAACTGTGTAAAAAAGTTTGGAACTATACATGATCTTCCGAAATGAAATTACTTTGGTCAAATTAATGAAACTGGGTTATCACAATATTACCACCACATTGAGAAATCACATGAAATAAACAGCAGTCAATCGACTGAGGAAAGACAGCTGTTCAAAATGGCATATTCACGACTGCAGGTAAGCGCAGCTTTACCCCGACTCGAGATTATACCTTATCATATAACAAAATACGAATTTGCGGTTTTAACTGAAAGCAACTTGTGATGTCATTGCCATTATTTTGTCAAGATGCACTCCAGTAATGTTTAATGCGTTTATAAAAGCTACTAAATATCCTATTCTTTTTTTTAAATCACAATTTCAATATACTTACCGATGATTGGTCATGTTTGCTATTTCAGCTATGTTTAGCTGTGTCTCCTGAGGTGGTCTGTAGGTGAAGTCGGCTCCAGTTGTGACGTCTATAGATGTTTCTCTCGCGCACTGTATGTCATAATCATCTTTGAAACCTGAAAAGCAGAATATGTAGATACTTCAGTTCATGTGGAAACAATAAGAAAACAGGTAGCCTAGTCCACTTTATATATTTATCTGTGGTTTAATAGCAGTGTGAAAAATAGGCTAGCCTTGAAATAGCCTATTCCTAAACTAATAATTGGCTATAGGCCCTAGTAATATTTCAGTTAAAAAAAAAATATTAAAAGAGGACTTCAAAGTCTCAAAGTCAGTACAAATCTTTAAGAATTCATGTAATGAATAATTTTTCGGATTTTTCAAATTTCTTTTTCACTTATAAGACCGAATGATGCATCCGATTTCTTTTTCAACTCTCCACGTTTATTTAAGACATAACCGACATGGGTATTTTGACAGTTGTGTGTATCTATCCAGGACAAGTAGACAGATACGCGAAATATATCAGAGATCGCGCAAAATCTGTACCGTACGCGACTTTTGGTATGTGCAGCTGTGAGTCGGCTATTATAGTCTACTCTTGTGCCTCTAGATTTGTCTATTTAATGTTTGACAAGCAAGACAAAAAAAGTGGGAATGATAACCTTTCATTATTTTGCTGTTTCAATTGGCAATTTATCCACGAATGATATGAGTGCTGAACAAGTGGTTAAGGAAATTTTTATAGTTTTAAAAATATGTATTTGTTCTAACTTGTGTATGACTATATTTAGTTAAACAATTACATTTGTACTGTTTTGTATAAATACATTTGTAATAGTTTATAGAATACAATATTACACTGATCAAAAAAACAATATATAAATATAGATGGCTATATAATATTTATTTATTTTTCAATTAAGTTGTACTTACCAATCGTTTTTCTTGCATTGTTTAGTTTGATGGGAGTCATGTTCTTCTCAGCTGTAAGAATGCTATTATATTTTTCTGGTGTAAAAAATACGGCTTGGTGGTATTCTTGTCTTGACGTTTGGACTGTAGCGTTGAAATAGCGCGTATTTCATCTGGAGGTTTTTATAGGAGACTGCATGAAAGTACCCCACTATCGGGTCATTCTCGCTGACGTCTGTCTTCTTTTCCATTTTTCTGGTAAAGGTGTTTTATATCAAATTCTGCAGAAGTTTTCTTTTACTTCTATTCGGCTGGCTGTCTTGAGCACATCTGAAGCTATATTTGAAAATAGCTGTTTTTATATTCGTATTTTTCAAATTGAGAAGGGCGTATTCAACTGCTTGTTTCTGATTGGTTGAAATCCCGTTAGTAGTTTTTGTACACAAAAGGTAGCCGATCACATTAAGACTATGCTAGTTTGAATTTGTTTTGCATCATTTTACGATGGAAGTTTAAGAAAAAATATTCAATTGTTTCACAGGTTATGTAGGCTATTTAAGAATAAATTATTTTCACTAATTTTATTTTAAAAAAATTCAATGTAAATTCAAAAAAGGTAGCCTACTATACATTTGATTTAGGACTATTTGATTAGCCATCAAAGATATTAAGCATTCTGAATTTTTAGGGTGATTGGTGATGTTGGTTGTAAGATTTGTATCATAATATTTGTATCAACAGATTTGTATCATAATATAATGTGATGTTATAATATAATGTATAATGTTTGCCAGTTTGATAGCTTGTTTTTTTAACAATGACTGGAGAAAATCCGATTTTATCTTAATGTGCAAGGTCACTCACGCTCAGTCAATTGATGGACAATCTGACAGGATTAACGTTAACGCTACCAACGGTTGAGTGGCCTGACTTCTACACCTGCCCGATAGAGAAACTGAGGACATATAAATCTTTAGATGCCTATAACCAGGGGCGTCATGCAAGCCAAAATTCTGGGTGGGGCACAATCTGAGACGTTGCAATTGTTTTCTGACGGGTGATATGGATCATGTTAGGAGGGGTTAGGGGGTTTCTCCCCCTGAAAATCTTTTAATTCTGGCTGCTAAACATACCATTTCAATGCAGTTTGGGAGGGACAGAAATACCTTAACGGAGCTAGCAGCAACCCTCCTCTATCTGAGGACTAAGTTAAAGTATCTATTTAGTAAGTTTATGTAAAAGACAGGTTGATGAAAGAACTGTAAGCTCAAATTCAAAAGCTTTTGAAGTCTACTTTATTAAAGCATGTTTACACACACACACTTACTGTACACTTAGGCCTACTACACATGATTTTAAAAACAGTACCATTGCAGTTTTTATGTTAGATTTTAAATTGGTATGTGACCTAAGAACAATCTTACATTAAAGGTACATAAAGGTGCTGAGGTCTGACTTTGTGGTGCTCTGAAATTAAGTTATTTTAATATTAATATGTGATGAAGGACTTTGAAAGAAGTTTGACAGATTTCAGTGCTGAATAAGGTTAACACTACCCCGTTTATTTGAAAATGGTTAATATTTGACAGAAATGTAAAAAAGTAATCAAATCAAATGTAATATGCCCTGATCCATGAAGAACCGTGAATAACAGTCTATGGGAGAAACATCAAGTCGATGCCTTGATAACGTTAGGTTGGATTTTGCAGTTAGCCTACAACAAATTTAACACCCTCGTTTCTATGAAACTGAAAACAATTGATCCAGCTGTAGACTTTGACACAAGACAAAACAGAACAGATGTTTCACAACCGATCAGACAACGTTACTGGCTTTGCACGGCAGTAACGTTAGCCAACTAGTTTAGGGTTAGACTAGGCTAGCTATCGATAACGTTACACTGACACAACTTAAGTTAATGCTCTGAATTCGCAGCTAATATCAAATCCATAACTTTTTGATCAAGTTAAAATTTCCAGGTCAACCACAAATAATCCCACTACCTTTTAATATCATCCGATAACTAATTCAATGCAGATTTGTTGCTTTGCCCACTTACCACTTCAAGACCATCTGTAAAACATTGCCAGCTCAATGTGCGAGACGAGTGAGTTGCTTGAACATACACAGCAAAGATTCAGATTTGATACACAGACACCATATTAGGAAAAGGGGCTGATGCAGTGATGCTGACCGATTTATTACACATCCAGAAGAATACATTTGAGTCGTTATAGGCTCTGGTATATTATGGAGCATAATAGGAATAAAGTTGTGACAAAAAAATTACCAGGGAGGAAAAATCTGAGGGGGCACATGTTTTTAATTTTTTTTATACATTATGAATTATGTTTGGATTTTACTAGATGTATATAGCCTAAAACAATCGGCACAAATAACACTGTTGGATTTAATCTTCATGATAATGTTGATATAACGTATGAAATGGAGTGAAAATTAAATGTCATTAATTCTTATCGTTCTTCTCACATTTATTTTCTACAATCTAACTTCAGTTCACGACCTCACCATCTGTGTCGCCAATTCCCTTTGTCTCCCGAATGTGCGTACGCATGGCTCAAAGTTTGCTTAAAGGTGCACACATTCTCCTGTCAAGTTTGTTTTTTATAGATCACAACCTTTGCGTGGGAACTGGCGTACGTACGTTTCCAGCCCCATTTTGTGCGTACGCACGCTTTATAAATGAGACCCCAGGGCAGAGTTCAGCAGTGGGTGCCCACGGTGAGGAGGAGCTAATATTGTAAGTTACTGCAAAATACATTTAGCATACAATAATACAGCATCACAAGACACATAGGGCCCTATTTTAACGATCTGAAACGCAAGTATAAAGCGCGAAACACAAGTAACTTTGTGGGCGGGTCTTGGGCGCTGTTGCTATTATACCGGCGGGATAAATGACTCTTGTGGCCGTCGCAAATCTAAAACGGGTTGGTCTGAAGTAGCTTCATTATTGTTATTATTCATTTCACAGTTATGCCACATTGTTCATCAGTGTTTCAAAGCACCAAGTGTCATGACAAATCACTGGAAGCAATAGCAGGTGAACAAGTGTTTATTAGGACTCAACACTCAATACAATGAATATCACTCAAAGTCGATGAGGAAGATCCTTCTCTGGTCGAACTCGCGAATACGCTTCTCTGGCCGCAGGGCTGACGGGACTCTCAGGAAATGACGCTCAGGCTCGGTCACACAGGGACTTTGATGGTCTGGTGCTCGGTGCTTAGTGCTTAGTGCTCGGTGATCGGTGCTCGGGTGCGGTGAAACAACAGGAAAACATCCACAGAAGACGGCGACAACAACCCGGAAGACAGCACGAACACACATGAAGGACTGCAAGCAACGGATGGACACTGGAATGGAGAGATGAGTGAGTATATGTAGAGAATGGTAATGGGAAACAGCTGAGGAGGGGAATGAGATAATTGCAGGCAGCTGGAGCACTGAACAAACACGCGAGCGGGACAACGCCCACTCACGCAAACTCTCAGACATGTAAACAACAGTGACACGCGACACAGAGGAAACAATGAATTATCAACCGTGACAGTACCCCCTCTCCTAGGAATGCCTCACGGCATTCCCAGACCTCCTTACCTGTCGATTGAAATCATCGATAAGGGAGTGATCCAGGATGTCACGAGCAGGAACCCAACTCCTCTCCTCCGGACCGTAACCTTCCCAATCCACCAAGTACTGAAATCCGCGTCCCCTCCGCCTAGAATCCAGTATGCGACGGACCGAATAGGATGGTTCCCCGTCTACGAGTCGCGGCGGTGGGGGAACCGGGACAGGCGGATTAATACGTGAAAAAAACACAGGCTTAACTTTAGAAACGTGGAAGACGGGGTGAATTCTCCTGTACGCCGGAGGAAGATTGAGGCGGACTGCCACCGGACTAACAATCTTGGTGACAGAAAACGGGCCAATGAATTTAGGGGCAAGTTTATTCGACACGGAACGGAGAGGAGTGTTCTTGGTAGAAAGCCACACTTTGGAACCGACGACGTATACGGGAGGCCTTGACCGGTGGCGATCGGCCTTGGCCTTGGTGCGCTCCCGCACTTGGAGGAGAGTCTCACGGGCCCTCGTCCAAGTGCGGTGACACCTCTGGATGAAGGCGTGGGCAGAGGAGACCGCAACTTCGGATTCAGCACTAGGAAAAACAGGTGGTTGGTACCCTACACTACACTCAAATGGAGATAGGCCCGTGGATGACACTGGCAACGTATTGTGGGCGTACTCCACCGTAGCAAGTTGTTGACTCCAGGAGGAGGGATTTCTGGAGACCAAACATCGTAACGTTCTTTCCAAATCTTGGTTGGCTCTCTCAGTTTGCCCATTGCTCTGGGGATGGAACCCAGAGGACAGACTGACCGTCGCCCCCAGCAATCTACAAAACTCTCGCCAAAATCTGGACACAAACTGGGGTCCCCTGTCAGAAACCACGTCTGTCGGGAGGCCATGTAACCGAAAGACGTGGTTAACGACTGCCACCGCTGTCTCCTTGGCTGAAGGTAATTTGGGCAAGGGAATAAAGTGGGCTGCCTTCGAGAATCGGTCCACCACGGTCAAAACTACCGTGTTACCCTGGGAGGGTGGGAGGGCGGTGATAAAATCTAGAGCGATGTGAGACCAGGGTCTCGAAGGCACCGACAGCGGTTGAAGTAACCCATCTGGGGGTCGATTGGACGACTTACCAGTGGCGCAACTAGAGCAAGCCAAAACAAAATTGTGAACGTCACGAGCCATAAGAGGCCATCAGAATCGCTGCTTAACAAGAAATAAGGTACGACTCACCCCTGGATGGCAAGCTAGACTGGAACAATGACCCCACTGGATAACATCTGATCGTAATCCCTCCGGCACAAATAAGCGGTTAGGTGGACACCGGATTGGAGGCGTTACCCCTTCTAAGGCTTTCTTGACCTTCGATTCGACCTCCCAAGTGAGCGCAGAGATAATTAGGGTCTCCGGAAAAATGCGCTCGGGAGTAGATTCGTGTTCGGGACGATCAAAAATACGCGACAAAGAATCGGGTTTGATGTTTTTAGAACCCGGACGATAGGAAAGAGTAAAATCGAAACGACCGAAAAAAAGTGCCCACCGAGCCTGCCTGGAGTTCAATCTTTTAGCGGTTCTAATGTACTCCAAATTCTTGTGGTCAGTCCAGACTATAAAGGGTACCCCTGAACCCTCCAACCAGTGACGCCATTCCTCCAATGCTAGCTTGACTGCCAACAACTCACGGTTACCAATGTCATAATTTCGTTCAGCAGGAGATAATCGATGTGACAAAAACGCGCAGGGATGCATTCTGTCGTCTGAAGGAGAGCGTTGTGAAAGCACTGCACCTACCCCCACCTCTGACGCATCGACCTCTACCACAAACTGACGTGAAGCATCAGGGGCAATAAGAATAGGAGCTGAAACAAAGCGGCTCTTGAGTTTGGCAAACGCAGCCTCGGCTGCGTCTGACCACCTGAACGCAGTTTTGGGAGAGGTCAAGGCAGTCAGAGGTGCGGCTAGTTGGCTGAAATTGCGAATAAAACGCCGATAGAAGTTGGCGAATCCCAAAAACCGCTGCAGGGCCTTGCGGGAATCTGGGATTGGCCACTCTACCACAGCCTTAACCTTGTCAGGATCCATCAGCATACCTTCAGCCGACACAATGTGTCCCAGAAAAGGAACCGACTGTGCATGGAAAACGCATTTCTCCGCCTTGACAAAAAGCCCATTCTCTAACAACCTTTGAAGCACTAGTCGTACATGTTGCACATGTTCCTGGAGAGACGAAGAAAAAATCAATATGTCATCCAGGTAAACATATGAATTGATCGATCATGTCTCGCAACACATCATTGACTAGTGCCTGGAAGACTGCGGGACTATTGGAAAGCCCAAAAGGCATAACCAAATATTCAAAATGCCCCCTAGGGGTGTTAAAAGCAGTCTTCCATTCATCCCCCTTCCTGATGCGGACCAAATGATAAGCATTACGCAAGTCCAGTTTAGTGAAGAGTGAGGCTCCCTGCAACCTCTCGAAGGCTGAAGACATCAACGGCAAAGGATAAGTATTCTTTACCGTGATGTTATTCAACCCTCGGTAATCAATGCAAGGTCGCAGAGATCCGTCCTTCTTCCCCACAAAAAAGAACCCCGCCCCCGCTGGAGAAGAGGAAGGGCGGATGAACCCGGTTGCCAGAGAATCAGAAATATATTTCTCCATAGCCTCCCTCTCCGGAACGGAGAGCGAATAGATCTTGCCCTTAGGCAGAGACTTACCTGGCAGAATATCTATTGCACAGTCATAGGGACGATGCGGAGGGAGAGAAGCAGCCCTTGACTTACTGAACACTTCACTCAGGTCCCGGTACTCCTCGGGCACGTTTGATAAGTCCACGGCCTCCTCCTGAAACACAGGGACAGAAACAACAGAACAAGCAGACACTAGACATGACTTATGACACTCAGTGCTCCAAGCTGAGATGGTTCTCCCCTTCCAATCAATGCGTGGGTTGTGCAAGCTCAGCCAGGGGTGTCCTAAAACTATGGGTGTGAGTTGTGAGTCCGTAATGTAAAATGAAATAGTTTCGGCATGATTTCCTGATGTGATGAGGGTAAGTCTTTCGGTAGCTTGAGAGATGGTAGGTAGAGTTTGTCCGTTGAGTGCATTGACATTGATCTTCTGGGAAAGTGTTCGGAGGGGAATCTGTAACTGTAGTGCAAACTGGTGATCCATGAAGTTACCTTCGGCTCCAGAGTCTATGAGTGCACTGCAGTGGTGATCCTGGGTAGACTATCTCAGTCTTACCGGGAGGATGGTGGAAGTGGATGAGGTCTTTCCTGCGGAGATCCCACCCGATAGTAGCCTCATACTTACTATCGGGCTGGGCCCTTTTACCGGACAACTATGAGCAAAGTGTCCGGCGCCACCACAGTACAGACAAAGGCCCTGGGACCTCCGCCTTTCTCTCTCCTCCCGGGAAAGCCGAGCTCGCCCCACCTGCATGGGCTCAGGATCGTGGGGACCGAACGCGTCCAGACCACTGGACCGCTGGTTCTCCATCCCGCAGCGAACCGGGTTGGGTGACGTCCTCTGACCAATCCGAGACAGTCGGGCGTCCACCCTCAAGGCCAGATCCATGAGCTCGTTGAGAGAGGATGGGAGGTCCAGGGCGTAGATTTCTCTCTGGACACGTTCGGCCAGCCCATGCAGGAAGTGATCCCACTGCGCCTCCTCGTTCCAGCGACACTCGGCCGCCAGGGTCTTAAACTCGATGGAATAATCCGACACGGAACGATCTCCTTGGCGTAGATCCGCCAAGACCCTGGCAGCTTCCCTCCCCGCGACGGCACGATCGAAGACTCATTTCATCTCCGCCGCGAGTGCCTGGAACGAGGAGCAGCACTGGTCTTGGTTCTCCCAGACTGCAGTTCCCCAAAGCGCCGCTCTCCCAGTCAGCAGCGTGAGCACGAATGCCACCTTAGCCTCCTCTCTCTCAAAAGTTCTGGGCTGTAATGAGAAATGCATACTGCAACGTGTTAGAAACGGACGACAATGGTTAGGCTCACCGGAGTACAGCTCAGGAGTGGGCAATCGAGGCTCAGACTGGGAGAGAGGCACAGCTGGTGTAGGAGGAACTGCAAGTGCTTCCGGAGGTGCTGGCGCAGTGGGGGGTTGCAGCTGATGGAATCGCTGGGTGAGCTCGGACACCTGTGTGACGAGAGCCTGAATAGCGCGTCCTGTCTCCCCCTGGTTGCGATCCTGTGCATCCATCCGGCCGATGCACACGCGAATGAATTCCTCCAATGAAGCAGATGAATCACCCGCTGCTCCCGTTTCTTGGTCCATCCGTTCTGTCATGACAAATCACTGGAAGCAATAGCAGGTGAACAAGTGTTTATTAGGACTCAACACTCAATACAATGAATATCACTCAAAGTCGATGAGGAAGATCCTTCTCTGGTCGAACTCGCGAATACGCTTCTCTGGCCGCAGGGCTGACGGGACTCTCAGGAAATGACGCTCAGGCTCGGTCACACAGGGACTTTGATGGTCTGGTGCTCGGTGCTTAGTGCTCGGTGATCGGTGCTCGGGTGCGGTGAAACAACAGGAAAACATCCACAGAAGACGGCGACAACAACCCGGAAGACAGCACGAACACACATGAAGGACTGCAAGCAACGGATGGACACTGGAATGGAGAGATGAGTGAGTATATGTAGAGAATGGTAATGGGAAACAGCTGAGGAGGGGAATGAGATAATTGCAGGCAGCTGGAGCACTGAACAAACACGCGAGCGGGACAACGCCCACTCACGCAAACTCACAGACATGTAAACAACAGTGACACGCGACACAGAGGAAACAATGAATTATCAACCGTGACACCAAGTCACCACTTTAGTTGAGGGGCCACACACATGAAGAAGTCATTGATAAATAATGCTTAGTTAATGATGACTACTGTATTTGAACGCCAACAGAATTAGTATAATATGTGCTGTGATTGGCCAATTTTGGGGTCTGTCCATTTACCTGCAGGCTATGAAGAAGACATGAACATGCTGGATAACTCAGATCATAATTCAGAAAAAAAGTTCTCACATTAATTGATATACCTAGCCTGTATGCATGCATTAGATAATGTGGATTTTTGTACATTCCTTTAATAATTTGAAGAGTAGTCTTGCATGCATGCATTAATACTTTTTTATGCATGAATTCATGATGATTCATGTACCATGACCATAGATTTATCCACAATGGGTGGTAAAGACCAATTTTTTTTTTTGTGAACAAAGAAAGCATCATGATCATGCATAATAAATCATAATTCATGATGTACTCATCTTAGTTAATGTTTTAATTAAGGTGTTGTTCATCCATGAAGTCATGAATGAAAAACGTTGAACTCGTGTTAGTTCCTGATGATTCATGAGATATTAATGCATGAATTAATGCATATTTCATGCATGAATTTATACATGAATTCATGATAATTCATGTACCCTTACCTTAAGTGTTACCCAAAAAAATATGTTAAAAAAATACACATGCAGCCTACTGTAAAATGTCACAGTAAACAATATTGATGATAAGTACAGCAAGCTTCAGTTTCAATGTACTGTGTGGTTAGCTTACCTGTTTTCTCGATGAAATGTCTGAATTACTGACGCAACAGTATTTCTGATGAGATTTGGTTGAACTCTCTGTCCAGCTTCCATCATTTTTTGATTGCCAGGTCATTGGCAATCCGGGGCTTTGTAATGACAAGGAAGTAACCTCACAATCCTTATCTGTGTCTAAGGTGTAAAAATGTGTGTAGAGTTTTACAAATCACTGTGTGTAATGTTGTGCAAATCTGTGGAGGTGTTTTGCTCATTGGAGTAGAATTTTGCAAATTGTGTGGACATTTTTATTTTATTGTGTAAACAATCGTAAACAACTGTAACAACTATGTTTCTATTTGTACAAAATGCTGCACATTCATGTGATTTTGGATTTTGCACACACAAGCTGTATTGCATTAGTTTAAATGTAGTGACGCACATTTGTGAATTTGTCAAATAGATGGGTAGTTGTGCACACATTACAGTTTTTCTCAGTCGCTTTGGTGCATTTCTCACATCACTATTTACATTTGCACAACAGTTAGTTCAACCTCCACAACATTTAGTCATTTGTGCACATCATAGTAGCAGTTTCTCATTCCTTCCAACAAATTGCAAATGCTTTTGGACATGCATCTATTGCTTTCCTACAACTCTCTGCTGTTTTATAACATTATCAATTGCTTATGTCATGTCAGTCAAAATTAACTATACTTGTGAATGATGAATAGTCATTCCATATAAAACTAATAGTCCTCATTTCATTGCTTGAGTCATTACATACAAAAATGTTGAACTAGTTGTCAAAATCTGTCAAGCAAATTGTACACATTTTTTAAATCTTTTTTTTTTCAAGAACCTTTCTCTTTTTCTGATTGCAAGAGATGATATTCGCTGGGATGTAGATGAAATTATGTGACCAGACAGTGAGGAACGTCTGGACGTGCATGAATGATTACAGTACTATGTATGTTGTATGTTCAGTTCCAATATGTACTGCAATATTGTTTACAGTTGTGCACAGCTCTACCCAACACTGTAAAAAAAATTACATCCCCAAGTCAAAAATTTCTAGTGACTGATAACATCTAAATTTTTCAATTAGTCTGACGTATTATTTCTCATTGAGCCAATGTTACTGTAACAGACTATTGCAACAAGAATTGCACTTGGGCCAATTTACTGTAAAAATTTAGATGTGAAAAGTCACTAGAAAACTTTGACTTGGAGAGGTTAGAAATTTTTTACAGTGAAAGGGAGTTTATGTTTGTTGTAAATAAGGGTGTATTTTTACTTTTGCACAATGCTGTGAACAAATTTAGAATTGCAAAGAGCATATGCAGTACACTGTAAACATTTTCTAAGCCTCCCAAATAAAAAATTTCAAGTGACCGATAACATCTAAATTTTTCAATTGGCCCAAGTGAAATTCTGTAAATTATAAAATTCAATTTACAGATTTTCACTTGGGCCAATTGAAAAATTTAGATGTTATCGGTCACTTACTGTAAAATGTTTGATTTGGGAGGGTTCGAAATTTTTTACAGAAACATACATATATTCAGTGTCTTGTACTCAGTTACCTCATACATACAGTAATGTGTAACTTTACTGTATTTTTCAAATGGCTGTGCAAATAGTATACAGTGTTGTCTTGAGCATTTTCAGGTAGTGTCACCAAGATCTGACTTTTTTGCATTGGAAAGCATTTACAGAGTAAACTTTCATAATGAAAACATGACAAAGCCATTTGACTATCTTGTTCATAAACGATGGTGTCAGGACTTTTCATTTTGATGACACTGACACTTTCATTGACATAAATACTTGCTTTTGAGGAATGAGCTATCCATTTTGAGCAAGTGACACGCTTTTGCAGGTTATCAACTAGGTTTTGCAGTTTGTACTAATTGTTTTGAGAACTGCATTAACTGTTGTGCAAATGTAAATAGTGTTATGAGAAATGCACCAAAGCGACTGAGAAAAACTGTAATAATTAGCACCAGGGGCCCGTTCTTAGTACGTCACTAACTCAGTTAGCTGGATTTGATTGTTGGCGATTTGGTATGATCTTGGATTGTTTGGTTCTTCGAAGCTCATCCTGGACTTGTTGTCATAGCAACAGGTGTGCAAACTTAAGCCTGCTCGGGAGCAGGGCTTATTTCATGTTAACAGGATTAGACTGCGGCTCATAAACGGAGCTGATACGGGAAGTCCAGTGCAGTGCAATAGTGCACTTTCTGATATTTTTTTTTTTTATTTTTTTTTTCTCGTGACTCGTGAGATTGTCGTTTACGTTATTAATTTGTTGGAAACGCACATTTATTTTCGACTTGTCGGAGTCGGGCTTTAACTACAGCACAAACTGTACCCTAAGATTATTTGCGAGTGGCTCTTTCCATTACACTATTGGAGATGCGGAGAACTTGATGGAAAGTGCTGTCTGTCGTGTCATTCGGAGTTTACCTGGCACTTTTAGGTTTAAAAAACAGGTTTAGTTTTTTTTTTTTTTTTGTGACATTTCCAAGCCACTTTAGACCCAAAGTTGTAAAGCTATTTAAATATATATTTTTTTATGAAGATCATGCAATCATGACCATGCTGATTACAGTATGTAACAGTATGTTATAGGCTAGCTAGACCATAGACTGCCATCAAGGCCTCAATGAAGGGGATTATGTGAACAGAAAGGGGGTTCACAATGTAAATGTGCAGCCCAATTACTACTGTGATTCTTAATATTCCAGATTAATAATATTATATCAAATAAAAAAAGGCAGTTGACAAATCTTCCATATCACAAATGTGAAAGCAAAATGGCCAGGATCTGTGCATGACTTAAGAATTTTCAGAGATTCACATTTATGCACATTATTTGAAAGTGGTAAGGAAAGTTCCACAATTAAATATCAAGCTCACTGTATTACATACACTTATGCTGATCCTAACAGAACTGCATTTTTTCATAGGTGATAATGACATGTTCCTGCAGACAGGTGTTTTATGACCCCATTCCCTGACCCAGACCATTTACAATGCAGCTCTAGCCAGGACAAGGGCACACAATGAAATGAGCTTTGGCTAAAGGGAAGATTTCAGTGTCTGAAAAGTCTGAGGGTTGCACACCTGACAGCGCCTGTGACACTGTTGCATGTGCCATATTACACAACATTGCCAAAAAAAAAAGGTAACACTTTATTTTGATAGTCCGTTTGTTGAGACTTTACTAGTTATTAGTAGCCATTCAGTAGCTTGTCAACAGTGCATCAGTTGACATTCAACAACACTGTTTCAACAGACAAGTAACATACGTTCAACTGACTGCCTATAGACTATAAGGTACAATTCACGTGTTAATCTACAGATTTTACAAAAAAAGTGCCTGTTGACTGTCAATATTATTTTGCAACAGGTTATTAACCAATTGGCGACTAACTTTCAATTGTCAACTAACTTTCTGTAGATTGAGTACCAACAACTCAAGATCAATCTGTCAGTTAAAAGTCAACAGCCATGTCAGCATATGAAGTATATGATACTGTATATCCTACTCAAGGGGTTTCATATGCATCAAATTTATGATTATTTTAGCTGATTTAAAAATGTTTTAACCATTTGTAGATAATCTGTTGATAGTCAACTAAAGATTACATGTAGTTGCTTATTTGTTGCTTGTCAACAAATACATTGTTTATGATCACTAGACTATTAATAGACATTCCCAACTAAGCGTTAGTAGATATATTTTAGGACTATCAGTGAAAAAGAGTTTATATCAGTAGAAAGTCTATAACCTATCAACAGATTAATATATTGTTTATGATCAGTTGACTATTAATAGACATTATCCACTAAGTGTTAGTAGACATCTTTTAGGACTATCTAATTAAAGTGAAAGACAGTTTATATCAGTAGAAAGTCTATAACCTATCAACAGATTGCATACCTATCCTGACTGAAGTAAAACAAACACTATGGCCAGCACATCAGAGAAAAAAAAATCACTTTTATTAAAAAAAAAAATTTAAAAAAATAGTACAACCCATTATTTAATAGGATATCACGATCACATCTGAACCATCTGATTATGTGAAAAATTATATTGAGCAGCATTCCAAATGAGAAAACTCTCAATAGTCTACAATCTACATCATTTCAAATGCCCGAGGCCAAGATCAAAAGTTATAAACAACAAATAAAAATAATTATTAATTAATACTTAATACATTTAGCCTTTCATGACAGTAAGTTTTACAGAAAATCGCATTTATTAAATGCAGTTTAACGTTATAACAGTGACTCATTTAAGAAACAATCTCTGTTCCTGCTGCAAACTCGCTTCGGAGGATTAACAGACAAGACTATAGTAAACCCTTAACAATACCTTCTTTAATTGTTTAACCATTTGTAACATTTAGTTTATTTAACGTTACGGTGAGACACAAAAGGCGTTTTCTCCTATAGAACCATAATACACCAAAACACAATATAAATTAACAAAATACATAATTTTTATTAGCTAACGTAACGTTAGATGTAATCCAAATCTTTATAATCCATACGCAAGCAAGAAACAGATCCAAATTCAGCCCTTCATCCACATCCAGCGATCTCCATCTCATCAAATTCGTGATGAATGATGAATTTAAATTCAAAAATTGCGCCCTCAAGAAGCGTTACGACATGTTTTACGGCAGTGATATCAAACGCTCATTGGCTCTCGCCTGCTTCGTCACAGATTGCAGCATGCCGTGTTTCAGTTGAAACAACATTGAAATGCAGAAGCGCGTGCGCGCGCGCCGTCTTCACGCAGAGGGAAGCTGGGTTAACATTTTCATGGATTAATAACTTAAATTCTGCTCTGTCCCTTATGCAAAACTATTATATACTGCCAGAGAGGACTGCAACACATCGTCATTTGAGCGACTTTTGGTACCGATTTACATTTTCGCAATAAATTATTATGATTAACTTACACATCTGTTGTTTTTCTTCATAATTTTAGCCTGCATTGCATAGTTTTAAGAAATGGTTATGGGTAGGTTTAGGGGCAGGAGTAGGATTAATGTTAGTGGCTCAAAATATATTTTAATGCTATTAATAAAACTGGCATTTCCCTATAAAGTGTTTTATTCTTTTTATATTCTGTATAAAATGAGTAATTTATATTTAGGTTTGGCAGTAGGGTTAAGGGAACTTACATTTATCTGTAAAACAGTATAAGGGAAATGATACAAATATCTTTATGATTCGTAAACGTTTTGTAGTTGTGAATTCGTAATAATTCTACGTTGCAGACATGTCTGTATCATACGTTTCAGCATCTATCCAAACATACAAAAAAAGTATGTTTTCAATCTGTTGATAATTTATAGACTTTCTACTGATATAAACTGTTTTTCACTTTAATTAGATAGTCCTAAAAGATATCTACTAACACTTAGTGGATAATGTCTATTAGTAGTCAACTGATCATAAACAATATATTAATCTGTTGATAGGTTATAGACTTTCTACTGATATAAACTGTTTTTCACTTTAATTAGATAGTCCTAAAAGATATCTACTAACACTTAGTGGATAATGTCTATTAGTAGTCAACTGATCATAAACAATATATTAATCTGTTGATAGGTTATAGACTTTCTACTGATATAAACTGTTTTTCACTTTAATTAGATAGTCCTAAAATGTACCTACTAACACTTAGTGGATAATGTATATTAATAGTCTACTGATTATAAACAATTTATTTGTTGACAAGCAACAGATCTAATCTTTAGTTGACTATCAACAGATTATCTACAAATGGTTAAAACATTTTTAAAAACATTTTTAAATCAGCTAAAATAATCATAAATTTGATGCATATGAAACCCCTTGAGTAGGATATACAGTATCATATGCTGACATGACTGTTGACTTTTAACTGACAGATTGATCTTGAGTTGTTGGTACTCAATCTACAGAAAGTTAGTTGACAATTGAAAGTTAGTCGCCAATTGGTTAATAACCTGTTGCAAAATAATATTGACAGTCAACAGGCACTTTTTTGTAAAATCTGTAGATTAACACGTGAATTGTACCTTATAGTCTATAGGCAGTCAGTTGAACGTATGTTACTTGTCTGTTGAAACAGTGTTGTTGAATGTCAACTGATGCACTGTTGACAAGCTACTGAATGGCTACTAATAGTAAAGTCTCAACAAACGGACTATCAAAATAAAGTGTTACCAAAAAAAAAAAAAAAACACTTTTCATTAAATGTTTAATAAAAGACAAATATGCTTGAGTTCCTTGAGTTTTATTTCAATTGTTATTTGTAAAGAAAAGCCAGTGGTTAAGAGCCTGCAACAAGAGATATTAGACACATGCCTCATACAACAAATAAAAAGGAAAAGTTGGCTATTCACTGCCCACCTGTAGGCCTATGTCTCCTCTGTCTGTGCAGACTCTTCTGTAGGCCTTTCTGGAGATGTGGAATCCTGCAACTTATATTGCAGCCATAAAGCATACAAGTATAAATTAATTAAAGTTATTTATGCACTTGCAGGTTGGCTAGTTCCTCCATGACAGTTATCTGAGAGGGTTTATTCACTGTCACATTGCGCACAACACGAGCCCTGTTTAATGAGTGATGACGGAGGACAGAATAAACATTCAAACCTAGCATATATGGTTACACTTTACATCTAATTTCTTTTGATATTGGCTTCCAAAGATTCTAAAAGAAGATATTTGAGGTAAAAGCATTAAAAACTATAGCCGTATTCTGTCTAGTGCTAGTTCAATCCCTTCACAGCGGTGCACTGTCAATTCCCTAAAACCCAAACTTAAAGGGATAGTTCTTCCAAAAATGAAAATTAGCCCAGGATTTACCCTGAAAGATATAATGAAAGTCAATAAAGGCCTTTACTGACCCGCCAGAGCTGTTTGGTAAACTTATATCATGGATAGATGCACTTTCATGATGGATGGATGGATGCGCTTTTATGGACTTCCAGAGACATAGTCATCCACTGCCATTATAAAGCTTGGAAGAACCAGTACATTTTTTAATATAACTCACATTGTATTCGTCTGACAGAAGAATATCATACACACCTAGGATGACTCCAGGGTAAATCATGGGATTATTTTCATTTTTGGGTGAACTATCCCTTTAATGTGATCGTTCACTTTGGTATAAAAGCATGAAATTCGGCACAGATACTCTCTAGGCTTGGCACGATAGTCGGTGTTACCGGTGTTACACGGTGTTCAGTCGCAACACCGGTTTCATCACTTGCCCACCGCAGCACTGCAAAAAAATTTTTTTAAAACAATTACGCAGTATCCATAATTTCTGTCACCAGTTGACTAGCGTTGTATGATCACGCTCAACCATTCAAGCGCGACAAAACAAGAGGCCGCGCTGTAAGTCCTGCCTATTACACACACACACACACACACGCACACACACACACGGAAAAGACGTGCGTCAGTATCGAGTTCTCTTTTCGGCCTTGAACAAAACATAACACACACAAATTATGCCAAAATGTCAGTTTTGTCGAGTGTCCTCATAAAAGCAAATGATTTAAATAATATCATAAATGAATGCAGAGATTTGTGAGAAAATGGGACGCTTGTCAGATGGAGTGTCATTAATGTTATAGAACAAAGGTAAGAGAGTAAATTAGGCCTACTCACTCACCCGGCGCCAGGAGGATTAGTATACCGGTAGCCTAATAATCATGAATGCATTTAACACATCTCCGGCGAACGGCTTCTTCACGCAAAAGACAAACTCTTCATAAAGCGCAGTGAAATTCATGTGGCGTTTCCTGATGGAACGAGGTTGTCCGTTAACTTCATTTTATACGTGCAATTCACACGAGCTCTAAACGAATGCGAGACTGCTGCGATTAGTCAAACTTTATTAATGAAACAAAATCAGAGGGAATAGTTTACCTTGTATTTTTTTCTTTTATTTTTTACCGGTTGGCCGGTCACACGGCTTTCATAGTTTTCAGTTAGGCTAGTGCGGAGACCAGGGCCGGGTTTCCCGATAACGATGTATCTTAGCTCTTAGCTCTTAAGAACTTTCTCTATGTGCAATTACCCAAAAATGCACTTAACATGAATGCGCGAGAACGCGAGAGTTGCTGTCCATTTACGAAGTGCTGAAATATAACCTTATATGGAATCGTATTCTGAACATGAATTTATATAGCATGGTGTATTCTTATTCTTTTTAATAAATGTTCTATGTTTAATATAAGCTTTTGCCATTGTACTGTTTTATTGTTGCGTTTTTCAAGAATAATAACGAACCCACCATTCAAACACTGTGGTTGAATCCGAAATCGCGCCCTATACCCTCAAATTAGGGCATTATTGTTCTCAACATGATCTTAAGCAGTGAAAAATAGAGGACACTGACAACGCGCTGAAAGACAGGACCGAGCAGGTAATATTTAATATGAAACAAAGTCTCAACTTTCAAATTTTGGACAGTCAAACAAAAATAAAATAGGCCTACCGTTTTTTGGCACTTTAATGTGTCGTGACAGATTGCCTCAGTTAAAGCCTAGTTCAAATCCACCAAAGTTAATCAATAACTCTTCTGACTGCTTTGTCGCACAAAAATGGTGGAACTCTAACACCCCCCACCCCCACGATGAAACCGGTAATACCGGTGTTGTCACAAGTCGATTAACCGGTGGGAGAATATTATCACCGTTACAGGTTTAATGCACCCAATCTTCTCTGAGCCTCCATCCTCTACCAACTGGGTTCCAGAGAAGAGGTTTGGCCAGGTGTAACACCCTAACCCTACTCCCCAAACCCCAGCCTAAGTGTATAACAGCCCTCCCCATTTATCCAGGCTTGGGACCGGCACTGACATTACACTGCTTTGTGAAATGTCAGGCTGGGTAAGGTTGTTGTTTTTTTTTTGTTTTTTTTTTTACAAAAATACAACACATAACGCACCTAATACTAGCTTATATATATATATATATATGTATATATATATATATATATATATATATATATATATATATATATATATATATATAAAAACACAACACACCTAACACTGACTTATATAAAAAAAATTAGCCTAACCCAACACCAACCTCTAACCCTAACAACTACAAATTAATGCTAATTACTAACAAATACCAGAGATGGGGGACTCGAGTCAGACTCGAGTTGCAAAATTAAGGACTTGAGACTTGCTTGACTAAATTAAGAAAATGACTTGACTTGACTTTGACTTGAGATCCAATGACTCGAGACTTGACTTGACTTGAACTGTATGACTCGAGAATGACTTGATATCCATTTTTATATAAATCATCGCAATATCAATTGATGAACAAAATGAAAGCAACGGAACCATTGACGTCAGTTATCAGATTCTGCGCGATTGCGTGACGCTGCACAAGCCCTGAAAAAACAAACATCTCCCAGCATCGTTTCTTTTTGGATATAAAGACTAAAATTGACCATACTCATACAAGAAGATTTGCTGTACGCATAATAACTGGCAAGGGATATCGGACGACCATCACAAGCTCGAACAGTCGAACTTCATTCACCACGTCTAAAAGTAAGCTATGGCTTGTTTAACCTGTTTGTTAATTTGACTTTCTTTAAAACTAAATCTTTAAATCTAGAGAGAATATTGGTCAAAACAGCATGCCTCTTTATACACAATTATGTTTTCAAATGTAGCTTAATGTTTTCAATATTCAAATGATAATTAATGATGGCATATGTTTTGTATAACATTTGCCACATTTCTTTCCAATCATGCTTTAAAGCCAAATATATTCTTCTTTCCAATGACAAAAAACAACATAGAAAACATAGTCGTGTTTTATGTTTCTCTTAAAGCAGGGTTAGATGTTATCAGGGGGTTGGGGGCAAAATGCCAGCAGAATTTATATGCATCCAAAATTCAAAATGTGGTGGAAAAATTGCCCTATGAGTTATTTTTATAATTAGCCTAGGCGGATTTAACTTCATATTTAAAAATATATAACTTATATAAAGGGGATGCCAGTTTGAAGAATGCCATTTGGTGGCATAGGAACCATTATACTTTTTGTGAATTGTTTTAATACCTTTTAATGGTCTTCTGCAATGTTTGAGGCATATTTATTTTTTTCATGATTTAATGTTGGCCTAATTTCAGTTACATTTACATTTTAGGCTATGTAGTTTAAAATTTTATTTATTTGTTATTTTTTCGATTTTTATTGTAGTAATCACTCAGCTGTATGTGGAAATGCATATTAAAAAAAAAATTTGCAAATAAAACCATAGTCCACAACTTCTGTAGTTTTAACTTCTTTTAATATATAAATTCAGTGAAATCATCAAACGTGTGTATGACTTGCCAGTGACTTGTGACCCAAGCTACGACTTGACTTGACTTGCTTGACATAAAGCAGGGACTTGACTTGACTTGACTTGACTTGCTTTTCACAAAATTGACTTGGACTTGCTTGAGACTTGAAGGTTAACCCTCTGAGGTCTGAGCTGTTTTCTGGGCCCTGGAGGTGTTCTGACATGCTCTGACATTTCTGGTTATTTCTGTTACTTGTGACATTTTCATGGCTAAAGTCTAATTACACTGTATTCAGCACAAACTCTGCTACAATAATATATCAGCAGCATGTATGTAAAAGTTTGTAGTTTTGAGATAATGACATTTATGCGTGGTTTTTGAAAATACAAAAAAAAATTCTCACTGAAATAAGGCCATGAAACCCATACTGATTATTTCTTCACAAGACTTTTGAAAATTGTATGACGTAGCCTAGAATATTTGCTGCAAAACTATGTGAAAATCACCCTGACTGCTCATTCAGATAAGACAATATATTGATTTAAAAATTTTACGACGTGTTTTGTGTGAAAAAGCCTTATGCGAGAGCTCATTAATATGTAAGCTTTTCTCACCTGAGAAAGACAAAGAACCTCCCCTAACGGCCCTATTAGGAGCTATCAGGCCCCTATCATTCTGAGCAACCTTGCACAATACTGTAAATGAGGAGATTTAAAAAATAATGGCTTTTAAATTGTTTGGATTTATTTACAACACAACATAATCCAAAGATACACAACAAATGCCAAAAAAGCACTTCAAAGACAGAGACCTTTGTGCCATTCCTAAAAACATTGTACATACCTTTCATTTCCAAGATTTTCACTTTACCATGTTCACGTACTGAGACTCATGTGAATGTTGAAGTCCTCAGTGGCATCTGGGACCTGAAAAAAAAAAAAGTGAACATACTGATATCAAGAGAAAGGCCTGCACGATTTTGGAAATAAATATTTGATTTTTCTGGTTAAATTTGCTTTTTAAAATTCCTTTTTAAAATTCACAGAATACACACACACACACACGTTTCCAACGATATATAATATAATGAACACCAGGTTTGTTGTGCCTTGTAGGCATAAGGTATATGCGCAGTGCGGATAAAATAATAATAACAATAAATAACCTATAGCAGCCTATAAATCTTCCAAAAGAAGCTAGAGAAAAATATATTGATTATCATGTTACTTCAAATGTTTCCATCCGTTATGATGATATGAAATGAGATAATAATAAAAACATGAAGCCGTTTGGTGCGTTTTGCTTTCATCCAAAATATGATACATTCAAACGCGATCGCTTGCAAAATATGATACATTCAAACGCGATCGCTTGCAAAATATGATACATTCAAACGCGATCGCTTGCAAAATATGATACATTCAAACGCGATCGCTTGCAAAATATGATACATTCAAACGCGATCACTCTCAAATATAAAACATTATGGTTACCATAAACATATCTATGTTTGAGCAGATATCCACAAACACAGTAAACACATATGATACATTCAAACGCGATCGCTTGCAAAATATGATACATTCAAACGCGATCGCTTGCAAAATATGATACATTCAAACGCGATCACTCTCAAATATAAAACATTATGGTTACCATAAACATATCTATGTTTGAGCAGATATCCACAAACACAGTAAACACGGGTCTAAATATTATAATATTCCCCATATATCTAGCAACAGTTCAGCTGCAACGTGACATTTATGCAACAATAACAAACTAGGCTATGTAAGAATTTCTTACCTTATCTTTCTTGTCTTCAAATCGCGTTCTTCTTCTTCTGAGGTAGCCTAAATCCAATGTAAGCTCAGGCACGTCTTTCAAACTCGACGAAAAGTGAAGTGAAGTGTTTTGTTGTTGAGGTAACGAGCGCGTTCGCGTTCCATGTGGAGATTTGCATGTGAATATCTTTTGCGCGAGTAGGCGTGGCCAAATTAACTGTAATGAGCAAGCGTTTGAGAAGCTGGACATCTTGTTGGTTTTATACAAATTACTTAAACAGAGAATATTTGTTTTCGTTTTGAATCCGATCATTTAAAAGTACACACTTAAATGTTTATAAAGGTATATGGCTCATAAATGTGTGACAAGTATTCGCTGAGTTTTGTTTCAGTTTATAGACGTGCTCAAGAAAAAAAAGTTCACCGCGACGGAGAGGCAGAAAGCACACCCTGTTTATTTTCTTTATTTTACAAAAGCACAATGTTTTGATTTGATTGTAAGTGGACACATACAAAAGGAGAAATATCACAGATTCTTTTTTTATATTTCTTTTTTCTGTATGACCATAAATGATGGAGTAATTTAAGTTTATAGTGCTACAATGTGGGGAAAATCCGGCAAAACGCGTCGGCGCGTTTGTCGACCTCAGAGGGTTAAAGACTTGAGACTTGCTTGTGACTTGCACATGTGTGACTTACTCCCACCTCTGACAAATACTATACACTAATCCTATTATAATTACTAACCCTAACTAACACTTAATCTATAGAAAGAACCCCACCCCTAACCCATTTCTTAATCATAGCGTTGTGTTTCCTGCAGAACGCGTTAAAGGTGCACACAGGAACACTCATTGATTGACACTCAGCCATGTATTGTGCGTAAGCCTCTTTATGAGGCACTTCAGCATTGGGATTGACTAATGCCAGTTCCATGCTAGTCCAGCAGAGGGAGCAGGGAGGCAGCGTCGAACCAGCTTTCTGACATTCTGGACCTCTGTGGAAGTGTCAACCTCAGCACACTCCTCTTCCACAGGCTCTGAGATGCTATTGTCAGCCACACAAATCTTTTGTTGCTCACACGCAGCTGTGATAACGAGCTTAACGAGCTCCTGGTCCTTTAGAGCTTTTGGCAGCCTGAGCAGGACCTCCTTGACCCACGGCATGCCATGCTCCATATATTTTTGTGTTTCTAATGAAGCGGAGACCCCTTTTCTCCATCTCCACTCGCGCCTCCACAGACGTTTCTTCACTGATGTTGTTGATCTCCCAGTAATCCTTAAAGTTCCAGTTCACCTTCTTGTTCTTAACACTGAAAAACTTTAAGGCTGAGAAGAACCGGAACCGGAAGAAAGAATTGTTGTGTCCACACAATCCCCACATCAAGCAGGACTTCACATCATGGCCTGCTTGGGCCACCATATCTTTTGCCCTGCAGAATGTATGGGGATATACAAAAGACGTCTCGCAAAGACCCTGGATGGACATGAAGCCCTTTAGTGTCCCCGGGCAGCTGCTTTTCTGCAGGGCTGTGATGGGGATTCGATCATTCCGATCAAATAGATCACCCTTATGAAAGGAAAATATATTTACCAATATATTTCTTAAAATATATTGTAATATATTGTAATATATTATTTCCCCTTTTATTTTCCAATATATTATATATTTGAATACATTGACTAATATATTGATGTTAAATATATTATACACTATATTATATATTCATATAATATATTGCAAAATATACAAATGATTGCCGCTTTCAATATATTACAATATATTGAACATGAATATATAATATATGTTTTTATATATCCCAAAATATATGCAATATTATATTTATAAATATCTACCATAATGTATTTCAATTTATATGGGAAAATGTTTTGGTAATATATGTAAAGATAGTGTCACATGTATATGTGTAATATATTAAAAATATATTTTACCATATATGTAAAATTATATGGAATTATATTCATGAAATATATGTATAGCTGTGTTCAATATATTGTGGAATACATTTTAAATACATTTAATATTATATATGGACTTATATACATGAAATATATGTACAGATATGTGTTCAATATGTAATATTATATGAAAATATATGTAAAATATATATATACACACAATATGTGTACATATGAGAACATGCTCATACAATACATTTATGGTGATATATACAGTATATTTACATGTAACATCTAAAATATGAATAAATAAATATGCAATCTGCAATATATGTGCAAACCTTTATACCACATATTAACACAGACTAATGGGTAATTATCAAAAGCCACCTTTATTTTCTTTTAATCAGGCAGATAATAAAGAGCTACACAGGCCTACCGATATTAAAACCATATGGTCAGATAAACTTAACAGTGCAACATTTTTAAACGGTACCATGGCATTGAACACAAAATATACAAAATATAAATGATAAATTAAAGCAATTTCAATGACCAATGTCTGTTCTAAACATTCAGCAGTGCTGTTATAAAATATAAATAAAATTTCTATAAAAGAAAACAAAAAAAAAAATAATTATAAATAAATAAAAACTGTGGAAAAGCCAAGAAATATGCCAAAAGAACAGGGCGTTATCCTGGTTAGGAGTCCATCTTGGTTCGTCACTGATTTAAACGAGCACACTTTTGGACTTCACTTGGTGTCTTAGCTCGCAGATTCTACCGTTAATGGATTTTATGACATCAGCTTCCTTGGCCGTCGGAAACTGGTTTACAACAGCATCTGTGGAACAGAACAACAATGAATACTCTACCCCTCCTCACTCCTCTTGCTGCCCCTCTGGTTTGCGAAAATCTCGATCCCTCCCCCCGCCTGGTAGATTCTGGAAAGCACCAGCTCTAAAAACTATTTACCTAGTAAAGCTTGAAGTTTCCTCGGGTCAAGAGCCTTCCGACGATCAGCAGAGGGATCCAGCTTGCTGACCCCTCCTTTCAGGTTGGACCGGAGGAGGACATCCACACAGAAGAGCCCCATCAGTAGCACCCGTGCCATCCCATTGGGGGTGGTACTAGCTTTTGCCGTCTCCCAACAATGTGACGAGACAGTGACTGTTCTATCATTCCCGATTTTCACCTTTTGTAAACAAATAAAAAAATTTAAAAAAAACACAAAGAAATTAAATAAATAAGACCATAAGCAAAGAAATAAACAAGGAAAATCACCACAAGCAATAGAAATGTCAAAAAAGCTTTAAGTTTTGTTTAATTGTTTTAATTTACCAATTAATAAATACTTACTTGTGAAGGTCTGCAAGGTGTGCAAAGTGACGGTTCACCTGGGCCGTCACTCTCAGCATCAGGGTCATCAACATCTTTGGTGGAGCGGTCGACAACATCTTTGTTGGTGGTGTTGTTGATGGAGACAAGCTTTCTCACGTCCACCAACAACATTGGAATTTCTAAGAAAAAAAAAGTGCAACAAGATTATACAGACAGCAACCATAGAAGCAAATATGTGCCTGAAAACCACATCTCCAGTTTTCTAATATTAACCCATTTAGAGCTGAACTTGTCCAAGAAGCTACAAATCAATTGGCATTATTACAATAAACACATCCAAACAGGAACAAGTAATAGGACTGACACTGGGTGTACAGTATATCATTCTTGTTTGCATACATGGCTCATTAGACCGTAGCAATCAGTTTAATGATACAGACTGCAACCGACGGTTGATACTTGTTACTTGCACAATCACATGGAACAAATTGAAACATCATTTTCCTGCTTATATCTGTGTGAGTTAACAAATATGTTTTGTCAAGGGTCAACCTTGACCACAAATTGTCAAAACCCACCTTTTCAGACTTGCTTTCCCCTCCTAATTTTCTTTCTTTTTGATTCAAGTGATTTTTGTTCATTAAGTTCTTAGTCGTATTTTAGTGTATTTAGAATCACCTTCAGGTATAAATGGATTAAAGGGGTCATATAATGGTACATGCCCTTTTACAAGTTGATTGTACTGAAATGTGTGTTGGCAGTGCCTGTACACAACCATCATAAAATGATCAAAAAAAATGTAATCTCCTTTTTTTAGTCTGTTTTCCCCTCTCTCAAATCAAGCCGTTCAAATCAAATCTCCCGCGACTGTTGTCAATCATAGTCCATGCAACAGCAATGCTTTCATGTTTGCGTGAATCATAGCTCTTGTCTGAGTATGTGTTGTTTGTGTGCCTTGTTTGTGACTGTCATAGTCTAACAGTTTATTTTTTAATCAGATCAGTAAATTTTAGTGCTCCAGCCCTGACAGTTGTACCTAACACTACATAGATAACGTTACGCATCACGGACAAGCCTATTTACAGAAAAAAAGTTTTTCATGACCATTAGCTGTAACATCAATCTGACAATGAACTAACGTATACATCAGTAAACACAAAGCATTCGTATCTCACTACTCTACCCTGTCAGTACACACAAAGATAGATCAAAGTGACAATACATTAACCAACCATTACGTCCCGTTTTTCGACTCCGGTTCAAACTGATACGATTGCACAGTGTCCTCAGAGACTCCTGCTGCCATTCTTCAAAATATAACGTTACCCTCAACTGTTGTCAAGGCAACACTCCACGTGTATTGTGTCGGAACGCCCACAGAACAGAGGGGCGGGGTGAGCAAAGCTCATTATCATTTAAAGATACATGCACTGAAACGGCGTGCTGAAAACAGAGCTGTTTTTGACCATGTAAAATGAGTGTTTTCTTACAATACTAATGAGAATTTTTAATTTAAGTATATTACAAACTTTTAATTTAGACCCTAAAGAAACATATTAGCTTGTACAAAAATGGCATTATATGACCCCTTTAATACCATTTGATTTAGAGTAATATTTGATGATATACTACTCAATACTTGCCTTTAACTAACATGTTACGCAGTTTGGCATTTTATTTTTGTAGAGCCTTGATCTGGCTCTGCAGGTCTCTGGTAAGGTCACTTTCCAGGCTTGACGATTCTGCTCTGTCATCAGACAGTAATTCCTCCTCTGCCCGTCTTTGTGCAGCAACCTTGGCCTTTTTCTATAGGGCAAAGATGTTCATTTGTAATATTTAATCATGGATAATCCAATACACAAATGATCCCTAATCTGATATATCAATCTTTGCTGTGTAATTACCTGTTTAGGATTTCCAGAGCCAGAGGCTTTTTTGCCAGTACTGGTGGTATCTTCCTCACCAAAGTCTAGGCATTTGGCTTTCCTTACCCTCTTGCCCGCCATGTCCTCTGGATATAGTTCACGCTCAGCAGCTCTGAGTGTAGCCTCTTTTCTACAATCACGTGGATGGATAGATTCTCTTAATGCCAAAAATCAACACCATAACAACAAAGAATAATAAATAAAAAATAATTGTGTCCCATTTTCAGACTTCTTTAAAGAGGTTCCATGAACTGTTTTGTTTTTTCAAATATGTAACCTAAGTGTTTATGTATGGAATTGATTTTAGTACTGTAAACCAGTGTTTCCCAAACTTTTTTTCTGGGGACCCACATTTTAAAGTCGATAAATCCTTGTGACCCAATAAACATTAGGCCCATATAGTTCATATATAACGAAGAGAATTTATGCATTAACAAAATATGTATGACCATTTACATTTTGTAGGGCTGGGTATCGTTCAAAATCTTTCGATCCGGTGCCATTTTCGATACCTCAGTTTCGATACCGGTTCCTGAACGATACTTTTTTCGATACCAATTTTATGAAATCCATTTTAACAAGATTACATAACACATTACCTCAGAAAATTTTGTTTTTATTTTTTCAGTTTGACTCATGCTCCTTAGCCAGTGCACAAAGGCACAAAAAAAGCACAAAGGAACAAAAAATGTTTTATAAAGAGCTCATGCTTACCAAAGCTGGGTTTTTTTAATATAAAAAATACAGCAAAACTTGTAATATTGTGAAATAGTATTACAATTTAAAATCTTATTTGAATATATTTCAAAATGTAATTTATTCCTGTCAAAGCTGAATTTTCTAAATCATTACTTCAGTGTCACATGATCCTTCAGAAATATGAAAACAGTTTGCTTCTCAATATTTTGGAAACTATGATACATTTTTTTCATGATTCTTTGATGAATAAAAATTTTAAAAGAACAGCATTTATTTAAAAACTAAATATTTTGTAACATCACACATGTTTTAATGTCACTTTTGATAACTTTAATGCATCCTTACTGGAAAAAAAAATCTGACTAACCAACACATTTATTAACGGCAGTGTACACTCAGAAGGTCATTATTGCAATATAAACACTGTCAGAGTGATCAATGTATCTCTTCATTTACCAGTCGAAGGCGAAGCAACTTTCTGCTATTATGTTTACTCCGTGGCCGTGCACTGTCAAGGTCTTCATCATAGCCTATCTGTCGTGGTACCGGTCTTTGCAGCAATTATTTTACTGCAAATACTGCATCGCGCGCTGTTGGCATCGAGCCTGGAGGAATGTACCCACACTTTTGATCGACTTTTCCACATCTTTAGGGTATTATGTGTGTGTGCTCGCGTCTCATGAATATGTGCACGGAGAGTTTGTGTGTGTGTGTGTGTGTGTGTGTGTGTGTGCTCGCGTCTCATTGAGTATGTGCGCGACTGTGTGTGTGCTCGCGTCTCGTATGCGTGTGGAGAGTTTGTGCGTGCGCGCGCGCGCGCGTCTCATATGAGAATGTGCGCGGAGAGTTCCGCGCTTCTCGTGTGTGTACGCAAACTCTACACATGTATGTGCGTTATGGAACGCCGTTGGGGATAATACTTATTATATGCAACGCGTGAAATTTGGACGCATTAACACGCAGTTTGTATGTGACGCCCTAGGATGAGACCGCGTTTATAGCACACTGAAAAATAGTGCTCGACTTGGCGACCCATACAAAATCTCCCGCGACCCACTTGTGGGTCGGGACCCCGCCTTTGGGAATGACTGCTGTAAACCACTTGGCCAATGGAAAAAGACCTTGCAGTGATACTGTAGTGATCAACAAACGTAACACTCACTGTACATTTTTTTTTTTAAATAAATGTTCCTTTGTACATAATCTTGAGGTTAAAGGGATAGTTCACTTTGAAATTAAATTTTGGTATGTTTTAGCTTACTTCAAGGGCATCCAAGATGTAGGTGTCTTTGTTTCCACAGTAGTTCCAATTTTTATATTTTTTAGGTCAAACCGTTCTTGCCTTGCGTCATAAAATGCAGGCCTATGGTCACTGTCTCAAAGAGCATGCACAGAGAAGTCCAGATTAAACAATTCCCCATCGTAAGTACACATTGATGGCCTAAGACACGAAACGAGCAGTTTCTCCGGAATGTCTGCCAAAGTCTCCTCGAAATTTTTCCTAATCTCTTTATTAAGTCTCACCGCCTCTGGAGCATACGGAAAAATGTCCGGAACTATAACCTTACCTATTCCCGCTTTGGGCCTAGGTTCTGGGTTCGCTTGCAACCGACAGTGTTCCTTATAAATCCCTCTAAGCCGTGATCTGGAGTAACCTCTTGCCCGGAGAGCACAAAACAACGTGCGTTTGGCCTGAAAATCCTCCTCCCTTGAACAAATTCTCCTAAATCTGAGAAGCTGAGATAACACTATACCTCTAAAAGTATGTCTCGGGTGATAACTCTGAAAATGCAACAGAGCATGGGTATCCGTCTCCTTAAAAAACATCTTGAAATCTAATTGACCCGTAGAAAGAAAATCTGGTCCCTTATACACTGTGGTATCCAGGAACTCAATAGCTTGTTCGTTAACCACTGCTTGTACCTTGATCGAGGCATGATGCGCATTCAATACCCCCAAAAAGATTTCAAAGTCCTGCTTACTATGACTCCATACCCCCCAGACATCATCCAAAAACCGAAGGTATGATAAGGGAGTCTTTTCACACTTGGGAAAGACCGTCTCCTCCCATTGGGCCATGTATATATTTGCATACGCTGGTGCAAACCTCTTCCCCATGGCTGTCCCTTTGATCTGCAGGAAAAATTCCCCCTCAAACTCAAAATCATTACAGGTCAAACTCAATTCCAGGAGTTCCAGGATCGCTTCGTCTGGTCTAGAGGCATCAGGATACCGGGAAAAACAGTCCCGCACTGCCTTTAGCCCCAAAGGAGTCTCAATATTCGTATACAGACTCTCTACATCCAATGAAAACAAAATTGCCCCTGGTGGACCTTATCCAAAAAATCATAAGTGTCCCTAATAAAACTAGAATGTCTAGTCGATAAGGGATTCAAGTAGAAATCAATAAATTCCGCAATCCTGTGACTCTCACTTCCACAATCCGAAACTATTGGACGACCCGGGGGCATAAAGGGATTAAGCCATTTCTCCTTGGGCTTGTGGACCTTTGGCAATAAATAAAACCACCTGGGTCTAGGTGTCACTTCTCCCCGAAGGTAATATGCCTGCCGTTTGCAAATAACGCCCCTCCTCTTTAAGGCCTCCACCACTCTTTCAATACGAGGCACTGATTCCAAGAAAATGGGAGCCGTTAACTTACGGTAAAAGGAAGTGTCCGTCAACTGTCTCTGTCCCTCCTGCACATAACGCTCTCTATCCATAATGACCACTGCACTCCCCTTATCTGCCGGTTTAATAACAATATCCCGCCTGGAGATTAACTCTTCTAGAGCCCTGACCTCCTCCGGGGGCAAATTCTGTCTCGGAGCCTGTGCTCCCAATAAGGCAATCTCGACTCCCTCCACATTCCTATCAAAAAAGTCCCATACTTCCCCTGGTAATTGCTGAGGTCGGGGCACCCAGCCCGATCTCTCACAAAAGGGAAGAATTTGGAATCTGTCTCCTCCCTAGGGCCAAAAAACACTGCTCTCTGCACTCTGGCATGAAATTGACCCAAATCCGCCAGAAGAGACCCCCTATCCCCCTTCTTCATTAAATGAGAAGGAATAAAAGACAAACCCTTGTCCAACAGGCTAACCTGCGCCAATGTCAAATGAAAATTCTGAGACAAATTAATCACTGCATGCTTTTTTTTATTTTTTAACACTTTTGCCTTTCCTGGGGTCTTGAAGTTAAGTTTGGGGCCCTGGCGGAACGACCCCCCTAAACGTTTAAATTGCGCTGCCAATGACGCAAGACTGCTCTCGCCGTCGATGGCGTCCAATGCAGCTTATCCCTCTCCACCTTAAACTCTGCCACTGGAAGCAATGGTAAACTATACTTCAGCTGAGAAATTTTTTTATTCAGCGCTTCCAGGTTTGCCTTCTGGTCATCCGGCAATGTCTGATCAAAATTGACCAATGGAACATAAATCTTTGCCCCCGAAAAAGTGGACTTGGCCGCCTCCACCAGCCTAATCAACATCTTTTCCAGAACCACAATGCTGCCATTATCCCGGTCATTCAGGCCAAAAGCAAGCACCAAATGCTCAACGTTTCCCATCGTCTTGGTCCTGTACTTGACGATGTTATACCCATCTACTATTTTGGCCCCCGGGAAACTATGGACCTCGATTTCCCACGCCTCCGTCCTAGGCAAACGACTCAAATTTGAGTCCCCCACAAACAACACTGGGTTAACCGGGGCCAATGACCAACTCCCGGCCCTCTTTCTACCCTCATGGTTAATGTGGATGCTCCATTGTGGAGTCCCCGCTCCCTGGCGTTTTGAAAGTTTCTCCTTATCCCTTACCTCTTCCTTATCTTTCTGGGGAACCACCGGATCTTCTTGATCCTCCTGAGAGATTAACCAATCCCAGGGCCCTTCCTCTACCTCAATGATCTGAGAACTCTCCTCCACCTCTTCTTCCTTCTCCCGAGGCAACTGATAGGGAGTCAGGGCTGGGAGGACCGGTAGGACCGCCACTGCCCTGCTTGCACTAGGGTCCCAACCTTTCTTTGCCTTCGGAGTTCTCCCTACCACCAAGCTCTCTGCCCCTGCCACCTTGTCTAAGGGTGCTGCTGGGGCTACCGACCCCTGAGGCTGATCCACCTCCATGAGGTCTTCATCCTGCTCTCCCTGCTCCCTCTGTCCTGATTCCGGCTCTGGCTCTGGCGCAAATTGGGGATTATCTACGACTTCCCTGCCCCCTCGACCTTTTCTGCCGATCCCTTACGGGCTATGATGGCCCTAACTAGACCATGATGGCCCTAACTAGACCCTCGGCCCACCGTATGGTCTGTTCTTTCAGCCTCCTGTACCTCCTACGGGTCCACTTAACGGCCACTTGCCACGGCTCCCTCCAATTAAGTTCCAGGCTCGCCGTAATTTCCCTCGCTGCTCTTCTTAGGGCCCCCTGGAAATGTTCTTCCATGATAGTCAATCCATTCTGGAGCCACTCGTTTGTATTATCCTCCAGCCGGCACTCCGTCCTAGCTGACTGGAAGGCCGGCTGGACCTTCTTCGCCTGAGCCGCTAGCCTCGCCAACCTCCCAGATGGGCCTTCCCGGCCCTCTTCAACCTCCACCGTATTGTGGATTAATTTCAGGAAGGCATGGAAGGCCCGAACCATATTTCTAAATTCGGGGTCCCCCGCTGGCCGCCTTGCCTCCTCCTGCTGCCCCCTTTCTTCATTCCCCCTCTTCTTCCTTGACTCACGATCCCCCGCTGGTGTCCTCTCACTCGTACCCCCCTGCCTCCTCCTTTCCGTAGCACCCCTCCTACTTCTCCACCACCTCTCGTCTTTCGGCTCGCTCCTTCTCCTACTGCTCGCCCGTCCTCTTCCGCTCGTCTCTCTTCTTTCTTCCACCCTTCTTCTCTCCCTCTCTCTTCTCTCACTCTCTTCCACTCCTCTCCTCTCGGTACCTCTCTTCCACTTCTCTTCCATGTCTCCTTTCTCTCACAAATCCTCGCTGCTCCCCTCTTGCACCTCTCCTTTCATCCCTTCGTCTCCACTCCATCCATTCTCTTCCTCTCCGCCTCCAATCGTCCCTTCTTCCTCTCTCTCTTCCTCTTCCCATATTTTTTTCACGCTTTCGAAGTCCTTCTTCCCTAAGGACATAAAGACCTATAATTATACGTCCTTACTCCATCATACCTTATCCTGCACTGTGTAAAAAAAACCCGGTCCCCAATATCCACTGAATGGATACGCCCCGGTATGTCATGTCCGATGGCTCTGGCTAGGTTAGGTTTTTTGAGGATATTACAACAGCCCATCCCCCTCCTGGTTTTTCAAAAGGGTTCCGGGACTGAGGATATGCACTGGCCGACGCTTGTCTGACTACCTGTCGGGCTCAACTTCAGGACTTATAATGGGAGATCCCTGCCTCCCCTGTGGGTATCCAATCACCAAGCTTTTGTGATTCTACCATTGGACCAAGTAGAGACCCCATTACACTTGGGGAAGAGTCTCACTTGATCCCATAGTTTCTATCTGACTCAGATAAAGGAACCACTATGGGTCACTACCAGTGTTGGGGAAGTTACTTTTAAAAAGTAGTGTTTGCTCGTTACTCGTTACTTTTAAAAAAAGTAATCCGTTACTTTAGTTAGTTACCCCGTTTGGAAAGTAACTTTTTACGTTACTCGTTACTTTTACGTTACTTTTATGTTGCTTGACTCTGGGCAGAACCCAATATCTGTTCCTAAATATGTAGACATAAAGTTATACAATGGAGGACATAACAGGTAATTATTTTGTGCTCTTTATTATAAAAAAATAGTACCAATTTCGAAAGAAAAAAAGTCCTTCTCATTGGCGCTGCTGTGTGCGGCAACTTTTATTCTCAGCCGGCTCTGCATCATGGGGTAGAGTGCGACACTCCGCGATGAGCAGCTCGCCCGCGTCACTTCTCTCCGCTCTGCTCCCCCTATCCACCGAACTTTAAATTTCGGCAACAGCCAATAAAGCGCTCCTGCTCTCTAACACCGGTGCGAATCGCGTCTTGATAGCATAGGACAAAATGATATAGAAGATTTATAGAAGCTTAGTTTTCAGACATACGACTCACTCTATCAAGGGAGTAGGAGAAAAAAAGAGATTTTGAGAGAAAAATATATATTTTGTTTAAAAGTACACATATTCAAGCTTTCTATATATTTCTCAGGTCTGTGAGACAAGTATAGCTTATCTGAGTTTCGGTTCATTTTATGGAGACGAGCTCAGTTCACGCGCTGGTGCCGTCATGATTATTTTGCATGCTATATAATTCAGGCAATTAATTGGTTGGTAAAACATTGATTAAAATTAAGATAAAATTAATACAAAACGAAATTCGTTTTAAAGAAAGTCTTTCTACAAGAACAAACTTAATAAAGTGGTCTAAATCATGTCTGCCCCCTCCATTTATCTCCCGATATATTGCACAAAATTATGATCTTACCCATGCTTTTCACTTTTCATATAATCAACATAGATTAAATTATTTATTTATTTATTTATTTATTTATTTATTTTATTTAAACATAAATATAAAAACATTGATTAAAATTAAGATACAATTATTACAAAACGAAATTCACTTTAAATACAGGTTTTCTACAAAAACAAACTTAATAAAGTGGTCAAAATCATGTCTCCACACAAAATTTTTCTTTTATTTAATTTAAACATAAATATGAAACTAATTTGTTTTCTTCAGTTCTCAACAGTTCTCTTCTCTCAAGCGCGCAGCTGAGGCAGTGTCGCCGTCAAATATATCCATGGGAAAAGTAACGTTGCGCCGAATTGAAAAAGGAACTACGTTTCGTTACCAAATTTTTAGTAGTAACGCGTTACACTACTTTTTACCCGAAAAAGTAGTTACGTTACTGTAACGCGTTACACACAACACTGGTCACTACTGAGTCAATATGGGTAATTAATTTAGAGCAAAAAATAGATAGATGCTACCTCAGAAAAAATATTTCTGTATACTAACCACAAACCTTCTTTTTGGTTAGGGCAGAACAATAGTAATGAGTATACGCCTAAGTCTAAATTTGACAAGGCCAAACTGAACTCTCCACATGAATCCACTTATGGTCAAGTTTAAAGCCCCCCTTGGTACAAGCTCCAACTTCCTGCTCCCTCTAAAACCATGTGAGAGGGAAATATTCAAGACACTCTCGTCAGTGATGTACATCAGGCTCCTTGGGTGTTTCGGCTCTTTAAACACCAGACACCCTCCTCTGAGGCGGCCTATCCTGGATGATCAGTCCAGGACGAATGTCTCATAGCCAATTTCTAATCGAACTAGACCAGATCCTCAAAAAACCTGTGGTTGGGTTCTGGTTACAGAATTTTACCGAGATTGAAACTAACCACTCTTTTCCTTTTCCATTACAGGACAACTACTGGCCGTGCTGATTCCCAAATTGGAACTACCAGGTAAGAACATAGATAATTTCTCCTGAAACTAACTGCTCTTTCCTTTTCCATTACAGGACCACTGCTGGCCGTGCCGATCTCCAAATCGGAACTATCAGGTAAGAACATGGGTAATTTTCTCCTGAAACTAACCACTCTTCCCTTTCCCATTCCAGGACAACCGCTGGCCGTGCCAGTCTCTCAACCTGGTCAAAAGCAGACTCACAATGAGGCGGACGTCCAAACAGGCGGATGCGGAGCTTTAAGCTTCTACCAGCCCTTCGCCCTAAGAGCCAAGACCAACCAAACCGACATCATCCCATTACAGGACAACCACTGGCAGTATTGGCTCCTGGATTGGAGTTTCCAGGTAAGAGAACAAGCCCCTTCATTGACTTTAATCCTCCTTATCTCACAGGACTACTTTTTCGCCGCTATTTCTAGGCTGACTGGAACTTCCAGGTAGGCAAAACATTCGTCCTAACTCTCTTTCCCCAAGCTCTTCACCCAGTCAAAAAAGAAAACTCACAATGAGGCGGACGTCGAGACTGGCGGATGCCGGAGCATCAAGCTTCTACCAGTTCTTCGCCCTAAGAGACAGGACTAACCAAACCGACATCAGCCCATTACAGGACAACCGCTGGCAGCCTTGACTCCTGAATTGGAGTTTCCAGGTAAAAGATCTCGTCCCTCTACCATAACTGGAAACGATGCCACAGTCAGTGTGTAAGTATGTTGTTGCAGGATGTGCTGTTGCATGGAGGGCGCTAACCACCCATAGAAGATTGGGCACCATTTAAGACCTGTTCGCCCCAGTTCACCTTCCCTGTGTGCTTTGTCCGAGTGGACTCAGGGAGGTTGGATACTTACCGCCCGCCCAAGCAACCCTTCGTTAACACCGCAAGGTATCCAGGTTACTTGAGAAAACCCTGCGAGAAATGGTCTGCTTCTGGGGCCCTTTGTCAGCCTTGCTGACTTAACTCAGGAAATCCTGCCCGAGAAGTCCCTAAATAGCAACCAGTTGCCACCAGGTTCCTCCCACCGGCAGGATCCCATGCACCCTACATCGAGGTTCAAGGATTGGCGAATGTACAAGCTTCTACCAACCTCTTCCCCCGAGAGAGTGAAGGGAAAAACAGCTGGATAGATCAAAATCCTTACCATAAGGATGAAATCCATCAATCGCTGATACCACCAGATGGCGCATCTCTGATATCTACCTCTCTGATATGGTTACCTCGACCGTGGTAACTTCTAAAGATTATATATTATTCCCAGTTCTTGCTCAAAACTGATTTAATTCGATCATCCTTGTCAAAAAATGAGAATAAACCGCTCCCCTTATTTTAAAAAAAAACTCCTTATGGAAGAACCACTTCTCCCTTCTCAAGTTAGCGAAAAACTTTTTTTTTCAAAAAAAAAACGCTCTTTTTCAAAAAACTTTATTTTTTTATTTTTATTTTTTTTAAGGTTATACAATTACAACAACATTTAAAATTGTAACAATATTTCCAGTGTAATCTTTCTTTGTATTCGCGATTCATATTAAAACAGTATTTTTGCCAGCTGTAGTAGCTCCACAACAGCACGCATCTGTGCGTTCATTCATTCCGATTAGAACAAAGCAAACAGAACTGACCTATTCCTCAGCGGGATCCGTTTGCTCCTCGAAATGATACTTCCAGAACTTCTGAGGTAAATTTTTGCAGGATTATTATTAAGATAGTATTATTCCTCACAGCATCGTAAAGTACATAAGTCTGAAAGTGAACTCGCGGTGTGTGTTATCCAGCTGATGTGGGCGTTTCACAGGTTTGTTTGGATCGCCTCACATTTGCGTTTGAATAGCGCGCGCTCTCCATGGGCGGAGCACATTAAAACTTAATTAGCTGAGATGAGAATGACTGACATCTCTCTCTTTGCATACATGTTACATAAACTGTGAATATTTTATTTAAAAAAAATAATTCATTTAAAAGAAGAGAATTCAAGCTTCATGCCTGTGTGTCTGTATGCCTGTTTGACTGAGTATTCGCTGAGTTATGGTTCATTTTCGGACGCGTTTCAGAATGGACTACACTGACAGAGAGGAGGCAGAACTCGCTTCGTGTTTATTTTTCTTTATTTGGCAAAAAGCACAACACTTTGTTTTTATTGTGAGTATACAAAAAAATAATACACATTAAACAGAATCGATTGATGTATGAAACTCCAGTGGAAAATCAAAGTCAACCGAGTATTTATGAGTTTCTTTTACACTGCTAAAAAAAAGCGAGCTGGTATCGCCGGCGATACCGCCGACCTCAGGGGGTTAAAAAAAAACATACTAAATGGTGTTTTCTGAAATTCAAAAAAGGCCAAACGTTTTCTGTGATTGGTAGGTTTAGTGAGAGAGTGTGAGTCCAAAAGTGAGTTTTGTTTCTACCCCTGCCATTCCCACACAAGGTTGCAATTCTTAAATGTGCTCTAACAAAGCTAAAGAGGAAATATTAACTATATAAGTTGTTTATATTGCTTGTAATTGGGATGAAGTAAACATCTGTTGAGTATTTTAACATAAATTGTTTGATTATGTTGAATTAGAAACACAAAAATGCAGTGGGTCCACCAGACCCACAAACACTGGGTGAATAACATAAAAGTGAAGACAAACCAATTTATCACAAAAGCAAAAGAACAAACCCATGTTAAAAAGGTTTTAAAGCAAAGATACTGTGTTTTTTAAGTTTTAAAAGTTTAAACTGACCACACTGGAAATGCTAAAGGGACAGGCCTTGATTTGATGCATAGTTAGGTTATTTTAACCCTCTAAGCGCCAAAGTCGCAAAATTGCGACAAGACGTCATACTTAATAAAACAGGCTGTAGATCCTAATATGGTTTAATATCTCATTTGTATTCCCTACCACTAGATGGCAGACATGTAATACTTCGATTCAAGACCAAAATGACGTCATGTTCCTATTCAAAGTGTTGGAGAAAACAGCAGAGCAAGTGAGCGATCGTGTCATTGATGCAGAAGCAGTTCAGTTCAGAACGTCTGAGTAAATTGTGAGATTTGTGAGAGAAAATGGCTAATAAAAACTTGTACCGTGGTCCGTGAGGATGTGTTCAAATGTTATTCGCCGATTCTGACTCTGAAGAGGAATATTTGCCTTTCGGAAATGACGATCGGCCGTCTAATGATCGCGCTTCTCCTGGTACATCTTTGCCGCGCAATGGTGCCGCGTGCGCATCTCCCGGTACATATTTGCCGCGCGCGCATCTTCCGGTACATCTTTGCCGTGCAATGGTGCCGCCGTGCAAGGTGCGAGTGTTCACGAAGCACAAACAGATCATTTTGACCATTTGCCCAACGGGGATGGGGGTGGCAGGGGTGGACGTAAGCTTAGTGTACTCTTTTCCTGATCATTTGGAATGAGGATAAAAAGACAAAAAAACAAACAAAAAAAAGCCCACTCCATATATATTTTTTCCTGAATATTACTGATGAACTGATTCAAAAGTAGGCTACTGTTCACATGTGTTTTACTACTAAAGTATTGTAATATAGTAATAATTTAGTACTTTCTCCAATTTTATTGTTGGTTTCCTCTTATGTAAATAAATTCCAACATCAATTCAATATCTACTATTTCCTGAATATTACTGATGAGCTGATCAAAAAGTAGGCTACTGTTCACATGCGTTTTACTATATAGTATAGTAATATTTTAGTACTTTCTCCTGTTATTGTTGGTTTCCTCTTATCTCATCATTTGGAATGAGGATAAATAAAAATAAAACATGCAAATAATTTCAAACATCAGTTCAATATCTACTATTTCCTGAATATTATGAAATTCAAGAGGGCCGCCCCCCTGATGACGTCATAATATGCAAATTAGATTAGTATATTTACACCCCACATAAACTTTCAGTCATCCCCAACATTTTTCTAATGTACATTAGATCTCTATATTTAAGCCCTTTCAAGCCACAAGTTTTTGAAATTTTGATGTCAAAATCCAGCATTTTTTCACAAAAAAAAAACTTGGCGCCTAAAGGGTTAAATCATTGTTTTTTTTTATCATATCTCATTCTTTCAAATCATTGTTTGTATGATTTATTTTATATCCTCTCATTTTCTATTAAAGGTCTGCTGATCGCAATGTGGTTTACTGTTTGGTTTGCCAAAAGCCGCAGGACAACCTTTCTGTTCACCTGACCAGGGTGTGCATGAAAAACAGCACACCAGAAGAAAGGAAAGCCGAGCTCCAGAAAGCAAAGGATTCACAAAGAGAGTGGGTCCGCCACAAAAGATGCTGGGACTACAACCAGCTCTGTCTGCTCTTGCCAGACCCATGCGCTCGACTTGCCATGGTAAAGGAGCTTCTTCGCCGTGGTTTTTTTGTGACCAACCAGCCCAAGGAGTCTGAAATGGACCTAGAATATATTTTATTGTTCTACATCGAAGATTCTTTCACAACTTGGGTTTTATTCTTCAATAGTATTTGTTACATTTGATCCAAACAGACAGCTCGTTCAGAAGGATCTGTGCATTCAAGATTGCCAGACAATTTTAAGGCTGGCTAAGTCTGACGTCCTGAGGATCCAGAGGGACCTGGAAATGAACAAAGAGGGCCCAAGCACGGACAAGACCTTATACCGCTATTTTTGTGAAGCGCTCTTGGTATTCAGACACATGCAGTGTCCACGAGCTGTGGAAGCCTTAACGGTAAGTGAATCTATTTTAGTTTATACTTGTGATATACTGTAATATTTGCACATGTATGCATTAGTAAGTAAAACATTTTCAATGTTTTCCAGGACGAAGAGTGGGTCAACCGAACCGAGCTGGGTGAAAGGGTTGTGGTCGGTGTGCAGGGGGACAAAGCATCAAGCATGCAGATCGCTCTAACCAAAGAGGAGCAAGCTGTAAGTTTTGTTATGATGCTAACAGTAGATTTCTCATCACCAGGGTTTTACATTTAATAACTCATTGGTCTTTTTTTTCTTTTCTTTTTTTAGTTCTTGGAGCTGTACTTTGTTAAGGTCAGGCCCGAGAACCTACAGCCACAAAAAAACTGCAAAAGTTTTTTTGTTACATCGGACGGCGAGGCAGTTCACTGCATCTCACGCGACATGAACCGGCTCCATGAATTGTAAGTACCTGCACAGATTCATTTGCATGTGTGTGAATGGATCCACATTTTGTCAGTCACACCACAATTAACATTTCATTTTCTTTCTGCAGGTATAAGATGGCCCCTTTCACCAGTGTGTGAGGAGGGCAGTTGAAACAGCTGCCAAGGACCTCCCAGGGCAACAAAAGGGGGCTCTTCTCAATTACCTGGCCCTCAGCGCTGGTGCGGCACAGCCTCAGGATGTCGTGGACGCAGCTCTGCTGCTGGAATCATTGGCCAGGTATGTCTCTTCATCCAACCAGGAAATAACTCATCACAAACTATTTGCACAGCAGATTAGCAAGTTTTCATTCATATTTTTTTTTGCACATTATAAACCTTGTATTCCTCACTTACAAAGCGGGTCTGCGGACAAGACATCTGGCGCTGCTGAAGGACATCAGAGAGATTTTGGGGCATTCATGAATATATTTCCGGTTACACTGGAGGGTCTGGCGCCATGCAAAAAGAAAAGAATGGAATACGGTTTTCCAGACGACCATATATATTATGATAAATGGAGGGCCTCCCAGTACACCAAGAGAGAGAAACATCTGCTGTGTAAGTCTCTGAATCCATCATTATAGCATCGACACGCATTGACTCAACACAAACTAGGCCATTTATTTACAGTGACAAGTGAGTCACATGAGTAAAGTAATTTCATTCTGTCTTTCAGCATACTTCACACTCCGAAAGCCTTCTGCGGCAAAGGTGGCACGGCTTATCTCACAGGAGGGCTGGACGGTGAACTGCCCGAAGCCGGACGACATTGGAGACCAGCCCCAAAGCAAACGGTGGAAGATGACAGCTTTGTCATTCAGTGCGTGTCAGCGGCTGAAGGGAGGGCCATTGTGGAGAGCCATCAGGACGAGCCTGGTTACGTCTTCTTTTTTAAAGCTGGACAAAGAGATCTGTGTATAGATGCACAAACCTTTCCCTGCGAGTGCCACCCTCATATGAACACTTTTGGCAGAAGAATTAATTAATTCTCGCAAGATGCCCAACATCAAACCGTTCCATTGCAGAATGAAGATTAATGGGGAGGACAAGGAAGTAATATTATTTAAAGCACTGAAAGACATCAGTGTTGGCACGCAGCTGAAATTTGACTATGGAGTCAAGAGAAGTTCTTACCGGGGAGAGGGCCTGAGTCTTGAATGGCTCGACGAATAGTCCAGTTCCAATTGTGGTTTTGTGGTTGAGATTTTATTTTTAAACGTATCTTTTCTACCACACAGTTTTTTTAATCACTTATTTAATAATTATATTCATTATTTGTTTAAGTTTTTTGATATTTATGTTTATTGTGAATAGTTTTGTACAGTTCTATTTTCTTCTAATTCATAATAAAATTTGTTGTCATGAAAAAAGTTGTCAAGTTTAATTACTTGTCTTACTGTCCATGGACAGCACACTTATGGGTCATTTTTCAGAATTACATTGATTTTATGAGGTGAAACATGTACACAACAACACAGGGAACACAACACAACAGACTGATGTACATTTCGGCTATTAATTATGCAAAATTAGCATCAAATTCAACTGTCCACAGACAGCATACAGGGACCTTGTTGAATAGGTTACAGCTGGGATGCTGATTTTGACTTAGAAATTGTATTTAAAATTTCAATCTATTTAAAGTATTTTCTGTCTGTGCCCAATACTCACAAATGTTGTCCCAAGTGTAACATGTTCTGTGGAGTAGTGGTCACTGTGTGTACTTTATTTTGGTTTGGGCTCTTTGATCATGAGCACACAGGTTCTAACCCAGCTGGGAGCACGTTACACCCTGATGTTATGGATGATTTCTTCATCTGGTCTCCATCTATACTGTAAGCACACAGTACATATGGGAAGATACAAAACGAGAAGAGAAGACCATAATGATATATACAATGTTTATTAAAAAAAAAAATAATACAATAAAATACTATACTATTCTATACTATATTATTATAATATTTCCATTACTTCATCAAACTCCTGCGGAGGAGGAAGAACTGGCAAAGGGGGTGGCGGAGGAGGAGGAGGAAGAGGATCTCCCTCTTCAGAAGAAGAAGGGTGCTCACTGTCCTGCAAAATAACATAATTCAAAAGCTGTCCAACTGGACATCATACAATAATCTCTGTCTAAAAACAGATGCACTGTTTATTGACAAGTGTACTCAACTTACAGTGCGGCTAATAAGCACGGTTGTTGCCTGTGGGAAGAAAAAAAACATTGAAAAAAACAAAATAAAAAAACAATGAAATGTGAATTATTCACATTTTGGTTTATGAAGTGTCTTATTTCTACTCACAACATCGCTTATTTCTAGTCCGGATGTTACCACGCCTCTGTCACTCATTTTGTCCTCGCAAAAACACTGAAAAAAATAATAAGAAAAAAATCAAAGAATGAAAGTAAGTCACTATGTAATGCATGTACAATCACTGCTCTGTGTCTTACTTGAAAGTATACTTGAGACTGCATTAAACAGTGACTTACTTCAAAATTGAATAGAGGTCGTGAACGTATCATTTAGAGTAAGTGTCACGACCTCCCCGTCTAGGGTTAGGGATGCCGATGACAAACAAAAGCATCAATTAAATTGATACTTCTATCCCTTCTCCTGTCCCAGCTCACAGACAGATACTACAGAACGAAATAGCATCAAAAAGTAAGTTTTTATTAACATAAGAATAAATAACAGGAAGCATAAATCTTCAGGAGGGGTTCAAGCCAAAATAACAAACAAAAATGGTTTTAACTAAAGGGAATTAAATATAATTTACCTAGCAAAAGAAAACCCCCAAAGAAAATACAAAGAAACTTCCCTTTCTCCCTAACTGACCATAAACAGGAGAAAATTACTCAAGAAAACAATAATGGCAACCTCCTCCCTACGGCTTCCAAAAGAAACTAATTAAACATCAATAATGAGATAAATCAATAACAGCTTAAGTAAACAGGAAAATATAAATAAAATATAATACCAGAAAAAAAGAAACTTATGATATCAACATAACAAGACAGTTGTCCTCATCTTTCGACGGTGATTACCCCACACAGGGAACCCTCACGGAACGAAACTCAAACATTTAGAATTCCAACAATAAACTAAATGTCTGGGGCAGGAGATGAGGGACAGAACGACAGCTGAACCCAATCAAGCCTGCTCAGAAGGAGAGGGAGGGAGAGAGAGAGACAACGAACTTCACAATAACAAATAACATCACAAAATCAAATAAATAATAAAGAAAATAACACATTACGTCCTGGGACGTAACAGTAAGAGACTATTTTTTACTTGAAATTATAACTCTACCCCCTCCTTTAAATTTTGAAGTTAGTGTACATGCCATACATAGTGGCTTACTTCAAGTTATATTCAAATTGACATAGCTTCTGCAAGCAACTCCCTCATTCTCTCAGTACTGAGTTCAGCTTTGTTGGATGCAGACATCATTGGGATTTTTCTCTTCAAACTTTTATTCTAGATTGATCCTCAACAAAAATGCCTGTTTCAAATTGCCCGATTTGTACGCGAATGTATTCCCGGCTGAGCCAGCATCTTCAAGTATTTCACAATGTCGAGAACAAAGATGAGCGAAAGCTTTTGCTTTCTTTGGAGTCCGGCCGTGTCAATGTGAGGAATTTGTGTATGTCCGGTTGCTGGCTGTGGAACATCAACTACAAGGATTGACCGGCACCTCAAGTCACACACGGAGCTGTCGACAGATGCAAAGGACAATGCACTCAAGCTATGCAAAAGAAAGAAAGTTTTGGCACAACTTGCAGCACTTAGGGCCACTGAACCAAAGGTACCACTTGTCAGCACCCTGGACTTGCTGCCTGAGTTAGAGGATGCCGAAATTCCCTTTGCAACCCTGGATGTAAAGAGAAGGTAGAGAGGTTGAAGATAGAAAATAGCCGGTTGAACATGAAGGTGGACACGCTGACCACCGCCCTGCATGACGTGACCCGCCGGTACTGCAGGTTGCAGAAGAGGTCAGCATCTATGTCTTCTGGAACGTTAAGCAAGACGACGAGAAGACTGCTCTCTTCCCTCGGGTCTGCAGGTGACCCTCTTTCAAACACTGAGGCTTCCACCCTGCCGTTGGGCTCCAGTGATTTGGAGCCCTCCACCAGCCAGCAGCCACCCGACTTTCAGGAGCCTGAGAGCCCCACTGATCATGGGTTGACACTGAGTGAGTACACTTGCATTGTTTTAACTTGATGTTTTCTGAAATGTCATTGTCAGTGTGTTGACTGACAATTGGCTCTCCTCATTATTCTTTGTGCACAGAAACCATCATGGAGGAGTTCAGGGCCAACCAGCTTGGACCAGACCCTTCATCAAAACATACTGAAAATGTGAATGCAAAAATGTCTCGCATTAGAAAGTTCCTGAGATACATGGCAGAGGGGAAGTCAAGGCTGAGCACCCTTTGCTTTTTAAATGAGACTAGCTGGATTCACGCGTAAGTCATTTTCTTATTATGTGGCTCTTGTAATGACGTTTTTAGAAAAAAAATCTAATAATATAAACAAGTGTTTAATGCAGTGATTGTACATGCATTACATAGTGACTTACTTTAAATTATACATTCAGGGTCTCTAGTATATTTTGAAGTAAGACAGTGTTTAATGCAGTAATTGTACATGCATTACATAGCGACTTACTTTAAATTATACATTCAGGTCTCTAGTATATTTTGAAGTAAGTCACTATGTAATGCATGTGCAATTTCTGCATTAAATTATACATTCAGGTCTCTAGTATATTTTGAAGTAAGACAGTGTTTTATGCAGAAATTGCACATGCATTACATAGCGACTTACTTTAAACACGGTCTTACTTCAAAATATACTAGATACCTGAATGTATAATTTAAAGTAAGTCGCTAAGTAATGCATGTGCAATTTCTACATTAAACAGTGTCTTACTTCAAAATATACTAGAGACCTGAATGTATAATTTAATGCAGAAATTGCACATGCATTACATAGTGACTTACTTCAAAATATACTAGAGACCTGAATGTATAATTTAATGCAGAAATTGCATATGCATTACATGGTGATCTTACTTCAAAATATTATTGAGACACAAATGTATAATTTAAAGTAAGACACTGTTTGCCTCACTGAATGTTGTCCAACCTGTTGAAACAGATGTGTGTTGCTTGTTTGTTTGTGTGCAGGTGGATCAGCTCCCTGCGCAAGGCCCACATGAAAGAGACAACCATCGACTACTATGTGCAGAACGTGTCTCAGTTCATCACTTTTATCAGTGAAACTCCTCCACCTTCCTGCCGTTTTCCCCCCCATTTAACTCATTGTACTGACATATTGTAAAATGCATAAGAAATGTTCAACATGAACCCTGAGATTGTGCTCTGTGTTGTTTATAGACAAAAATAAAGAAGTGTGAAGTCCGCACACTGACGTTAACTGCTTCCAAATGGATTTTATTAAACAAGGCAACGTTTCGATCCTCAGGTCTTCATCAGGCACAATATCAATGTGACGTAAAAACAACCTTAAATAGACACAGGTCATCACCCTAATTGGGCACACACACACAGAAACATGTAACAAGTACAGGTCATGTGACAAGTACAGATCATGTAAAAAAATTTTTTATAATAATAAAAAAGTATTAAATCTATTCACTAAGGGGATAGTGTCAAAAAATAAATAATTAAATACATGATTAAGTCTATTCACTAAAGGAATAGTGAAGAAAAAAAAAAGGGAAATTAGTGTCAACAGATAAGATAATTAAGGCTTAATATCAAAATCCTCATTCAACCCTGACGGTGACAAAGTATTTAAGGTGTAGATCCAAAAACATTCCCTTTGTAATAATTTCTTCTCATAATCTCCTCCTCTTGAAGGTTTTATGACCTTTTCTATACCGATATATTGCAAAACGCTGACATTATGACCTACTTGTCAAAAATGAGACGCTATAGGACTACGCATATCTCCAGTCCTAATGTTGCTACGATGTTCACTAATGCGAGTACGCAATTGTCTGGACATTTTACCCACGTATGCAAGACCACAAGGACAACGGATTAAATAAATCACATGAGTAGAAGCACAGGTAATAGTACCCCGTATCGCAATATTACGACCAGTGCGTGGATGACTAAAAGATTTACATTTGTGTGTAAAAGCACACTGGGCGCAATTACCACACCTGTAATTACCTGGAGGAAGAGTAGGAATGCATTGTTTTATACGTGAAGGATATTCAGATTTTACAAGCAAGTCACAAAGATTGTTTTGACGTTTAAAAACTAGTTTCGGACCATTTTTAAAGACACCTGATAATTTAGGATCACTTGAAATAATATGCCAATGATTATTTAAGACTCTGCGAAACTCTGCACCTAATGCGGAATACTTCGTAGTACAAATGGGAGCATTAAAAAATTGTGTTTTATTATCATGCTTTGTTCGTAAACACTGCATTTGAGATGTCTCGTCGAATTTCTTTTGGGCATTTTCAATCCATTCTTTTCGGTACCACGATTCAAAAATCTTTTTGTTAAATCAGTGGATTGTTGAGTGTAAGATTCATCTGTGCTGCAAACTCTACACACACGCTTAAATTGACTGATAGGTAAACTCCTAATTAAAGGTCTAGGATGGAAACTATCGCCTCTTAAAATAGTATTACGATCCGTTGGTTTTCGATACAGATCGGTATGGAGTTTCCGGTCACATATGTACACACGAACATCAAGAAAACTAATGCTTATTGGATCACATTCCATAGTGAAATTCACATGCTCAGTCCTTGAGTTAAGATAATCCAAAAACATCAACATCTCTGCAGGTGTAGCCTTAGTGATCATAAAAATATCATTAATATACCGCTTGTAAAGCAAAATCTTGGGGAAAAAAAGAGAATTTGACTCATTTAAAATTAAGTAATTTTCAAAAACTCCCATATACAAGCAAGCTTAATTAGGTGCCGTTTTACTACCCATTGTAGTACCTTTCACTTGTAAATAAAAATCATCTTGAAAACGAAAAAAATTGTTAGTCAAGACAATATTAGTTAAATCCAATAAACATGCTGTGCTGGGTTTTTCATCCACATATCTTTGTGTTAAGAAATGTTCTAGAGCAAGTAAACCTTCAGTGTGAGGGATATTGGTATATAAACTCTGAACATCAAAAGTAGCAAGAAGCACATCATCAACAGAAAAGTCAACACTATATAATGATTCAATAAAATCCATAGAATCTCTTACATAAGATGACAACCTAGGTACAAATGATTTGATATAAAAGTCCACATAAGAAGAAATGTTCTCAGTGAGACTACCAATACCGCTCACAATAGGACGACCTTTGTAGGGGGTATCTAGTCCTTTGTGAACCTTAGGCAAGGTGTATATGATGGGTGTAATTGGAAAATCTACTTTGAGAAAATCGTATTCATTTTTACTGAACTCACCGTTTTCAAAATGTGACAATAACTTAGAATGAATACACGCTTTCATTTTATTAGTAGGGTCAGCAGGTAAGGCTTCATAAAAAACATGATCATTCAATTGTCTGCGAATTTCTTTTTCATAATCTGATGCTCGTTGAAGTACAATCGCTCCACCCTTATCTGCAGGACGCACTATCACAGTATTGTCTTTGCTAAGATCAAATAAAGCATCCCTCTCCATTTTCGACAAGTTATTGTAGACTTTATATTGCCTTTTGTTCTTAACCCTTGTGCATTGTTCAAATTTACAACCTTTCGTTATGTTCGTGGCTGAAAACAGCCACTACTTTAAACTGCTTTAAAAATGTATCAGATACATATTTTTTTCAAATTTTTTTGCATAAATCTATTAATCAACCTCAGTCCTGCTCAAAAATACTAAATGTAAAAAAAAAATTCAGGATTTTAACTCTTTAATTGCCAAATTCGTAAATAAATGTCACTGATTTGGGAAAAAAAACACACACAAAATGACTCATTTTCAATATAAAATGTGATTGTGGACTGGATTTTTTTTTTTACCTTTTATCACAGTCTTGGACATGTCAAAGATTAGAAACAACATTTACTGTTCGTGGCTGTTTTTGCCCCATTGACTTCCATTATAACCACATTTTTTTGATTGCAAAGCCATGACACCATATAATCATGCATTTTTGATTGTTGGTGGTTTTCCCTGTTGGGAAGAGGTAAAATTTGTCATTTAGGTGGCACCATTAACCCTTTAGATAGGCCTGTGCAAAAAAAAAGCTTAGTTTCTGGCTTTTACATGGAGTTATATGGAGTTTATAAGGAGTATAATAGCATAATAAAGTGTCTGTGTGTGTGTGTGTGTGTGTGTGTGTGTGTGTGTGTGTGTGTGTGTGTGTGTGTGTGTGTGTGTGTTACCCAGTTTCTTGGGTTTAAACTAAAGCAGAACGGGAAGCTAGACATCAGGGCAGCCGGATTTGGAGTGCGCTCCGACTGGCTAGATTTAAACGATCTCTGCTGCCGTACAGGAATACAGCTGTCCTGGCTGGGACCCGACGGAGAAGGAGTTGTTCTCAACGATAACATAATCACTAATCCGCTGGTTTCCACCCTGGCGATCCTCAATAACGACAGTACACCTCACCAGCTACAGATTAAACATGCAAGAGCCTCAATTCTTCATCTCAGACAGACCCAAAACGGACAGCACTGGATGGGTCTCAGATTACAAGGAAAACTTGCATTACTCCAATTTGCCGACCATTCAGTGTCTCATTCAGTCCTGACAAACCCCTCAATTTCAGATGACATTCTGATATTCATGGTTAAAGCAAGATTACAGTGTCTACCAACGAAGTACAATTTGGCAATATGGTATCCATCAAAGCATGAACCCTCTTGTATATTACACCCAACTCAGCAGGAAAATGAAACGGTTGCTCACGTACTAAACGGATGCTACAACTATAAAGGACTTTATGTGGCTAGACATGACCGTCTGGTTGATTTGGTTGCAAAGGACTTGGAAAAGGTAATCAGTGGACATGATAATAAGATCTACAAGCATAGCACTGTACGAATTAACTGGTTTCACCATAACATTTTTGACAGTGACTATTTTAAAAACATTCCAAATACTCCTGACATTGTAATTGTAAATGAGGCTATGAAATCTGTGTGTGTCTTTGAGGTGGGCTGCTGTTTTGATCTGTATATGGATACTTGCTACTATTCCAAATTATTGAAATATCAACCCCTGGTAGATCTTATTTTCCATCTTGGATACAACTGCAGACTAATAATTCTGGTATTCGGAAGTTTGGGCCATGTCCATAAGAGCGTGATTAGGGGGATGCAGTTAGGGGGACTGCAAAAAAAGGAGGCAAAAAGGCTTGCAAAATTCTGCTCTGTTTCAGCCTCGATTGGGAGCATGCATATATGGAGACGGAGATGTTTTGTTTATCCTTAGTGCTTTGAGAATCTTATATAGAAGGACTTGTACAAGTTTGTGAGCCATGAAATTGATGATCTGTCACAGTGTCAAAGACTCTTCCCAGAGTATTTGGATCTTGTTTTCTTTGTAATGTCTTTCAGATCCAAATAAAAGTATTCAAATGTGTGAACTCACCTTGATGCATCTGAGAAAATCAAAATATGCACCTCAGCTCTCAGAACTACATGGAGTAAACAAAAACAAAGTAAGTGTATTTATGCATCTGCTCCCTTTTGATGGTGAGAAATGCAGACTAAACAAAAACAAAGCAAGTGGATTTAAACGCGTGCATGCAAGCCTGCTGGTCATTTGATGGTGAGAAGAGCAGCAAGCAACATGAGAAAGGGCTTGACTTGTAGTGAAGTTTTAGAGATGATTATGCAGCCTAACCCTTCCAGCGAGCTGCACGATGTATCGTCTTCTCCCTCCTCTGACACCACAGACACAGGAGAGTCAGATCCTGATTTGGATGTGGCACCCTCATCATCCTCTCTAGCTTCCACTGAAGGCGAGGAGGATTCGGAGGATTCGGAGGATCCTGGATCTGGGTGGATTGGTAGAAACGGCGAAGTGTGGTTTTCCACCAACGCGGAGACAACTCCCTTTCTTCAGCCTGCCAGAGGCGTGACTCCAGGGCCGACGCGCTGTGCCATCACAAGGCATAGTCATACATGTTTGTATGACTGTACAAACATGTATGTGTTGATTCAAGTCATGCTGACAATGAGGTCAATCATCTCCTCCGTAAAAAACAGATTGAACACGGAATCCATGTTCTGGACCCTTGCGAAGGCATAGCACGTCGGCCCTGGAGTCACTCCTCTGGCAGGCTGAAGAAAGGGAGTTGTCTCCGCGTTGGTGGAAAACCACACTTCGCCGTTTCTACCAATCCACCCAGATCCAGGATCCTCCGAATCCTCCTCGCCTTCAGTGGAATAGTAGATATGTATTGAAGCGTGCGTCGAGTGAAGACAATGGGGTGTGTGCACGAGCCACACGAGAAAACACTGCATCTGCGCCACTGATCGCCGCGGCAACGAGCACTTTAATAACTTGATTTAAAAAAAACACATTTCAGCTAGTATCTTATTTAAAAAACGAACGAAATGAATGCTATAGCCTACTAATAGCCTACTCATACTATAGCCTATATATCACATAGCACATCCTGTTTTTGATTTGAACATTGTCTAGAGTTTATCTTATTTTTTATTCAGTGTACACTAGAGTTGCCTATACAGTTTTATCGGTAGATGTTAAGAGACATTTATTTATATATTACCTGCAAACTTTATTTATTTATTTTTTTCTTTGATGGCACATTTTCCTGGCCTTTCTGCTCCACCCGTGCTTACAGCTTTACAGGGGGTATGGCTTATCTAAATGAGATGTAAATGAGCCCTATTGTCACTCCCAGCAGGAGAAAGGTGAGAATCTTCAGATATCTTTTTGAGTGCCTACCTTTAAATGGCCATAACTTCTCCAAATATTATCAGATTTCCTTGTGTTACACATCGTTGGAAAGCTTGGAGACTACACTTTCAGAATCTGTGAATAACTCAAAATGCCCCAGAACCGACTTGTGTCCCTACTTTCCGTAACTGGTCACATATTGTCAATAAGAGAATGTATTGTTTGTGTTTAATAGTATTCTTGTAGTCTCTCATCCTCCTAGCATAGTGTTCAATGAATCTAATGCTCTAGTTATTCTGAAGTTGAGATGTACATTCCACATGTACGTGACAAAGAACGTTTCAATAGGCTAAAAGGGTAACCTAATTATTTCTATGGTCCTGGCTGAAGCTATTGACCCAAGTGATTCATTGTTTACCCTGGTCTCAACAAAGAGGGCAGATTTGATGCTGACTAAGGGTAACATATAGCCTAGATTCAGGCATTTCACTGGTGTTTTGTTTTGCAAGAAAATCAAAAATCATTTTAAAGGTATGTATAAAATATTTATTTTTATTTACAAAAAAAATAAAATAAACATCCAGCCACTCCAGCTCCAGGAAATAGATGTAGTCAATCATTTCAATGTTCACACTAATGCTCCATTTACATGAACTACCAATGTTGTGACACATCGATACTCCATACGCAAGCTCCCAGTATTGTGACATAAAACAAGAATCTACTGGTGAATGAATGGCCTGATGTGTTCAGTCATTCAGCCGGTCGAGGATCATTGCTTCTCCTCGAAAAGACTTAGTAGTCAAACAGCAGCTCCTCGCACAAGCGAATGTCTCTCTTTGCCTGGAACAGGATGACATCCCTATGTCCTTCAGGGAAGTTCATCATGCAGTGGACTGGCCTCAGGTTTGCTCTCTTGGAGGAATGGTTGATCTTCCGACCCATGGTGTTTTCTGTTGGGTGACACTCACAGGGAAAAGTCTCAGCGTCCACACAGAGGTCCCGACCAGCAGCGTGGAAAAAGAAAAGGTGGGCCATGTCACCCTTGATGGACTCGACCAACTTCCGGCCCTCTGCTCCTGTGATTACCTTGCCATGGTAATCACAAACGATGGAGCCCATGGCAAAGGCTTTGGTGGCAACAACTCCTGTGGTCAAAAGAAGGTGCAATTAGTGTTCACTCCAGGAGTACAAATATCTGCTTACAAGACAAAAATGGTATGATTTTTTTATGTATTAAGTTTACATACCTTGTCCTTTTGTGCCACCAAAGTCCTTGAGGGCCAGGCCTGTCCACTTTTGGCTCCGGATCGTAGTGATGATCCATGGATCCGACTCCACCTGCACCCTCGTGACGGGTCTCCACTTTGCCACTACGTCCTCGGGGTGAGGACAGTTGCCAGTCCAACCCTCTTTTTGGATCAGCAGTGACACCTTGCTGACAGTTGGGGGCCGTCTTGAACACTGGGCTGTCAAAGACAAATGTTAAATTAATATTCTTGTCCAAAATGTGAATTATGTTACTTTAATTATAGAAATATGTATTAATTTTTTTATAATAAAGCACATCAACTTACACAAGAGGTGCTCCTCCCGCTTGGCAAACTGCACAGCCCTCCACCTGTCATAGAACACTCTGTCAGGTGGAAACCCCGCAGCGGTCCGCTTCTTTTTCGTGGGCGGGCTGCTACTCGCCGTCGCTGGAAACTGCAGGAGAAACGCTCCAAAGTCCCTGTCATCCTGGTCAGCTCTTCTGTTTCCGACATCTCCTCTCATCGGCCGGCTCATCAGAAGAAGAGCTGAACATTTGAGAAGATTTCATGTTCAAACTCTGACAAAAAGCTAGACAGACCTTGGAAGCAGCTGACAAACAGAAAATATATGAATGTGTGTTTTGGATGACGCATACCATGCCATAGTACTTTGGGCTCTTCTGGCTTGCTGGCTCGAAAAGCTCTGCAAATCGTACCTGCAATGAAGAACAAATCTCAGATTAATTTTTCTTACAGAACATAATATTATTTGAACTTTATGTAGTACATAAGCCAGACTATCAACTTAATCATTTTATATTTCTCAGTACAGTGCATATAAATGCATACACTATAATACATGATTCTGCTAAAACGTACTGTTCATGAAGACGCCTGAGGTCGCTCGTGACGTTGCCAACTGGCAGCCCTTGTTTGGACAGGAAAAATCTGCCCTGGTCGTCCACACTGTCCTGCAGACACCCTGGACGAATCTTCTGGAAGTATGCATTCAGCATCTGTGGAGATCAGATATGAAGTTAATGCTTACTGAAAACTTTAAGAGATCTGACCTCTGACCCTGATAAGATTGTCACGGTTCATGAATCGGCTGTCTCATGCTGATGTGTCTGTGTGAATGTAATTGTGTGGGTGTGGTTACTCGTTGTGTTGTTTAGTGTCGCCAGCTGTCTTCAATCCCAGTTCCCTTTATATGCCCAGTAATTTTCCCTCTCATGTTGTCAGATCGTTGTGGTTGTTCCTCGGTGTGTGTCCTGATCCTGTGCCTCGTCTGAAAAGTTCTTCGTCTGGATTTTCGTCAGTTCTTCGTGTCGTCTGATGTCCCACGGTTCCTGGTTGTTTCACTCGAGCACGCTGTTCACCGCACCACCACCGGATCGCCATCTCGTCCCTGCTTCTTCTCCACCTGAGTGTTTGTCCCCGACCTGTGTCTTCATCTGACCGCTTTCTAATAAAACTGAGATTTTACTTGCATTTGCATCCTCCCGTTATTTCTTCACAGAACGATCTGACCACATCATGGATGCAGCAAGTACGTCCCAGATCAACGATTTCATCGCCCACAGTATCTCACGTATGGACCAACAAGAGGAAAGCATCTCGGGCACAGGTCGTGCGGTGCAAGCACTCGTGAAGCAGGTGTCCGAGCTCACCCAACAGGTACAACTTCTACGGACTCCCACTGCGCCCCCCACGCCGCCCGTTCCCCCACCACCAGCGCCTGCTGCAGCTGATCGCCCAGAGCCACGCCTACCCACACCTGAGGGTTATTCCGGCGAGCCGGAGTTTTGCAGAGCGTTCCTCACGAGATGTTCCATGCATTTCGCTCTACAGCTACGCAGAGTGCCGTTGGAACGAGGAGGCACAGTGGGATATGTTCCTGCATGGGCTGGCTGACCGCGTTCAAAGAGAAATGTATGCTTTGGACTTACCTGAGACGCTAAATGGATTGGTGGAACTTGCTTTGAGAGTAGACGCTCGTCTGAATCGTGTGACCAGATTGACGCGTACCAGCCATCCACAGCCCAGCACGGAGGATTTCCAGCCCAGTGGCACGAGCGCGGTCAGCCCCGCATTCGATCATGAGCCCATGCAGGTGGGGAGAGCTCGGCTTTCCCGGGAGGAGAGGGAAAGGCGGAGATCCCAAGGACTCTGTCTGTACTGTGGCCGGGCGGGCCATTTCATCCATGCCTGCCCGGTAAAAGGGCAAGCCCGGTAGTAAGTATGAGGCTACTATCGGGTGGGATTTCCGCCGAGAAGACCTCATCACCATCATCGACCCTCCTCCCGGTAAGACTGAGATGGCGAACGTCGTCGCACTGCACCAACGCATTACTGGATTCGGGAGCAGAGGGTAATTTCATGGACTTCAAACTTGCACTTAAGCTTCAAATCCCCATCACTCCTCTCTCACACCAGATTACGGTCAACGCACTCAATGGTCAAGAACTCCCCCGGATTACTCATTCCACTGAAAGAATCACCCTCATCACTTCTGGCAATCACACGGAACTCATTTCATTCCTCCTCATGGACTCACCACTTGCACCAGTGGTTTTGGGACACCCGTGGCTTTCCAGACACAACCCCCGTGTCGACTGGTGCACTAACACTGTTTCCACATGGAGTAACCACTGTCATGAGTCCTGTTTAGTGTCTGCCTGTCCTTCTGTGTCTGGTTCTGTGTTTCAGAGTGAGGCGGCGGATTTGTCTAACGTGCCCGCAGAGTACCTCGACCTGAAGGAGGTGTTCAGTAAGTCTCGTGCTGCTTCTCTTCCTCCGCATCGTTCCTATGACTGTGCAATAGATCTACTGCCAGGTAAATCTCCGCCTAAGGGCAAACTTTACTCTCTTTCTGTTCCCGAGAGGGAGGCCATGGAGAAATATATTTCTGATTCTCTAGCCTCTGGGTTCATCCAACCTTCCTCTTCTCCTGCGGGGGCGGAGTTCTTTTTCGTTGGAAAGAAGGATGGTTCTCTGCGACCTTGCATTGATTACCGAGAGCTGAACAACATCACGGTAAAGAATTCTTATCCTTTGCCGTTGATGTCTTCAGCTTTCGAGAGGTTGCAGGGAGCATCTATTTTCACGAAACTGGACTTACGTAATGCATATCATTTGGTTCGCATCAGGAAGGGGGATGAATGGAAAACCGCTTTTAATACCCCTAGAGGACACTTTGAATATTTGGTTATGCCCTTCGGGCTTTCCAACAGTCCAGCGGTTTTCCAGGCACTCGTTAATGACGTGTTGAGAGACATGGTAGATCAGTTCATATATGTTTACCTGGATGACATATTGATTTTTTCTTCGTCTCTCCAGGAACACGTTCAACACGTCAGACGAGTGCTCCAGAGGTTGTTAGAGAATGGGCTTTTTGTCAAGGCGGAGAAATGCGCGTTTCATGCACAGTCTGTTCCTTTCCTAGGGTACATCATCTCTTCTGAGGGAGTGTGCATGGATCCTGACAAGGTTAAGGCTGTGGTAGATTGGCCAAGTCCAGATTCCCGTAAGGCCCTACAGCGGTTTCTGGGGTTCGCCAATTTTTACCGGCGTTTCATTCGCAATTTCAGCCAACTAGTCGCACCTCTGACTGCCTTGACCTCCCCCCGAACGACGTTCAGGTGGTCGAACACTGCCGAGGCAGTGTTCAACAACCTCAAGAGTCGCTTCGTTTCGGCTCCCATTCTTGTCACCCCTGATCCCACACGTCAGTTTGTGGTGGAGGTCGACGCGTCAGAGGTGGGAGTAGGAGCAGTGCTTTCACAACGCGCTTCCTCAGACGACAAGATGCATCCCTGCGCGTTTTTCTCTCATCGACTATCGCCTGCCGAACGTAATTATGACATTGGTAACAGAGAGTTGTTGGCAGTCAAGTTAGCGTTGGAGGAGTGGCGTCATTGGTTGGAGGGTTCGGGGGTACCCTTTATCGTCTGGACCGATCATAAGAATCTTGAGTACATCAGATCGGCTAAAAGACTCAACTCCAGGCAGGCTCGGTGGGCTCTTTTTTTCGGACGTTTTGATTTTGTTCTCTCGTACCGCCCGGGTTCCAAAAACATCAAACCCGATTCTTTATCTCGTATTTTTGATCCATCCGAACGCCCGGTGACTCCCGAGTGTATTTTACCTGAGAAGGTTGTCATCTCCACTCTAGTATGGGAGGTCGAATCGAAGGTCAAGACAGCCCTAGAAGGGGTAACGCCTCCGCCTGGTTGCCCACCGGGTCGTTTGTTTGTTCCGGAGGGGTTACGGTCCGACATTATTCGATGGGGTCATTGCTCCAACGTGGCTTGTCATCCAGGAGTGACGCGAACCAGTTTTTTAGTTAAACAACGATTCTGGTGGCCATTAATGGCTCGCGACATTCACGATTTTGTGTTGGCTTGCTCAGTTTGTGCCACTGGTAAGACATCTAACCAGCCCCCAGATGGGTTACTTCGACCGCTGTCTGTCCCTTCGAGACCCTGGTCCCACATCGCTCTAGATTTTGTCACCGCCCTCCCGCCCTCCAGAGGCATGACGGTTGTTTTAACCGTAGTGGACCGGTTCTCGAAGGCGGCACATTTCATCCCCTTGCCCAAATTACCTTCAGCCAAGGAGACAGCGGTCACAGTCATAGATCACGTTTTTCGGTTACATGGCCTCCCGATGGACGTGGTCTCTGACAGAGGTTCCCAATTCGTGTCCAAATTTTGGCGAGAATTTTGTAAGTTACTGGGGGCCACGGTCAGTCTGTCCTCGGGCTATCACCCCCAGAGCAATGGCCAGTCTGAGCGAGCCAATCAGGACCTCGAGAGAATGTTGCGATGTTTGGTTGCCAAGAATCCTTCGTCCTGGAGCCAACAGCTTTCTATGGTGGAGTACGCCCACAATTCGTTACCAGTGTCATCCACGGGCCTCTCGCCATTTGAGTGTAGTTTAGGTTACCAGCCACCAATTTTTCCTAGTCTGGAATCCGAAGTCGCGGTCCCCTCCGCTCACGCATTCGTCCAGAGGTGTCGCCGTACTTGGACTAGAGCCCGTGAGACTCTACTCCAAGCAGGGCGGCGCATGAAGGCCAAGGCCGACCGCCACCGGTCAAAGCCTCCCGTTTACGTCGTGGGTCAAAAAGTGTGGCTTTCTACTAAGAATATTCCGCTCCGCTCCGTGTCTAACAAGTTATCTCCCAAATTCATTGGCCCGTTTCCTGTCACCAAGATTATTAGCCCGGTGACAGTCCGACTCAAACTTCCTCCTGCGTACAGGAGAATTCACTCCGCCTTCCATGTGTCTAAAATCAAGCCCGTGTTTTATTCTCATATTAATCCGCCTGCCCCGGTTCCCCCCCCCGCCGCGACTCGTAGATGGGGAACCCACCTATTTGGTACATCGCATTCTGGACTCGAGACGGAGGGGACGCGGATTTCAGTACTTGGTGGACTGGGAGGGTTACGGTCCGGAGGAGAGAAGTTGGGTACCTGCTAGAGACATTCTGGATCACTCCCTTATCGATGATTACAATCGACAGGTAAGGTTGTCTGGGAACGCCAGGAGGCGTTCCTAGGGAGAGGGGTACTGTCACGGTTCATGAATCGGCTGTCTCATGCTGATGTGTCTGTGTGAATGTAATTGTGTGGGTGTGGTTACTCGTTGTGTTGATTAGTGTCGCCAGCTGTCTTCAATCCCAGTTCCCTTTATATGCCCAGTAATTTTCCCTCTCATGTTGTCAGATCGTTGTGGTTGTTCCTCGGTGTGTGTCCTGTTCCTGTGCCTCGTCTGAAAAGTTCTTCGTCTGGATTTTCGTCAGTTCTTCGTGTCGTCTGATGTCCCACGGTTCCTGGTTGTTTCACTCGAGCACGCTGTTCACCGCACCACCACCGGATCGCCATCTCGTCCCTGCTTCTTCTCCACCTGAGTGTTTGTCCCCGACCTGTGTCTTCATCTGACCGCTTTCTAATAAAACTGAGATTTTACTTGCATTTGCATCCTCCCGTTATTTCTTCACAGATTCTCCCCAGGTGCTGCATCCTTATCATGCTCTCACCAAATTTGACCCAGTTTATTTTAAAGGATAAATTGCATACCACCTAACTGCACATTCTTTTTATTCTTTATTTTAAAAGGGACAATACACATTTTCTTTATTAGTCTTCAAATGAATTAACTAGTATAATTTATTGGGTAAGCTTTAAATGTGTGTATCATTAACCATATATTTGAAAATGCTGGGCAGAAATCCTGTTAGAGAACTTACAGCAGAGTCCTCCTCTGTGAGGGAAAATGTTGCACTCTGCTTTGTGGATTGCACCTCCATGTTGATTCGTCCATCAACATTTCTCTTGTTGATCCAGTCCGATGCCTGGAAAACAAATAAAGAACACAGTGAGTGACTGACTTTATACACACTGAGGAAACACTGTAAAGTAAAAGTACTTACTGTAAATGCCCTCACTGCTTCTGGTCGCTGGAAGCATCTCAGCACCAGGATGGCTTCGCAGAAGTACCGGAACAGTGTCCTTTGGTCTTCTTCCACATGCTGCTGGTTCAGGAGCCTCCTGTGGATGCCCAACATGTCCGCCTGTGAGACTCTGAGGACTCTCTGGCAGTCTTGGAGAGTCGGCTGAGCAGGCCTAGAATGATTAGATGAAACAAAAAACAAATAAGGAGGCGAGTTAGAGATGTTTCTGTATGTGTGCCTGGCAGCGTTCCAATATTAAATTTAATGGCTCTGCATTAAATGAAATGTAATACTAGTGAATAACAACTCACTTTTTGTTGCGCGTTTCAACTGCAGCGCCTGGTGGTCTGTGACTGGATTCAGCCTGTGTGTCCATGGGGTCATTAAGAATTAAAAAATGCCTTTCACGAAGGTCTTCCATAAGAGCCTGTCTGGATGCCTCATCGGGGTACCGCTTGACCATGGCGTTGTAGTCCCAGGTTCTGCCTCGGAGGGTCCAGGCCTTCATTGACTTTTTGGCTCTTTAACAAGAACATCAGCCTGTATGGTGATTCTTTATATGAGTGTTCAAGTGCTCTAGTATATACCCTGTTCCCCCTGGGGGAGGGTCCTCGAAAAATTGATGAGAGGGAAGAGGATCTCTGTCCCAAGCATTCTCCTCTTCATAATACCGTGAGCCCTCTGCAGCTCAGTAGTGGCTGACATGCGGTACCTCTGTTGTCTGTTGTTAAGACCAAACGCAACAATTTTTTTTGGTACAGTCTCGAGTATGGCTTTCTCTATCAGAGTACCCGCATGGTGAATCTTAGCCCCCGGGTAACTTTCTACCTGCAGGTCGGGGCAGTTGGAAGCTGGGAACCTAGCTAGGTTCGAATCACTGATTATGACAAATTTTTTGCTGATTTTAAGGTTCCAGTCTGTTAGTTTACGCTTCGTATTGTCGGTTAGGTAAGCCCAATGGGGTCAAGGCCAGCATGGGAACTCAGCAGTCGTCACACCCAGTGTTTGTGTTGTTGTAGGTGGTTTTTCCTTGTGCATGCTTGTAAATATGGGCGCAAGTCTGGGCAATTCAGGTGATGAGTGTTCATATGCTGTTTCCCGGTGTTCTGACTCCCTGACCTGTAGGGCTGCTTCCATTTAAAAATCCAGGCTTTTCTGGCCAGATCCTGGCACTTAAGCAGGGTCGCCTTGCTTAAGACCCGCTCTTCCTTCATGGTCTTGACCACCGCCTGGTGCATAGCCACGCCCCTGCCCAGTGTTTTTAGCACACAGTGCATCTCCCGGCACAGGCGGCAAGATGTTAGAGGCATTTCCAAAATGTAGTTCATAAACTGGGCTACATTTTGGGCATAGTGCCTCACAGTTAAAAGTGCAGATGGCTCAAGTTGTTGGTCTGAGTGCTCAGAGAAGCGAAGGTCGCTAGAATGAGTCAACCCCGCCTTTTGAAAAGGACAAGGATATGAGTCGTCCTCGCCTCCATAGTCCCGCTGCAGTGCTGGCACTGTGGCACTGATGGCACAGCAGTGCTGAGCCTGTACAACATGAAGAAGAGTGGAAGGTTCAAGTATAATTTCAGTTTTGCTAGTTATTTAATGTTTGTTAAACTATTAAACATATCGGCTCAGCTGATTTGCAGAGGGGGGATTTAAAGCTTTTCCCTTTTACTGGTGATTCACCTTGTAAACCGGTTCTGCTGGTTCTACAGCTGGCATCTGCATCTCCGCATCTGTCGTGGAGCTGTGAGGAACCGAAGTTGGAGCAGGAAGGAGTGGAGGGATGTTCCTCAACACCAAGCCCTTCCTGTCCATTTCCTCTAACAAGCTAAGAAAAGAAAAACAGTGAATACACACACATTTGATGGAATATTGAGTATTGTACTACAACAGGACAAAGCAGTGAGGCATGCACACCTGGCAAGAGGATCAGCCGCTCCTAAAATATCCAGAATCCCAAATAAAACATTAAATTGCTAAACAATTGTGCTGTATACTGGCTATGTTGGAAATATATTTTAAAAATGAGAAGAGTAGACAATAATGATATATAAAATATTAATTTTTATTTAAAACAGATAATCAGTCGTCATCCTCTTCTTCGTCATCTGCAAAAAACTCTAAATCCTTCTCATGAGGAAGAGGTAGTGGAGGAGATGCGGCGGATGGTTGGGGCTGTTGGGATGAGGAGGAGGAGGAATATGACCTGCGTCGCGTCTGAACGCGTTGTTGTCTTTGGAGCTCCATCGATTTGATTTATAATTCTTGATTTTACTCTTTAAACTTACTTACAACAAACATCTTCTACTTTTCCTCACCGAGAAGCACTACTGCTCAAACCTCATAGTTACAACACGGACTGTTGAGCAGACGCGTCTCAAGCCTGTTAGTGATCCAACGCTGGATACTCTTATAGGTTACGTCCGTGGATCACGGCTGAACGCGTCTTCTCAACACACACTTACAAACATTTATTTATTTATTTTTTCGCCTATCGTGCGTCTACTCTACACCCGTACCGCTAAAAGACGGATTATATCTAAGACGTTAGTCAGAAATTAGTATTAATATTGATAGCATCACTGGTAGCGTCGTTGCTAACTTACTGTCCACCTGTTAAAATGGCGAATATATCAGATGTAAGTAGTCTACCTTTTGGTGCAGGTGAGGATACATTTGAGCTGCACGCGGTGCAGTCTGAGCCGGAAGCTGTTGAGAAACAGATCCACGACCTTTTAGCAAGACAAGCCGAGCTAATAGACCGGCGATTAGCTCTTGAAACATCTCGCGCCGCCGCCGATGCTCACAAATCAGAGATTAATGTTACTAACCCGCTGACTCTCACCTCGTCTACTCCGTGCGTTACTCAGCATCAGTCCCGAGCGTCGAGGTCACGACCAGCCATGATCTCGTTCACTCCGGCTCCAACACGCCATCACGAAGCCTGGATATTTCCGCAGCGGAAGACACGAGTCAGGTCTAGACCAAGACCCTCTCCGACCCTCCCGGTTTTCGAGTTATCTACACAAAACCGCTTCTCCCCTCTTCGCGAAACAGAACGCGATGCTGTGATCATCGGTGATTCCATCGTTCGACACGTACACGCTACATTAGGTAAAAATAAGGTGCACAGTCACTGCTTTCCTGGTGCTCGTGTTTCTGAAATCGCTGCTCGCGTCCCCGAGATTCTGAACGAGCGCGTCGGAACCGTGGTCCTGCACGCGGGAGGGGCCGACATCAGGCTGCGCAAGACGGAGGTTCTGAAGAAAGACTTCAGGAATCTGATCGATACGGTACGCAGCACATCGCCTGATATAACGATTATTGTGTCAGGACCGCTTCCCACGTACCGACTAGGCAATGAAAAGTTTAGCAGATTATTCGCGCTAAATGAATGGTTAATATCATGGTGCAATGAGCAGAAACTGCTCTTTGTAAATAATTGGAATCTGTTTTGGGAGCGGCCTAGGCTTTACCGTGCTGATGGCTTACACCCTAACAGATTCGGATCGGATCTTCTGTCAGATAACATCTCCAAAATGTTAAATACCTTTTGACTAGTAACCAAAAGTCCAAATCATAGTCTCTGCTGCACCAAATTAACTGATATAAATACTAGTGTAGAACATTGCATAGAAATTGTGTCTATTCCTCGTTTAGTGAGATCAAATAATAAATCTACTGCAGGATCTAGGAAAAATCTAATTGTTATTAAAACAGAAAATGTTGCTATTAGTAAACAAAAACAATTTCTAAAGCTAGGTCTTTTAAACATTAGATCACTCACACCTAAGGCAGTTATTGTAAATGAAATAGTCACAGATAATAGCTTCGATGTACTTTGCCTTACTGAAACCTGGCTTAAACCAAATGATTATTTCGGTCTAAATGAGTCTACTCCATCAGGATACTCCTACAAACATGAGCCCCGTCTGATTGGTCGTGGCGGCGGTATTGCAACAATCTATAGAGATTTTCTTAGTGTTACTCAGAAAACGGGTTATAAGTTTATTTCATTTGAAGTACTTGTACTAAATGTTACGCTCTTAGACGCTAGAAAAACATCCCTATTATCTTTAGCCTTGGCTACCGTATATAGACCGCCAGGGCCTTACGCTGATTTCCTAAAAGAATTTGCAGATTTTCTCTCAGACCTATTGGTCAATGTCGATAATGCATTAATTGTTGGAGATTTTAACATACACATGATGCGTTAGGGGCTGCATTTATCGATTTATTAAACTCCTTTGGGGCTAAGCAAAACGTTACCGGACCAACTCATCGTTTTAATCATACACTCGATTTAATTATATTTTACTTGGAACCGATCCAACCGATATAGATATCATTCCACAAAGTGATGATGTCACTGACCATTACATGGTAACTTGCATATTACGTACCCCTGTAATATATCATGCTGCGCCGCGTTATCGATTAGGCAGAACAATCCTTCCATCCACCATAGATAATTTTTCAAATTGCTTATCGGATCTGTCTCAGCTGCTGTCTGAACCTAAACAAACAGATGAATTAGAGGAACTAACCAGCACTATGAGCACCATTCTCTCTGGAAAATTGAATATTGTTGCACCTATGAGACTAAAAAAGGTCAGAGAGAAAATTAAAGTACCATGGTACAACAATACTACGCGTGTTCTAAAGAGAGAAACTCGTAATTTAGAGCGTAAATGGAAACAATCTAATTTAGAGGTTTTTAGAATCGCTTGGAAAGACAGTACGTCACGTTATAAAAAGGCCCTAAAAGCGGCCAGGGCTGAGCATCTCCGCAAACTAATAGAAAATAACCAAAACAATCCTAGGTTTTTATTTAACACCGTGGCTAGACTAACAAATAAACAAGCGTCACCTGAACAAAATATTCCGTTACAGTTTAGTAGTAATGATTTCATGAAATTTTTCACTGAGAAAATAGAAAACATCAGAACCACAATTGTAAACGTTCAATCCTCAATCGCGCCTTATAATTCAGCCTCGATTATCACCCCGCAAGAACAATTACAGTGCTTTACAACTATAGAACAAATAGAGTTAAATAAACTTATCACTTCCTCTAAAACAACAACATGTTTATTAGATCCCATACCAACTAAACTACTGAAAGAAGTGTTACCTGTAGTGGAAGAGCCTCTCCTCAATATTATTAACTCATCTTTAACTTTAGGTCATGTTCCAAAAACATTTAAACTGGCAGTTATAAAACCTCTCATTAAGAAACCACAATTAGACCCAAATAATCTAGCAAATTATAGACCCATTTCAAATCTTCCTTTTATGTCCAAAATACTAGAAAAAGTTGTGTCCGCCCAACTAGGCTCTTTCTTACAAGAAAATGACATCTATGAAAAGTTTCAGTCTGGGTTCAGGCCGCATCATAGCACTGAAACTGCGCTCGTTAAAATCACAAATGATTTACTCTTAGCTTCTGACCAAGGCTGTATCTCAATATTAGTTTTACTTGATCTTAGTGCTGCGTTCGATACTATAGATCATACAATACTCTTAGATCGACTACAAAATTATACCGGTGTTCAAGGACAAGCACTAAGCTGGTTCAGATCATACTTATCTGACCGATACCATTTTGTCTATTTAAATGGAGAAAAATCGATCATAACTCCAGTAAACTATGGAGTGCCGCAGGGATCTGTGTTAGGCCCTCTATTATTCTCAATATATATGCTGCCACTTGGAAATATTATAAGGAAACATGGAATTAGTTTCCATTGTTATGCTGATGACACTCAAATATATATTTCATCACGGCCGGATGAAAACGCTAAATTATCCAAATTGACAGAGTGTGTTAAAGATATAAAAGATTGGATGATGCGCAATTTTCTTTTATTAAATCCAGACAAGACAGAGGTACTACTTATCGGTTCAAAAAACCGCCCACAAAACCTCTTACAATACAACTTTAACATAGTAGGATGTCCCGTTACTTTATCCTCTACTGTAAAAGACCTGGGTGTTATATTAGATTGTAACCTGTCTTTTGAAAATCATATTTCATATGTTACAAAAACAGCCTTTTTCCACCTCAGAAACATTGCTAAGCTACGTAATATGCTCTCTGTTTCTGATGCAGAAAAGTTAGTTCATGCGTTCATGACCTCGAGATTAGATTACTGTAATGCTTTATTAGCTGGTTGTCCTGCATCCTCAATAAACAAGCTACAGTTAGTCCAAAATGCCGCCGCTAGAGTTCTTACTAGATCAAGAAAATTTGACCATATAACACCAATTTTATCATCACTGCATTGGTTACCTATAAAGTTCCGTATTAATTACAAGGTATTGCTACTGACTTATAAAGTCACCTGATGGAGTTTTTCGGTTCCTTGCCAATGTTGCCTTTGGCTTGCTCAGTTGGGGATACTTAATTTAATTAATCAATCAACAATACTATTGATCAGCATTATCAAACATGGATGTTTTAAACTAGAAACAAACACTGATGTACTATTTTATTTAATCCTGTGAAGCTGCTTTGATACAATCTGTATTGTGAAAAGCGTTATATAAATAAAGTTGACTTGACTTGACTTGACCTCCTCCTACGATGAGGACGTGTGTTCGCTGTTTTTCTCAAAACCTGAAATGGCTTCTGAAGGATGAGTAATTTCTAACTATTATTACATTTAGTTGGGTTAAGCTGCCTTGTTTTTGTTTGTTATAGTGTATAGGGGATAGTGCAAAAAAAATGCTTTTCCTACTTAGTATATTTGTCTTGTTTCCAGCCCAAATATCAAACTTAAAAAAAAAAAAAAAAAAAATCAAGATCCATTTATTTAAGTATTAAAATAACGTTAGATATTTTGTACTGTTTTCCGTGGGAATTAATCAAAATTAAGTGAGCAAGCAAAATTTTTCACAACTTTGTGTATTAGTGTACCAGTGGGTACCAGGAGACCTCACTCTGGCCCAGGCGACCCCCAGTAACGGCCCCTGAATGCTTCTTACCCCCTGATGTCACGCTGTGACCCTCACTCAATCGCTCCATGGGCTTTTTTACCCACTTTTCAACTTTTTCACAACTTTTGCAAATTTTTTCACAGCCCAGAGAGAAGCGCATGTGTAATACGTGTATATATGATCTGAAGCTTGTGAAGATGCTTGTAAAAATGCAAAGGTTTTTGTACAAGCATTTTAGACAGCACGTTTCTATACAGTCTTAAAGTAAATGTATGTTGAGGCAGACTGCACCATCCAGTTGAAAGTTCTGATCCTGAAGTCACTGTGTAACATCGACCATCTGTGCTCCACGCTGTGCTCGATGGTGACGGACCGTCAGTGTGTTTTTTTATTAAGGTGTGCTGCCAGATCCTGAAGGCAGAAAAGCCAGTTGCCCAGGAAAAGCAGGAACGACTTATTATTTTATTTATTTTCAAACTCACTGGCAATAGGCCTATTATGATGAGATCTACTTTGTACAGGTCTGTGGGAAAGGGCGTTTTGAGATGCTAAAAGGGTAAACTAATTCCTATGATCCAGTAAAGCCATTCGCCCAGGGAAAGCAGGTATGATTTTGGACAAAGCATGTGTGTGTCCGTGTAGTGAACACGTTACTGGTCTCAGTAGAGAGCAGTGACCCGTCCTGCACCGCCATGTCAACAGTGGACCAGGAGAGTCATCAAAGATGCAACAGTTCCATCTGTATATCATCAGCCTCTTCTGCTGTTATATTGTGTGTGTAAGTTTTATCTGTGTCTGGCACAAGTGAGGATGAAGATGAGCAGCTTGGAGACGAAAGTGAAGACGAGCACACGGAAGTCTCCCAGGGTAGGCATAGACTACAGCAGTCGGACAGACCGCCCCCGTCATCAGCGCTTCTGCCATGTGTGCCCTGAGATGCTGGACCAGAAGAGGACAGACATCTTGAGGAATCCACGTCACAAAAGATTAAAGTGATCGTGAGGCAAAAGGGGGCCCAACTTGTTCTAAATGTTTAGCCAGGGAGTGTACGGGTATATTTGCTCATTGCAAGCTGATTTTTCATACTGAATGAAAACATTAAATCAAATAAGTTTGATATACTGCCGAGCTTGACTAAACACTTACAGGAGATTTAGGAGATAAGATAAGAAATACTTTATTAATCCCAAAGGAAATTTCTTTGTCACAAATGAGCCGTCACAATTCCCATGCCTCGAAAACATCGGCAAAGGGATTTGTCGCACTCTGGAAAAACAACAAAAAGACAAAAATAGTGTCCCAATGTTTATTTTATTTTATCTCTGCCCTCTCAAACACTCCCTTTTTCTCAGACCGCAGGGATATGTGTCATGCATGGATCCTCAAGAACAACAGTTACTTACTGTGACCTCAATGTCATCTAGAAAATGGCTGACATTTCTGTTGCTCCTCATCCCCTTTGCCCACTCGGCACTCTTCTCGTCAAAGGAGTCGAGGCGCTTCTGCGCACTTGTTTTTACCGGCACATTTACATGAGCCATTTTCTGAAAAAGAACAGATTAATAAAAATGATTAATTTAGTGATTGCCCAATAATTCTGCAGATATTAAGTATGCTAACGTCATAGACAAATTGAACATCTTTGATGGCCTGTATAGGTCTCTACTAGAGGTGTGAGTCTTCACTGATCTCCCGATTCTATTACGATTATCATGTCAGCGATTCTCACGATGCGTCAAATACATTTTTCTATTAAAGTCAAGTAGGATATTTAATTCATAGCTTTTCAAGCTTCAAAAACAAAACATTCTGCAGTGCTCTAATACTAAATACATTGGAAACATGAAACTACAGCACTAAGCACATGGCACTTCCTGAATGTGTAAAACTTAACAGAATATGTGAAGGGAAATGTTTTTAGGCATACATTTAATTGTAAACAGAAATAATAGATTATGGTCCGGTGGATTACCGTCCATGTCCACGATTCGATGCATCGATTATTTGATTAACTTCAATACCTCTAGTGTCTACTAGGGCAGGGTCATATAAAATGAATTTGATTTTATGATTGTAATCAACCTGAACTATGGTCTCTCAAACACAAGTGGCAGCACTTGAGTTGCCAGTCCAGGGTATTTGTCAGTGCTGCTAACAGAAAACATTACATTTTCCATTAAGAGTCTCTATGGTATCTACTAGGGGTGTAACGATACACAAAACAGACGGTTCGGTAAGCCCCACGGTTTTGACATCTCGGTTCGGTGGGCTGGGGGTTTTAGAAAGCTCAAATTGCTTCTTTTTTTACAGTGGTTTAACCTGTTAACCGTTGCCAGTTTTTTTTTTTATTATTTAGTTCAAAGTTACTATCAGATTTAATGTTATACCTTGACAAACTATACATCATTAAAAAGATATAAGACTCAAATTTCAGTATTTGACCACTATTGTATTCTGAGAAACTTATAGCGACAGTTATTTCTTAATTTCTGTCAGGAGTTATGAAACTCCTTTGGAAGGCGGCACAATTCCACTTCAACACAGGGATGACGCACATGAGTCGTCACTATGACACATGAGTCGTTTATTATTTAGAAAATAAGTAATTTAACTGTATTTTTGTACACTATTATCTCCTTTCTGTGTGTGTGAGTGTCTTTGCATTGACTTTGGAAACATGAGAACAGAATGTGTTGTTGCAGCAGAGAATTCTATTTCAGTAATGTCACATGGTACAAAATTATTTCTCAAAATACCTATAGAATGTATTGCCCTCATGTATAACCATCTTTGGGGCAATGATTCAGGTATATATGTAGGAAGCTAGCCACAGAACGGGAGCGTCTTTCTGCAGAAGGGCGTTCAGACTTTGCTTGTGAAATAAAGTCTAATCTTTTTGGCATCTGAGATCTTTGAGAAATCATTTCCTTGATTGGCACCCCAACATTAAACTACGACTACGACACCCATCAATATCATAGCTGAAGTACAGACTCTCACAGTCAGCACTGTTGCAGTGAATGGGTATTTTTACATCCTCATCATGTAAAAACTCCATTCTAGGAAAACGTGACACAGCAGACAAAATATTGTCTGCATTCACTTTTCCAGTGTCAAAAAGCACTGACATGTCTCTAGTTTACTCTGATTTGTCAAATTTACACTGAATAAATCCACCCAACCTCTCTATTCAGCCTCCACACAATATAATTGTTGGTACTTGGTACTACAAGTCCTAAATAAGACTTATGTCTTCTATCGAATTTCACTCTTCTGTCTCTGCATAGAAGATATTTTAACTGTCAGTTAAATGGAGTATCAAAAAGAAAAAATATTAAGATAATTAAATTACTAGAGTAACCAATTTGAAATTCTGAATTGTAACAGTGTAATTATTTAATTTCTTTATAAATAGACCAATCAAAATGCTGAACTTACCTCATGTTAAAGCCAAATGTGGTTTTATTTAGAAGGGAAATCCAAACACATAATCCAAGTCACAGGCAAAAGTCAAACACAGGAAGGCAGTCTAATCTATCAGGCAAACAAAACAGGCGAGGGTCAGAGGTAAAAAGGGTAATCCGATGAACAGAGCATAAAGTCCAAAAACTGAGAGACGAGAAAACAGAACGCTCAGAAATGCAGTACAAATAAAGCAAGACTTTGCAGTGAGTGAGTGAGTGTGAAATACTTGTCAATGAAACATTAATAAAAACAATGCCAGTGAAACAGCAGTACTGATACAAATGTGTTTATTGTAAATGTACAGTACAAAAAGTGATCTTTATGGGAGATTGCAAAGATAGCATATTTATTCAGAGGTCTTGTCTTAAAACTATTTCAATGAAACCACAGAAATTTAGATTATATAGTTGTATAAGAAATGTTATAAATAAAAGGGAATGGATTGTCAAGAATAGAAAGTCAATTATTAACAACTATTTTTGGTTTATTTACTGAAGAGTAGAAATGACAGGACATTATTTGACCCATGTCTTAACTAATGCCTTGTTTTGATCATTTGACAACAAGCATACAACTGTAAAGAGCTGACTGACGTTTACAGTATGGGAAAGCTGGATGACACCATCAAACAGTTTATTTTCTTTGATCCTCCTGATGACACTCGCAGTCGTGCTATGCCCTGTGTTTCTTTCACCTGATGTGCTGGCATCTGCTTTGTCTTGGACAGGAATGGTGGACAGTACACTTGACACAGTCACTGATTAGGTCTTATGTCAGTTGTTTGGCTATTCCTAAATGTTTAAAGATCTCCTTGTCAGTTTGAGTACATTTCACTCTGTAGTAGTGGGGAGGATGGAGTCTGACATCTGAGTTCAGTGCAATCGAGGATCACCTGTGTGTCTGGGAAAGCACTGAAGTCTTCAGGGAGGTTAGCTTTGACTTGAGTTGGAGAAAGCCACACACACACTGATCCTAACAGTGAGTAGAGGTAGTTTGTCCATGTTAAAATGATTCTGCTCACCTAGGCTCTGAGATCTGCACACAAAAACAATTGGGTTCACCAACCACTCAAAACCAAAACAAATAGTGTTCCAACCAATCACCGACAGGGGGAGGGTGTTGTGAGGTTTTGAGCCAGCTTCTTCTTCAGCTCTGACTTCGCGTGCAGCCGTGCACGAGCTCAAAACCTCACAACACCCTCCCCCTGTCAGTGATTGGTTGGAACACTATTTGTTTTGATTTTGAGTGGTTGGTGAACCCAATTGTTTTTGTGTGCAGATCTCAGAGCCTAGGCTGCCTACAGAGACGCAGTTTTTTGACGGCATGCTTATGGGGCGGGCAGCTACCGGATCGTTAGGAAAGATTAGATGAATATGATAAAAAAAATGTGGGGCCTGAAATCACTGATACAACCTTTAACCTTACCTGGCGTAAAATCTAATGTCCTCGTCGGAGCCAGCAAACCTCTGCAATCCGACATCGTGCTGAATCTGTACCTCCTGTAGCTGCTTCTTCAGCTGCTCGACTTCATGGGAGAGATCTTCTATTTTAGCACAAACCAAGTCTAATGATGATGGCTCAGGGACGTCACAGTAATCATGATCCATCGTTATATCGATAGGCACAGGCTCAGCGTCAACAACATCAACAGGTCTCTCTCTCCTCTCCCACACACTGGGCCGCGGTCGTTGAATAGTGTATTCATTCCAGGCAAAAAGTACTGCCACCGTACCAGGTACTAACCTTCGCTTACCATTTGTTGTCTGAGGTTCAATAAGCTGATCACTGGTAAAATGTCTGCTACAGACCTTTGTGCGACTGGAACCAGAAAAACAGTCTTGCGTATGTTCGCGAGCCACCGTTTTCTAAGGTCGACATTGACAGGTAAGCTGTGAAAACTTAAAGTTGTGTTGAACTTTGAACAAGCAGTACATAGAGGAACACAACAAAATTCAGTGTTTTTCTCGACATCGACAGTTGAGACTGGACTTGTGGGGCAGAGGAAATTCTACTCTGTAATTTATGGTATGTATATAATTTAAAGCAATGCCCTTACATTTTTTTGGTTGAGACCAGGATAAAATTCTCCCCAGGTGATTTATTTTTTTACCCTGGTCTCAACAAAGAGGGCAGGTTTGCTGCTGACTAAGGGTAACATATAGCCTGGATTCAGGCTTTTCATTGGAGTTTTGTTTTGCAATAAAATCAAAAATCACATTAAAGGGGAGTATGTATAAAATATTTATTTATTTTTATTATTAAAAATCAGTCATCATCCTCCTCTTCGTTATCTGCAAAGTTCTGGAGATAAATAAAAATCAAATGAATAATTAACACCAGAATTGCAACTAGAGAGTTTGACAGCCTACATTGAATATATCCATTACCTCAAAATCGTTGTCATTTGCCCCTTGGCGGGGGGGATTAGGGCTGTTGGGTGGAGGAGGAGGAAGAGGAAGAGGAGGAATATTACCTCCTCCTACGATCTCCTCCGATGAGGTGCTCACTGTCCTGCAAAATAACACAACACAACATCTATCCAACTGCACATCATACGATGATCTCTGTCTAAAACAGAGGCACTGTTTAATGACAAGTGTACTCACTGTCAGTGCGGCTTAAAATCACAGCGGATGCCTTGGGGAAGAAAAAAAAACATGGAAAAAAAAATTTAAATGTGATTTTTTACCACAAGCTTTAATTTGTTAGAAATCAAGTTAATAAAGATTAAGATTTGGCCAAATGAAAAAGCATTTATCAATATTATTTCTACTTACCAAACTCCCACTTCCACAGGAAGTGTTTACCCCACTGTCGCTGGACACGCTGTTTCCCATCTTGTTGTCTAAAGCAAAGAAAAATAATATATATATATATATATATACATATATATATATATATATATATATACATATATATACACTGCTCAAAAAAATTAAGGGAACACTTTTTAATCAGAGAATAGCATCAAGTCAGTTAAACTCCTGGGATATTGATCTGGTCAGTTAAGTAACAGAGGGGGTTGGTAATCAGTTTCAGCAGCTTTAGTGTTAAGGAAATTAACAGCAGGTGCACTAGATGGGCAACAGTGAGACAACCCCCAAAACAGGAATGGTTTTACAGGTGGAGGCCACTGACATTTTTTCCCTACTCATCTTTTCAGACTGTTTTTCACCAGTTTTGCCTTTGGCTAGGGTCAGTGTCACTACTGGTAGCATGAGGCGATACCTGGACCCTACAGAGGTTGCGCAGGCAGTCCAGCTCCTTCAGGATGGCTCATCAATACGTGCCATTGCCAGAAGGTTTACTGTGTCTCCCAGCACAGTCTCAAGAGCATGGAGGAGATTCCAGGAAGACAGACAGCTACTCTAGGAGAGCTGGACAGGGCGGTAGAAGGTCCTTAACCCATCAGCAGGACCAGTATCTGCTCCTTTGTGCGAGGAGGAACATGATGAGCACTGCCAGAACCCTACAAAATGACCTCCAGCAGGCCACTGGTGTGAATGTCTCTGACCAAACAATCAGAAACAGACTTCATGAGGGTGGCCTGAGGGCCCGACGTCTTCTAGTGGGCCCCGTGCTCACTGCCCAGCACCAGGGAGCTCGATTGGCATTTCCCATTGAACACCAGAATTGGCAGGTCCGCCACTGGTGCCCTGTGGTTTTCACACAGGGTCTGGAGAAGCCGTGGAGAATGTTATGCTGCCTGTAACATCGTTCAGCATGACCGGTTTGGTGGTGGGTCAGTGAGGGTCTGGGGAGGCATATCCATGGAGGGACGCACAGACCTCTGCAGGCTAGACAATGGCACCCTGACTGCCATTAGGTATCGGGATGAAATCCTTGGATCCATTGTCAGACCCTATGCTGGTGCAGTGGGTCCTGGGTTCCTCCTGGTGCACAACAATGCCCGGCCTCATGTGGCGAGAGCATGCAGGCAGTTCCTGGAGGATGAAGGAATGATACCATTGAAGGGCCACCACGCTCACCTGAGCTACATCCAATAGAACACCTCTGGGACATTGTGTTTCGGTCCATCTGACATCACCTGGTTGCACCTCAGACTGTCCAGGAGCTCAGTGATGCGCTGGTCCAGATCTGGGAGGAAATACCCCAGGACACCATCCTTCGTCTCAGTAGGAGTATGTCCCGACGTTGTCAGGCATGCATACAAGCACGTGGGGGCCATACAAACTACTGAGAACCATTTTGAGTTGCTGCAATGAAATTTCAGCAAAATTGACAAGCCTGCTGCATCATTTTTTCACTTAGATTTCCGGGGTGTCTTTGAATTCAATCCTCTGTAGGTTTATTATTTTCATTTCCATCAAATGATGTGGCATCCTTTCGTTCGTAACACATTACCCAGTCCATATTAGTATAGATATCCAGCATGATATTTTTCCCCATTGAGATCTGATGTGTTTTCAAAGTGTTCCTTTAATTTTTTTGAGCAGTGTATATATATATATATATATATATATATATATATATATATATATATATATACTCTGCTTTGTGGATTGCACCTCCATGTGAATTCGTCCATCAACATTTCTCTTGTTGATCCAGTCTGAAGCCTGGAAAACAAATAAAGAACACAGTGAGTGACTCACTTTATACACACTGCTTCGAGGAAGACCTACTGAGGGACCCCTCCCCTTCCTAAAAAAACTGAACTTTTATTACTTACCTTGTTGTCCGTCTGTGGTGCCACCACAGGCTCCTCCAACTGCTGGGGGCCGGCTAAACTTAACTGTCGGTCCACCTCAGCAGGGACAGCAGCCTGTGTGAGCTCCTCCAGAGGGGGTAAGATATCCTTACAGTACTTCTCTTTACGGGCTTCTTTAGCTGTTCTTTGTTCAAGAGGAGGGGGCTCTGTCATTTGAATGAGAGGGAGCTCTGGTGCCTGTATGGGCTGGGGCTCTACCTCTCGTGTGTTCTCTACCTACTGAGTTAGAGAGGGTTCAATAGCCTGTATGGGCTGGAACGTTACTTGAAGGCCTGCCGGAGGAACTTCCTCATCAAGTGGCCAATCCCCTCTAACTAATAAACCTGGAGAAGTCTAAATCTCAATAGTATGTGTTATGATTTGAGGTTGAATCGGTGAGTCAGTGGTGGTGTTACTGTGGTGCCTGCAACCTGTGCGGTGGTAGTGACAGGTACATGTGTTACCTGTGGTGGTGAAACTATGGTGCAAGCTGCCTGTGTGGTGGTAGCTACACTACTGGTGGATGTGTGTCCGCCCCGTGGCACTACCTCCGCATAGGTCGGTGCACGTGCAGTCTCAGTTCTGAGTGTAACAGAAGAGTGGCGTTTCTGCCGTAATAAGAGCTTCTGCCTGCTCAATTGACTCTGGAGTGATTCGACTGTGAACATTTCTAGCCCAGCCGGCAGCTCTCTCAAATGCCTTTGGTTGTTCTGTGTACGGACATTATACATGGAGCTCCTCCTTTGAAGTTGTGTTTGAGGTCTCGAATATTGGTGAGAGAAGCGGTTGTGTTGTCGAAGAGAGTAATCCTCCTCAACATCGTCCTCAAAAGTCTGGCCGAGTGTCCTCGCCTGCATAGTCCCGCTGCAGTGCTGGCACTGATGGCACAGCCGAGCCTGTACAACATGAAGAAGAGAGGAAGGTTTAAGCATAATTTCAGTTTTGTCATTTATTTAATGTTTGTTAAACTATTAAACATATCGGCTCAACTGATTTGCAGAGGGGGGATTTAAAGCTTTTCCCTTTTACTGGCGATTCACCTTGTAGCTTTTACTTCATATAGCCTTTTTTTATTGATCACATATTTTACCATTGCATGTGTTTTAACAGCTAGAATGTTACCAGTCAATAAGCTTAACACTCCTATTCTATTGTGGGTCAATTTGTCAAATTATTTTTTTCTAAATAAAAAGTGTCAGTGGAAAAGATGCCAGCTTCACTTGTGTTGAATGCAATAACATACACACATATGTGCTATACACAAACACATTATGTTCAAAATGTGGAGAGAAGACTGAAGGGATCATTTTGCTCAATAGGGTAAAAAAAAAAAAAAGCCTAGTTGGGGAAATTAAAAAAATCTTGTTTGTGAGATAGGACAAGTCTTTAACAAATAGTTCTTAATTTATTACATGGTTTGGTTGAATTCCGGTCTGTTATTTCTTGATAATAGACGAAGTATAACACACCGTTGCCATGAAAACAGAGTGTTGCCATGGACGCAGTAAATCAATAAACTCGTATGAAACATAAATTTCGTAAATGGATCAGGCTAGCAAGTGCACGTCATTACGTCAGTGGAAAGGTTTCGGCGCTGAAAAATGGAAGTGCTGCTGGTTTGGTTGCTGTACAGCATTTTTGCTGATATGGAGATGGAGAGGCAGCATCGGCAACAAACACTCTTTTCAAGGCCTTGCTTTGATACAGCGTGGATATTAAAGGAGAACTCGGTAACTCTAGCGAACTCTAGTCACTTCTTTGCTGATTTTCCCTTTTGTTGTCGCATGTTTTCCCCACGAGCTCCCCCTACAGCTGTGGGGGGGCGTATATTTCACAACACAGTCGTAAAAAACTCACTTGCGGCGGCCTCCTCCCCCTCTCTACCGCTGCTCATGTGCGTTTGTTATGATCGGAGCAAGCCAACTGTATCGCGTGGAGCTATGTCTACCGAGGTGGGTAATCTGGTAATACATCATACATGCGTGTGTGTTTATGTCGAATTGCCGTAAAGCAATTTGTGTTTCGCGCTCGTTCTCGTTCTAGTTCTCGCTTCTCACGAGACTTCCAATTTCTATCTTGCCGGGACGGTAGTGAACAAGTTGCAAGGTTGGTTTTCCGCCTGGGAACGCTGGGGGGAGCGGGGAAAGTCACCAACATCACCAGAACAGGTTGTTTAACCATCCAAATGATTTCTAGACAGTTTTATTAAGTTAAAAAAGTTACCAAGTTCTCCTTTAAAGGTCCCGTGTTATGCCCCTTTTCACAAGATGTAAAATAAGTATCTGATGTCCCCAGAGTGTGTATGTGAAGTTTCAGCTCAAAATACCCAACAGATCATTTTTTACAGCATGTTTAAATTGACATTTTTTGGGGCTCAGAAAAATGAGCTGTTTTAGTGTGTGCCCTTTAAAGTGTAAGTTGCAGGTTAACCACCACAGCCAATTAATGTGTAAATTAAAGTGCTATATATGTATATATTTAATTATTTCTGTCTTAAAATGCGTTAAAATAACATTTATTGGGGTTTCTTTGAAGGTAGCGTGTTTTTTCAGTTACTGGGTGATGACGTCACAAGAGGAACTCGCAACCCATACTCTGCTAGATTCCTACTGTATTAAGGCTATTTGGAGAACGACTGAGGAAGTGGGAAACCATCAAATTAACCGGTCAGGCGTGAGAGAGGGGAGCCATGGCACTCAAATAGTTATTAATGCTTGGTGTGAGGAGAATGAGTGGAGGGTTGGCCACGTTAGAGCTAGTCTAACCTGGTGCAAACTTAACCTGGATAATATAACGGAAGCAAGTCTTTTTAAAATATTGCCGTCATGTGGAATAGCAAGGAGGGACAACGACTGAAGACATTTACTTACAGTAAGTCAGTCCAAATCAGAGCTGTAACGTTAGAGATGCACACACTGCACAGGCATCAATCGCTAGTCTCATCGACGCCTCAAACGTCATGTAATACCCTTCCTCAATCCACGCGTTATCAATTTCTCACGATTTAATTAGCGATGTTTATTGTCAGAAAAGAAAAAGAGAGATCGATGTCCCCATCACTGTGTTTGTGTGGGTTTTCAGCAGTGGAGAGTGTGTGCTGCCGTGAGGTGAACGCGTTTTGGGGTTTAGTGGAACAGCTGGACCCGCAACCGGCTGATCTGACGTGCCTGAACCCGTTTGTTTTGCGAATAGCTTATTCTCATTTCAGGCATGATCTCGGTACCCTTGAAGTCAGCACACACGAGTATGTTTACAATTGAGTTATTTTATCAATTTTTTTTTTTTATCAAATAAAACATACAACCAACTTTTCTGAAGTTATGTAAGGCGAATATAGCTGCTAGCTTATGGTAACTACTAGTGAGTTCCTCTTATGACGTCAAGCCCCATCTAGTGGAAGGGAGCGGGAGCGGTTAAAACCACTGTTAAAAGTGCCAATTTTTCATATTATATCAGCATTTTGGTATAAAAAACAATGGTGGGCGGTTCTTATCTTTATGTTTAATAAACACATTGCATTATCTTCGTGAAAATTTTAACCTGCAACTTACACTTTAAATGCAAATGAGCTGCTGCTGCTGGACGACACAGGGGGCGGAGCTTCATGAGCTCGCGCTCAGTCTGTCAGGACAAATTCATCTCACGGAATGATGATAATATCAGAAACTCTCAGTAACAGTGTTCATTTCAAGTCGGACAATAATGCCTACAGAGTCAGAGTGCTGGGGCCTCATTTATAAAACTTTGCGTAGGATTTGCGTCAGAAGTGGCGTACGGATGAAACATAGGACGTGCGTACGCACAGAAATATTCGGATTTATAAAACCGTGCGCACGCACATCCTACGCAGTTTTCCCTTAATAACTCACAATCAATTCTAAATGTAGCGCAGCTTTTGCGGCTTCATGTCACGCCCATAGTTGCCCATAAATAGTCTGTGAAACGCCCACAAGTTAATATTCATCGATTGCGAAATCATGGCAAACACAGAGAGGAAAACCAAGAAGCGTAACTTCAAGCGCATGATCAGCCATTTTGCGTCATTACGCATTGTGATGGCATCATGGCATTTTATTACCATCCATTTGATTGCATCTGAAAAGCTACAGATGTGTTATGAGGATGAATTGCATAACATGCTAATATTATTGCAGAACATATGTATATCTTTTTGCAAATATGTGTTAAATTGCATTTCTGTTGTAATCTTTGTTTGATTTTGTTTGTTTTACACTGTAGATCGATCAAACGGCTGTTCGTGTGAAGGCTGTTAAATGTAAGACTTGCTTTGTGAAGTCTTCATGTTATTATGAGAGGCAGTATCGCCATTTCTTTTACACAACGATCTACAGTTTCACACACTTTCACGTGTTTCTTCCATCTGCCGACGGTGTCGCCATTTCTCATTTCACCCGTTTTTGTGCGTACGCCTGGGTCAGAGTATGCGTGAAGGACCGCACATTTTCCCGTCAAGTTTGCTTTTTATAAATACCAATTATTGCGTAGAGAGCGGCGTACGCCTTCTTTTGTGCGTACGCAACGTTATTAAATGAGGCCCCAGGTCCGAATGATGATCAAACATGTACTGATGAGTTTAATAAAGTTTATTGTACATCACACAAAAGATGAAGCGTCAGTTTTACTTCAGAAAGTCACCGTAAGAGCTGAGAAAGCACGGTAGGCTAAGTTGTAAGAAGTGTGCAAGTAATGTTAGTCAGTAGAGTTGAGGGAGCATTCCTGTGGGCGGAGGTTAGTTCTAGTTAGTTATAAAAACTGTTCTAGTGATGTCATTAAAGCAGGAAGTAGAGGGGTGTAGTCCAAACCAGCCGTTTTTTGTAGTCGACTTCTGTTAAATAAAATATCTTGCTTGGCATTTAACTTTGAGCTTTATAATTTTACAGATATTATTTATGCTCTAACAGCAACATTACACACTAACTAAAGTTTGAAACATGGGATCGCGAAGAACGGGACCTTTAACGCTCTTTCCTGAGAAATGCACTTAAATCATTTGACACACCTAAACCTCCCGCCCCAGACACGACGAACAGGAATACAATTATTCCTTTGGTGGCGCATTCGTGTTTTATCATGTTTTAGTACACAGCTCAACCGGGCCATTAAATCTAATTTTTCAAAGTTCTTGACTTCCACGAACTTCCTACAACACCATAAACCCATCGCCGCCTATAGGAGAAACACAAATATATCAGATGTTTTAGTACAGAGCAAGCTCTCAACACCTTCACCTAAAGGTGGGCAAGTACAAGTATTTCACCCCATCAAGATGGGTGAAGAATAGATTTAATGGCCAGGTTTTTAAGTTGTCTTATACTCTGTCACATGAGAGTGTTGTTTTATCTCATATACTGTCTCCAGTAGCGTACCGTGGGGTTTCAGTCAGGGCCTTCAGTAACGATCTTCAGTACCCCCGCCCCCCCCCCCCCCCAATGCAAAATACAATCATGCACTGTATGCACTGCGTAACATCAACGACGAGACAGATGATCTTCAACCTCAGCGCACACGCACACCACTGTACATTATAAAAGCTGAGCTGAAACATCTCGCGCACGGATGTACCTAATACAAATAAATAAAACATCTCCGGTTAACTTGCAGGACATTCATTTTCGTTGAATAAAATGCATTCTAGCGCTGAAATGTGTTGTTCAAGCTGAGTTCTCGTTGCTGCTTTTTTCAGTGGCGCGGATAGTGTTCTCGTGTGGCTCGCGCAGTTTTCACTCAAATGCGCGCTTCAATCTATCGTCGTTGCGGAGACTTTCTATTCGTTGAAATCTTAAAAAACAAAATGCACACAAACGCCCTGTTTGATATACAACCACTGATGAACATATTCGGTAAAATAAAAATAAAAAACTATACGAGTGTGGATTCGAACCCAGAACCTCTGACACGCTTGGCAAAAGTTCTACCACTACACCATCGCAGCACACAAGTATTATGTAAGTATCAAACTCACGTGGAAATTCTCGGTACTAACAATATTAGTAGATCTAGAATGACAAATGTACCCAAAATGACCCAATGTACTAATGAAATTGATTTCTGGACATCGAAATGTTATTTTTCCTGAAAATTGTTATTATACACAAACATGTATTTTATCTGCCCACTCATGTAGATGACATCTGCGCGGGCTAGCCGTCGACACATCGCTGGGCCTCTGGGGCGTTCTGTTATACACATCACAATTTGATTGGCTGATAAAACACGTCAGTCAAAGTTATGATCAAATGGAAAACGGCAGCTTCAACGGAAGGCTAGCTATACTACTAGTGCTGGTCCACGGAGCTGCGTTTAGATGACATATGTAAAATCCAGCTCAGACTCGCAAAAAATGACCATATTCTTTCTGGAAATATAATTGTGACGTACTGATAGACAGTAATTGAATTTAGACATGTTCAGACACACATTAATTTAATTATAGAAAAAAAAATTTTTTTTCTATTTTGACAGGGCCAGCAGAGAAGGCCCTGCTGGCTCTGACGGCACACTACTGACTGTCTCATATGTCAAAAACAGTATGTAGGCCAGACCAATAATGAACAGAGAGTAAGAGCCTACCAACACGCGCACAACATAGCCCTAAACCTACCCGTTGGTGACCGCGGTGGCGTAACCTCAATAGGCACACCCCTTACACTGCCCTAAACTTAACCACTCGAACCCTGAGCTAATTTACCCCGGCTCACAGAACCCTTCGGATCATAGCCCGGGTTCTCTTAACCCTTTTTCTGAATTTTCACTCTCTTGTAATATTGTTCTACATTTAGAATTTTGCAACCTTAACGGATTCTCCCCGGACTCATATAAGCCCACCATTGGGTTCCCCGGGTCATCTTACCCCCTTTTGAGTGGTGTAATGCTTGTGAACTTGGTCTGGCTCGGGTTGGCCTTGAGTGGTCAGTGGACGGATGGGCCGAGCACAAGCAGGATCAGGCCTTAGGTTTGAGCCTTGGACGTTTCATTCCCCAAACCAGCCAGTGCCTCTGTCTCTGAGCTTTGGACCGGCCCTTGTCGGGCCTTGTTTGCAGTGCACGTGCCCCCATAACTTTACTTTAAAACCACAAACAGTGTTTAAGAAGATTTTGCAAGCCAAATTCAGTCATGAGTCACTCATTTCTATCATTTATTCATGATATTTCTTATTGTGTAAACATCCTGACGGGTACTAGAGTCTTTGGGCTGCAGCAAAATAGAGCAGTGTGTTGGAAAATATTCAATAAATCATTTGTTTATAAGCACTGATTGAAGACAAAGGAATGTTGTTTGAATGCACAAACAGGAGGAGAAATATAAATAAATATGACTCAAAAAGTGAAGTTCATGTGATTAAAAAAGATTTCATGTATTTATTTTATTTTATTTAAAAAGATTTATCAGAACAAAACCTGATTTTTTTTCTGGCAAGAGAAGGGAATGTATTAGTAAATATACACATACATATAATTATGATACAAGTTTTTGACCCAAAAGAGGGTTTCTTGAATAAATAAATAAATAAATAAATGAATAAATATTTCATAAGTTGATATATTTTGTGTTCTTTGATCATATAATAAAAATATTTAATTGAAAAGCTTAAAAAGTCTCCTTTTTCATTATCTGGACACTTATATTTGATCATTACATTAAAATATTTTACAGAATGAATCCTTACATACATAAAAAATACTACAAGGATTCTCTTTCTTCTAGATTTTATTTATTTTACTCCTCCTACATGTCTTGCGGTTTTGCAATATTTTCTACACTGTTTTCAAGTAGTATCTTAACAGATGAAAGAACTATAAGTGCTCTTCAATCTTCCATTTTCATATTATCTTCATTTTCCTTTAAAAAGGACTAGAATTTTTGTGGGAAAAAACAACATTTCACACGACGAACGATTGTTATGACGTCATACGATATCGTCCCCATCAGAGCTTTGCGTATCTCATATCTTTGAACAATCAAAAAACACATTTAAAGTTAAAAATGTAACTCATCCCATCTGGATATCAGTTAAAACCAATTAAATACAACACTGACTACACATATAAGCCGTTTTTGGCATAGATTAATTTGGTTTATTTTAAATTAATTATTTTCCTTTTGAGGAACACATAAAAAATTAAAAACAACATCCAGAATTTAAAATATGATCCATCTTACCCGCATATTAGTTGATTGAGATGTTAAGGATATGTAGGATGATTTGAGGCATTAAAACTCGATATTTTGATCTAAAATAAATATTTTCCCTCATGAAGAGGAAAACCACATTCCACACGACGAACGATGGTCATTACGTCATCCGATGTCGTCGCCATGAGTTGAGTGCTTTAAAAATGAATAACAACATGCACAACACAGATCCAAAAATATGTTCACATCAGCATGATTAGGCACAACCCTGGCTACATGTACATACCATTCCCATGCAATTGTAACAATACTTAGATTTTATATCGCCATTTTCCCTCGTGGACTCTGTTGTTTCATTGTCTCTCCACTCTTGCTCGACCATGTGCGGAGGAGAGAGTGACCTAATTACACTAAAACATCGTGTAACTCTTTAATTTAAACCTTTTTCACAAAAATCCTTTTATACATCTGTCCTTTCACTTATTTACTAACAATTCGCCGAGTTGGATTTTTGTTTTGACTGTTTAAAGCTTAGTTTAGCCGTTTTTCGAAAAAAAATTTTTTTTCAACGGCAGTCTATTTAAGGGGGCGCGCAATGCGCGCGCTCACTCAATCTCATACTTCACTTGTTGAATGTGCAGACACGACGATCGCTCTGTAGTATCGAATTTCAAAAAGAACACTATTTAAGATAGATTCATTAGAAAAATATATTGTATAAATATATATATGTTTTCCTTTATCTTTTTTGTTTACATTTATTTACAAGCCTGTCTGAAGAAGATATACTGAAACCTCACGATAGGCGTGTTCTCCATTTTATTTTGATTGTTTATCTGATTTATTTTTGGGATTTCAGGAGATACTGTTAGGATGGATGTCTTTAGAGGCCATATGTATGGAGCTAAAAAAATCTCATTACAGATATGTATATACACACACAGGATTCATCCATGCACACACATGATTCATAAATACACACACAGGATACACAAATGCACACAATTCAGAAATCCACGCAAAATTTACAAATGCACAGGACAAGATTCAGAAATGTATTTCTGATGCACACACAAATATATCTTGATGTACAAACTGCTTGCGGTCTGTGAACTTCAGTGTAACAGTGACAGTAACGGTGTTGTAAAATCTGATGTATACAAATACTAACGGGTGGAGTTAAATACTACAAACTGAACATTGCTGTAACTGATTAAGCAATACGATGTCGGCACGATATAGTGAGTACAAGCTGTTTGTTTGTACAATTTCTTCAATTCCTTATAATATAGTAAAATGTTATTTTTCTAATACGTTTAAATACTGTTCAATTCGTTGGTTTTGTAAAGCCGATTTGTCTAAATGTGTTACCCCTTTATAGCGATGTGTTGTAAATACAAATTTACTGCTACATTTGATGAATTTACACAAGACTTCCCAGAATTTGATGTTCCCTTAGAAACATTAAAGGTGTTAAACAAAAGCATTTTTATGGTCTTATTCTTTATGTAGCACAATTGCCCTGGTTTATGTAGCCATTTGAAATGGCCTTCTCACTCAATATTGAACCAGTTCCAAAAATGTTTTCACCACCGTTACAGGGACAAGGTTTAAAAATACAGGAATTTCTTTAAAGCAATAAATCAGTTCTTTATTAAAATGTCTAATTTACTAATAGCATGCAAAGCATTTCATACTAAGTCAACACTAGATTATTCTCAGCCATCCGCCTAAAAAGCGTAGCTCTCGACACACCAAGGAGTCTAGCGATGCATTTTGATGGCAGCCCAAGTTCTAGATGTGTGAGGGTCTCTACTGACGTCGTCAATCGTGAACGCCCTTCTGCAAATCCAGTGTTATACCTGCTCATTCTCCATCTCCTGTTGGATAAAGCCCAATTTATACTTCTGCGTCGAACTGTAGCGCACGTAATCTTCGGCGCACCTCTCCAAAAATGTAACCACGTGTCAACTCTACGCGAACACAAGCGATGTGATTGGTCTGCTAGGACCGCTCCCTCGGGTTTCACATGCTCCCTCTGCAAGTGTAATTGTGCGTCAATGCGGACAACAACGCAGAAGTATAAATGAAGTATAAATGAAAACCAACGCATTGCATACAGCGTAGAGGCTCTGACGCAGAAATATAAATCAGCCTTAACAGTACTTAAATGTGTAAGTGCAGACAGTAATTCTTCTCCTACATTCACTGCGTCATCCAGAGCACTTAATAAAACTAAATTCTGATGGCAAACAAAATGTAACCCTTCCATGTGTAGCAGTCGCTCATGCAATCTCTGAAGGATTTCACGCTTCAGTGATTCCTAAGGGATAGAGAGAAATAGATATTTAATTTTATTCACTTGCTGTCTGTAAACTTTTTCTTAACTTTCCCCTTAAATGCAGAATCAGAAGCTGTGAATTGGAGGCCAACTTCAGCTTCGTCTTATGCCGGTGTTACAATATATTCGGTTCCTGAAATATTTGGTTCCAATGGGTGGAGCTATCATGAATATTCACCAGACCATAGCGTGGATGGGGCGATCAATACAAGCGAGTGGAACAGGAATTATTTAACTATTTAAAAAATAATAACTATTTAAAAAAATTATTTGACAGTCCTACTGAAATGCATGTTGATTAGTAAGTTTCAGGCGTAGTGCAAACATGCAATGTTTGAGAAATCTCATATTGGTCTAATATTGGGGAGGACTCACTCACAACACACAACTTTGTGTTGGCTGATCCAGACATAGCTTTACTAAAATAAAATATTATGGAAGTCATTCACTCAAACTGTAATTATACCATATTTTATTTATTAATATTATGGCTTCATGTTGATTTTAAGGTTTTGTTTGTTTGTTATTAACTTATACCTTCATCTTTTAACTAACACTCCAACATCTAGCACAAAATTAAAGAGAGGTATGAGCTAAGGATGTTCAATGACCCCTATACAGATAATGGAGTGCTCACAATCTGCAATATACAGTTAGATATTCTCCTAATTAGTATGCGTGTAAATAGTTGTGCTTAAATCTTTGGGTGTATTTTTACATGGCAACATATTTTGCCACACTGTAGTGATGCAAAGTTCCACACTCTTGTAAAGCCTATGGACTAACTTTAAAACATCATCTTTACACAGGAATCACACGTGTTCAAAACATCCGTGTAAGATTCAAAAGACCAAATCACTAAGAAAAGAGGGTTGAAGCGCCGATTATAATAAATACACAAAAGTTTCCAAATGATGGTGTAGCGACAATGCCTGACATGCGGTCACATGCTGTTCCAATTAGTAATTCCTTGTCTCTAAAACACATCCTTCGTTGTCTTTTCAGACAACGGGTCTGTCCACGGCGTCGCTAAGTCTGCTTGGACATGTCAAAATTGCAATCTGTTGTTCCCAGAGGAACATTTTAGTCAAATGGACAATCCCTTGTAAAACCCCCAATTTGCCAGCACCGACCTTCTCCCCAACTTTTACAGCCTCCTGGCATTCCAGAAGACACACACACACACACACACACACACACACTCGTGGACTTTCAACCAGAAACCCACCACGAGATGCAACTGAAGCACATTTCCATATATGGACTTCCACATAGTAAAATTTCATTTTACCATTCATTACAAATTTATAATAGAGGTGTGGTTTGCTAGAGTAAAATCTTTAATTCCGAAGAGTCATTGAAAGAAAATCACTCCATAGGGTCTTGTAACTCGAACCTGGTCATAAACTTTTATGACCTCAAGACGGCAGCTCATCCAGCTCCTTTGCAAGCCAACATTCCAACACCTTAACACACATGGAACATTTCAGAGAAAACTCTTCAAATGTTTGATATGTATTCCTGTGTTTCTCAAGTGTCTTCACATACCATAACGGAAATACTGACCATTTTATTGTATGTTTAATCAAGCTTTATTTGTGTGTAATGATGCATATGAACATAATGTTATGTGTGTCCAATATCTACCTGTAATTCTTGGTATCTGTCTGACCGTCCTGTTTTAATTCAACCAGTCCCGCACATAGTAACACTGTATTGTAAGATGTATTGTTCCATGTGTACAATCTTAAGAAGAAATATGAATTCTTTCTCTCATAAGACATATGGTGAAAGTAGGCGTTTTCTTCTTCACACAAAGAGAATTTTCCCGCGTCAGAAAAGACAATCTGATTCGCTGTCGTTCCAAAACAGGGCGTAAAACAGATGGCTGTTAAAAGGACGAGACCCCCACTTCTCGCTCTCTTCCCTCTCTGGCTCTTCTCTTCCTTCTTCGATCTCCCTCTTCTCCGGTCGCCCTCATCCCGGACCTCATCCACGTGTAGCGCAGCTCCATGGCAACCAGCTGAACAGGCCTCGCCGTGGCCTCTGGGACACAAACCCCCGCGCCATGTAAAAGCCTGCTGCCTTAGAAACCAAGATTTCTAGCCTCTTCCGCACGGAAGACGAACTTTCTCGGTAATGTACATCCAGTGAGCCTTTAAACTTCGCGGCACCTGAAGACGCAACAGAAACAGGACACCATCCGCGCTGTCCTGCCAGTTTCAGCATCACCCGAACAAAAGACAAAATCGCAAGTATATTGAGTTGATAAAACTGCTTTCCAGGTTGTCTCGTGAATTTAGGTTTTCTGTATGTAATTATTATTTTCCCCTTCTCTGCCTTTCTTTCTTTCTTTCTTTCATTTCATGTTATCCTGATCACGTATTTTCTTGTTTGGTTATATGTTTGTTTGTTTATTGTTTGCATTTTTACGTACGTTTATATTCGTAGCTCATAAAATCTCTAGTTATGCATTTATTAAAATTCATAAATACTTTTCACTGTCTCTGTATTTGAAAGCCCACCATTCTAAAGTCACTGAAACAAAAGATCTTAAGCTACAAGCTCGATATTAGACTACATTCAGTAGTTTTAATTAATAAACTCAGAAGGTTGGATGTCCGTGGCCAGGAGATCAAATTTTCGTGGAGTTTGTAAAGAGATACCCCTTCTTAACTGTGATAATCTCACCGTTATTCGCTGGACGAATAACGATTAGATCAGTTACAGAACGAGTTAATCTCGATAATTGATAAATTAAGTGTACATGCGACTTATGAATTATGACCATGAGTCATAAATATTAATATTCCCAAGATTCCCCATATTCTTGAGCTAATTCATATTTACCCAGAGTCGTATTCGTTACAATGGTTTTATTACTCCACTAGATTTAGTCATCTTGTTCAGATAGCAGACGACACTGCAACACATTTAGGTGTTTAGGTGAAGACTTTTTGGTGAGAGCTGTCAACATTCAGTGTTTATAGAAATAAATGAAATTAGGAATTTAAGTGATAGACTTTCTGTTTGAGAACTAAATTGATACTTTGTTTTAGTGCAACTTTTCCTCTATCTTTGATGTGGAATCACACAAAGTAATAACACGAAAAGTAAGTGCATGCTGTTTTAATAGGTTTTTAGCTACAACATAGTTACAGCTACATGATATTTTCTTAAATAGTTTATATTTAGCAAATATTTTATGCCGGACCAAACTCTTAAAAAATAAAGTTTTTTTTTTTTTTTTTTTAAAAAGTTTTTGCTTGCTTGACTTTATTTATGTGACTTTGAAGTAATCCAAAATTAATATGATTACATTACTTTCATATTGTGGTACTTCAATTACGTTATTGAATACTTTTTTATGAAGTAATTTGTAACTAATTATTGTAATTGTTACTATACTATAATTATAACTAGAAAAAAAAAGTTTGAGACAAACTTTAAGTTGCCTAGAGAAAGCCTGACCAGACAGTTTGAAGAAGTTTAAAGAAGTTAGAAGTTTAAAGTAGGTTAAAGTTAGATTGATAGATTAGTTAGAAAGAAATAATAGTTGGAAAGAAAGAAAGAAAGATTAGTTAGAAAGAAAGGATAGACAGAAATAAAGAAAAAAGAGAAATAAGGAGGAATGGTTAGTAGAAAAAGAAATATTAGATAGATAGATAGTTAGAAAGAAAGAAAGAAAGAAAGGAAAGACAAATAAATAAAAAGATAAATAAATATTAGTTAGAAAGATAGATAGATTAGTTAGAAAGAATTATAGATAGATTAGCTAGAAAGAATGATAGATAGATAGAAAGATATATTAGTTAGAAAGAAAGAATGATAGATAGATAGATAGATAGAAAAAAATAGATAGTTCAGTTAGAAAGAACGATTGATTAGTTAGAAAGGAAGAAAAAAAGAATGAAAGATAGATTAGTTAATCCTCTGAGATCTGAGCTGTTTTCTGGCCCTGGAGGTGTTCTGACATGCTCTGACATTTGTGCTTATTTCTGTTACTTGTGACATTTTCATGGCTAAAGTCTAATTACACTGTATTCAGCACAAACTCTGCTACAATAATATATCAGCAGCATGTGTGTAAAAGTTTGTAGTTTTGAGAATGACATTTATGCGTGGTTTGTGAAAATACAAAAAAAAATTCTCACTGAAATAAGGCCATGAAACCCATACTGATTATTTCTTCACAAGACTTTTGAAAATTGTATGACGTAGCCTAGAATATTTGCTCTAAAACGATGTGAAAATCACCTTGACTGCTCATTCAGATAAGACAATATATTGATTTAAAAATGTTACGACATGTTTTGTGTGAAAAAGCCTTATGCGGAAGCTTATTAATATGCAAGCTTTTCTCACCTGAGAAAGACAAAGAACCTCCCCTAACGGCCCTATTAGGAGCTATCAGGGCCCTATCATTCTGAGCAACCTTGCACAATACTGTAAATGAGGAGATTTAAAAAGAATGGCTTTTAGATTGTTTGATTTATTTACAACACAACATAATCCAAAGATACAAAACAAATGACAAAAAAGCATGTATTGAACACACTGATCCAAAGACAGAGACCTTTGTGCCATTCCTAAAAACATCGTAACATACCTTTCATTTCCAAGGTGTTTGATTTTCACTTTACCATGTTCATGTACAGAGACTCATGTGAATGTTGAAGTCAGCAGGAGTGGCATCTGGGCCCTGAAAGAAAAAAAAAAAGTGAACATACTGATATCAAGAGAAACTATAGGCCTGCACGATTTTGGGAATACATTTTAGATTTTTCTGGTTAAAATTGATTTTTAAAATTCACAGAATACACACACACACATAAATGTTTCCAACAATATATAATATAACGAACATTAGGTTTGTTGTGCCTTGTAGGCATAGGCTATGAGCAGTGCTGCATAAAATGATAATAACAATAACCATAGCAGCCTATAAATCTTCCAAAATATTTCAGTAACAACTAAGCTAGAGAAAAATATATTGATTATCATGTTACTTCAAATGTTTCCATTCGTTATGATGATATTAAATGAGATAATAGTAAAAACATGAAGCCGTTTGGTGCTTTTCAAACGCGATCCAAATATGATTCATTCAAATGCGATCGTGCTGAAATATAAAACATTATGGTTACCATATACATATCTACATTTGAGTAGATATCCACAAACACAGTAACAGTAAACACTGGTCTAAATATTATAATATTCACCATATAGGCTAGCAACAGTTCAACTGCAATGTGAAATGTATGCAACAATAATAAACTAATATGTAAGAATTTCTTACCTTACATCTTGTCTTCAAATCGCGTTCTTCTTCTGAGGTAATTCCAATGTAAGCTCACGGCGCTCGACGAAAAGCAGAGACTTGTGAAGTGTTTTGGTGTTTTGTTTCTGAGGTAATGAGCGCGATCGCGTTCCACGTGGAGATTTGCATGTCAATCTCTTTTGCGCGAGTGGGCGTGTTCAAATGAAAAATAATTAGGAGGAGGATAATTAAGCTGGACATCTTGTTGGTTTTATACAAATTACTTAAAAAGATAATATTTGTTTTCAGTTTGAATCCGATCATTTAAAAGTACACACTTAAATGTTTATAAAGGTATATGGCTTATACCTTTGGCTATACCTATGGTATATGTGTGACAAGTATTCGCTGAGTTTTGTTTCAGTTTATAGATGTGCTCAAGAAAAAAAGTTCACCGCGACGGAGAGGCAGAACGCACACCCTGTTTATTTTCTTTATTTTACAAAAGCACAATGTTTTGATTTGATTGTAAGTGGACACATACAAAAGTAAAAATATCACAGATTCTTTTTTTATATTTCTTTTTTCTGTATGACCATAAATGACGGAGTAATTAAAGTTTATAGTGCTACGATGTGAAGAAAATCCATCAAAACGCGCCGGCGTGTTTGCCGACCTCAGAGGGTTAAAAAGAAAGAAAGATTAGTTAAAAAAAAAGAAAGATAGATTACTTAGAAAGAGATAGATGGATAGATAAGTGTATTAGTACATAAAATGGTAGTTTAATTGAGTCTAGGGCTTCAGAGAATTTAAATTTGAGTTTTTGGCTTGTACACTAATGGGCCACCGTAATCTTGGCTCAATTTGATCATTTTGCAATGTAAGTCTATGGGATTTTTATGATTATTAGTATGAATTTTTAAGAAAACTGAAAGTTAAATCAGTCTGAAAAGATATAGCACAAAAAGTCAGAACAGTCTGAAGGTCTGACCCGAGTTTGGAGTTTGTAGAGTTAAAGCTCTAGGAGGGTTGAAACAACATGAGGGTGATTTATATGATGACAGAATTTTCATTTTAAAGTGAACTATCCCTTTAACATTAGGATCCACTTGTCATCACAAGGTCTGCAAAACTCCAACATGACAAAAACTATACTAAATCCCAACTCTGAACCCTATGCTCTGAACCATAAACAGTAATAACAAGGATTCATGTTTATATGTGAGCTTAATTTAAAATCTTCATCATAACATGTATAGCCTATTTTTTATTGCAAAAACTATTAGGACTTTTATATATTAAGAACAGCAAATGTGGTCCTGGATATGCGTAAATTATATGCGTAGATAATGAGTAGATTGGATGCATAGATAACTGGATATACGTAGATAATGAATAAATTAAATTGCTATTATGAGAAACAATTTGCCCTGCTCCTTCCAAATTGGACAAAATGCATATTCAAGACATGTGGGTAAAGAAAATCCTCCCTACAGAATCAAAATAAATACTTTATGACTGTCACTATAGAGCTGGAAGTCCCGCCTATCCGTAAAACCCCACTGGACCTCTAGGTTGAAAAATCGGCATACATTGAGCATTACAACCAATCACACACGTTTTTATTCTTGAAAAAAAAAAAAAAAAGTGTGTGTGTGTACTTCTCTATATAAGTATTATATAAATATACAATTTACTGTTATGTGTTAATGTTATGTAATTAATTACTCTGTATTTCTTTATTCCTTATACAACCTTTAAGAGTAACATTTTCTACAAACGGTTGTATAAGTAATGAACAATTAAATAATCATTAGCCTAAGTCTGATGCATTTTATCACCTCCCCCATAAACAAATGCTTTTAACATACTTGGTTGCATTAAGATCAGAGCAACATTAAGCATTTGTTTATGGTAGAGAGGTGATAAAATGCATCAGACTTAGGTTAATGATTATTTCATTTATATTTATGGAAAGCTTAGAAAAAACACTTGAAGCAAAATGTATTAAAACCCATTTTATTGATATTACTAATTAGTTAAAAGGAACAATTCCTGAATGAAAAAACAACTGATAAAAATGTGAAAAATGAATGACTGATAAAACAACTAATAAAAAATTTAACAATTAATGACTGATAAAACAACTTATAAAAAAATGTAACAATTAATGACTGATAAAACAACTAATAGAAAATTGAACTATTAAAACCAAAACAAAAAAAGTCAAATTGATTGGAACATTTCCTCCAACATCTCCCCCAGTGGTTCAATACTCTGAACCATTTTATTTTTGTGAGCTAGTGTAATTTTTATTGGTAAGTCATCAGCAGTGATGTCGAGCATTAGCGCTGCAGGGACCGTGTATTCTCCATAAGTGTCGGACAGCAGAACTGTCTCACCATCTCCATCCGAGACCCCAATGATGTTGAGCTCCTGCTTCAGCTACAGTCTTCTGAAATGTAATAACATGAACGGAAGTCTCAGCAAATGCATAATATATCAATAGACACAAGTCATTACATGAACACTATTAATGTTAGTTGACCGCATGATCTAACAGGAAAAATGATTCTGAAGCATTTATTTATCTTTGTTAATTTCTACATTTACTAAAACGTTTGAAACTGAAAGTTTTGGAACTGTTGTATTTTATTAACTAACATTGTGTAACAGCTTGACAAGTACTGTACCAAATGTGTTGCTCATTGTTAGGTAACTTAGGCACTATTAGTTCATATTAATGCGTTGACTAATTCTAAAGTGTTACCAATATAAATTATTACCAATGAATATATAAAAAGTGTATATCCACTTGGTAGACACTCAGGAGAGTAGGAAGATGCAGAAAGATCAATTGGAGAATAATTTGTTACATGATGCATAATGTTGTGTACCTCCACAGCTGAATAGCTGGATAAGTTCAGCTTGGGATAAGGTCTGAGACTCGCCCTGAGGCACGAAATCTCAACATGATCCCCCAGGCTGAGCTGGACCAGGGCCTCGTCACGCCACAGGGACACCTCCACCACCTTCTGGCCACACCGGGCTCTTTCAAAAAGTTTAATTTATTGAATAAAATGTTATTAAATTTGCTCACTTTTTCAATTTCTCCTTTCAGGGAGATGAATCCTCCCCTTGTGAATAGGTCCTGCTCTTCCCCAGACAGCAGGGCAGTTGGTGGATTGAGGAGGTATTTAGCTGACCTTTCTGCCTCCTCTGGCAACTTGAAGGAAGCCGTTTAGAATTTTTTCGAGTTGGGGTTGAGAAATATGCACTCCCGTCCAAATTTGTGGGACAGGGTGTAATTTTTTATGATGTAGACCCTCCCGGTCTCAAGCAGTGGGCTTTCACCCTCCACAGGAGCAATAAATGCCCTCACGCCATCGCTGAGGGCACTTATTGTAGTGATTTTGTACGACGCTATTTTAATCTCGTTTTTGGACACCTCGTATGACTTAGCCCGACGGTTTGTCCAATTGTCCACACAGGTGATCCGGGTGGGTGCAGGCCTTCTGTATGGCGAACTTGCCGCTGACATTCTGTGGAGTGGCATTCATAATGGAGTGTTCACAATCTACACTGACGGTAGGTGTTAGGGGTGAGGTGTGTGTGGCCGTTCAAAAAAAGTTTTTGGCCTCAGCCACTAACCCCAAATCATAGAGAAGAGCATATGGTTAGAAAGATTTAAGCCTCATTGAGGCCCCTCGGGTAGACTGTGTCCAATCGTTTAATCCAGATGCTCTTGGCCCTGAGTCTCTCTCTCAGGGACCATGCCGGATTCGATTGGAGACACGTCACCCTAAATGAAGACAGGCCGTGGGTCAGGAAATGCTGAACCAGATGTCGACGCTTTCAACGCTTATCAGTTTTGTGCACTATATTGTGCGCATGCTGATAAGCTCTGACTCTCAGTTCGTTTTTCGTCTGACCCACGTATTGTCTGTGACATTTAATACAGAAGGCCAGATAAATACAATTAATGGATTCGTGGGTCAGAGGTCGAGGGATTTTAAATATTTTTCTATTAAATCTGCTCATTACCCATTTTGTTTGTATAAAATACTTCCAACGACCAACGCGGCCAATAGGGGCCGGTGTATGCAACTTGCTATATACAAGTATGTCCTGTAAGTTCTCGTTCTGTTTGTACGCCGCAATGGCCCTGTGATGCTGCAGGAAGTTAGTTGATGTGAGGAACTTCAAAAAGTTTTCCTTAATGGCCAAATTAAGAGAAACACATGGTTTGGAGTAGAGGGCAGTGAGTGGAATGATTTTGTCTCTGTTTTGTACTTCTGCTCTGGGTGGATTCTTTGGCTCATTAAATGTTTTTAGTATTTTCCTCAGGAACGATCTGCTGTACCCACGTCCGCTGAGGGCCCGGATGAGGATGTTCGTGGCCTCCATAAAGGACGATGGCTGCGAGCAGATTCTATTGAATCTGAGGAGTTGTGACTTGATGATTCCTTTGAAAGGTATGTTTTGGGTGGAAACTGTTCCTGTGTAGTAGTGAATGCGTATCTGTGTCTTTGAAGTAAACCTTGAAATCTAACTGTCCTGATTTTTCAAAATTGGGTCCCTTGTATGAGACCACATCCAAAAAATTGACCTCTGACCTGTCAATACTGTATTTGACCTTTATAGATTCCTGATGTGAATTTAGGTGGGCGATAAAGGCGAGGAATTCGTCCTCCGAATGGGTCCAGACACCCCAGATGTCATCCAAGAACCTGAAGTATGCGAACGTTTTTTTGGCAGAAGCTGCAAGAGCCGTTTTCTCCCAGTCTGCCATAAAAATGTTTGCGTACGAGGGGGCCTGTAAGTTTTACCTGTTTTACCTTTACCTGTAAGTAAAATTTTGAATCAAACTCAAAGTCGTTTTTTGTCAAATTGATCTCTAATAGTTTCAACAGGTGCTCGTCCGGTCTAAGGGGATCAGGGTATTTAGACATACATTATCTCACTGCTTTTAGGCTGGTTGGGGTATCAATATTAGTGTACAGGCTATCTATGCCAATCTTGAATAAAAATGAATTTTCGAAATGAAGTCGTATGTGTCAGTGTTAATTTTGACAGCAAATTTTGATTTAGTTTTAGTCGACGAAATACAATAAGATTTTAGTCGACTAAATCTACAATAGATTTAGTCGACTAAAATATAATGGGTTTCAATTTAAATGCATTAATTTAGAATTTCTCTAAAATTTCCAAACCCATATACTCCCTGAGAAAACATATATTAACCTGCTAATATGAATGATTTTAAAGTTTGAACGTGCAATACAGATACAGATTTAACTACTGTAACTTAAATATCTTAAAATTAAATAAAACCACTTTTCCTAAAGTAGAACACAGTCTTATTTTCAATGAATGATATATGAATTCTTTATAACTACTTGCATCAGTCTCTATTCTTTCAAGCAGACATATTTAGTTGTATGAATTAAATATAATTAATCCTTATTAAAGCTATTAATGAGCAATGAATGCTTATCTCTTTTTCTTTGGTTGCTTGATCAATATTAAGGACACAGACCGCATTAGGTTTATTACCCACTGTCACTTTAAGACATCAGATCATGTCCAATGACATGCGGATCCAATTGCACTGATGCACATCTGATACACTCACAACTGTTTAAGACATAACCGACATAGTTTACGTGAATACTCTCCAAAACGGACATTTCGATATAATGTTGTGTGTATTTGTCCATTCAGACACGAAAGAGAGCTCAATTCAGTACTTGTGCGCTGTATAGGTGTCTATGTGCATGGCTGCACGCTTCGGGTCGGGTGTGTGTGCGCACAGAAAACCGTACCGAATATAGCTCTTTTTTTGCGTCGTCACACTTATTCAGATCTGCATGTCTGCTCTACTCATTCTCCCAGACGTTTACATGTTTTAAGTTTTATGAGACATGCAGCGCATGCCAACCCCGTGTGCCACTGACTGGGTACATCAGCACGTCACAGTACAATTGTACGCATCTACCACAAATGCAGGACATCAGACTTTGTTAATAGTGTCCTTATTAACTTCCTTAATAGTATTAACTTCCTTAATAGTGTCAGTGTAAATGGGCCACTCAAGTGGACGATAATGTTCTGTGTAGGAAAGTTATCTCAGTCCCTCCCCGAGGTATTGTGCTGTGTCTAAAATAACCGTAGCATTACCTTTATCGACTGGCTTGATTACTATCTCAGTATTGTGATATAATTCTTTAAGGGCTTTTCTTTCGTCCAGGGTCAAAATGGGAGTCACACCCAAACCCCAGTGTAATTTTTTGAAGGCAAAATTGTCAGATTTGATGATTTTTTCAATTTCTTTAGGCAAGCTAGACAACACGGGCTCCCAATCAGAGGGGTGAGTGAATGGTACTTTGTTTTTTAGTTTTTTCTTGCCCTCAAAGAATGTTTCTAGCTTGAGTCTGCGGTGGTATGCCTGCATGTCTGCTAACAATTCTTTTTTTCTGCAGCTCGATGGGGTGGGGATGTAAGAGAGGCCCCTTTTAAGAACTGAGGTTTGATCTTCTGATAACACAAAGGACTTTTACAGGTTAATAATGAGTTTGTGAGAACCGCATTTTGGGTTATCAGAGTTTATAAGTTTAAATGTGAAACCCAATGTGTGAGGAGAGCCTTTGCCGTGGCCGGTCTCCAATGGAGTCCATCTTTCTCCACCTGGAAATGTGTGGATGCCAGCAGAGGGATAAAGTTCAGGTTCTTTTTGATAAAGCCGTTCATATGCTCTAGCATGTCCTACTATGCTTGTGGCAGCACTCTCGAGAAGTTAATTGACTATGTGCAGGTTAGCATATGCTACTTCCGGCTGCGAAACCGATAGGGGGTGTCTAGTTTCCGGTAGCCTGATGGACGACGTAGAGGATGTATATTTCTCCAGATGTCTTGGACATTTGCCGAATATAACAGTCAATGATGTTCATCGACTGGTTAGTGATTTTTTTCCAGCTCCCCAGAGCAAGAGAGAGAAGGAGTTTAAATATTACATCTCTCAGTATTTGCATAATTTTGAAGGTAAGTCACAACAACATCCATGCTACGTGCTCAAGCTATGCTATCTGGTAACTGTTATGTTATCTCTCTATACATTATAAAAGTCGAAATCATGCGTTAGTGCATTTTCCCGAACAGTTTGTGTTACCATTGTTTTGTTTATGATGTTCGGAGGCTATGTTGTTGACAACCACTCCTACACATGTCATACAGGGAGTAAAGGTATCCGACGTTGGTTCGTTCGTTATCAAGTTAGGCTGTTTTCACCATAGACTGTAAGGTTTTCACACATATTTCTAGACAGGTCTCCCTTGCAAAATATGTTCTAACCCCAAGGGCTTCTCCTGGTTAAAGGGTATAATATAATAATAATAATAAATAATTAGTAGCCTAAAAACTTCCGTCTAGTTGTCATGGATACTCAACGCTCCACTCTGTAAAGCGACTGCTTGGGTGCGGTGACAAAAAGCAGATGTGAAAACATTGTTTAATTTTCACAATGCAGCAGCGCCTGGCTCCACCCAAATATGTGTGAAAACTGTGTTGATTGACTTGACTATGAACAAACAAACATAGTTTTAGATAAATGGATTTAGATAGCTTGACAACAATATGAAGAGTTTGGTTCCAAAACGCGATAAATCCATTTTGATTAATTTGAGTAAAAATGTTTTCTTTACCAAGAAAGTGGCAAGATGAAAACCACTATTTTCTGTTTCAAACTTTCACATAGCATCTGTAGGTTATAATAACAGTAAAAATTCAAATCCAGATTTTGATTTTCAAAGATTTATTATAAAAACGGGTAATCTTTCCCCCAAAATGCAATAAATTCATGACACTTTTTTTTTCCAAAATGCAATTAATCCATTGAATCAATATGAAAGTTATTTTTCATATGGAAACTGTTGAAAATACACAACAAAGTAAGTTGATCCACATATGACAGCCTCTGAACTCGGTCAATATCTTATAATACAGGCACTGGACTATACATTCAATCAGCCATCGCTAGGAAATACCTTCTGAACTTTTTTGACGGCGATCAGCTGTAAAATTTCCTGCTCGGATTTCGTTGACTTTGAGTAAAACAATTGAAAGTTTTTTAAAAGATCCCCTGGGGTTAACGTGTCAGCGTGACAGAAGTTTGATGCTGTCGTGTGATAACAAGCAACAGTCTGCATTTTTCTTCCTCCCGTGTGCCTCATCTTCTTGATCTCCTCACGTATAAATGATTAGATTTCGATGGCTTACGTTTCTTCCCTACCGCAGAAACCACCACAGGTTCATCAATGCCTTCAAAATTATTAATGTTTTTGTTTGTTTGTTGATCAAATAGTACAAAGTAGATCAGGAAAACTAGGATGCCGGGTGTATTCAAAGCGCCGCCGTTACTGTTTACAGTGCGTGGAATGGTGCGCTGTGATTGGTTGAGAGCGGATCTATCGCATTCTGCAGAGAAAGGAGACTGGCGTTTGTCGCGGTTTGGAAAGAAAGGGAGAAAACATGACACAATAACACGGCGGATATCGCATTTTATGTAAAATTTAAAATGGACTTTTCAATACCGACCCTATACAATACAGATTTTTGCGGGAACTCAATTTTTTTAAAAATGGCGTTTATCGCGTTTTGGAACCAAACTCTTCATATGTTCCTATTACAGTTGCTAATTATTATACTTACCAACTAACTTGCTAATATTGTTATTTTTCTGCAGGGCTCAGGAGAGGTGGTTGTCAGGGCAGAGTGCTTCAGGTCCATGAGGAAAGCTGAGAAACCTCACAAGCTCAGAGTATGGTTACAGTCAGCAGCAGTGTAAAATTGTGTTCATTGTACAAATCTTAGTAGGCCTAATGTTAGGTAGGGTATTGATGGACGTAGGATATTGTTATTTTTTCTAGGATCATGTCAGGCTGCATCATGTCAAGGGAGTAGTTCTTATGATACGGCATGTGTCAAAATGATTGATGACTTCCGGTCCCGCCCCCCAGATATGACATCTGGTCACCGCCCTTCCGGTCCCGCCCTTTCTGGTGTGTATTGATATGGATATGGATTGTCCTATCGACCCTTCGATCATGTGTTTTGACAGGTTTATCTACCAGTGTTTTTCCGGCATATGTTGTTGTTATGGTTTGCCCTATTGTCCTAGCTAGTCGTAGATCATGTGGTTTTGACAAAGTTTGAAGACTGTGTCACACACCCATTATCTCTTGTGCACACAAGCTGGGTGTATTTTCTGTGTTTGTGATAGACATCTGTTTTTGACAAAGTTTGAATTTGCGGTCTGTATTTGCAGAATCGGCCATAAACACTGATATCTCTGCTACGCAGACGTTCACCCTCACATTCCAGAGCGATGTATATAAATGGGGACAGTGTGTTGTAAAACCATCACCAGAAACATGAGCTACATGACCATGGATGGTTCATCCTCTCCTGAATCCTCAGATTCGGAGCTGAGCAACCAAATGAAGGAGAGTCTGACTATGGCACCGAGAAAACCTTTCGGACACGTCCGTTTGACAAGTTTTCTCCGTGAAATTTCGGAATGGACTAAAGCTGAATATGTAATGGTTAGGAATTGTGTATTCGGATACAAATTTCACAAACCAACTCGAGTTGTTACACTCTCTACACCACTGACAGCATCGGAGAGTTTCAGACTGGGCAAGACGCATGTCTGGTATTTCCTGAAAAAGACTGGACTCTCTTCTACAATCGTGTCTGGAAGGATCTGAATGATTGGGGTGAGGAGCCTTTGTACATTTCGGAGTGGGACGGGGTAAACGATAATGTCCGGTACCGTGTGGTAGGTGACCATACTAACAAGAACCCTACTGATTCTGTATACATATTCTGCTGTAAAGACAAGACAAAGCTCAAAAACAAGCGGTCTGCGCGCATACGGCCTAACGAGCATCACAAGCTGTATGAAATGCAATTTTTGTTCGAGTGGTGCAATCTGAATCTCCTGAATATGGTCTTTTCAGTCATCGACAAAATGTTCAAATGGTGCGACATGCATGACGGATACAACAAAATTAAAGTGCAGCTGTTCCACCTGGAGACATGTGGACGGAGCGGCATATGGTCTCGGCCATCCGCCCCCATTTTCTACAGTCATGAGAAAGCTCGCAAGCCAGACCTATCCAAATAATGCCTATTAATCAGGTTTTGAGGGCTACAACAACCCCCGCCCCCTTTACTACAACTATCATAAATTTCTGCGACCAGACCCTTCCAAGCAGCATTTATAAACCATGGCTGAAGACGTCGCTTCAGAACCCAATCATGTATGCAGCTGCGGTATCTCTTTCGGCAGCATTCTCGACCCTCCTGACGACAACGCAACCATCCATACTCTGACTGACGACTGCGGGCCATTGGGCATACACAAAGACTGGGCTCCGGCTAAAACTATCAAACGTCACATAGACTTTGAACCATGCATTGAAAGCGATTGGGGTCCGGGTAACATTTTCAACTCTGAACCATTGGACCTGCGCAAAGACTGGGCTCTGGCTGAAAGACGCAAACGTAGCTTAGACTGGGATCCGGAGATCGAGTGCGACTGTGGTTGTACTAAACCTTGGTCACCACCACCTCCACCACCATCCAACAAAAAGCTTGAATCTACCAGCCTGGCTGACCTCTCTCATGCTAAACCCGGTTTCGATGCTACAGACGGATGTTTCAGTGACGTGGGATTCAAAATCATAAAAGCCGCGACAGTGGTTTTGCTGCAACATCTCATCGGAAAGAAGCTGAAGGACGACTGCGAGGGGTGTGAGATTGATCACCCCAGTCAACTGCAACATTCCTGCCTGTTCGACCCACCTAACTACTACTTTGACACACATTTTGATGAACTTTCAGGCAAACTGTTTAAACCCTTTTTTCATTCAGTCATCACTACCCTTCTGGAGCGGTTTGGGTTAAAATCTCACCCCCAACGTATTCAAGGAACAGTCGGGACTATTCTGCACGAATTAAAAGACGAACCATTCATCGCCGCTAAGCTAGAAGAAATCAGGACGAGACTTCTGGACAAACCCTGCGAGGAAATAGTTCACGACGTCGTTGATCTCTGGGAAGATCTCTCGATTGTGAATGGCGAGTGACGAAGTCGTCTCCAACATGGGTGCTGCCAGTAGCCTAACCAGCTGTATGGAATACCTGTTTAAAGGACATTACAGACAACAGATGACCAAACTGATGAAAAAGATTATCGATTTTGCATCACGCGACGGTCATCCACCTATGGAGGCAACTACGCGTGAAGCAAATTTCAAGAAACAAATGGTGTATATAAGAGGAGCCGCTAATTCATGGGATGATTTGACGGACAAATGTTCTTATGGCTTCAATCCCCCCGGTGTAATGATAAAACAGTTTCTAGATATGATGTGTGAATCGCAACTCCCGCTCGGGGTCACCGATGTGCTATGTACTTGTACCTATGTGGTTGATGTGTGTACCGAGCTGGTGAAGAAATCAAAAGAATATGACATCAATGATGAGAACGATGCTGTTAAAATTATCGAAACAGATGTCACCGTCGGTGAAATTGTTGAAATGTACGTCGATTACATCCTAGACAAAAACATGATGGCCTGTCGCATATTTCCTTTTGTGGTTAGACTATCAGTGATCCATTTTACTTAGACTATGCATGTAACATCGTTATATCTAATTTTACTATATTCCGTTTTGTACTAAATGATGTTTTGTTGTACTAACATTATTATTATTATATCCATGTATACTATATTGTATTATAATCATTTTTACTATCTTGTGTTATATTAATGCCATTTTACTTAAATCATGTATCCTGTAACTTTTTTTTTAATAAAAGATTGATTCAAACCACATGTACGAGTTATTCTTTTGCAGCGGTTAAAACGGCAGCATGTCGGAGCTCATGAAAAAGGCTTATTATACACCCTCCAACCCCGGCTCTTTAGGGGGTAAAAAACGATTAAAAGACGCCGTCTTAAAAGATAGCGGGGTCCAACTAAGCGATAAAAAGGTTTCACAATGGTTGTCTGGTGGGGATGCTTACACTTTACACAAAACAGCTCCTATAAAATACAAACGAAATGGAGTGGTTGTGTACGGGGTCGATACCCAGTTCCAGGCCGATCTAGTCGACATGATCGCATATGCCAAGGATAACGATGGCAATAAATATCTGTTGACTTGCATAGACGTATTTAGCAAGTACGCGTGGAGTCGTGTGTTAAAGACAAAGAGCGGCTCCGAGGTCGCTAGAGCGTTCGAGTCTATACTCGAAGAGGGTCGTGTGCCACAGAAATTGCAGACGGATCAGAGGAAAGAATTTTTTAACAAACAATTTCAAGATGTAATGAAAAAGTACGACATTAATCATTTCGCTACCGCTACCGATTTGAAAGCCAGCGTCGTAGTATGTGGAGATTTTTAACGGCTACAAATTCCCGACGATACATAGATGTTTTACAAGACATTATGCAAGGGTACAATGCTAGTTATCACCGAAGTATCAGCATGAGACCCGTGGACGTCGGCAAAGTAAACGAGGATCAAGTGTTTCAAAACTTGTACGGGGATATAAAGAAGACCGAGAGGGTCGTATTTAATTTCAAAGTCGGCGACGTCGTCAGGATTTCTAAAGTGAGAGGCCCGTTCGCCAAAGGTTATGAGCAGAACTACACGGAAGAATTTTCCACCATATCCGCATGCATTCCGCGACAACCCCCGGTCTACAGACTCACCGATTATGATGGTGATGTCATCGAGGGGGTTTTTTATGAAAAAGAGTTGCAAAACATAATTGTGAGTAAAAACAAATCTTTTAAGGTGGAAAAGATTTTAGGTCAGAAAAAACAAGGGAAATCTACGCTTGTTTTAGTGAAATGGCTAGGCTGGCCTTCAAAATTCAATAGTTATATAGATAAAAAAACATTTAACTGTTGGACTTAAAACACCCCGACGTTTAATGGATGAGTTCATACGAACGAAGGACAGTCATGGACGATCAAGGGTTCTACATTACGCTACCGTGCAATGCATCGAGGTCGGTTTACCCCGAAAATAGCATATCCGGCTATACAACCAGGTTAGCAAAAGCTATACAATTGAAAGAACAATGGGAAGTGGGGCTCGCCGAAATCGAATATCCTAGAAGTTGGTATAACTTTAATGACAAAGATGGGAATTTCACCCTGCACACAGGCCCTGTATACACAAATAGCGGGGGCCCCAAAGACACAGTTAAAAAAGACTTACCCACGTTTTTTGTATCGAGGGAATTATACATAAGTGGTGGTACTACGTGAACATTCGTGCGATCCTCCGCGTGATAAATCAACTTCTAGCACCCACGGCCGTATTGGATTACGATGAATTAAAAAACAAAGTGTTTCTGATCGCGAAACCCAATGTTTCAGTCAGCTTTCAAGGCAGACTCGCCACTATTTTAGGAATGATACCGGATGATGCTCTCGGACGTTCAAACTACCATAAAGAAGCAGATTTTACTACGAGCCATATCACGTACGCTCCTCATCAATCCGATATCAACGCAGGGTTCTACACAATGTACGTTTACACCGACATCATTCAATATCAATCGGTCGGTGATTCTTACGTCCCGCTTTTGAGATGCGTACATATATCGGGTAAAAGCAACGAGACGGTCATTGCTAGATACGACAACCCGCATTACGCATCGATCAACAAGGATCACATAACCAGCATTACCATAGAGTTGAAGAACGACCAAAACTGTGAAATACCATTTTCTTACGGGAAAGTCATCGTAAAACTACACTTTAAACCAACGAATCATTCTATTCTTTAAAATTAGTTATTACTATGGCCCTAGAGAGCACAATACCGCGGACTATGTGGACTATTACCGAAATCAGGCCGGCGGGGGTTTGCCAGGCTATGCCGGGGGAGGGGTTATGTATGGGGCAGGGTTAGGAGGACTTTTCAGAGGTTTGTTCAGGATGGCCATACCTCTGTTAAAAAGAGGATTTAGCATCGCAAAACCCCACCTAAAATCCGCTGCTAAAAATATAGTATCCGACGTTGTCTCAAACGTATTGACGCGCGCGCATAGCAATAATGCTAATGCTCAAGACGGATCTGGGCTGATGGTCATGGCCCGTAAGAGATTGTCTAAACCGCCGGGTGTGAGGAGGCGTGGTCAATGGAGTAAGAAGAAGAAGACACCAAGCGGAACAAGGAAGCGTCCAGTCATACGCAGAAAGCGTAAGAAGTCTGTTAGTCGAAAAGCATCTGTCAACATATTCGTAAAAACCATATTCTAACATGGCGCTACTGCATCGTATGTCGGGGGAATGCATCAAGTCCGAGTTGGACTTATTTACAGTCCCGCTGACACAGACGGTTATTGAGAAATACGGCTATTTAGAAGTTGCCCCTTTATTCGCCATATCGGACACCGCTCCATTAGAGTTTTTTATCGCAGGCAATGGCGATGATTATGTGGACCTAAATAACACGATGCTCTATCTACGGCTGAAAATCACAATACCTAATGGAGAGAACATCGTGCATCCTGCATGGGTTGCCTTAATAAATTACCCCGGAGCCACCATATTTTCACAAGTCGACGTGACCCTGGGCGATCGTCTGATATCGCAGAGTTCGAGCACCTACCCTTACCGTTGCATCATAGTGAGTCTGATCAACTACAGTAAAGATGCGTTGGAATCTCTTTTCTCCGCCGGACTGTTTTACAAAGACACCGCCGGTCACATGGATGCGAATGACCCCGTAGGCCGTAACGGAGGGTTGACAAAGAGATCGACCTACACCACCGAAAGTAAGGTGGTGGAGCTAATGGCCCCTATACACAGTGATATATTCTTTCATTTACGTTCTTTCTTTGATGACGTGGCTTACAAAATAAAAATAGAGTCGGCGTCCCTATTTGTCAAGAAAGTTGCCGTAGCACCGCCAGTGAGACTGGGACACGCCCAGGCGTTACTCTCGACAACCGCAAAGTATCCTATAGATAGGGTGGTTCTAAAAAATTTCTCCATACCTGAGGGTACACGTGTTTCAAATCAAGAAAATCTGTTTTTAGGGACCCTACCAAAATAGGGTCATGGTCGACAATGACGCATTCACCGGTTCCTACGAAAAAAATCCATTTGCATTCAAACATTACGATCTGGAGTTCCTGGCCGTCTATGTAGACGTTCAACAATTCCCCTCCAAGCCTCTACAGCCTAATTTCGAAGCTGGTATGGCAGTGCGTGAATTTTATCAGTTAGCGATGACGACAGGAAGACATCTTAAAAACCAGGCACTCTCTATCGACAGGGGTGATTTCCTGAACGGATACACGCTTTACACGTTTAACCTTACGCCTGATGAAGACTGTGGTCAGCACATTTCCCTCGTCAAGTCTGGGAATATCAGACTCGAAGCTCGATTCAGACAACCGCTGCCGAATACCGTTAATTTATTAATTTACGCCGTATTCGACAGCATCATTGAAGTGTCTAACCGGAGACAAGTACTAGTCGATTACTACTGAGATGAATACTCTACAACTGACCGCGATCATGGATAAAATTACGTGCAGGACTCATTATCTCGGCGTGCTACTGAGCGATCAACTACCCGAAAAACCGCTTAGGATCTTACCGTCGATGGCCGTCATAAACACCCACCCTGCTCGGCTACCGGGAGAGCATTGGGTTGCCGTTTATTTAACCCAAGAGGAGCCGCTTGTTTTTTCGATAGTTTTGGCAATCCGCCCAACAGCCCTCGCTTTCCAATCTCCATCAATAACTTTTTAACTGACAACAACGTCGACGTGTTATATTCCGACAGACGTGTCCAGGATTTTTCATCAGATACTTGTGGTCAGCATTGTGTTTTTTCTGTATCATTTAGTCAGAGGTTACGACTATAACCATGTGATGAAACTATATACCGATGATTATATCAAAAATGATAAAATGGTGTCCCTCTTTGTAAAGAGATTAAGACCGCATGTTTGTAATGATAAAATGTTATCCTGTGTCCCCTGTGTGCAGATGTGTTTGACGTATAAATAAAAATCTTGAAACCATTATATATTTTTAGCGTCTTTTATTTAATGTATTTGTTAAAATTCTAACCATCGCTTTCGTTTGAGAGCCGGCGATTTAAACACCGAGTCTTCGCGGTTTGGAACCGTGTAAGGTGAATATCTTTGTGTCTTTTTATAAGGTCTAACACGTGGAGGGCTGCGGGGTTTACTCTTTAGAGACTTAATCTTGCGTCTGACCTGCTGATTCGGTACTGTAGAAAATGGAATGTTTAATTCGGCAAAGGCACGTAGAAACTCCGACCATCCTCGAGGTCTCCGTTCATCCCTAACGTTTTGCGGTGCCGTAACATTTTTTTAACAAATCGACCATGTGAGACCCTTTTACGGCTTTACCCCTGAACACAAACTCGCCCGATTCGTTCTATGCACTTAGCGCTTTAGCTTTAGACATCTTGTCTAATATGTATCTGCTGTTTTTCACGCTTCTCGAAGGTACGTTCTTCAGAACTTCATCGACAATGTCCTCCCCCTCAGCTCTGCCGTCTTCGACATTATTATCATCATCCGCTGGTTCATCTTTATGGCTGAGATCAGTATTGGGTAGCGAAAGCGTTAAAACACTACTCTCGGGATCGCCTTGTTTAACGATGGTCAAAAACCTACTCAGGGTATTGGTGTAAAGTTTGGCTTTTTCGTATGGATTCAGGTCAGTGCGACGTAAAATATTTCTTATGTCATCATCCAAATCGTTCTCCACGCTCCGTTGAATGTTCTCGCGAACATTTTCACTCTTTCATCTTATCCAGTTGATGGTGCAAAACTAAATACATCTTTTCGGCATACTCCATCCTATCGATTTGCTATTAAGCTTGATATAAAGGGTACTGCAACGCTTATAAGCGGCAATAGGAATCCGCCCTTCTGGTTGAAGACTCGTTTCTTGGCCGTAATGCCAATTTTTTTATCGGCTACAAATTTGATTTCGGCTTTTCTCTTTTTCAGTTTTTGGTACTGTTGCCTATTGACTGGGATGGTACCGTAGAGGATGTTAAGCGCCACTTCACACAACGCTAAAATGAATTCGTCGGACGACGATTGTAAAATAAGACGTCGCTGTTTAGGACTGGATTTATGTAGCAGTTTTAACACCGGCAGATGTTTACAAAGTCTGGCGGACATGACGTTTGATCAAGTTCTTCTTTTTTTCGGGATATAAACCACTTGACGGTCAGAAAGCAATCCTGTTCTGAGACGGTACTGCTCCGGAGTTTTCGCTTTATAGTCTATCATTAGGTAGCCGAAAGGACGTTCGACCGCGTCGTGATAACACTCCATAAAGTATTTTGTGTTTCCCGGGTACATTTGACGTCCTAGCATCGCTACTTGATTGACGTCCCGAGGATTTTTAAACAGTATCATTTAATTGGCGTTTAAGCTGATGGTTCAGCTGGACTTACCCTGTGCAAATAAATTTTGCACTATGTAAATAGAACTGAGATTCCTGTGGTGACAGTATTGCGTAAAAACCCGTTGAAGTTCCACGTTACCGCTAGCCTGCTCCATTAAATCATCCACCACGAGCAGGTTTGTCTTGGTGACAGGCAGTAAATCATCATCATTCAGAGTCTGGGGTATTCCTTGCACAAATTTAATGTCATACAATTGAAGTAAATCATCGTACAAAGTCTGGCAACAATCATGCAACCAAACAATGTTTTCAATTTTCTTGGAAATGATATTCAAACCTTTTTCCAACAAAATTTTTACAAAATAAGACCTTCCAGAATTTGATGGGCCGCTCACGACACAAGAGAAAGGGTGTTGAAGTCTGAAATCAAAATCGGAAACATCCTGAGAGCCTCTGTGCATCATCTGATCAGTAGCCATAAGGAAGCGTGCTAAAGTCCTGTAAAAGTCTACATTTATTGTACACGACCTTGAACCTTTTAACGACTGATTTGTTGTGCAATGTGAGAGACTTCTTATTTCGTACAATGTTCTCGCTCTGAGCCAGTATGTATTTGGATCTATCATGCGACGTCACATACAGTGAGGAAAATAAGTATTTGAACACCCTGCTATTTTGCAAGTTCTCCCACTTGGAAATCATGGAGGGGTCTGAAATTGTCATCGTAGGTGCATGTCCACTGTGAGAGACATAATCTAAAAAAAAAAATCCAGAAATCACAATGTATGATTTTTTAACAATTTATTTGTATGATACAGCTGCAAATAAGTATTTGAACACCTGAGAAAATCAATGTTAATATTTGGTACAGTAGCCTTTGTTTGCAATTACAGAGGTCAAACGTTTCCTGTAGTTTTTCACCAGGTTTGCACACACTGCAGGAGGGATTTTGGCCCACTCCTCCACACAGATCTTCTCTAGATCAGTCAGGTTTCTGGGCTGTCGCTGAGAAACACGGAGTTTGAGCTCCCTCCAAAGATTCTCTGTTGGTTTTAGGTCTGGAGACTGGCTAGGCCACGCCAGAACCTTGATGTGCTTCTTACAGAGCCACTCCTTGGTTATCCTGGCTGTGTGCTTCGGGTCATTGCCATGTTGGAAGACCCAGCCTCGACCCATCTTCAATGCTCTAACTGAGGGAAGGAGGTTGTTCCCCAAAATCTCGCAATACATGGCCCCAGTCATCCTCTCCTTAATACAGTGCAGTCGCCCTGTCCCATGTGCAGAAAAACACCCCCAAAGCATGATGCTACCACCCCCATGCTTCACAGTAGGGATGGTGTTCTTGGGATGGTACTCATCATTCTTCTTCCTCCAAACACGTTTAGTGGAATTATGACCAAAAAGTTCTATTTTGGTCTCATCTGACCACATGACTTTCTCCCATGACTCCTCTGGATCATCCAAATGGTCATTATCAAACTTAAGACGGGCCTTGACATGTGCTGGTTTAAGCAGGGGAACCTTCCGTGCCATGCATGATTTCAAACCATGACGTCTTAGTGTATCACCAACAGTAACCTTGGAAACGGTGGTCCCAGCTCTTTTCAGGTCATTGACCAGCTCCTCCCGTGTAGTTCTGGGCTGATTTCTCACCTTTCTTAGGATCATTGAGACCCCACGAGGTGAAATCTTGCATGGAGCCCCAGTCCGAGGGAGATTGACAGTCATGTTTAGCTTCTTCCATTTTCTAATGATTGCTCCAATAGTGGACCTTTTTTCACCAAGCTGCTTGGCAATTTCCCCGTAGCCCTTTCCAGCCTTGTGGAGGTGTACAATTTTGTCTCTAGTGTCTTTGGACAGCTCTTTGGTCTTGGCCATGTTAGTAGTTGGATTCTTACTGATTGTATGGGGTGGGCAGGTGTCTTTATGCAGCTAACAACCTCAAACACTTGCATCTAATTTAGGATAATAAATGGAGTGGAGGTGGACATTATAAAGGCAGACCAACAGGTCTTTGAGGGTCAGAATTCTAGCTGATAGACAGGTGTTCAAATACTTATTTGCAGCTGTATCATACAAATAAATAGTTAAAAAATCATGTATTGTGATTTCTGGATTTTTTTTTTTAGATTATGTCTCTCACAGTGGACATGCACCTACGATGACAATTTCAGACCCCTCCATGATTTCCAAGTGGGAGAACTTGCAAAATAGCAGGGTGTTCAAATACTTATTTTCCTCACTGTAACTGTTAACCAGACCAATCAGGGATTCGAGACAGATAGCTTGTGAATTTTTAGCATTCAGGGTTATCCCTTTAGCTTTCATACACACTTTACCTTTGGCCGTGGCAAAACCGTACGATTTGGGACCGCTCGACGAAAATTGAGTTATAAAATCCCCATCGTCCAATTCGCTAGTCAGATCTCCTAAATAATCCCCCAGAGGAGGCTCCCAGTCCCCCTCCCTAGACACAAAAATGACACTATCTGTGTCAGAGTATAGCAATCGGCTGCCGAGTCTGTACATCAATTCGTACAATTCCAGTCGGGCGTGCGCGGTGGTAAAAGCACCTACAAAAACGTTCACGTCGCGCGCCTTGCAAACATCCTCTTTGGATGGTTTATGCTGGACGAGCGCTACGTCATCTGAGACGAATGAGAAATACGCCAACGTGTCGGTATTGCCAAAAACAATTCTGGTGAAATCTTCCGGGTCGTTCACCAGAGTAGTTTGAGGCAAGTTCTGTCTTAAAGAGAAACGTCCCCATAGCGAATTCAAAATTAATTTCGTTATTGCCCTCTGGACGGCGTTGTACTTAATCTTTTCGGGGTCGAGTTGAATCCCCTCTTTTTCAAAATACTCACGAATGTAAGTCTCTTTCTCAGCATCCGTGACGACATTGGACGGGTAGCCGGACGCTTGTTTCAAACGCAAAAACGTTTTTACGTATTCGGCAAACAACGTGTCTGACCGCTGTGGAAAATGCCAAACCTCGTCTATCTTGGCCACCACATAACCCTTCTCGATGGCTTTTAAAAGCTCGATACTGACCCAACAGCCCGAGAGCGATCTTTCCTCATCCGTGTGACTACAACTCGTGGTCTGGTTTTGATCCTGAGCACAGGTTCTGCATAGCGGGAACATGAGTTTTCCTTGACATCTGTAAGGGAGAACCGGGTGTAGTAATTTACGTGGAGGGTACACGGTCGCTTTGATAAGGCCGTAATAATTTTCAATCGGTTCAAAATCTGTGAATATGATTTGGGGGTGTTCGATCGGATAGGTTTTCCTCGAGATACCTTATTTTCTCATCACCGGTCACTTTGTGATAAAGTTTGTAGGCGTTCGTTCTGCCACCGTACAACGCGTCTCGGGGGTTCAATCTCTCCGGGGCGGAATAATCGGTCATAAATTCTATCACAGAGGGGTCGGTCTTTTTCATCCGGTTCCATTCGCATTCCCAAAGAACTTCGATTTGCAAACCGTACGCGTTCTGCAGAATTTCAATCTTATCGTCAAACTCGCCCCTGAGAACCCCGTAGGGTACTTTCCGAAAGGGGGTGGCTATGATGGGGTTCAAAGCGACAGCAATGACCATGGAAGATGCAGCCGGCGTACTCTAAACCGTGCCTAACACCGTCCTGCTCGTAGTAGCCGTCTAAAAAGTACTTACCGATCGATACTTCACCATGGTTTACGGCGTGGTGAATAGGGGTGTAAGAAAAAATCGATACACTTGAGTATCGCGATATTTTATTTTGCAATACTGTATCGATTTTCAAAAACGCAATATCGATTTTTTTTTTTTTTTTTTTTTTTTTACGTCCAAAAATATTCATGTTAAGACCGTAAGACAGTGGTTCACGTTTATGTTGTTTAAATCCCTACCACTAGATAGCTATGCTGACACGCACCACTAGTGTCCTCGCCAGGCTCGCCTAACGGTGCGTGTCCACTGGACATTTTAGGATTGACAGCGGACCGGAGAAAGCGTTGAGAGCGACCGAGAGCGTCAAAAAGTTGGGCAGTTCCTTTATACAAATATCAAGCGAAAAACGCAGTCGGCAGCCAATTGTTGTGAGGTTCGGGATGTGATGTCTACCTTGAGAGTTTAAACATGCAAATTGTGCCGGAGTTTATGCTGGATTTAGTGCGGTAATCATTTTGTTTACAAATTAGACGTTGTGCAGTTGTTATATAGCCTATAGGCTATGTTAAATATTTCATTTTGGATGTGTTTATTGTGATTATATTGGCTGGTTTTATAAAAGTTTATACAACTGAAAGGATATCTTTGCTTGGTGCATTTGGGAACAAAGCTTGTCTATTTCTAAATGTAATCGCGTGCATCGTTCACATCAAACGCGAAGAGCATCTGGCGCGAGTGATTGCAATGTTAAGTCAATGCAAAGACGCGTTTAGGCGCGTCTGGAGGTCCTGCGGCACGAGGCGTTTAGTGCGGCGCGGTTCGCCTCATTCGCGCGTCCAGTTCTTTTAAAATCTTTTATCACAGAAAACTTGATTTCAATATACGACACATTTATTTTGTTCACTTTCATCCACTTTCATTCATTTTCGTCCAGTTCACGTTGTTGTTTTGTATTGTGACAGGGGCTATGTACCTATTTTCTTTTATTATGGCCTACTTGAGCATATAAACATTTGCTCACTAAGAACCTGTAAACCACAAGCCCAAACTGGCAGTTTGATTTTCTGTGTACTGAATTGCTTACCTAAAGAAAACTTCTTTGACTTTTATGCACATCATGTCTTTTTTTATATATATTTTTAATATATTTTACTTTAAAAAAATCCCAATATATCGCCTTATGCACAGTATCGAAATATATTGCAATATATTGAATTGTGACCCATGTATCGTGATACGTATCGTATCGCCAGATTCTTGCCAATACACAGCCCTAGTGGTGAACGTCCACGTTTCGAGTCTTTTTTACATACTCTAACCATTCGATCGAACCGCTTGAGTAGGCCTTATTCTGATGGACGTACGCTTTGTTATGGGTCAGGGCAAGCGTGTTTCTGTCGAGATAATGTGTTTTGAAGACCCCCATCGCGCAGCTGGCGATCGTCGTGAATGCAAAAGGGTCAAGTTTGGTGCATTGTATGAAAGAATTTCTGTATGTCATGCACCCTTCGCGTAATAAGACGACGTCGTTAACGCCGTATGCGTAAAGTTCTTTCTTGAAGTCAAAGAACTTACCCTGAACCATGCTGTACCACGCATCAAACTTTTCTCTGTCTTTATCAGACATGTTATCGTAGTTGTAGAACTTTTTGTCGGGGTATGGTCCGAAATAGTTCTCATTTTCCACCCTGTTGAAAAGATGTGGAAAGTAACCTTTTTCAGTCGTCCTTATGTCTAACGCCGCGGGCATTTTGGCCAGAGCGAATGGGGAAAATGAGTATCTGTCGATATATCGCTGGGCGAATGCTTCGTTGTACAACAGAAGTAATTTGCACCCTTGCATTATGACCTCAAGCGCGATCCCGGCTTTGCAAAAATACTCGAGGATTAGAAAGGAGTCAAATCTGTAGGCGTAATGAGCGATGAAGCAGTAGCCTTCGTATCGAGGTTGTCTGAAATGGTTGATTAGCTTAGCGATGCAGTTGGTACCATGAGCAGTAAATTTCTTACCTTTGAATGTGATGGCGCAAACAAAATTAGCCACGTGCCTACCATTTTCGTAACGCGTTTCAAAATCATAGATGATGTATTTCTCACACGATGTATTTTTTACATCGATGGTTTCTGCGGCTGGTGTAAGATTTGTAGCAAAATTGACACACATATGGTGAACCCATGAACCCCGTCAAACTCGTTATCATGTAGTAATGGGTGTTGTGGAGATACAGAAAGACCGTTTTTGGATGGGGTTCGTCAGAATTTTTGTACGTTTCTAAGACCATGGCGTTAGATCTGTGAAATACGACGATTTTAATGTCTAGCGCACGTTCAAACGATGCTATGTCGTCAAGACCGATTTGATCTTGGATTGAGAAGCCGACGCTTTTTTGGATGACGGCGGCCAGTTTTTCTAACTCACTCTCGGACTGTTGTGGGTTAAGGAAATGGGCGATACAGATGGAGAAGCACAAATTATTTGAAATATTGTTGGGGCAGAATAAACTCGTCTTTTTTCTTTTGATCACCTGATCAAATTAACAATTTCAGTAAGCATGTCGTGTAAACGTGTATGGCATGAGGCCAAATCTGTAGAGTTAATCTCTCTCAGATTCGTAGTCCTTCTCAACGTCACACTATTGAAACGAGGTTGCGGTAAAACATGATATCCGTTAACGTCCCCACCCTCACGAATCAACCTGTCAATGTCTGTGCGACTTAGAGTCTGTGTAGTAGAATCGACATTACCTGATGTGGATGGTTGCGAAGTATCATTACCGCCGGGGTGGTCTGGTGGTGGTTGGTTGTTTAAAACACCGCCAAATTGTACAACAGGATCACCGTCTACACTTGGCATGTGATCGTACAAATTCATATTTGGATTTACAGCTAATTCGAAAAGATCCAAATTAGTGAAGGGTTGTGAAGATTCTAAATTAAACAGATACTCTTCTAAAGAATCAGGAAGTATACTTAGCATTTCAATTTCGTCGGGTGACAGTTCTGTGTCGTCAGCGTCAAAGCTTTTAGCACCGTCCATTTTAGATTTCAGACCAAAACATGAAATAGTACAAAGTCAGAGTATATGTAAAAAAGTAAATAGTAAAAAAAGTATATAAAAAGCAAACATAAAATAGTACAAAATCAGAGTATAAAACCATAAATGAAATAGTACAATATAAAAATCAAAGCAGACATAGCATATAAAATCAGAGTATATAAAAATCAATACATGATTTAATGGAACACATGTATTTTACTCATCTGACTGTTCGACGAGAATGAGAAGATGATGAACCAAAAGTACTAGTTCACGATGGTGTTCGTTGAACACGCGTCCGTTTCTATTGATACGTCGAAATATTTCATCAACCAGATTTTGAATAAATCGATCTTGCGCATCGATTCTGCTATGTACCTGCAGCTGAGAGCTGTGAAGATCATCGCTTAATGCGGCTAATCTACTACGTGTTTCTATCTGTGTGTCACGAACCTGAACGTGCAGTGTCTCTAATCGGTTTTGTGTTTCGCTGTGTGCATCACGAAACTGTTGTCTCAATGATTCTATTGAATCAATAAGCATATGCATCAGAGGAGTAGCAGCGTCGTCATCAACTGCCTGAGACCCTCCCGCTGGGGCTACTTCTTCCTCAATGGCTCCTTCGTCTTCTTCCGATGATTGACCGCTGTTTTCATCAATTGTTTGATTAGTGTTTATGACCGATGACCACGCTCCCATGCTTCCAGTTGATCACTATTCCAAGTCGTCACATCATCATGCTTTCCGGTCGAACCTGTTGTGTAGAAAAAATAACAAAATTCTTAATGGTCTGTTTCAATTTGGATTTTTAAACTTATGATAATGTAGTTAGTCTTACCGTAAAACCCGGTCGTGTCAGGACTGTGCTGCTGACTGCTTGCGCCAGTGGTAGATGGTCTGGCTGACTGATTGTCAGGCGGGGTAGTAGGGAAAATGACGGGTGGGGTGACAGGCGGGGTGATAGGTAGAATGACCGGAGGGGTGGTAGGAGGTGTGACAGGAGGTCTGGCAGGTGGTGTGATAGGACTGGGGGGTGGGACGGCGAGTGGAATGGCTAGCGGGGTACCGGGGGAACTGGAACCGACGGTCTTTCTCAAAGGTTCACCGCATGGTCCAGCAATCTCACCGTCATCGTCGTGCGGACTGGAATCGTTGGTCTTTCTAACCTTTCTCAAAGGTTCACCGCTTGGTCCAGCACTCTCGCCGTCATCATCATCTTTCGTAAGATCTATCACAGCCGATACTGTAAATTAAAAATTTAGTTAAAATAAATGGAATAAAATAAGTTCATTTTAATTTATAAAACAATATAAATTAAAATAAGTTCATTTTAATTTATAAAACAATATAAAAGATAAGTTCTCACATGCATCTGTAGCAACAATGACTGACATAAGGTCACATGCTGTTCAAATTGGTATATCCTGTCTCCAAACACATCTTCTTTGTGCTTACGGGTTAATAATCACCCCACAACCAAATTGCCCCATGGGGGACAATAAAGCTAAACTAAACACAAAGACCAATTCGCCAGCGCCGGTCTGACTGACTTCCCCCCATTTCAGCGTGGAACCCTGGTGATTTTATAGCTGCGTGACAAGCTTCAAAGACATTCTTTGAAATGTTACACACACACACACACAAAACACACTCGTGGACTTTGAAACACACATTCCCACACATACAAGTCACTAAATGTTGATATGTATTCCTATGTTTCTTTCAAGTGTCGTCGTTTGCCATAACGGAAACACTGACAATTTTATTGTATGTTTAATCAAGCTTTATTTGTGTGTAATGATGCATATGAACGTAACGTTATGTGTGTCCAAAATCTACCTGTAATTCTTGGTATCTGTCTGACCGTCCTGTTTTAATTCATTCAGTCCCACCTAAGTTATATAAGTAACATCTTTAGTTCAGTATGTATAATCTTAAGAGGAAATATGAATTATTTCGTTCAGGAGACATATGGTGAAAGTAGGCGTTTTCTTCTTCACACAAAGAGAATTTTTCCGCCTCAGAAAAGACAATCTGATTCGCTGTCGTAACAAGAGAAGGCGTAAACAGATGTTTGCTTAAAAGGAAGAAACCCCCTCATCACACTCCTCTTCCTCCCTCTTTCCGGATCTCTCTTCATCCTCTTCTCCACGGCTCCAAAAAACATCTGAAAGGCTCCGGCCTTCTCCTCGGACGCACACATGTTCGAGCCATAGCAGCCGTTCTTTGCAACTAAGTTATATCTTGCCTCTTCCTTCACGGAAGACGAAGACGAACTTTCTCGGTAACATTACATTTCAGTGAGCCTTTTCAAGCTTCCCGCGACACCGGAAGATGCAGCGGCAAACAGGACCTCGTCCGCGCTTTCAGCATCAACCAAACAGAGAACAGACGTGCAAGTATAGGTTATTTATCTGATAAAAGCTGTTTCCCGGTGTCTCGTAAATCTAGGTTTCTGTATGTAACAATTACTAGCTTTTCCCCTTCTCTTTCTTTCTTTCTTTCTTTCTTTAATTTCATTTTATTCTTATAACGTATGTTATTATTGTTTAAATGTTTGTTGTGTACTTATTGTTTGCATTTTTACGTACGTTTCTATTCGTAGCTCATATAATCTAGTTACACTTATTAAAATCCATTTATACTTTTCACTGTCTCTGTGTTTTCAAACCCACCATTCTAAAGTCAATGAAATAAAAGACCTTAAGCTACAAGCTCGATATTAGACTATTCCGTAGTTTTAATTAATAAACTCATAAAGTTTACTGTTCGTGGCCAGAACCTAAACTTTATTGGAGTTTGTTCTTGACTGTGATGATCTTACAGTTATTCGCTGGACGAATAACTGATGATTAGACCAGTCATAGAACAAGGTAATCTCGATAAGTGATAAAATAAATGTACGTGCGACTTATGAATTATGACCATGAGTTATGATTGTTAATATTTCCAAAATTCCCTATATCCTTGAGCTAATTCAAATTAACCCAGAGTCGTATACGTTACACATCATTAATGGCTTGGAAGGCGTTCAATTCAATATTCGGGTTATTCGAGCCTGGAAAAATATAAAACCTGTTTATGCATGAAAGACAATTTAGTGAGCTGATTTTACACACACACACACACACACACACACACACACACACACACACACACACACACACACACACACACACATCAAACGTGAATAATAAAACACATACGCATGTAGCATGTAACCTGGATCTCTACCCTTCAGCCTTGAGAGGGCTACTGAAGCTTGAATCTAAAATGGTTGTTCTTTTGCGCAGACACACACACACACGCACACAGCATGAATTTAAAATAAATAAATAAAATAAAATAAATTACATTTAAAAAACAAATAATTAAATTTAAAAATAAATCATTTAAAATAAAATAAATAATTAAATATAAATAAATGTAAAAATATAAACAAATTAAAAAGTAAATAAAATAAAAAAATAAATAATTGAATATAAATTAAAATAAATAAATAAAACTAAATTAAACATTATCAATCATAAAATAAATTATAACAGCTTGTCGTACCAATAAAAACCACGAGATGGTAGTATTTTACAAAACAGCTTGTCGTACCAATAACAACCACGAGATGGCAGTATTTTACAAAACAGCTTGTCGTACCAATAACAACCACAAGATGACAGCAGAGCACTATATGTATTTGGTTTCAACCACAATCGAGGAACAATTTTATCAACAGGATGTAGTTCTTACACCCCCCCAACAACAACAACAGCCGGGTTGAATGACCCGCTTTTCAGACAGTGTTAAAAACAGGCTTTTATGTTTTAAAACATCGCGTAAACATATCGACCTAGCTTAAAAACCATGTAGACGTCAGAAAAATAGTTTGGGTAAACAATTACACGTAGAACTCATAGAACATAAGTCAAAGTTAGCAAGCATATGATATGATAAGCCAAGAACTATAATAGAACATCGAAATGAGATCAGATGGGTAGCGTTAGAACACAACCAGAGCAAAGACGTAATGAAAGCATAGGTGTGGGGAAAAAACATTTGTTTGCGAACATAAACCACAAAAACAAATGTAGCATGATGGCTAACCAACCGACGGGGATTAAGGAAGGCCTAGTCTTTTCATAATAAAAGTCATGGGAAAACGCACAAAATTATAATTTTGTTTTTCTGAAACATAGCCCAAAACTAGTTGACAATCAGATGTATGTGTCCTGGACAGAGTGTAACAACCGAGAAATTATGATATGATAACCCATATTTTGACAAAACAGTTTCACAATTACCAGATTAATATTAAACGATGAAAATAATATAACTACAACAACAATAGAGATTTTAACAGACGAAACCCAGCAACAGATAAAAACCAGCAGACAACAGTTAAAAACAGCAATAGCAGACAGGAGATTAAAAAACAGCAGATATAAATAACAGTTAAAGCCAACAGTTAAAAACAGCAATAGCAGACAGCAGATAAAAACAGCAGATATAAAATATAGCTGCAAGCAGCAATACGGGGCCAAGCCCTGCAAGGCAGAGCAAGCAACAGCCGCTGTAGCGCAATGCGGAGCCAGAAGAGCAAAACATCAGAAATTTAATGTACATCAAGCACAGTAAGCACATCAATTACAGCAGCACAGCTAGCATTTAAGCACCAACAGCAGTGCAGAGCCGGAAGGAATTTAAATTATTATTTTATACACAATTTCAAAGTCGCCCCACACTGGTCTCGAACCCACGACCACAATGGTTCGGGATTCATGACGCATGGTTGAACCACTTGCGCCACCCAGAGGACATGTTTTACAAAGCTGCAGAGGAGAGGCTTCAGTGTGTGAATGAGCACACAAAATCATGTTAACGAGATTAGCATGCTAAGCTAACTTAATGCTAATATAGCTTATGATGTGGTACATCCAATGCTGGCAAAAAAGATATCCTCGGATTCGACATGACGCAAGGAATCGATAGAGACCAATTTTATGATTTTGTGACAAACTGTTCACAAGTTACAGCCTCTGAACCAATTATGGGTCGACCTCGTTAAGTTTGCGACATCATAACTTTTTTTTTCCAGTAGAGCAAAAAAATCGGGGACAGTACTTTTATGCGGCTCAGTCCGAAGATCATTTGAGTACATATTTGGACAAAATTAGACCAATTTTGAAGGAGGAGTAGCGAAAAAACTGTTTTACATTCGCTCCAATATGGCGGCCAGTCACATTGTTGAAAAATAACATATGAGATATCGTTGAAATCGGCATAAGCCAAGGAATATATTGACATAAAGAAATCAAATTTCAAGCAATGTTGGCAAAAGTTATAAGTGTTTTTTCAAAAAACAATGATATCTCTGGAACACTAGGTGGCGCTGTGATCAAACTTCTCATGTACCTTCGGGCCATGCTAATGATGATCCATACCAAATTTGGTGAAGAAATTTCAAATAGTTTAAAAGATATTGCAAATTATGACATCATTCAAAATGGCGGACACGTGGTACATCCCATTATGGCAAAATCGATATCCACGGATTTGTCATGACCCAAGGAATCGATAGACACCAAGTTTATAATTTTCTGACAAACTGTTCATAAGTTATTGGCCAAAATATGCATTTTCCATATCTCATGACCCGTAGGTGGCGCTGTTCCCAACTTTGGCATGGAACCTCAGATCATGCTTCCGATGAAGTGTACCAATTTTCGTTTCGATTGATCAAAGTTTGGCCGAGCTATAGCTTCTGAACCAATTTTGGGTCGACCTCGTTAAGTTTGCGACGTCATAACTTTTGATCAGAGAAGAATAAAAAAAATCGGGGACAGTACTTTTATGCGGCTCAGTCCGAAGATCATTTGAGTACATGTTTGGACAAAATTAGACCAATTTTGAAGGAGGAGTAGCAAAAAAACTGCATACTGTACTTTTCAAAATGGCCACTACTGTAATGGGCGGAGTCTTAATGTAAGATATTGGTTCTAATCAGCATGATGAGATGAATCAGGTGTACTAAGTTTCATTTTTCTAGATCAAAGGGTTCAAAAGTTATAACCATTTCAATGTTGAATTTTTGAACTGCTGGTGGCGCTATAGAGTTGGACCTAGAGACTCAAAAATTGCTACAATTACTTTTCATTACCATCACTACAAGTGTGCCAAATTTCATCATTTTCCTATGTATGGTTCATAGGGCTGCCATAGACTTCAAGAGGAGGAAGAAGAATAATAATAATAAATATAGCTGCAAGCAGCAATACGGGGCCAAGCCCTGCAAGGCACAGCAAGCAAAAGCCGCTGTAGCGCAATGCGGAGCCAGAAGAGCAAAACATCAGAAATTTAATGTACATCAAGCACAGCAAGTTCTGTAAGCACATCAATTACAGCAACACAGCAAGCATTTAAGCACCAACAGCAGTGCAGAGCCGCAAGAACAAAAACAGCAGAAATTAAATATAAATGTAAATGAAGCACAGCGAGCATTTAAGCACCAACAGCAGTGCAGAGCCGGAAGGAATTTAAATGACAACTTTAAAGTCATCCCACATGGGACTCGAACCCACGACCAGAATGGCTCAGGATTTTAGATTCATGGTTTAGCAGATTGCACCACTCAGAGGACGTACAATCACAACCTTCAGAGGAGAGGCTTCAGTGTAAGAATGAGCACACAAAAGCAAGTTAACCAGATTAGCATGCTAAGCTATCTTAATGCTAATGTAGCTTATAACATGGTACATCCAATCCTGGCAAAATAGATATCCTCGGATTCGACATGACGCAAGGAATCGATAGACACCAATTTTATGATTTTGTGACAAACTGTTCACAAGTTACAGCCTCTGAACCAATTATGGGTCGACCTCATTAAGTTTGCGACATCATAACTTTTTTTTTTCCAGTATAGCAAAAAAATCGGGGACAGTACTTTTATGCGGCTCAGTCCGAAGATCATTTGAGCACATGTTTGGACAAAATTAGACCAATTTTGAAGGAGGAGTAGCGAAAAAACTGTTTTACATTCACTCCAATATGGCGGCCAGTCACATTGTTGAAAAATAACATATGAGATATCGTTGAAATCGGCATAAGCCAAGGAATATATTGACATAAAGAAATCAAATTTCAAGCAATGTTAGCAAAAGTTATAAGCGTTTTTAAAAAAAACAATGATATCTCTGGAACACTAGGTGGCGCTGTGATCAAACTTCTCAGGTACCTTCGGGCCATGCTAATGACGATCCATACCAAATTTGGTGAAGAAATTTCAAATAGTTTAAAAGATATTGCAAATTATGACAAAATTCAAAATGGCGGACACGTGGTACATCCCATCATGGCAAAATCAATATCCACGGATTCATCATGACCCAAGGAATCGATAGACACCAAGTTTATAATTTTCTGACAAACCGTTCACAAGTTATTGGCCAAAATATGCATTTTCCATATCTCATGACCCGTAGGTGGCGCTGTTCCCAACTTTGGCATGGAACCTCAGATCATGCTTCCGATGAAGTGTACCAATTTTCGTTTCGATTGATCAAAGTTTGGCCGAGATACAGCCGCTGAACCAATTTTAGGTCGACCTTGTTAACTTTGCGACGTCATAACTTTTGATCAGAGAAGAATAAAAAAAATCGGGGACAGTACTTTTATGCGGCTCAGTCCGAAGATCATTTGAGCACATGTTTGTACAAAATTAGACCAATTTTGAAGGAGGAGTAGCAAAAAAACTGCATACTGTACTTTTCAAAATGGCCAGTACTGTAATGGGCGGAGTCTTAATGTAAGATATTGGTTCTGATCAGCATGATGAGATGAATCAGGTGTACTAAGTTTCATTTTTCTAGATCAAAGGGTTCAAAAGTTATAACCATTTCAATGTTGAATTTTTGAACTGCTGGTGGCGCTATAGAGTTGGTCCTAGAGACTCAAAAATTGCTACATTTACTATTCATGGCCATCACTACAAGTGTGCCAAATTTCATCATTTTCCTATGTACGGTTCATAGGGCTGCCATAGACTTCCACTGGGAAGAAGAAGAATTGTTATTCTGACAATAACAATTGCTAATATAGCTGCAAGCAGCAATACGGGGCCAAGCCCTGCAAGGCAGAGCAAGCAACAGCCGCTGTAGCGCAATGCGGAGCCAGAAGAGCAAAACATCAGAAATTTAATGTACATCAAGCACAGTAAGCACATCAATTACAGCAGCACAGCTAGCATTTAAGCACCAACAGCAGTGCAGAGCCGGAAGGAATTTAAATTATTATTTTATACACAATTTCAAAGTCGCCCCACACTGGTCTCGAACCCACGACCACAATGGTTCGGGATTCATGACGCATGGTTGAACCACTTGCGCCACCCAGAGGACATGTTTTACAAAGCTGCAGAGGAGAGGCTTCAGTGTGTGAATGAGCACACAAAATCATGTTAACGAGATTAGCATGCTAAGCTAACTTAATGCTAATATAGCTTATGATGTGGTACATCCAATGCTGGCAAAATAGATATCCTCAGATTCGACATGACGCAAGGAATCGATAGACACCAATTTTATGATTTTGTGACAAACTGTTCACAAGTTACAGCCTCTGAACCAATTATGGGTTGACCTCATTAAGTTTGCGACATCATAACTTTTTTTTTCCAGTATAGCAAAAAAATCGGGGACAGTACTTTTATGCGGCTCAGTCCGAAGATCATTTGAGTACATGTTTGGACAAAATTAGACCAATTTTGAAGGAGGAGTAGCGAAAAAACTGTTTTACATTCACTCCAATATGGCGGCCAGTCACATTGTTGATAAATAACATATGAGATATCGTTGAAATCGGCATAAGCCAAGGAATATATTGACATAAAGAAATCAAATTTCAAGCAATGTTAGCAAAAGTTATAAGCGTTTTTTCAAAAAACAATGATATCTCTGGAACACTAGGTGGCGCTGTGATCAAATTTCTCAGGTACCTTCGGGCCATGCTAATGATGATCCATACCAAATTTGGTGAAGAAATTTCAAATAGTTTAAAAGATATTGCAAATTATGACATCATTCAAAATGGCGGACACGTGGTACATCCCATCATGGCAAAATCGATATCCACGGATTTGTCATGACCCAAGGAATCGATAGACACCAAGTTTATAATTTTCTGACAAACTGTTCATAAGTTATTGGCCAAAATATGCATTTTCCATATCTCATGACCCGTAGGTGGCGCTGTTCCCAACTTTGGCATGGAACCTCAGATCATGCTTCCGATGAAGTGTACCAATTTTCGTTTCGATTGATCAAAGTTTGGCCGAGCTATAGCTTCTGAACCAATTTTGGGTCGACCTCGTTAAGTTTGCGACATCATAACTTTTTTTTTTCCAATATAGCAAAAAAATCGGGGACAGTACTTTTATGCGGCTCAGTCCGAAGATCATTTGAGTACATGTTTGGACAAAATTAGACCAATTTTGAAGGAGGAGTAGCAAAAAAACTGCATACTGTACTTTTCAAAATGGCCACTACTGTAATGGGCGGAGTCTTGATGTAAGATATTGGTTCTGATCAGCATGATGAGATAAATCAGGTGTACTAAGTTTCATTTTTCTAGATCAAAGGGTTCAAAAGTTATAACCATTTCAATGTTGGATTTTTGAACTGCTGGTGGCGCTATAGAGTTGGTCCTAGAGACTCAAAAATTGCTACAATTACTTTTCATTACCATCACTACAAGTGTGCCAAATTTCATCATTTTCCTATGTATGGTTCATAGGGCTGCCATAGACTTCCATTGGCGGAAGAAGAAGAAGAAGAAGAATAATAATAACTAGAGATAAGATTCTGAAAATTCAATTTTGCATTATAAGAATGAACAAAATATATCGTAGTAAAAATAAGGGACAGTTTTACTCAGTTTAGATCAATTTAATGCAAAATATATTTGGCAAAAATAAATAGATTTTTTTCCATAAAGTCATTTCAATCATTATTTAAACATGTTTACATGAAAAAAAAATTATATATATTATATAATCATACCAACAATGGTAATCGCAAATACCTCCAAATAGTAATCAAAATACGAAATACACATTAGATACATACCAACAATGGTAATTACAAATACCTGCAAAGGTAATCAAAATATGTATCATAACACTACCTATGAATACATAAATACTTGAACAAGATGTTTATGCCAAATGAAATGAAAAACATTTTCATGCAGAAAATTCTTTTTTTTTTTTTTTTTTTTTATTTATCAGCTAACAATTTTTTTGAACATGTCTAAAATATTCTGTATTTCAGTTTTCAAACTACAATAAGGAGCATTGCTGTTTTCTGTAATAAGAAACTTTTCTTGAGCAGAAAATAAGTATATTAAAATGATTTGTAAACCATATGACATTATAGACTAGAGTAATGATGCTGAAAATTCAAATTTGCATTACAAGAATGAACAAAGTAGATTGTATTATAAAAAGGGACAGTTTTGCTTTTAGTTTAAACCAATTTAATACATAGTATGTTTTCAACAAGAAATCAAAAAGTTCTCTTCCATGCAATCAATTATCAATATTTGCAAAAGTAAAAAACTAATACAAATAACACATTACATAAATAAATGATAAATCATACCAACAATGGTAATCACAAATACCTGCAAAGGTATCAAACAAAAGGGTAACATCAACATATATAATATAACACTACCTATAAACACTTGACAATATGATCACAAGAATAAACAAAATATATTGTTTAAGAGATACTTTTGGTCTTAGTTTAACCAATTAAATACAAAGTATATTTTCAACAAGAAATTAAAAATTCTCTTCCACACTATCATTTAAATTATAAATTTACAAATTAAAAAAAAAAACACATTAGATGCATCAAATATAATCATACCAACAATGGTAATGAGAAATACCTGCAAAGGTATAAAAAAAAATAATAATAATAATAATATATATATATTAGCGGGAAAAAAATCATTTTTTTGTTTTTAATTGCATGCCTACAGATCTCAACTTTTTATTTGTGTGTTTTGGCTCTTGTACTGGTGGTGATGGCGTCTCAATGTCAGTTTGTGTGTCTTGAATTGCATAATCAGATGTGTCAGTTGGTGTAGGATGTGTAGGATGTGTACTCTGTGGTGGTGTATGAATTTGAAGAATGTCTTGATCCAAGTCTGTATCTTGGAAGAAAGGTGTAGATGGTCCAGCTCTATCATCAGTTATTGTGTTGGTGTTAATTGGCTCAATCTTTATGATAAAATCATTATGTGTTGTGACTTTCATTTCTGGTAATTCAAGTAGTGCATCAACAATATCGTCGTCAGATCTACTGCGTTTTAAGTCAACGATTGTGCCAATAATGTTATTGCCAATTTTGGCTGTAAATATTTTGCCAGATGTAGATTTCATTGTTAAGTTCCCGAAAGTTTTCATTTGTATTGCAGCTGATTTGAATTGAGTTTTACATTTCTCACACAGTATTTTTGAGCTTGATAGTGACATATTGATAGGGTGTTTTAATGGACAGATATACGTATTTGTAATTTGTGCGCCAATTATTTCACAGTTTTGACTGTTTGAAGATGTGGTTGGAAGAAGGACTGCAGTGTCTTGAGAATTAATGATTCTGAATTCTGTGTCTTTGGTTGTAGTCAAGTATGGTTTGTTGTTGTATTGTCTTACGGAGATATTTGACATGCTGTACCACCGGTCAACTTCAAGGCAGTGCTCGCCCCACACAGTCAGTTCTGCAGATGATGTTGCGTCACAAACAGTGTAAATGGTTTTTTCCAGGAAAGTTCCATCTCTCATTATATTGTGGCCCTCGCTCTCCTGTTGAGCGATTTTGACATTGAGTAGTACCTATTGAAAGAGAAATTTACACAGATTAGTAAAACAGTATGTTAAAGCTCGTTTTCAATTTCAGTAACATGTTTATTTCAATTACATGTATGTATATTTAAAATAATGTTATTTTTTTATATGTATATAAATAAGCATAGGAGTTATCTTTAAAAGCAGACTGTGGATACATTTTCAAATCATACTGCCAAGTCACACCATATATTTGAAAGACAGTGGTGTGCAATGCAGCTTCAATGTTCTTTTGAAGTGTAAAATGTGCAAGTGTGGCTAAACAGCCCCTAATGTTAGGACCAAACTTGAAAATTCTCTCGTGTCAGCATGCACACATAAATTTAGTTCAATATAAATTCAAGTTGTGGAATCAAAGTTTATAAGGGTATTTCTGTTATAGTGGTTAATGTTTAAGTAATATGTGATTAAGTCCATTTAAAATAGATACTGTACATTCAAATTTTCTTATAAAAATGTACTTACTCGTTCATATTGGGAGCTGGTTTTAAGGATGTGCTCCAATGTAAACACTTTCAGATCTGTTTTTTGCGTGTTGTAAATGAATCCAGCATCTCTTATACACAATAATTTAGACGTGTTTGTGAAAAGAATGTCTACTTTCCCGGAATACAGCTGCGAAGGTTGTATCACAATATTCTCCAGCTTAATGGGTCTCCTAGGAGTTGCATGGATTAAGGAAATATAGTTAGTTGTCTGGTATACAGTTTAAAGAGTAAAGTCACACAATCTAAAAAGATGATTGTTTTAAGTTTTCTTGCACTTTAGTAACATTTCTTTTTATAACTGTATGGTACTAATAAATCGTCATATACTAAAATGGATCTTTAGGTTACAGTTCATGGTTGTCTGTTCCCTCTTTTTTTAAATAAAATAAATGTCTTTATCAAAGATTCATAATTAAAACAAATATTATAGACTCGAATTCTAACAATTTAAAGCATCTTAAAATGTATTTTTATATTAAATTTCAAATTTTCATACAATCTTCATGCATAAACAATCCCAGTCACAAGATCATTAAAGCCACTAAATCAATCTTGAGGCTCTAAATTAAAATTACATCTCAAAGATTGAGGGGTGAAACAAACCCCAATATTAATAAATTCAAAAAGGAAAAAATATAAATTAATATTAATCAAATAAATATTTATCACATACAGTTATTAATTTTAATGAGAATAATCTAACATAATAAAAGTATTTTTATAACACCATGGGTTCTAGCGCTTTCATTACAAATATTGTTTATTTAGCTGGAAGGGTTCTGCAATTTTTATGAATCAAATAATTTTAACATGGTATGGTTTAGAACCATTTTTAAGAATGCGTTTAGAGCTAAAAGGTCATTGTGAATGTACTTTTCATAAGAACAACATATGTAACTGACTCACCGATCATTTTCTGATGATTTGAATTGCCCGTGTAGTTCAGGCCTGAATATTCTGATTGTTGATGTGATGTCTTTTTGTTGTAATGTTGCGTCAAAAAAATGTTTCTTGGGGCCCTGTTTTATGTCAGTGACGTTGTGTATATATCCAACAACATTTGATGGACTTGCCATATCTATAAGAAATATTGTATGCACATTAAAAAAATAAAATAAAAAAAAATAAAAAAATTAAGATTTAATAATATGATTATCACTTACAGGAGTCACATGATTTAACATGATGTGGTTATAATTATGAGACATATGTTTTGTGATTTAGTTTGAGTATCTTTGAAATTACACAAAATATTATAAATAAAATATTAAAGTCATATTCTGAATTTAAAAATCATTAAAAGTATATTTAGACTAACCTGTGTGTCAGGGTGCAGGCTGAACAATCTTTCTCCTTCTGAACAAATCTCCTTCTGAACAAATCTCCTTCTGAACAAACCTCCTTCTGAACAAACCTCCTTCTGAACAAACCTCCTTCTGAACAAACCTCCTTCTGAACAAATCTCCTTCTGAACAAATCTCCTTCTGAACAAAGCTAGAACGTTTTGTGTGGAACAGTTTTCTCTTAATCAAGGTGAACATATGGCAGGATACAGACACATTAAATAGACAAGAATGCACAAAGGATGATTGATCAGAATGGAACTACAAAAGGTGATGATGAGACAAAGAGAGACAGCTGTGATGAATATTAGTGTCTATGGTGATAAATGACAAGCAGGTGATGAGTTATCAGTGATTGCTGATGACGTGAAGGTGATGAACATATATAGTATATCAGATATGTTTAGTTGAAATTACTTTATGCTCAATGTCATGTGCTAACTTGAAGACATGTTTTGTTATTGTTCACACATTGGTTTTTATACATATGGTGCTGAATTGTGAACTATTACTTTCTATGTATGTATTTTGAGCCCTGCTGTAGTATTGAATTGTGTTGGTAAATTTGAATATATAGTATAAATAGATAAAATGTGTGATGTATGAAATTGTTGACTATTTAAATAAACAAAAGTCAATTGTACCATTTTGTTGTGTTTAATATACAAATAAATACAATTATATTTGAAAGATGGATGTGAATAAACCTTGATTTTTTTCAGCATTAATCATATGGATAAGAAAACTCCATTTTAAAAACTTTTGAATTAAAATAATTGTGCATTTAAAAACAGATTAGAAAACTATTTACAGCATGTGACAAAACAGCAGTATAATTCAGTCATTGAACATTGAACATGAACATTGTCTTGACAATGGTATCATATGACAATTTTGAATGTAGACAATGTTAAGAATTACATTAATACAAGATTAGGGGTTTAAAATGATTCAAATTTGTATTGTCTGTGCTGAGGTGATCAATTTAATTATAAAGTGTATTTAAAAACATTAGGGGTTAAAAAACTATTTTGAGTAAATGAAAAAAAAAACAAATACAATGATTATTTAAAACAATTACAAAAGGGTATTCAAAATTGTGAAATAATTGGTGCACAAATAACTAACATGTCTGTCAATTAAACCATCACATTAGTAACATGCCACTATTCAGTTTGTGGCTATAAGCGTCCAAAAAGTGGCATAAGTGGCATAGTGTCCAAAATGTTAAACTCAATTCAAACCAACTGCAATAGAAGTTAAAACATAGAAACCTCATCATAAAAATCTACCTCTGACAACATTTTTACAGTAATAGCATTGAAATAGCATTGTTTGCACACTGGTTGATGTAAAATGCAACAGATCTAATGATGATATTGTTGATTTTCTGCTTGAACTACTAGAAATGAAAGTTACTACATACAATGACTTTATCATTAATTGAGCCTATAGCTTCACTGGAGATCAACACAAGTGTGATGAATGAGGACACTACTGAAAGAGCTGGACAGGCTGAACAATACTTTGAAGATAAAGAGTTTGATCAAACCACACAGTACACATCCTATTTCAACTGACAAATATCATTGTGCCATCCAGGAAACACAAATTGACAGAGCAACTCTCCAAGTCAGCACGTCCAACTGCAGAAATATAAAGACAAAAAGTTGCAATTACTACAGCTTAAAGCTTTTTTCTCAACTGTGAATTTGTAGTTTCCATTTCATTTCATACTTGATTAAATATCTGCATGTTGAAAATGTATAGTTTTTTTTTCACATTTTGCCATGTGTATATTGAGAATTAAAAAGACTGCAAGGAAACTCATGCATTCTATTTGTTGTTGGTAAATAAATATAATTCACATTAAATGGAATGAAATGAAGAGCAAAACTGCAATACTATAGGTTAGAAATAGTTTGATAAATCAGAATGGATTTATCAGATCCAGCAGATCTAGTTCTGAAGATATTAAACACTTCAGACAGCAAGATGGCTTCCAATGATTGTATTTATTGACCCTGAAAAATGACATGGGACAATTTGATCAGAATATTATCAGTTGTGCAAATCTTTTTCCACATTATACACGGTGCACAGATCACTTGTTAGCTCCATGTGCGTCACTGAAAACTCACAATACATATAATAAATTCAGCAACATATTGCCTTCATTACTCAGTGAACTTTAACCAAATGAACACCTCTAAACATACCAATATTAGCTGGAAAGAATGAAGGAAACAAGAGCGTCTTGTCTCAACAGCGTCCATGTGCTCTCCGAGGCTGTGTAACTCAGACACTCTAAAGGCATGGTGTGCAACACTGATAAGTGTCCCATTTAATGAAACACCTTAATTTATAGTTCCTAACCACAAAAATATTGCATGACTCACTCGTACAAGTATTTAGGTATAACAAGGAAATCAAAAGTCTTTTATGTCATAGAAAAAAGTTTTAGGAAGTTCATCATAAAAAAATAAAATATAATTAATATTTCTTCATTCCCAACTTGCTAAACAACTCCTCAAGCATTGTAGGCTACTAAGTTACTTGTCCTGCTCTGTGTGGGTCTTGAACCTTGGTCTCTGGTGTGAGAGTCAGGTGCTCTAACAAGGAGGCTAGCTGGCCCTCTTTACACTAGCTTCTTCCAAAGCAGTGAAATTAATATTTTTTAATGAATGGCTTGATTTGTTTTATCAATATTCATTTTTCAGGAACAGAATAACATTATGCACAGTGAGGAGCCTACAGATTAAGAGCTTCATATGAGAAAAATACAATAATAAAAACAACACATTTTTTAATGGTTAATTTCAGATCAAAACCTGCAAATGACCATTAGGTGTCAGATTGATTCAAAGCATTATGGAACATTTGGTTCAACTGTTTCACAAAGCCTCAATCTTACCACAACTATTTGTGCTCACTTTAATGAGAGGAATACTTTTGCAGTATGGTCATATGCCATATGAGATTTGAACCCATGATCAGAATGGCTCAGGATTTGTAGTATGTGGATTAACATATTGCACCACTTAGAAGATGCTGAACTAAACCGCTGCAGAGGAGAGGCTTCAGTGTGTGAATGAGCACACAAAATCATGTTAACGAGATTAGCATGCTAAGCTAACTTAATGCTAATATAGCTTATGATGTGGTACATCCAATGCTGGCAAAATAGATATCCTCAGATTCGACATGACGCAAGGAATCGATAGACACCAATTTTATGATTTTGTGACAAACTGTTCACAAGTTACAGCCTCTGAACCAATTATGGGTTGACCTCATTAAGTTTGCGACATCATAACTTTTTTTTTCCAGTATAGCAAAAAAATCGGGGACAGTACTTTTATGCGGCTCAGTCCGAAGATCATTTGAGTACATGTTTGGACAAAATTAGACCAATTTTGAAGGAGGAGTAGCGAAAAAACTGTTTTACATTCACTCCAATATGGCGGCCAGTCACATTGTTGATAAATAACATATGAGATATCGTTGAAATCGGCATAAGCCAAGGAATATATTGACATAAAGAAATCAAATTTCAAGCAATGTTAGCAAAAGTTATAAGCGTTTTTTCAAAAAACAATGATATCTCTGGAACACTAGGTGGCGCTGTGATCAAATTTCTCAGGTACCTTCGGGCCATGCTAATGATGATCCATACCAAATTTGGTGAAGAAATTTCAAATAGTTTAAAAGATATTGCAAATTATGACATCATTCAAAATGGCGGACACGTGGTACATCCCATCATGGCAAAATCGATATCCACGGATTTGTCATGACCCAAGGAATCGATAGACACCAAGTTTATAATTTTCTGACAAACTGTTCATAAGTTATTGGCCAAAATATGCATTTTCCATATCTCATGACCCGTAGGTGGCGCTGTTCCCAACTTTGGCATGGAACCTCAGATCATGCTTCCGATGAAGTGTACCAATTTTCGTTTCGATTGATCAAAGTTTGGCCGAGCTATAGCTTCTGAACCAATTTTGGGTCGACCTCGTTAAGTTTGCGACGTCATAACTTTTGATCAGAGAAGAATAAAAAAAATCGGGGACAGTACTTTTATGCGGCTCAGTCCGAAGATCATTTGAGTACATGTTTGGACAAAATTAGACCAATTTTGAAGGAGGAGTAGCAAAAAAAACTGCATACTGTACTTTTCAAAATGGCCACTACTGTAATGGGCGGAGTCTTAATGTAAGATATTGGTTCTAATCAGCATGATGAGATGAATCAGGTGTACTAAGTTTCATTTTTCTAGATCAAAGGGTTCAAAAGTTATAACCATTTCAATGTTGAATTTTTGAACTGCTGGTGGCGCTATAGAGTTGGACCTAGAGACTCAAAAATTGCTACAATTACTTTTCATTACCATCACTACAAGTGTGCCAAATTTCATCATTTTCCTATGTATGGTTCATAGGGCTGCCATAGACTTCAAGAGGAGGAAGAATAATAATAATAATAATAATAAATATAGCTGCAAGCAGCAATACGGGGCCAAGCCCTGCAAGGCAGAGCAAGCAACAGCTGCTGTAGCGCAATGCGGAGCCAGAAGAGCAAAACATCAGAAATTTAATGTACATCAAGCACAGTAAGCACATCAATTACAGCAGCACAGCTAGCATTTAAGCACCAACAGCAGTGCAGAGCCGGAAGGAATTTAAATTATTATTTTATACACAATTTCAAAGTCGCCCCACACTGGTCTCGAACCCACGACCACAATGGTTCGGGATTCATGACGCATGGTTGAACCACTTGCGCCACCCAGAGGACATGTTTTACAAAGCTGCAGAGGAGAGGCTTCAGTGTGTGAATGAGCACACAAAATCATGTTAACGAGATTAGCATGCTAAGCTAACTTAATGCTAATATAGCTTATGATGTGGTACATCCAATGCTGGCAAAATAGATATCCTCAGATTCGACATGACGCAAGGAATCGATAGACACCAATTTTATGATTTTGTGACAAACTGTTCACAAGTTACAGCCTCTGAACCAATTATGGGTTGACCTCATTAAGTTTGCGACATCATAACTTTTTTTTTCCAGTATAGCAAAAAAATCGGGGACAGTACTTTTATGCGGCTCAGTCCGAAGATCATTTGAGTACATGTTTGGACAAAATTAGACCAATTTTGAAGGAGGAGTAGCGAAAAAACTGTTTTACATTCACTCCAATATGGCGGCCAGTCACATTGTTGATAAATAACATATGAGATATCGTTGAAATCGGCATAAGCCAAGGAATATATTGACATAAAGAAATCAAATTTCAAGCAATGTTAGCAAAAGTTATAAGCGTTTTTTCAAAAAACAATGATATCTCTGGAACACTAGGTGGCGCTGTGATCAAATTTCTCAGGTACCTTCGGGCCATGCTAATGATGATCCATACCAAATTTGGTGAAGAAATTTCAAATAGTTTAAAAGATATTGCAAATTATGACATCATTCAAAATGGCGGACACGTGGTACATCCCATCATGGCAAAATCGATATCCACGGATTTGTCATGACCCAAGGAATCGATAGACACCAAGTTTATAATTTTCTGACAAACTGTTCATAAGTTATTGGCCAAAATATGCATTTTCCATATCTCATGACCCGTAGGTGGCGCTGTTCCCAACTTTGGCATGGAACCTCAGATCATGCTTCCGATGAAGTGTACCAATTTTCGTTTCGATTGATCAAAGTTTGGCCGAGCTATAGCTTCTGAACCAATTTTGGGTCGACCTCGTTAAGTTTGCGACGTCATAACTTTTGATCAGAGAAGAATAAAAAAAATCGGGGACAGTACTTTTATGCGGCTCAGTCCGAAGATCATTTGAGTACATGTTTGGACAAAATTAGACCAATTTTGAAGGAGGAGTAGCAAAAAAACTGCATACTGTACTTTTCAAAATGGCCACTACTGTAATGGGCGGAGTCTTAATGTAAGATATTGGTTCTAATCAGCATGATGAGATGAATCAGGTGTACTAAGTTTCATTTTTCTAGATCAAAGGGTTCAAAAGTTATAACCATTTCAATGTTGAATTTTTGAACTGCTGGTGGCGCTATAGAGTTGGACCTAGAGACTCAAAAATTGCTACAATTACTTTTCATTACCATCACTACAAGTGTGCCAAATTTCATCATTTTCCTATGTATGGTTCATAGGGCTGCCATAGACTTCAAGAGGAGGAAGAAGAATAATAATAATAATAATAATAAGAAAACTAACAGATACAATAGGTGCCATAGCCCCTTCGGGGCTTGGCCCCTAATAAGAAAACTAACAGATACAATAGGTGCCATAGCCCCTTCGGGGCTTGGCCCCTAATAATAATAAGAAAACTAACAGATACAATAGGTGCCATAGCCCCTTCGGGGCTTGGCCCCTAATAACAGATAAAGCCAACAGATAAAAATAGTAGACAAAGCAGTTTAAAAAACAGCAGATATAAATAACAGTTAAAGCCAACAGTTAAAAACAGCAATAGCAGACAGTAGATAAAAATAGTAGACAAAGCAGTTTAAAACAATGTTTTTAGATAAAACAGCTGCAATACCAACCAAAGCAACTATAGTCAATCAATGATTTAAACAATGGTAAAAACAGTAATGAGTTATTCCTAATGTATAAAAACAGCGTAGTAATATAACATAAAACACTTACATTTTTGCATCTTGAAAAGGTGAGATGGTCAGAGTTGGTAAAACTGATGGTTTGGCGGAGATCCAGGCGATGTATTTATAGACCTGTTGTGATTGTGGTGAAAAACGGTCTTTCGCCAAAAGATGGCGGTCTTGCACAAGGAATAAATTTGTACTCAGGAAATGCACATCACGAGTCAGGATCAGGGCAGGATGTCGCACCCTATGCAACGGCAATAATCTATTTCAACCTGTCAAACGGACTGCAAAAATGACCATCATCTGTGTTTCTTTAAGCAGAACGGCAAGCATGTTAAACCATGTGTAGCAGAGATATCAGTGTTTATGGCCGATTCAGCGAATACAGATCGTAAAGTCAAACGGACTGCAAAAATGACCAGCATCTGTGTATCTTTAAACAGAACGGCTAACATGTTCAAACATGTGTAGCAGAGATATCAGTGTTTATGGCCGATTCAGCGAATACAGATCATAGTCAAACGGACTGCTACAATGACCAGTAGACAAAGTGGAAAAACACAGTTTAGTGTGCACAAGAGATAATGATTGTGCACAAAGGCACTTACATCAGCTTTCTTGAACACATAAGTTCGGGAGTTGTAACTCTCTATAAACATGTGAGATTAAGAATTTTATTTATTTATTCATCTAAACTAAAATTTAAACTAAAAAGAACTGAATGGTTTTCAACCTTGGTTAAATTATTTTATAATCTTTTCATTTATACTTTTTAAAGAACAGTATGTTTTCAACTCTTTTTTTTTTGTGATAGGCTTTAGTATTTAGTAAAATCCTTATTCATTTTATTCTTTTGTTTCTCTAAAACTGAATTAAATGGTTTCAGTAGATTTTTGCTAAGATATTATTGTATATCATTTGTGTGAAATATAAAACATGATTAGGGACAACTCTCTTTTTTCTCACTTTTGCTGTTACCTCAGGAATGTGGAGGGGATCATATCAGATGCTGACACATTTCCTAACAGCACTTGTGATGCCATATACCCAGACACACACAAACATACACACAAACACATAACTGAACAGGACAACAAATTCAAACTTTCTGTCAAAAACAGATGTCTATCACAAACACAGAAAATACACCCAGCTTGTGTGCACAAGAGATAATGGGTGTGTGACACAGTCTTCAAACTTTCTGTCAAAACCACATGATCTATGACTAGCTAGGACAATAGGGCAAACCATAACAACAACATATGCCGGAAAAACACCGGTAGATAAACCTGTCAAAACACATGATCGAAGGGTCAATAGGACAATCCATATCCTTATCAATACACGCCAGAAAGGGCGGTGACCAGATGTCATATCTGGGGGGCGGGACCGGAAGTCATCAATCATTTTGACGCATGCCGTATCATAAGAACTACTCAAGGGGGTGTTCAGACAGGCTTTTTTTTTTTTTAGAAATGAGTAATACTGTCAAGGGATATGCATTGATTACATTAAATACATTGATATGTTTTACTTAATAGGTTGTCCTAAAAGATTTGCAGCCTGTGCAACTTCTGCTGCACCTGCAAGGCTGGGAAAGCTTTATGCAACCATTGTGTAGCTCTTCTGTTTCAATCTGCACACTATTCGTAATTGAAACTCCAAGTTGTTCCCCCAATATTAAGCTGCACTGAAGGTGAACAACAGTGGCATAAGCCTAGAGTTATGGTGAGTTCAATCAATCAAACTTTATTTATAAAGCGCTTTTCATAAATACATTGTACCCCCGGCCGTCCTCAACCTCCACTGTACAGTGAAATAATTTTAAGAAAGCATGGAGGGTCCGGACCAGGCTTTTAAACTCCGGATCCCCCGCTGGCCTCCTCACTTCCTGCACACTCTCCCATCTCCCTACTGGATCCCTTCCTGCTCCTCTAGCTCCACCCTCTCTCTCCTCATTCCTTCTTCTCCTCCTTTCACCCTCCGGTTCACTCCTTCTCTCACCGCTCGTCCATCCTCTTCCATTCCTCTTCCTCCTTTCCTCCATCCGTCTTCTTTCCCCCTCTCTTATTCCGCTCCTCTCCCTCCTTTCCTCCATCCGTCTTCTTTCCCCCTCTCTTATTCCACTCCTTTCCTCCCGATACCTTCCTGCCACTTCCCTTCTTCCATCTCGATACCTCCTTTCACGCCTCCTCTCTCCAAAATATCTCAACCGCTCCTCTCTTCCAATCCTCTCCCTCCTTTCATCCACCCGTCTAATCCTACTTGCCTACATTCTCTATTTATTTTTCACTATATTGACATAGGGGATAAAGCCGGGCACTGTTGACAAGATGGCTGTGATCTCAGCCAAACCGAAAACAAGAAAGACCGCAGAGGGAGTGCGGTAAGTGCTCCATTTATGGGATTTCAGAAAACAACATTCCATTGGACAATAGCATTTAAAACCAGTGGGGGGAAACTGAAATGATGTATTGTTTTAATTTATTACTGTGAAGCAGCTTTGATACAACCTATGTTGTGAAAAGCGCTATATAAATAAACTTGACTTGACTTGACTTGAAATTATTATTGTTACAAGGTAGATTCTATGTGTTTTACATCTAGTGAGTTATATGTCCAACCAATTTCATAAATGAATGATGCCACTTAAAATGTGTCAAATCCTTCTGCAGGTGTCTTTCAAGTTGGCCACAGCAGGCACACCTTAATCATGAAATTCAATTTTATTTTTAATTCTGATGACCTGTCACTGTACTGGTTATTGTATTCTATTTCCAGAATGCTCTTTCCCTCAAGCAAAATGTATTACTATGTTGCTGTGTGTGTGTGTGTGTGTGTGTGTGTGTGTGTGTGTGTGTGTGTGTGTGTGTGTGTGTGTGTGTGTGTGTGTGTGTGTGTGTGTGTTCGTGTGTTCGTGTGTTCGTGTGTGTGTTCTAACATACAGGAGTAAACTGTACAAAGGCCTTCATGGGGAACTTCCTGACCTCTCAGTTCTTTGGGTGTCTGAGGTGTACAAAGATTTAGCTGATGCTGATCGCCCTATGATCTGCAGCATGGTTGACTGCATCTCGTTTTAGAGAGATCTGCCATGTGGGCAAGGTCTCTGAAGAGGGACTTGCTGAACGCATTCTAAGAGGTACTCATCAGACAGGGCCTATGAAGAGGGGTTTGGAGTTGGAGGCAGATGCGATCTGGGAATATTGCCAGATAAAACGTGTGAACCACTACAAATGTGGGTTTGTGGTACAACCGGATGCACCATGGATTGGTGCCTCACCAGATGGGGTTGTTTTTGACCCCTTGGAGCAGCCTCAGTTTGGCCTTCTGGAAATAAAATGTCCAAACATTCCAAATTATGTAGACGCACCTTATCTCAAGGTCATCAATGGGTCATTGCAGCTCAAACCAACTCATGCCTATTATTGGCAAGTTCAGGGCCAACTACTTGTCACCGGTATGAGTTGGTGTGATTATGTCGTCTCCGCTCAAGATGATGTTTTCATACAAAGAATACAGAGGGATGAGAGTGTGATGGAAAAAATTAAGCGTGGGATAGATAAGTTCTACTTTCACGTGTACATGGACAAATACCTGGCAGCAGGGGCGCTGCTAAGGATTTTGGGCCCCATGAAAAGAATCTTGACAGGGCCCCCAACACAGCTGAGAGTTTTTTTCATATTAATTTACATAAAATCAAGCGCTTTTATGGTATTTTGACTATCATTCTCATATATTTAAGTAAATCAGACAATTGAACTCCATCCCATGTCCACACCCGTAATTTGTCCTCTGTAATACTGCACTACTTCAGTACTGTATAATGTATATACTGTGCATAGCTGTACATGTGTCATATAGTGTATTCACATATATTTATATTTGTACGTATGTACTGTACATATTTATACTGTACACTGGCAATGACAATAAAGTTAATCTAATCTAACATAATATTTTTAACATGACCGTTGAAATGTAACGGAAACACTGAGCACTCTTAATACAATGAAATGTATTTATATTTATTTGCTTCAACACTGATACTGAAATTTCAAAATAAAACACTTCAATTTAAAAAACAGGAATTACAATCTGTGGTGAAAAAAAATCTCAGCAAGAAAACACCACCATAAAACAAAGTGGCCATATACATAGTTCCCACATGACGTCACAACATACGGGCATTTGCCGACCCGGCGCCATTTCTGAGGGCAGAACACAACATTCTTACAATGCAGAACATGAGAAGAAGAAGCTGAAACGGAAATTTTGTGATTAAAAAGTGAAAATGGTCATCTCCTGCTGGGTCAATGGATGTTCCAATCGTGCCGGAGGTTCAGTTAAATTTAGTTTTTTAGCATTTGCCGACCCGGCGCCATTTCTGTGGGCAGAACAATAGTAGAAGAAGCTGAAGCGAGTTAATTTCGTGATAAAAAGTGAAAATGGTGATCTCCTGCTGGGTCAATGGATGTTTAAATCGTTTTGGAGGTTCAGTTAAATTTGGATTTTACAGTATACCCGTCATTAGACTTCATGAATGTGAGAAGACTAAGCTTTTGTCAGAACAACGACGGAGGTTATGGCTGGCGAGGATAAACAGGAAAGAAACTCCCTCAAAACACGCAAGAATTTGTTGTTTTTTATTGTGATTGTACACAAATATAAGTTAACACTTTGCAGTTTGAATTGTGTCCTGTATGAACAAAAACACGAGACTGCACTCCTTGCTTAACTGAGGAGTAACATGAGCTTCTCTAGCTATCAACTTTGCCTCAGCTAGGAGAGACCCCCATGCATCTCTCAGAGACTGCATCTCTTCTGTCAAGGCTCTGATATTGGCTGCCTCTATGTCAAATGAGATTTTCCCTGACTGGAGAATAACATTCCTGTCATCAATGCTTTGCAGTACTTTCAGCCAGATGGTGAGAAGAAGAATAGCATCAAACGACATGAAGTATTTTCTGAGACCATTAGCATCTGATCTTGCTTCATTGGTGAGACTGCAAGTCATTAGTATGCTATCAAGTGCATTGATGACAGAAGGTAGGTGCTTTGTCACAGGTTTAACAGCCTCAATCCTTGCACTCCAGTGGGTATCAGATAGCTGATGCAATGAGCAACCTGTTTGCTCTTTGTAGATTGCCCAGCACTCTGGGCTGCTACTTACAAATGTGTACAGGCGATTTATGCAGCCAAAAAAGGTGGATACATCTGGACTTGATTGTGCAGCATGTACGCCGACAAGATTTAATGTATGAGAGGCACAAGGTGAATAAGTAGCTAGCTTGTTTTTCCTCAGTATTTCAGCTTGGACTCCCTTTACCTTCCCTGACATATTTGCCCCATTGTCATATCCCTGTCCTCTGCAATCACTGATGTCAATCCCATGCTTACAAAGAACAGACACAATCATTTCTGCTATCTCACTCCCTGTCTTTTTGTAAAAATCCTTGAATTTAAGGAACCTCTCAGTGATCTCCCACTCGTCTTTTTCTTTGTCATATTTGACATACCGTAGTACCACCACGTTTTGCTCTGTATGGGAAATATCTGGTGTGGCATCGGCGATGACTGCATAATAGATGGCATCCTCCCTTTCCTGTAGAATTCTTTGCAGAACTCGTCTGCCACATAAGTTGATGAACTCATTTTGACTTTCAGAGCTAAGATAATGTGTTAGCCTGGTTTGTTTTTCTTCTTTTTGTTTTTGTTTGTTGTCCCTGATTTTTTGAAAGTGCTCTTTCAGCAGAGGATCATAATGTGACAAAAGCTCCAGTGTGCCTAGGAAATTGCCATTATGAATGTCATCTAAGTCGCTTGTTTTGCCTCTGAAAGGCAGGTTTCTTGAGGCCAGGTGTAGGGTAACATCTAACAGTCTCTCCAGGATGGCCCTATTTTTCTCAATTTCTGTTTGGAACTCCCTGTTTAACAGAGAGTCTATACCTTTATCTTGTAAAACAGATCTTTGCAGATTTTTCCATCTCAAGTAGCAGTCTCTGTGTGCATCACTCATCTCATGGATTGGGAGTTTATTGTACATGCGACGCCACTTCACATGACACATTTTAAACCCATTTTGACTGGCCAGTGCACTACAGGAAGGCTTTTTCTGTATACTGGAGAAAAGCACACATGGTATGCAATAAAGTGACTGATTGCTTTTGTCACAGGTCGGGATGGGCCAAGCCGGACTGCGCCCACCCCTGAACCAGGACCACCCTGAGGAACGTGTCAGAGATGAGACAGAAACGGAATTCAAGGGAATAACAGTTCTTTTATTAAAGTTAAAAGTAATTTGAATAACCTAAGCTAAAATCTTCCTTTCCTCTTCTTCCCCGGAATCGAGGCAATGCAGCAGTCTCCGGGGCCCACTCCCACGCCGGTACAAGGTTCGCAATGGCCTGTGATGGATCGATGGATTTCCACAGATGAGTATGCGGTCGGGGCTGTTCCTCTTCCCATACTGATGCAGGGTCCGCAGGAACCTACGACGGACAGGTAAATTTCCACAGGTGAGTAGACAGTCGGGGCTGTTCCTCTTCCCACACTGATGCAGGGTTCACAGGGACCGACGACAGACAGGTGAGTTTCCACAGGTGAGTAGACAGTCGGGGCCCTTCCTCTTCCCACGCAGCTGTAGGGTTCACAATGGGATGCGGTAGGCAGGTGAGTTTCCACCAGTGAGTAGATGGTCAGGGCTCTTCCTCTTCTCACCCCGAGGCAGAGTTCACAGGGACCAACGACGGACAGGTGAGTTTCCACAGGTGAGTAAACAGTCAGGGCTGGTCCTCTTCCCACACTGATGCAGGGTTCACAATGGGATGCGATGGGCAGGTGAGTTTCCACCAGTGAGTAGATGGTCAGGGCTCTTCCTCTTCTCACACCAATGCAGAGTTCACAGGGACCAACGACAGACAGGTGAGTTTCCACAGGTGGGTATACAGTCGGGGCTGGTCCTCTTCCCACACTGATGCAAGGTTCACAGAGGCCTACGACGGACAGGTGAGTTTCCACAGGTGAGTAGACAGTTGGGACTCTGGGGCTGCAGCAGACTCGAGTCAACAGGCTGAACGGAGCTTCTCTAGGACAGACAGTCAGGACAGACAGAGTCAGCTTCAACAGCAGTATATAGGCCTCACGTGTGTTGCCGGGGGCAGGTGACTTCACACCATGCAGATGGGCCGGGGGCTATAGCAGACTCAAAGGCGCAGGCCGAGCGGAGCTTCTCCTGGACAGACAGAATCACTTCAACAGCAATATACAACTCTCACGCGTGTTGCAGGGGACAGCTAACTTCACACCATGCAGATGGGCCTGGGGCTATAGCAGATTTAAGTCGCAGGCTGAGCGGGGTTTCTCTAGAACAGACAGAATCAACTTCAACAGCAGTATACAGTTCTCACGTGTGTTGCAGGGGACAGATAACTTCACACTGTGCAGGTGGGCTTAGGGCTGCAGCAGACTCCAAGTCAACAGGCTGAGTGGAGCTTCTTCTAAGACAGTCAGAATCACTACTTCAAAACAGAGAGGTTTAGTTTGACTTACAGATGCTGTTCCTTCTAGTCCTCAACAGATGGAACCGATCGACATTATTAACCCTCTGGGGACCAAGCTGTTTTTGGGGTCCTTGAGATGTTCTGACATGCCTTGATATTTGTGCTTTTTTTCAGTTATTTATAAACATGTTAATGGCTAAGGTGTAAATTCACTCTATATAGCACAAACAGGGCTACCATAATATGCGAGCAACGTGTATGTAGATGTTTGTATTTTTAAGAGAATAATGTTTATGCGTGGTTATTGGAAAAAAATAAAATGAAAGTTGCTGATTTAAGAACACAAAACACATATTAAATATGTGTCCACAAGACTTTTGAGTAATTGATGTTGTTCCTTTGAGTTCTAGCTTCAAAATTATGTGAAAATAGTCTTGCTTTATCGTTCACAAAAAAAAATACATTGATTTAAATGGTGTAAAACAGATTTTGCTTGGAAAGCCAATATGCGAGGGGGAGGAGTAGTTTACACCTTAGATTACAGTGTCCCACACCCACTCTGCATAATTAGCCATTCATTCAGGTGTGACACTGACTGAGCCACAATGCAAAGACAAAAGATGTATTTAGAAGACTTATATTGACCATTTAAGATTTCGCTTACATCTCTCTTGTAAATATGTTTTGCTATTTTATTAAAAATGTTACAATTACAACAATAATTACAATTTCAACAATATTTCAAGTGTACAATTTCTTAAAAAAAAAAAAAAAAAAAGATTATAGGCCTACATTTTATCATATGTATTCATTAGTTTGAATATAGCCAACATTGGAACATCTAACATCTTAGTCTATGAATTTATTTTTGACAAAAATAGTATTTTTTTGCAGGTTAATATGTTGCTTATACAAATACATTTTATTTCAACATATTCCAGTCGATTTTTACTCATCTCAGTAGGCTATAGCAAAGCAGTTTATTCTTTCACAAACAGACGCGCGATTCATATTTAGGCTAAACAGTCTTTACAAATATGTCCCCTTCATTCATCTCACAGAAAGGCGAGTCATATTATAGAAATGCGATTCATCTTTTTGCGGTTTGCATAGGCCTACACTAACGTTATTCCATATTCCATATTATTCAACACGTGAGAAAAGAAAACAGCCTACCTCACTCCTCAGCGGAATCTGCTCCTCATATCAGGAGATATTGCTCCTCATATCAGCACTGTTCTGAGGAACATTTCTCCATAAGGTAGGCTATAATGTCTCACTCGCGAGGAGTCGCGACGCGCTTTGTTTACAGCTGATGTGGGCGTTTCACAGCTCTGAAATAGTTCTCAGAATTTGCGTTTGAATAGCACGCGCTCTCGGGGGAGTGGTCACATTAGTGTGAATCATCTCGTAATGAGGTCGACTGGAGTCGCTCTCTTTTTATACAGATTACAAAAGCTGATAATATTTGTTTTTTATATAAGTGACTTCATTTAACAGCTGCGATCTCAAGCTTTATGCCCGTGGGTCTGTTTGCCTGTTTGACTGAATTTTCGCGGAGTTATAGATCATTTTCGAACGCGTTTCAAATGGGAGTTTACTGATAGAGGGAAGGCAGAAATCGCATCATGTTAAAGTTTCTTTATTTGTCAAAAAGCAAAACACTTTATTTTTATTGTGAGTATACAGAAAAAAAAATGAAACTGAACAGGATCGATTGATGTATAACACGAAAATTAAAGATCAAAATTAACAGAGCATTTTGTGTTTATTTTTCATTGCTAAAAAAAAAAAAACGAGCAAAACGCGCCGGCGCGTTTTTGGTCCCCAGAGGGTTAAGCTCCAGTTACTGACAGTAGACCAGCATGGCACGAGGGGAGTGCACGGCATGAGAGAATAAATCTTCCACCCACACACACGGCAATTTCACTCCAAACATGCAACGTGAAGGGGGAAACGTCAATTTAGGCACTGCAATCCACTTCAAATAAGTGCAGATAAGGCCAGCACTCACCCAGGGGTCTCCGTGCCACAAGCAACGAGCTTCAATGTTGGGAAAGAGATGTTTTCAGGATTTTCCTCCACAGACATAGACAGGATTCACATCACCGTTCCAACACGGGGGAAGAGGGTAAGAGATCGAACATGAATCAGTATAATTCACTCAGTGACGTTTAAATAGCACAATCAAAGCACTCCAATCCACCTCAAATTCAGTGTTGAAACATGCAGGTACGAGATACGATGGTCGATTACTTATCTCTCTCCCTTCCAGGCAAACGGTGTGTTTTCACAACTCTTCCCCACTCCTCGAGTCCCCTCCAACAGCACTTCCCTTTGCACACCACAATTCTTCTCTGCAACACTCAAATAGAACGACTTCTCATGGGAGAGAACCACCCAACAGTCTCTCTTCACTGGCTTTTTATATCCTTCTCAATGCCCACATGGCTTCGTCATGGCTCTAGATTAATTTCCCACACCTGGTGTCAATTTCCTCATCCCGGTTGGCAGGGCAACAGATATACACTTACATGGGGGGTAGTGTTTCCTTGTTATTGTACCAGAGGGGACACAATTGCGGCGAACTTTAGTTCCGCCCTCATTTGTCACACCGTGACACTTTGACTAAAAGTAAGCCAGTCTCTCTTAATTTTTTCTCTCTTATTGGCTGACTTTGTATATTCAAGTATTCAGGGAACGGCTTCCCCCCTGAATCGCATGGCATTTCCACTTTCTTTTCTCTCATGGTCACAGCCAATTTTCTGACTATGTCCTCCCTATCCTGATCAGTAAAAACTGCTGGCCACAAACCAGGGTCGTTTGTCACAAGATTTTCTTCCCTTTCAAATCCTTCAACATTCAGTCCATCCTCGGCATCTGAATTCTCATCTCCATCTTCACTCTCTGCCATCTGTGTCTCACTTGCATCTGTACCCTCTACCATCTCTTCCTCCACTTCCTCAGTTCTCCCTGACAAACAGGAAGAGGGCCCTGGAACTGACAAAGTATATAGCATTTCCTATAGCCAATCTTTTCCACTCTACAGATGCCTCTTATATTTTGTGTGTATCACTTTCAGACATGTGTTGCCATTAAACCAATACTAATAGCCGCTCACCTTCTTCTTCATGTGGGAGCGCAGGGGCTGATTCAGGGGATGCTGGAGTCAGGAGTTGGGAGACAGCCGGACCAGTTGCTACTGCTGGTTCTTTTGACTATGTTTGGAACGAGGCATGATTTTGACAAAGTGCGTTTGACTGCATTGAATGTTTAACTAAAACTGTGTATTGTTATTTTTTCCAGCGTTTTCTTGACCTAACATGAGGAGAAAATTGAGTTCCCTTATCATGCACTTTTAACACTAGAACGGCCACCAGCAGTCATTTTAACTGCAACATTTTAACTTATCTTTAACACTAGAACGAACAAGGCGTCTTTTTGACCGTTTTGAAATTTGCATAGTCAATAACTTTGTCTAAATAAATCACAAAGCCTTGCTGCTCCCTGACTTTTCCTAAAACTACATGAATTTTCATTAAAACTAGTTTAAATATTTATTGTGTGAATAAAAACAGAAATATAATAATTTCTACCTATAACGTCCACAGGCAGTCATTTTGCGCTGTTTAAATTGAGTTTTGCTGACGGTCTGGATCAGATAATGTGAAAGTATTATGTGAAGATGGTTGGCAGAGATGAATCATGCTGTATTTGACAATATAGGGGACATTGTAGTAATACAACTCCACATCATCTTCAAGAGATGCACTGAAACCTCACAAACAGCTGATAGTAGTTTGTACAGTAGCTGGCAGAGGATTTTTATCAGAGTTCATGAAGTTAGACTGCTTGCAAGACAGGTGCAACAGCGTGGACCGCAGCAGGGTGCTGAAAGTGGGCGGAGCCTCGTACAAAGATGCTGACACCGGCTGTATGTGAGGCAAAGCCGTGCACCCGCTGCACCCTGCTTTATCGAAACGTGCTAACTTGTCGAAAAATGCTACCGTAGAGACCTGGGGCCTCATGTACCTCTTAATCATGGGCCCCGAGAATCGTCATCGTTTACCCCCCCTTTACAGCGCCCCAGCCTGGCAGTGACGTAAATTGGTTGCTTGTCATTCCTGAGTTTTGGGCACATTTTTACAGAAGACTCCTTTAAATCTGTTATTATCTTATATGTTATCTTATATGTATATGTTATATATTCTATTATTATAAATGTTCATTTGTGCCTTTGTATGCATTGTTAATGAAGGGCAGTGACACTTTCATGTTAACCATTTATGAAATTGAAGTTTGTCAAATACAGTTCACTTGAAATCTATTATGTTTTTGCTTTCTGAAGAACAGAGAAATGGTCTTTGCATTTTTACATAATCAATTTATCAAAATGTATTTATATAGCACCTTACAACAACGCTCAGGTTGACCAAAGTGCTTTACAACTGTGAAACCCACAAAAACAGATAATACAGAATACAGAGCAAGAATCACACACACACACACACACACATATATATAAATAAATAAATAAATATATATATATATATATATATATATATATATATATATATATATATATATATATATATATATATATATATATATAAATAAATCTCACAGTCAACAGGAAGCACACAGAACAAAGCTGTAGACAACACTGTAAAAGTAAAGCAGTTTTATTTGCAGAGTAACAGCAAATCATTTCCAAAACTGTATGAGTATTGTTAAACATCCTGTGATGTGTTATTGGCCTTTATTTTGCCAGGAGAGTGTGGTGTCAAAGTTCATTATAGAATGGATTAGGAAATCCGGCCACCAGAAAATCAGACCATGCATTTCTTGACCAGGGGTCCGGACTGATAATTAGTGAGGAGACATGCAACAGTAAAAAGTTGGTTTATATTCCCACAAATGGAGAGAGGGATGACCGTGTCAAAAAGTTTGTTCTCTTTGACCCTCCTAATGAGCCTCTCGACGTGGACTCTCAGACGTGCAATGGCCTGGGTTTTAAGGACGTCCACCTTTGACATTTGATCCTGTTTGGACATAAAAGCTGGGCGATGCACTTTCCCGGAAACTAGCTCATCAGAAACCCCTTGTCTACCATAACTTCCATGTCGGGTGTTAGGAGGGAGGTGATGCCGGAGTGACGAAAAATCTCCTTGTCACTGATGGAGCCTTCAAAAAGTGCCAACACAAATGTCAATGCTCCATGGGGGGACATGCCAATAAGCGCTTTGAATGTACAGTGCGACTTGTATGTGGAAAATAGCTCACTTTGGAGCAGAAGGGAGGTAGGGGTTTGGCACCTCATTTCTGTGCAGTCAAGGATGACCTGGGTGTTTTCATAAGTCCCACGGAAGTCTGTGGGGCAGTTTGCTCTCACTGATCCGCTTGTCATCCATATCGAGAGAGATCCAAATAAAGTATATAGAAAGTTGGACCACGTCACAACTATTCGACTCACTGTAGCTCTGTGGATGTTGAACTTGTGAGCAAGTTCCCTTTGTATACAGCTGGTTGATAGATAGTTAAGGAAGAGGAAGAGCTCGTCAATTGGCAGCAATTTCTGGGGAAAATAGTTACCGTATTATTAATTATAAACACTATACAATAAAGATAAAATACACAAACTAAGGTGATTAAAATATGCAGTGCATGTGGGGGTGTATGTAATCTAAAAATTGGAAACTTTCATCAATGATTTAACTGGTGGTAAAGAGTAAACTGCCTATAGCAGGCCAGCGTGGAGCTGAGCAGACAAAGGAGCAGAGCAACAAAAGCAGTTGGAAATGAATAAAAAGTAAAAAAAAAAAAAGGAAGCAAATGTTTTAAAAATAGAAATCTTTTGTAACAACAATATACATTACTGGTCAGTACTTTGGGGTCAGTAATTTTTTTTCTTTCTTTTTTAAAATAAATCAATACTTTTATTCAGCAAGGATGTGTTAAATTGATAAAAAGTGATAGTAAAGAAGATTTATATTATTAGAATTTTTTTTTATTATGAATAAATATATTAGGCAGCAGAACTGTCTCCAACACTCATAATAAATCAGAATATTAGAATGATTTCTAAAGGATCATGTGATAGACTGGATGTCACATGTGACACTGAAGACTGGAGTAATGATCCTGAAAATTCAGCTTTGCATCACAGAAATAAATGATAATTTAAAGTATAATAAATTGAAAACCAATTATTTTAAATTGTAATAATATATCACAATATTATGTTTTTTTCTGTATTTTTGATCAAATAAATGCAGGCTTGATGAGCAGAAGAAACAATATGCCTGTATAACATCGACTATGCAATACACTTTAATTTATTTAGTGCTAATAAAATTATTAAGCCTATTTGGTGAGAGAGATTTGTTTATAATGTGACAATATGTCAGTCATCGTGTGATAACGAAAATATGACTAGGCCTAGACTACTTGTTCTGAGCAGGTGTTGTCAGTGAACGGGCTGTAAAACTGTTGGCTTAGATACAGACACTCATGAAAAACTGATGCTAATTATCTGGGAAACATTCTCTAACAGCAGTCAAGTTGTCACTGTTTGTGTCAAACAAGTTGTGAATTTGTTGTAACATTAAAACAGGAGATCATGACTTACTCTGTGCTCAAAGATATGCTCGGACGCGCACTTGATTCCTGCCGTTTCCATAGCGAGAGCGGCGCGGCCAGAGAAATGTTGTCATGTTTTGCATTTCTATTACTGCTTGTTGCATTTTACTTCTGAATATTTTTAAGGTTGATTCATTTAAACTATATACTTTTGTGTAGTTTAATGTAAAACAATGCATCATATTGTAAAATAACAATTTTGTAGTGTTGCTGTCCCGTGTGGGAAAATTACTTTGAGTATTAACGAAGTATGTAGTTCCTTACATACCACCACTGGTTATTTTGAAAATTAAAGTAACAAAATGTAGGCCTATTGTCACAATATTAACAAATTGTTGCTAACTACAGCTCCGTCTCATTTCAAAGGGCGCATCTGAAGCGCTCGGACCGGTCTAGCCCATAGACATGTATAGAAAGGCTAGATGGCTCAAGGCGGAGTCAGCTGTGTCGTCACTTGGCGGCCATCTTAGGTCAGGAGACTGCGCTGCTGCTCCCTGCTGCTGTGGACGGAAGGTGAGTGACATACGCCAACTAAAATGCTCGTAACTTGCTGAAATCTGGACGGATTTACAAACGGTTTGGTTTCTTACAAACGTTATTAACGTGGCTATAATTCTGAATGCTTAAACATTTTGAACATAATTATTCATATGTATGCAGTATAATAGCTACATCTCTGACGTTTATAACAAACCAAACCGTTTGAAAATCGGTTGAAAATTGAGCAAGTTATGGTTATTTAAAAGTACATGCACCATGTTATGAGTGAGCGAGCATCCTGTCGTAAGATGGCCGCCGTGTGCGGATGTCGAGCTCCATTGGCCAGCAGCGCGGACGAGACATCTAGCCTTTATATGATATCTATGGTCTAGCCTACGGAGGATTGTTCTTGTCGCCCAGCAACAGTGACTGACAGTTGCCGATGACGAGCGGGAGTAACATTCGCACGGGACTTTTTATATTCACATGGGTTTTATATTCAAATGGGGTTAAAAACCTGTGTAAATATATTTACCATGGTCCATTTATGTGCATAATAAAAAGAATACACTAGCCTACAAAATCACATCAAGGTAAGATATAAATGAACATTTGAATCTTCGGCTAAGCCGAAAGTATGACCTGAAACATCCTTAATACCATGTCTTCCAGTAAAATATAAAACATAAAAATTACAATAGCCAATTCTGGCTCCATAGCATATCAAATGAATTGTCAGGATGGCAGCATACTCTCGCACCGTTGCTTGGCGCCTGGAGCGGTGATCGGGAACACCTGGCTGCGCAATTAAGAAATCCTACGGAGGCTACATGGTGCGTCCTTTGGAGGACGAATAGGCTGCATCCTTGAAGTCTTCAGTCCTTCGAAGGATGCAGCCTTCACATTGGGACACTGCTCGAGCGAAAGTGCTCGAGAGAGACCGAGTGTGTCTGCGCGCATATCCAGAGAGAAGAGTGAATCGCGGATATACAGTAGCCTAGCCTAGTTGTAAAATCAAAATTAAGAGGCTAAATTTAAATTTTTCTGTTCTCTTTTTTTTATCCGTCAGTTTATTTAAAATGTTTTAAAGTAATATGATTTAACCCTCTGGGCTTCTTCGTAAAACAGTCACACTTAGCTTCCTCCCGCCTGAAAATGGGCGAAGCCTAATTTTACTTTACTTTTTCCCAGGATAACCAATCAAATATATTTTTGTTCTATAATGTTTTCTGATTTTTTAAGATACTTTGCATTAATTATATAATTTTTATGAGCTATTTTTTCAATTAGAATTAATATATAATTTATTTTATATTAAAAAATTTTTTTCAATAAATGCAGCATTTCACATCAAAATAGAGTGCAAGCCTAAAAAAAAAAAAAAATGTTCCAGGAGAAGAGCTCCATATAGTGGCTTTAAAAAATAGCCACTTTTGTGTAATGTCCTGTACCAGCCTGTAGGCTGCCTATAGCTTCCTATATCCTATATAGAAAGGCTTTTTGATTCCTTTTGTTGTTTTAGACATGGTTTCTCTATCTTATTCGTTTTTTTATTTTATTTAGATATACATTTAGATATTCTAAAAGACTACTTTATTTTTTTAACAAAAATGTTTAGATAAGTATCAGGTTTTGCATTATGATTACAATCAAACTATAGCATTTGGTTAGAAAGGGTGTGTGTGTCGGGGACGACACGATGGTGTGTGTCTCAGTGAATCCAAAAAGTGAAGAATGAAGTGACCTGTTTTGCATTGTCACCAATGCACTTGGGAGCTCTGCTCTGTTCTTCCTTACAGTGCCCAGCATCCTTATTTTTCTTTGCAGGAGCTCTGTACCATGTAACAAATACGACTCTGGGTAAATGTGAATTAGCTCAAGGATATAGGGAATTTTGGCAATATTAATATTCATAACTCATGGTCATAATAATTCAGAAATTGCATGTACATTTTATTTAACAATTATCGAGATTACCTTGTTCTGTAACTGGTCTGGTCATCCATCATTCGTCCAGCGAATAACTTTAAGATCATCACAGTTAAGAAGGGGTATCTATTTACAAACTCCAATAAAGTTTATGCTCTGGCCACGAACATTAAACTTTATTGAGTTTATTAATTAAAACTACTGAATGTAGTCTAATATCGAGCTTGTAGCTTAAGATCTTTTGTTTCATTGACTTTAGAATGGTGGGTTTTCAAACACAGAGACATTGAAAAGTATAAATGGATTTTAATAAATGTAAGGCTAGAGATTATATGAGCTACAAATATAAACGTACGTAAAAATGCAAACAATAAACAAACAAACACTTAACTGAACCAAAACATAAAACATAACATGATCAGAATGACATGAAAGAAAGAAAGAAAGAAATAGAGAGAAGGGAAAAGCTAGTAATTATTACATACAGAAACCTAAAAGCCGGACCCCAGGAAATCAGCTTTGGAGGGATCAAAAGATACTTGCAAGTCTGTTCTCTGTTCGGGTGAGACAGGAAGGAAGCGCGGACGGTGTGTCCTGTTCTGCTGCGTCTTCCGGTGTTGCGTGAAGCTTGAAAGGCTCACTGAATGTAATATTACAGAGAAAATAAGATTCATCTCCCGGGATGGGAGAGGTTTAAAGTCTTTGTTGCAGCGACGGCAGGCTTTTACATGACGCGGGCCATGTGTCCCAGAGGCCAAGGCAAGGCCTGTCCAGCTGGAGCAGCGCTGCACGTGGAGGAGGTCAGGGACCGGAGAAGCGAGGAAGTGGGATCAGCGGGATCGATGAGAGAAGAGAGAGAGAGAAGTGGGGGTCTCTTCCTTTTAACAGACATCTGTTTACGCCTTCTCTTTGGAACGACAGCGAATCAGATTGTCTTTTCTGAAGCGGGAAAGATTCTCTTTGTGTGAAGAAAACCCGCCCCCCTTTTACCATATGTCTTATGAGGGAAAGGATTCATACTTAGAAATATGATATTTCCTGGAACACATGCATATTATTGCACTTTGCAGTCAAGATTCGTCTCCGTGAGATGGAGAGGATTACAGAGATATCAAAAATAGAATATAGACGTTGTAGCAATGTACAGATACATTATTATGCATTAGTATAGGCATTCTAGTTCTATTAATGTTACAATAGGACATATATGCTTTCCTATGGTTTACACACTTCTTAACACAAAAAGGGATATATTTAGTACATTTAAAGGTGACTTTATTGGTGAAAAGTCTTTTTTCTGTGGTGGGTCTCTGTTTGAAAGTCCACGAGTGTGTGTGTGTGGTATGTCACGAGCCTGTGAGGTTGGGGGAAACACCAGCCAAACCGGCGCTGGCAAATTGCTGCGTGGCTATAAAATCACTAGGGGTCCACGCTGAGCTGGGGGGTTTTAGAGGGGATAATTAACAAACAGAGCAGTCTTCCTAAGGACAAACAAGATGTGTTTGGAGACAGGGTATACTAATTTGAATAGCATGTGACCGCATGTCAGTCATTGTCGCTACAACCAAGTGCATAATATGTGAAAAAATTGTCACACGTGACAATGTGCCCCTTCAGATCTTGTACAAGGTCAAGCACCACACGTTTGCCCAGATGTTGTTCCCTTTGTGCTCCTGCAGGTTTACCCGTGTAGACCTGCATGTTGTGACTGTAGCTGGATTTTGCGTCACAGGCTGCCCATATTTTCAGGCCATATTTAGCCGGTTTGCTCGGCATATATTGTTTGAATTGGCACCGGCCTCTGAATCCAATCAAACTTTCATCCACTGTGACATACATGCCTGGATTATACATCAGGGGAAGCCTTTCCACCCATTTGTCCCACAGTTCACGGATGGGTGCCAGCTTGTCGGTTTCTTTTCTTTTGCTTCTGTTTTGTCATCAAACTGAATAACACCAGACAATTTGATAACATCTTTGAGAGGCATGGTGGCCCGAAAAATAGCTCTCCCCATCTCCCCATCCCACAGGCTTCGTGTTGATTCTCCGTTTGATTTCATAACACCAGCAAGAATTAAAAGACCCATGAAAGCTTCTAATTCAGTCCAGTCAATCTTTTTCCACTGATCGCCATAAACTCTGTTCCCCTCCATATTTGTCATGGTAACTAAGATGGTCTGAATAGAGCGTGGGCAAAACAATTCAAAAGTTGACTTGATATCCTCAGCTCTTGAGATCGCATACCTTGTGGGCCCAGGTCTCTTTCTGATGATCTCCTCTGCTCGTGCTCTTCCTGGAGTTTGTAGTGGAGGAGAAGAACTCCAAATTATTTCCCCATTTTTAGATTGGAATGATGGATCTCCCTGAGGGCCTTCCTCCTCTGAATCATCCTCTGATGGCTCATCCTCTGTCACCTGAAAATCTGGGTCAACCTCTAAAGCATCCTCTGTGCCTGAAGTGTCATCTGCTTCACTAAAGGCTTCATTGTCACTTGCCTGAAGCAAGAATTGCAGGGTCTCTTGAGCTGTATATCTCCTTGATATTTTTGCTGAAGAATGAATTGTGCTGTGGTAGCAGGCTGAGGGGAAAGTGACTGTTTTATAAACAAATACTCTGATTGGTGTGGTGGTTACCGGGGGGCAATCTTGATTCTTTGATCTAACCAGTAGCCACGGTGGCAGGCAGGGGAGAAAATGTTGTTTTATAAAGAAATACTGTGATTGGCCTGGAGAGAGTGAGAGTGTGTGTGTGTGTGTGTGTGTGTGTGTGTAAGAGAGAGGATAAGAATCTCTTTTGGATTTAAAATTATTTATGATTTATTGATTTTATTTCAACAAATGCCGTCTTGCCTGTTCATTTCTGACTGTGTGTGTGCGAGCGTTTCATTTATTGATTTTATTTTACATTCTCAAAATTTGTTCTGTTGCAGTCTAACCAGTACATTTTCTCTCTCCTTGTGTGTGTGTGTGTGTGTGTGTGTATTTGAGCAAGATTTGTTTTCATTTATTGATTTTTATTTTGCATATTCTATAAATTTGCTGTTGCAGTCTTGCTTTATCTCTCTCTCTCTCTCTCTCTCTCTCTCTCTCTGTGTGTGTGTGTGCATTTAAGCAAGATTTTTTTTCATTTATTGATTTTATTTTGCATATTCAAAATTTGCTGTTGCCTTGCCAGTAAATCTTGCCAGTAAATCTCTCTCTATCTCTCTCTCTCTGTGTGTGAGTGAATGTGTGTGTGTGTGTTGCATTTGAGCGAGAGTCTCTTTTGTATTTTTTATTTATTTTTGCATATTCTCAAAATTTGCTGTTGCAGTCTTACCAGTCTCTCTCTCTCTCTTTCTCTCTCTCTCTCTCTCTGTGTGTGTGTGTGTGTGTGTGTGTGTGTGTGTGTGTGTGTGTGTGTGAACAAACACACAAAAGGTAATACAATAAATTTGTATTAAATCATAAATCCAGAAATATTAAAAAGAAACTCTGATATGATTGTGTCATAGGCTAGGCTACAATCTGTCAATCACTTCACTCAGAATACAAATCTCTTACCGCCACAAAACGTTCCTGCTGCTAACTGACAAAAATGGAGAAGTCCGCGACTGAAGCTAATTTTAAATTACCGGTGTCTAAATTGAGAAAATACTGTGAGAGTTATATTCAATTTGGTTTTATTGAGAACAGCGACGGGAGACCAAAATGCGTTTTATGTCTTCAGGTGCTAGCAAATGAAGCTATGAAGCCCGCCAAGTTGAAGCGGCATCTTATTCAAAGGCACCCACAATATAAGGACAAAACTAAAGATTTTTTTCTTCGAAAGAGCCGGGAATACATCCAACAGAAAACACGGATGGTAAACCTGGCCACAGTTTCAGAGAAAGCACAAAAGGCTTCTTATTTGGTGGCTCAACGGATTGCTAAAAGTAAGAAACCACACACAATTGCACGAGAACTCATACTTCCAGCGGCCGTTGAAATGTGTGAAATTATCCTCGGCACAGAAGCAGCTAATAAACTGAAAGCTGTACCTCTCTCTGATGACACCGTGAGGAGAAGAATTGAAGATCTCTCAACTGACATTCTGTCACAGCTACTGGATAGATTGCGTTCCTGTGAGCATTTTTCTATTCAGTTGGACGAATCAACTGACATCGCCAGTGCGGCTCAGTTCATTGTTTTGGTTCGCTATCCATGGGATGGGAAGATTTTGGAGGACTTTCTGTTCTGCAAGGAGATGCCTGGCAGGGCAACAGGTGAGGAAACATTTAGAATACTGGATGCTTTCATGACAGAAGCGGGACTAAGCTGGGAAAAATGTGTTGCCGTTTGTACCGACGGTGCGGCGGCGATGACAGGCCGGAAAAGTGGAGTTATTGCACAAATAAAGACTGTTAACCCGAGGATTATGGCTACGCACTGTATGCTGCATCGGCAGGCGCTCGCATCCAAAAGCATGGGACCTGACCTTCACTCTGTTTTGAACACAGCTGTCACTGCAGTTCATTTTGTGAAGTCAAGATCATTGCAGTCACGCTTGTTCGGGCAACTTTGTAGGGAGATGGACGCAGGGCATGACACACTACTGTATCACACAGAAGTGCGATGGCTGTCACGTGGTAAAGTTTTGCAGCGCGTGTTTGAGTTGAGCAGTGAGGTGTCAGTATTTATGAGAGCGGACAAACCCGACATCGCAGAGTTTTTTTCGGACCCGGAGTGTGTTTCCAAACTGGCATATCTTGCAGATGTATTCAACTTGCTCAACAGTCCAAACCTTTCTATACAAGGAAGCTTTGCATCTATCCTGGAAGTCAATGATAAAATCACTGCCTTCATGAAGAAAACAGAGCAAAAGGATGGAGAAAAAGGATACAAGATGGAGTTACAGACATGTTCCCCCAACTGACCGAGTTTCTCCACACAAACAATCTGTCTGTTGCTATAGTGAGAGAGGTAGTTACCTCTCACCTCACTGCACTGAGCAAGCATTTCAGCTTATACTTCCCAGATGTGAACACAGATGCCTGGGACTGGGTGCGAGATCCTTTTGCCCCAGATGCAACAAGTGACCTTACTGGTAAGGCAGAAGAGGAGCTGTTGGACTTATCCTGTGATAGGACACTGAAAGTCTGATTTCAGCAGATGCCTCATGCAGACTTTTGGCCCTCCCTCTCACATGAGTATCCTGAACTCACTGCCAAGGCCATGGGAATATTGCTCCCCTTTCCTACCACTTACCTATGCGAGTCACCATTCTCAACTTTGGCTGCAATGAAAACTAAGTACAGGGCTCACTTGAATGTTGAGAATGACCTTAGAGTCTGACTGTCATCCATCTCTTCAAGAATAAACAAAATTTGCTCTGAGAGAGAGGCACACCCATCTCATTAGTTCATGTTAGCTCATCAAACTAGTTTCTGTAAAAATGTGACTATGAGATGCAGACTAATTACTAGGATGTGTTCTGCAACAGTGTTAATTCTGTTAAGATTTGTTGATTGTTCTGCCATTGATATAAGGTGCAATGAGTTCATTATTTTAAAGTTGATGCACATAAAGTAACATTACATAATTTAAATGCTATTTAAAGGGATGGTTCACCCCCCCAAAAAAAAGAAAATTGTGTCATCATTTACTCATCCTCAAGTTGTTCCAAACCTGAATGAGTTTCTTTCTCCAGCTGAGACACAAAAGAAGATATTTTGAAGAATGAAGAACCAACATGGGTAACCAACCAACAACAGTCTCAGGTATGTGTTTGTCCTGTAAACAAGACTACACGGCCTGATAGGAAAATAAATTGATTCACATAACGTACGTCGATGTGTCGCTCAATCTGGTGTAAGTATGGATTCTCACTGACAAGCTGCTTCCTTCTGAAGTGCACCCTTTCCTGTTGGGCCCCGTATCTCGGCCTGTGGGGGCGCTAGAAGCACGGGCTAGGGCGCGTTGGAGAGGGCCCCTGGGGACCTTACTTTGACCCGAGTTTGGTGCCGCTAGGCGGCCGGGCCCCCGAGTTATAGCCGTTCAAAGTTTGGAGCCCACCTGCAACTTATTTGACAGAGCGCCTATAGGCTTCCCCTGGACAGTACATTAATGGGTCCTATTCCATAAATACAGTGCTTTTATGAGGTCAAGCCTACTGTACACCACTCAGGGGACACACCACAACACACTGATGTACATTACAGCCATTAATTATGCATAATTTGCATAAAATTCAACTGTCCACAGACAGCATATAGGAGCTCCGTCAAATAAGTTACAGGTGGCATGTGAGTTTTAGGGTAAATACGTGTGATTTTTAGGAAGGACAGTGAGTAACTTATTAAGCTACAGGTGGGATGCCAGTACATCAAAAGGTCATATTTCATAAATACAGTGCTTTTATGAGTTGAAACCTACTGTACACCACTCAGGGGACACAGCCCCACACACTGATGTACATTACAGCCATTAATTATGCATAATAGGTTGCTTATATACTTAATCACTCAAGATGTTCTGTGTGCTTACAACATAGATGGAGGCAATGTATTTAAAGCATTGCCTGTCTGTGGACAATACTCACATTGGCAGATAATTGGCAGATAATTTTGCTTGTTTTAAGCAAAAATTACTTAAATTACTTTCTTTTTATCTTAAAACAAAATATAATTTCTTATGTCATTTTACTTTTCTATTAAATGCTTCTTGATTTAAGAATTTTTAGATATTTGTACTGGAAACAAGACAAAAATACTGAGTAAGAAAAGCATTTTTTGCAGTGTATATACTTTACAATACAATAGTGATATACCCATTAATGTATATTAATGGTTTATGAATGATTATTTAACTGTTTACTAATGCCTAATTAATGATGAATAATGTACAGTTATTATAAAGTGTTACCTCACCACAGAAGTTACCTGGGAATTTTGTCAAAGACCTATATAAGTGACTATGATGCATTTAACCAACAATAATAAAAGGATAAAAATGACAGACAAAATTTTAACACAGCAAACAAGTTTTATTACAAAGCCAAATCACACACGCCCACACACACACACTAATTACTTTTATTATTAATTTTACTTTTATTATTATTATTAAAGTATATAACCAAAAAAAGACCAAAAAATATTTAAGAAAAAAATGAAAACATGAAACGACACAACGGTCAATCTGGGGGAGGGACAGGGGGATTAAAAACGCCTACTTTTTCCCCCTGCATTTCCGAATTGCCCGCTTAACCCTGGCATTGGCTGTCTTTTGTTTGTTCATTTTCTTTAAGTGTGAAACTTTTATCGGGGAAATGCGGCGCGGGCGAAGTATCCTCTTTTGTTTTGATGATTTTATAGGAGTAACTACAACAACTGTTTTTTTTCAAGAGGACGACTGGTGAAGTTTTCTTCTGGCCTTGTGCGCTTCCGGGCACCTCTTCTTCACCCTTCCAAAGAAAATACATGGTGAAGGATTGATCATCATTGTGCCAATAAATACGGCATTATAGACTCAGTACGTTTACAGGATATCAATTTACCTGGCTGGTCTCGGGACTCGTGTTAGCTGTGGTGTCGCTAGATGTTTCCTCAGAGGACCCTGTTGTCTTTGCCCTCTTACGATGTGTTTCCTCCTCAGGGCCACGGCGCCTCCGCTTAACCCCAACCACAGTGTTGTCCTCACCTAACAGCGCAGCCTCAAATAGCTTACGGTGTTCCAGAGCCTGCTTGGCGTTACATAGAACTTGTCCGCCGTCTGGACATCGTGGCACATAAATTTAGATACCTTAAGTCGGTTGCCCTCAGAATGAGTGAATTTGGCCTAGAAATAGAGAAAGAAGGAGAAAACAAAAGCAGTTTGAGGAGACAACACCTAACTGAATGTCTCTGAAATTTGCCCCCTCACGAGAGAAAACACTTACATGGCTGGCGATAGAGGTTCTTAAATCTGTGAAATTTGGGTTGCCGGGGAGGCCCATTGACTTCCACGCATCCCGAAAATATGTTACCAGTTTCTTGCAGACGTTGGGAGTTGATGTAAAGAAAAAATATTTGGCAGAACTGCCACCCGGAAGTCTTCTTCGAATTTTCAAGAAAAGCAGCATCCAGTCATACTCCTCTTTTGTAACAGCAATCTGTGCCGGGCCAAATGCCTGGTTTGTCTTGTGTAACTGTTGAAACACACACACACACACACACAAAAAGAAAAACACACACACAAAAAAAGAGCAAATCAGAACAGAGATCAAACAAATTAAGGTCACCTGATGCATAAAAAGGAAGCAATACACTCACGTTGATCAGAAACACATTTTCGTTTGGGCAATCTTGGGCCTCCTCTACCTCGCTGATCATCATATTTTGATACACCCCCCTCTGTGACCATAAAGGGCTGCCAAATATGCAGAAAGGTGACCATAAAACTCCCACATAAAGGGCTGCCAAATATGCAGAAAGGTGACCATAAAACTCTCACTGCAAGGATGTCGTGGCCACGTCACTTTCGAGCTGGGCTATAAACAACACAGAGCACAATCTCAGGGTTCATGTTGAACATTTCTTATGCATTTTACAATATGTCAGTACAATGAGTTAAATGGAGGGGGGACTTACACAGAATTTTGGGGATGGCCTGCTTGGCCTGGCTCTGGCACTGCAGAATTGTCACCTTGCTGAGCACCCTTTGCTCTTTTCCGGTTTTTACTGACATCCGGTGCATGGCAACCTTTCTCTTTAGCGATTTTTTAACACTCTGCATCTCCCTGCGCAGACCAATAAGCACCGTCTTTGAAAGACGGCAGGAAGGTGGAGGAGTTTCACTGATGAAATTTATGAACTGAGACACGTTCTGGACATAGTACTCAATGGTTGTTTCTTTCATTTGGGCCTTGCGCAGGGAGCTGACCCACCTGCACACAAACAAATCAAGAGGCTTGAATATGCCCTCTATAAACACTCATTTTCATTATTATATTTTTTCTAAAAACATCATTACAAGAGACACATAATAAGAATATGACTTACGCGTGAATCCGGCTAGTCTCGTTTAAAAAGCAAAGAGTGCTCAGCCTTGACTTCCCCTCGGCCATGTACTGCAGGAACTTTTTTATGCGGTACATTTTTGCGTTCACATTATCCGTGTGTCTTAAAAATTATTACTGTGCAGCACAGTTGGGTCCTATCTTATATTGGTGCACTTCTAGTTACATAGCCAAGTGGAAAGACATAGAAACACATATACAAGATCTTCAAGTTCAGTCACTTATAGGGGAGAGTAAAATCCATGGATATATTAAAGATAAACTGGACCCAATAACAACATTCTCATTGAAGATATGGCATTCTATTGTTAAACAATTCAAATTGGAGAAAGAAATTGGAATACTCAGGTGGATTACTCATGATGAGGAATTTAAGTCAGGAAGGGAGTTTATAGCATTTGTGTGTTCATTTAATTGTTTGTTGTTCTTAGTAAATATATTGTTGTTTTTCTTGTGGTTGATATTTGTATTTTAATAAATATATGTTCAACAAGTGTGGTTTTGTCAGTAGTCATTATTTTGCCTGTTTGATATTAAGAATTTATTATAGTTAAATTTTGTTTATAACCCAACATAACATATGATTGTAAAATGGGATCAAAGATGAATGTGTAAATGGTGTGAATATTTTGAATGTTTGTTTTTTGTGTGTATAAACATTGTAAATCTCACTATAGATCTATCTCTGTGTGTATTGTGGTGGACAGAAGGGAGCATGGTCCTGCAGAACCACCTCAGAACGAGATGAAGCACTTTCACCTAGCACCTGTGCGAGCCAGTGGTGTTCAGGACCATGGATAGCGCCACCAAGTGGTGTTCAGGACCACGGAGAGCCCCACTCGTGACATCCAGTGGTGTTCAGGACCATGGAGAGCTCCACTCGTGACATCCAGTGGTGTTCAGGGCCACGGCGAGCTCCACCGTGACACACAGTGGTGTTCAGGACCATGGAGAGCTCCACTCGTGACATCCAGTGGTGTTCAGGACCATGGATAGCGCCACCAAGTGGTGTTCAGGACCACGGAGAGCCCCACTCGTGACATCCAGTGGTGTTCAGGACCATGGAGAGCTCCACTCGTGACATCCAGTGGTGTTCAGGGCCACGGCGAGCTCCACCGTGACACACAGTGGTGTTCAGGACCATGGAGAGCTCCACTCCTGACATTCTGTGGTGTTCAGGACCACGGAGAGCGCCACCGTGCCGCCCAGTGGTGTGGCCACCTCTTGCACCGGTGTGTGCATTTCTCACATTCATTTTTTTTGTGCGCGTTTCTCCTCGGACAGTGAGCCTCAGTTGCCGGCGTTTGAGCCCTATCAGAAGCTATACAGGATCATAGAGTTATGGGGTCAGCCCATTGACTGGTTCCCTGATCAGTGCCCTGACTACTGAACTAGGGAGCTGATTGAGACCCACCCCTGGTCTTTGAAAGCAGCCACACCAAGTGTACTTGTTCAGAGATCAAAGGTCAAATTTGATTTAATCAGGTCTATTACTGTTTTCTTAACTTTTTATGTTTATTGTTTCTTATTGAATTGTAACATTTTAATAGAGGTGTGAGTGTGAGGACAAATGTTTTGTATCATTACCTGGTGCAGTTATAGAATGAAAACTGACAGAAAATAAAGAAAAAAAAGTAAATTAGTGCTCCATTTTAACTTTTTTTGTGGATTATAAAATAATAAATGTATGAAGCACTTTGGTCCTCTAGGCCTAAAAGATGTAAGTCTGGGTCAGTCACACAACACAACACCTTCTGCAGCTGGCAATACCTTTCCGTGGTACTCGCATACAATCTCGCCGTTCGAAAAGGGTCGTGTTGCAACCACTCCTATAATCAAGAAAATATTAAATTCTGAATTACTGAATAAACATAACACGTAGACAAACATTTCAGGAATTAATTTTAGTTCTTGGTGCAGTTAAAAGTGCAATAGATAATTCTCTACAGAATTTTTTTTCTATTATATTGATTGAAAGTCTCCTAATATCCTGATAGCAATTGCTATGTTAAGTGGTCTAAATGTAATTTCATAAATATATATTGTCTGTGGAAGGCATATGACCATAAAATATTCCTCCCATCTTTATATTCGGTCTGAATGAAATAATACGATTTCCTTCCAGCCTACGTTATCAATGCGTTTTATGCAGAGTTTATACAGACATACCTCAGTCGGAGCACCGCAAATAAACAGCAGCCGCCTTTTACAACAATGAGCCTATGCTGCGTTCACTTCATAATCACCGCAATTAAGCGATGGCAACCCGTGACGATCTAACTGTTCAGTCAGACTCGGAATTATGCATATCCATACCGAAATTAATCTGCAGCAGTCAGGACATGCTATCCAAGCTGTTTACACTCCAAGGTGTCATTATTATTGTAATGTCATGTGCTTTGAGACATGAGGTAGTGTAACGCCGCTTTGCCGAGAGCAGCTGTGTGTGTGTGTGTGTGCGCGCCTTTGTGTGTTTTGGAGGAGGTGTTGCTTTGGACGGCGATTTGCAGGGTGGGTGGGATCATATGCTTTCAGTGATAGCAGACTAACGTTAGCAATTCCCAGCTCACATATTGCACATTTAATGTCTGCTAAAATGTACATTTTTACATGAAAGGATTTCTTACCTAGACCTTTCTCTGCAGCAAAGTCTTTAATGGCCAGACCCGTCCAGTTCTGCTCAGACACACATTTAATAATTAACGGGTCTGTTGCAATGATGAGCTTTCCACAGTTCCACAATGTCTTCAGGCCTGGGCAAGCTGACCTTCCAGCCCTCCTGCGCAATCATCCTTCCCACCTTTGTGACGGAAGGTTTTCGAGATGTGAAGTGTGCTGAAAGACAGAATGAAATCACTTTAGCCACTTGTCACAGTGAATTAGTGGCCAGGTTTGTGTTGATGGATTTGAATACTGTTCAGAACTGTGCTGGTTAACCACGTGCTGTTATCATCTTTGAGTTAGGCTCAAAAGAATCTAAAGTTGTCACTACCGAAACATGTGGTGAAGTTTTGGTTGTGACATCATGGTTTTTTGAGTATTATTCCACAAAATGTAGTTTTTGTGTGTGTAGAACTGCTCAGAACTGTGCTAGTTAACCATGTGCTGATTAGCATCTTCAAGCTAGGCTCAAAAGTATCTAACATTGTCACGACCGAAACAGTCATAACTGAAACAAGTCATCATTGTTTTGGAAGTGACAAAAGGGAACACATAATCATTTATTTGGAGGAAATAAACAAATTTTTGTACTGTTATGCAAATCATTAGTGTCTTAGTATGTTTTAGTAGTGTTTTAGTATGCGAGTTAAAATTCTGTAATGTGATGTGGTCTCTACCAATGCATTACAGTCACGACCAAAACATGTATGTTCTGTCTAAAATAAAGCATACTGAATTATCAACTAAGATGTTATTATAGTCTTTGGTTGAATGTATATTAAACTAATGAATCCTTAACTTTGATTCTTAAAGTCCTTAAAGAAAGACTTGTTTCTCATCCCAAAAACAAGTTGAAATAGATTCCAAAGAAGAGACTTGGGACTTTTGGTGACCTAAAATAGGTCAAGGGTCAGGTGGGAATTGGTCAGTCACATTAGCACACATCAGGCCCCTGTCTTAAGAATTCTGAAAAACTGGTTCTGGTAGCATTACAGTAGCTTTCTATGATAAGTTTTGCTGGTCAAGGGTTAGGTGGGAATTGGTCAGTCACATTAGCACACATCAGGCCTCTGTCTTAAGAATGCCTTCATTCATTTTCACAGTTGTAATCTTTGGTGTGTCTGCTTTGTCTCACAGCCAGAAATCTGATCGTCGCATAGTTCATTGCCTACTGTGTGAAAAACCACAGGAAATGCTGACGACGCATCTGAGCAGGGTCTGTATGAAGAGTAGTACACCTGAAGAATGGCTGGAGGCAGGAGGTAAGATATATCGGCAGGAGGTAAGATATATCCCATGTGTCTCTTTGTAGGCTGTTCCGTATTGCTCTTTGTAACCAGGAAATGTTTCAATATATAGTAGCACAGCACATGTAGAGCAGCTATTAAGTTCCATAAAAGAAGGGAACTCAGATAAAACAAAGCTTTATTAGGGGTGTCTGTGTGTGGCTGGCTGGTGTGTGGCTTTTCTTCTCACTGCATCATCTCACACTTCTCTTTTTCTTTCATCACAGGTAGACAATGTCTCCAGGATGCTGAGGTACATCCAGCCAAGTGGGGATGAAGTCAGCTTGGACTTCCTGCTAAAGTCCACTGAAACCAAGGGCTACCTCACCCAACTCCGGCACGCTGAATTGGGCCCAGCCACCGTACTGAACTACATAAAAAACATGATCCGGTTTGTTCAGTATGTTACGTACATGTACGTATTTAGAGTGTTGTAATAGGGATATGTGGGTAGTTTGTTGTTGTTGTTGTTGCGGTGGTGTGTGGGAGCAGGGAGCAGGTTAGTAGGTCGCGCGACATACATTGCGCACCACGTAGGACAATTTCGAATTGTATTAGACACACTAGTTTAGGAGAGTGCCACACCCTGTAAGTTTTTGGTATATGGTAGATAGTGTAGTTTTGTTAGGGCGTCTTGACGCCGAAGACTTTTCTGTTCTACATTTTTCGTTTGGTAGTTAGTTTAGTTGCATTGATCTTCTAGGTAGTTTGTTCTGTTTTATTTATTTATTTCATTTGGCATCTCTCGAGCTCGCCTTCCCACCTTTGTTTGTTTTTTGTTTAGTATTGTTAATTGTCGTTTTTCTCATTGTTTGTAAATATTGTAAATATTATTTTCTCTTCATTCTTTCACTTTTGGGTTCTGTAAAATAAATACTTTTGAGCGGAGTTTTTTTGAGTCGATCTTTTTCCTTTTATTGCCTGGTCCTTCATATTAAGTTATACGCACATCTTTATTTTAAATGTTATATTCCCTTACCCCTATCTAAACAAAAAAGGGACGTAACATATGGGGGCTCGTCCGGGATTTAAACAATTGGATTCTTCCCGGTTATTTATATTTATTGTGTGTGTATATCTTTATGCTGGATTTTTCGGTAACAAAAAGGAAACGCTTGTGTACATTACCAACGGTGATAGTGACAGTGGCGTTAGTGTAGAAATCATGAGTACATTTGATTTACAGTCATTTATTGTTAAACCAACTTTGGACACATTTGACAAGTGCAGAAAGGATGATTTGTTAAAAATCGCTGACCACTATGGGAACGCTGTGGTGAGACAAGCACTAAAGAAAACAATTAAAGCTGTTATTCATCAAAGGCTGGTTGAACTTCATGTGCTTGTGTTGACAGATGCGGATGGTGAGGAGGCCGGCCGGTCTGCAATGGAGACGTGTCCAAAAAGCCCTGTTACGTCGGAGAAGGCGCGGAGCGAGGCTTCCGAGGTGGAGGTGGAGGCCGAGACCAAGGCTGCCTTGCCACCCTTTTTTCAAAGCCTTCCAGTGGTTCTAGTGGCGATGTGCGGCTTAAGGTCCGAATCGCCCGTATGCAGATGGAAGCGCAGGAGCGGGCAGAGACACGTAAGGCCGATATGGAGATGCGTCTCAAGATCCGCAGTTTAGAGATAGAGGCTGAAAGACAGGTAAAATTGAGACAACTTGAGTTGGAGTCCAGGGATGTTGTCTCTGGCTCGGTTGTGTCTAGTCCTGTCGTTACCTCACATGTTGCAAGTGATGTTTCAACTGCCTTTGATGTTAGTAAGCACATAGCTTTGGTGCCTCACTTCAGAGAAACCGAGGTGGATACCTATTTTTCAGTGTTTGAACGTCTAGCATCCGCACTTAAATGGCCGAAGGAGGTATGGTCTCTTTTATTACAATGTAGGTTGGTCGGAAAAGCTCAGGCGGTTATTTCAGCACTGCCGGTAGAGGATAGCTTGCAATATGAGACGGTGAAGAACGCTATTCTCCGCGCTTATGAACTGGTGCCCGAAGCATACCGACAGCGGTTTCAAAACCAGAAAAAAACTGCACAGCAAACGTTCGTAGAATTTGCCCGTGAAAAAGGAATGCTTTTCGATAAGTGGTTGACTGCGAGTAAAGCGAAGGATTTGAATTCTTTAAGGGACTTGATGCTTTTGGAGGAGTTCAAGAATTACTTACCTGAACGCGTGGTCACTTATTTAAACGAACAGAAGGTTACGGATTTGTCTCAAGCTGCGGTTTTGGCCGATGAATTTGTATTAACTCACAAGAGTGTATTCGTTTCGACTCGATTCGACAAAACGCTGTCTTTGCCTGCGCCACAAAATTTGAGTTCCCGTGTTAAGGTTAACACACCACAGTCCAAAGAAACAAGAGAATGTTTTTATTGTCATAAAACAGGACATGAAATTGCCGATTGTTTAGTTTTAAAACGAAAACAACAACCTGGACCACCAAAACCAGTTGGTTTTGTGAGAACAGTGCCCGTACGCTCTGATAGTGTGCAGAAAACGGATGAGTTTGATGAGAGATTTAAACCATTTGTGATGAAAGGTTTACTGTCAATAGATGGTAGACCTGAGGAACAAAAAGAGATCCAGATTTTACGAGACACTGGGGCAATTCAGTCATTTATTGTGTCTGAGGTTCTTCCATTGTCAGAACGGACATCTTGTGGTTCAAGTGTACTAATTCAAGGTATTGAAATGGACATTCTAAAGGTGCCGCTACACCGTGTTCATTTACAGTGTGAGTTGATTTCAGGATTTGTTAAGGTTGCGGTACGTTCCTCCCTTCCTGTGAAGGGGGTTACGTTTATTCTTGGCAATGATTTGGCTGGAGGAAAAGTGACACCCGTGGTAGAAGTGGTTGACAAACCTGATTGTTTTGTTAACGCTAATGATATTTCAGATAAATTTCCGGATGTGTTTCCCGCAAATGTTGTGACGCGCGCGCAAAAGCGAAGAGTAGGGAACGACATTACGTTGAATGATTCATTCATGTTGCCACTCTTTGCTGAAGAGAGCTCTTCGTCTGAGTTGCAGTGTTCTAATGTTGTGAAACCTGATCAAATGATTGAAGTTGTGACTGATTTAGAAGTGTTGACTGTACCTATCACACGTGAACGAATGGTAGCATCACAGCGAGATGGTCCTTCTTTGACTAAGTTTTTCTCTGCTGCTGAGCATCCAAAAACTGTAAAGGACAGAAAAACTGAGTATGTGATAGACAATGAGTTACTGTTACGTAAGTGGAGACCTGTCGCTGGTATGGATAATGAGTGGGAGGTTACCTGTCAAATTGTGTTACCCACTGCTTACAGACAGCAAGTTTTAAGTTTGGCTCATGATCATCTGCTATCAGGTCATCTAGGAATTACGAAAACATACAATCGTATATTAAAGCATTTCTTTTGGCCTGGTTTGAAGAAAGATGTCTGTCAGTATTGTAATACCTGTCATGTGTGTCAGGTAATGGGAAAGCCAAATCAAAAGATCCCGCCTGCTCCACTGATTCCGATCCCTGTAATTGGAGAGCCTTTCGAGCATGTCATTTTAGATTGTGTCTGCCCTTTACCAAAGACCAAATCAGGAAATCAGTTTTTACTAACAATTATGTGCTCTGCAACACGATATCCAGGAGCAATTCCATTGAGAAAAATTACTTCTGCTGCAATTGTAAAGGCACTTATCAAATTTTTCTCCACATTTGGACTGCCAAAAATTGTACAGACGGACCAAGGAACGAATTTCCTCTCCAAATTGTTCAGACAGGTGTTAAAAACCTTGGAAATATCACACAGAGTTTCTAGTCCGTATCATCCAGAAAGCCAAGGGGTACTTGAACGTTTCCACCAAACGTTAAAATCAATGCTGCGCAAATATTGTTTAAGCTCCGGTAAAGAGTGGGATGAAGGAGTCCCCTTAGTCTTATTCGATGTTCGTGAAATGGTTCAAGAGTCACTTTGTTTCAGTCCTGCAGATCTGGTGTTCGGACACACCGTGCGTGGTCCAATCAAGATTTTAAAAGAGGGAATGATGCGTGAGGATGCCGCACCTAAGGAAAATATACTGGATTATGTTAGCCGATTCAGGGAGCGCTTACATAATGCCTGTACGTTTGCAAAAGAGTCTTTGGCTGTGGCTCAGAAAAGCATGAAAAAGCATTTCGATCTAAAGTCTGTTGCTCGTGAGATTAAGCCTGGAGATGAAGTATTGGTACTTTTGCCAATTCCTGGTTCTGCTCTGTCCGCTCGATTTGTTGGCCCATACGTTGTATCTAAAAAGTTGAGTGAGACAGATTATGTCGTGCATACTCCGGATCGTAAACGGAAATTTCGGACATGTCATGTAAACATGTTAAAGTTGTATTGTTCTAGAAAATCACCTGAAAGAACTGCGGAGGAAATGGCTATTCCGAATTCTGGCAGTGTTCCTACGTCTGTTGCAGTTGTTTCAGCACCCACTGCCGAGGATTGCGAGGTGATATCGCCATCTGCTGGTGAGTTGCTTGTTGACGATGGCGTTTCCCTTCGTAACGCTCAGGGGTGTGCCAGATTGTCTAATTCTGAAATACTACAGTCATTGCCATCGTTTCTATCTGATTTATCCAAAGCCCAGAAGCAGGATGTTATAAAAGTAATTCATGATTTTTCTATGCTGTTTGGTGATATTCCATCTCAAACGACTGTGTTACAACATGACATTCAGATCACATGCGATTTTCCAATCAAACAACATGCTTATCACGTAAATAGTACGAAACGATCAGTGATGAAAGCAGAAGTTGAGTACTTGCTAAGAAACGATCTAGCTGAACCCAGTTTCAGCCCATGGAGTTCACCGTGTCTTCTTGTCTCAAAACCAGATGGTACATTTCGATTCTGTACAGACTACAGAAAAGTAAACTCTGTTACTGTTCCAGACAGTTATCCTCTACCTAGGATGGAGGACTGCATAGATAACTTGGGTTCCGCAAAATTCGTAACCAAACTAGATCTACTTAAAGGTTACTGGCAGGTCCCTCTGCAGAAATATCCGCTTTCGTAACTCCTGATAATTTTCTACAATATAAGGTAATGGCATTCGGATTGCGAAACGCTCCGGCAACATTTCAGCGACTGGTCAATATTGTATTATCAGGAGTACCAAATTGTAATGCTTACCTTGATGACCTGGTGATATATTCCTCTGACTGGCATGAGCATTTGTCCCTCCTGAGAACGGTATTCAAACGCTTAGCAAGTGCATCCTTAACTATTAATCTGGCAAAATGTGAGTTTGGGAAAGCCACAATTACATACCTGGGTAAGGTAGTCGGCCAAGGTCAAGTTTGGCCGGTTGGTGCAAAAGTTTCCGCTATTGTTGATTTTCCTGCGCCCACCACACGACGAGAGTTACGCCGTTGCCTAGGCATGGCTGGGTATTATAGGAATTTTTGCCGAAATTTCTCAACTGTTGTACATTCCCTTACCAGTCTGTTAAGTCCTACAACTGATTTTGTATGGTCTGAGTCATGCCAACATGCTTTTAATAGCGTAAAGACCCTGTTAAGTAGTGCACCTGTTCTAGCCGCTCCGGATTTCTCCCGTCCGTTTAAGTTAGAAGTGGACGCGAGTGCGTTAGGTACTGGCGCCGTACTTCTTCAGGAGGATGACATTGGTCTAGACCATCTAATTTGTTATTTTTCGCGAAAATTTAACAAACATCAGATCAATTACTCCACCATAGAGAAGGAAGCCCTTGGACTTCTTTTAGCGCTACAGTTTTTTGAAGTTTACGTCGGTTCATCTGCTTTACCGGTGATTGTATATACTGACCATAACCCATTGGTGTTTTTGTCAAGAATGTATAATCATAACCAACGACTGATGCGTTGGTCATTATTCATGCAGAATTATAACATCAGCATAAAGCATAAGAAGGGTTCTGAAAATGTCGTTGCTGACGCATTGTCTAGAGCATAATATATATATTTATATATACAAATTTTGGGGTCCACAAATTAATGTATTATGTTTATGATTTAAGTTTAAATCTTTAAGGGGGGAAGTGTTACGTACATGTACGTATTTAGAGTGTTGTAATAGGGATATGTGGGTAGTTTGTTGTTGTTGTTGTTGCGGTGGTGTTTGTGGGTGTGTGTGTGTGTTTCAGATACTCATTGGATCAATCTCCAGCCTGTCAGTTTTCCTGCAGGATGATGACGTCTCGGTTCACCCATCCAATCCCATTCTTCCACCTTCTTCAAATACCCGTATCTCTTCCACGTCCCCAGCTTTTTGGCTCGCTGTTGTTTTCTGTGTGTCTATCGTTTTGCATTAATCAATTGTCATAGTGGTTGTGAAGTGTTTTTGTTTTACTGTTCATCCTTGTCAGTCATCACGTTGCATGTGAGGCTGGGAAGGAGGGAGCAGGTTAGTAGGTCGCGCGACATACATTGCGCACCACGTAGGACAATTTCGAATTGTATTAGACACACTAGTTTAGGAGAGTGCCACACACCCTGTAAGTTTTTGGTATATGGTAGATAGTGTAGTTTTGTTAGGGCGTCTTGACGCCGAAGACTTTTCTTTTCTACATTTTTCGTTTGGTAGTTAGTTTAGTTGCATTGATCTTCTAGGTAGTTTGTTCTGTTTTATTTATTTATTTCATTTGGCATCTCTCGAGCTCGCCTTCCCACCTTTGTTTGTTTTTTGTTTAGTATTGTTAATTGTCAATTTTCTCATTGTTTGTAAATATTGTAAATATTATTTTCTCTTCATTCTTTCACTTTTGGGTTCTGTAAAATAAATACTTTTGAGCGGAGTTTTTTTGAGTCGATCTTTTTCCTTTTATTGCCTTGTCCTTCATATTAAGTTATACGCACATCTTTATTTTAAATGTTATATTCCCTTACCCCTATCTAAACAAAAAAGGGACGTAACACAGTATTTGATGACTCGCCTCAACTTGGCTGCAGCAGATGCTGACTTCTACAGGAAGTGCCAAGCCTACCTCAACCTCCTCTTTTCCCTTAGAAAGCCAGTGGCCAAGTCCAACAGCAAGGTCACCTGTAAAACCAGGTCAGTTGCTAATCTGCCTTCAATTTCTTTTTCTTTAAAGGTCCCATGACATGCTACTTTTTGTAGGCTTTAATATAGGCCTAATTGGTCCCTAGTACTGTATCTGAAATCTCTTTTCAAAAATTCAGCCTCGGTGCAGAATTATAGCCACTACAAGCCAGTCCCAGAATGAGCTTCCTCAGACGGGTCGTTTCGGTGTCTGTAGCTTTAAATGCTAATGAGGAGGAGAAAGGCGGGGCAAGGTGGAGGGTGGGTGTGGCCTTGACCATCTTGCGGCAACGGTACCATGCATGTTTACGTTGGATATATTGCAATGGCACAAAGACACAGTCGTTCAAGCATTTCAGTTTGACCCAGAATCTGATCCAGATGGAGAAGCAATGGATGAAGAAGTTGCAACTCAGCGGCTCCAGCAGGACGTTTCCGAATGGTTAGTTTAAAATATTATGTCTGGATACAGTACTTTATTCGGATGGTTTACAGTTATTATCATGTAGCTAACGTTAACCTACTGTTGCCTTTTCATGTTGCCTTTTCATGTTGCTCTGCTTTGCTATTGTTTTAAAGCTGTATTGGCATCTATATCAGTAATCTTTCTAGTTTAGAGAAGACTGTAATGTGGCTTATTTTTTTTAATGAAAAAGTTCTCCATGTCCCTCATATATTAAAGTCATGTTACACAACCAATGATTTACTCCTCAAGAGTTAACTCTACTCAACACCTGCATATATGTAAGGAATAATTGACGACAGGCCGTTGAATTATTAGAAAAATAATGCACACCCGAGGTGGTAATGCGGTCACGACGCGTAGCGGAGAGGCCGTTTCACCTCGGTGTGCATTATTTTTCTAATAATTCAACGGCCTGAAGTCACTTATTCCGCTTATAATACAGATACCACACCTCGAAACATTGTTCAGATTATGTATTTCAAGACGTTTGTAAAGTTTTTGTCATTAAAACGCTCTTGTATGTAGGACTAATTTCTTACGCATCTAATCATGCCTCCGTTGCTAATTCCAAAACGTCATTTTAGAGTTAGTAACGGAGGTTTGAGCCACTGATAGCAGACTAATGCTGGGGACACACGACTAGCTGACACATTCTCTGACTGTTTTCATCGACTGCAGCAGATTTTAAACACTCTGAACACAGACTGAATGTGCTGAACATGCGTTTGGGCATGATCAGTCATCAAATTACATTCATTACCGGCCTTAACGTTTGATCAGCAGAGGGAGCTTTTGCAAATGCAATTAGAGATAGCACGATTGAGAAATGCAAATAGACCAGGAGTACCACAGTTTGATGTTTCACAGAATCTTCGTTTGTTGCCTAAATTTGATGAGTCAGATCCAGATTTATACTTCACTTTATTTGAGCGTATTGCAGGAGCCAGAGCTTGGTCAGATGTGGACAGGACTATGTTGTTGCAATGTGTACTTACAGGTAAAGCACGTGAGGCTTTTTCAGCACTTAGTGTAGCTGACAGTAAAGTGTATGCTAACGTTAAATCAGCAGTTCTGAAGGTCTACGAGCTTGTGCCAGAAGCATATCGTCAACGCTTTCGTTACAGGAAAAAGCTAGATTCACAAACCTATTCTGAGTTTGTTCGTGATTTGATTTCTGCATTTAATCGTTGGTGTACAGCATCTGAGGTAAGCACTTTTGAGGGTCTGTCTAACTTGATTGTGTTAGAACAGTTCAAAAATTCTGTATCTGACCAGGTTGCTACATACATTAATGAACGTAAAGTTGAATCTCCAAGTGATGCAGCAGTCCTTGCAGATGAGTACAGGCTAACTCATAAAAGTCATTTTGAGTCAAATAGTGACATGCACCATGCAAATAACTTTACTCCTAGGAATAGTAGGTCACCTTTTTCTGGAGTTTTTTTCCAAAGGCCTCAGCACAAGTTTGGTTCTGGAGGATCTAAAGCACCGGTTAATGTTAATACCTGTCGCTACTGTTTAGTTGAAGGACATTGGAAGAAAGATTGTCCTCTACTCAAATCAAAAAAGTCCGGTCAAGTTAAACCTGCTATGATGGTAGCTCCTGTTACAGCCTCTGACCACCAGGTTGAGTCTTTTCAGCCACTAGTTGGGGTTGGTTCTCAGTCTTCCCACTATGATTTTTCAGCCTTTATTTCAGATGGTATAGTTTCCCTGGTAGATGGCAACCAAAATGTTCCAGTTAAAATCTTAAGAGACACTGGAGCTCTAGATTCTTTTATTCTGGAATCTGTTTTGCCATTCTATAAGGGGTCTGATACTGGCAGTTGTGTAATGGTACGTGGTATGGGTTTAGTTCCATTCTCTTCTCCCTTACATGAAGTTACCCTAAAATGTGGTCTGGTAGAGGGTGATGTAGTTGTTGGGGTTAGACCCCAGTTGCCAGTAGAGGGAGTCCACATGATTTTGGGGAATGACTTAGCCGGTAGTAAGGTGTGGGCAGATGGCAAATTAAACCTTTTTAAGAAGCAACCTTCAGTGCCCCGTGAGTGTGTATCTCCAGATTGCAGCAGTGTGTCTCCTGAGGTGTTTCCAGTTTGTGCTGTTACTCGCTCTGTCTCTCGTAAGGAAGTTGATAGTAAGCCAGAAAATCTTGAGTTGCCAGTTAAACTCCAGACAGAACAGTTGACTAGTTCAAGAGATTCATTGGTGGCTGAGCAAAAGGCTGATATTACTTTGGCTGATCTGTTTGATAAAGTTGTTCCTGATTCAGTGGTGAGGAATAGTGCTCAGTGTTATTTTCTTCTTGATGGGCTGTTGGTCAGGAAATGGATTCCACACTGTGGTCAGGGTTTGGGGGAACCAGTGTTTCAAATAGTTGTACCTACTACTTTGCGAAATAAAGTGTTGCAAACTTCACATGATGTGGCAGGTCATATGGGTGTTCGTAAAACTTATGATCGCATACTTCGTTATTTTTTCTGGCCACGGTTAAAGCGGGATGTAGCTCAGTTTATTAAAACTTGTCATACGTGTCAGCGCACAAGCAAGCCAAACCAGGTTGTAAAGCCAGCACCTTTATATCCAATACCAGCCATAGGGCAACCTTTTGAGCATCTTATTATCGATTGTGTTGGGCCTTTACCACGGTCCAAGTCAGGTCATAGCTACTTGTTAACGGTTATGTGTCAAGCAACTAGATATCCGTCAGCTTTCTCTTTGCGTACTATAACTTCAAAATCAGTAGTTAAAGCGTTAACTCAGTTTATTTCAACATTTGGGATTCCAAAAACCATCCAGTCAGATCAGGGGTCTAACTTTACCTCACATTTATTTGCTCAGGTTCTCAAACAGCTTAAAGTTAAACACAACAAATCTACTGCGTTCCATGCCCAGAGCCAGGGAGCTTTGGAACGCTTTCATCAAACGTTGAAATCCTTGCTTCGTGCATACTGTACAGAACTGTCTGCAGATTGGGAGGAGGGGTTACCTTGGCTGCTACTAGCTGCTCGTGAGGCAGTACAGGAAAGCACAGGGTTCAGCCCAAATGACTTGGTGTTTGGTCATACAGTGCGTGGGCCTTTAGCAGTGCTGCAGGATGGTTGTTTGCCTGAGGAACCACCTCGGAGCCTTATTGACTATGTAAATGGTTTTAGGCTGAAGTTGTATAGGGCTGGTGAACTGGCTAAAGAAAAACTAGAAGGTTCTCAAAAGAAAATGAAACAGAGATATGACAGACAGGCTGAGCTGCGTGAGTTTAGTCCCGGTGATCGTGTACTAGCTCTTTTACCTCTTGTAAGTTCACCTTTTCAGGCAAAATACTGTGGTCCTTTTACTGTGTTGCGCAAAGTGTCAGATTTGAACTATCTTATTGAAACCCCTGGTCATAGGAAGTCCTCTAAATTGTGCCATGTGAACCTGTTAAGATGTTATCATTCCCGTGATCTAAGCAAAGTTGAAGGCACTCCAGCAGTGAGGTCAGCCTTGACTGCTGCTCCAGTCACTGAATCTTGTGCCTTAAGCTTTGTGGAGGGGGGAGAAGAGGTAGCTATGGTTTCGGATGAGGTTTTGCAGGGTCGGCTGAAGAACTCCCAGACTTTGCAAAACCTTGGGGTTTTGGTAAATCATTTAGACTCCGAGAAACGTGATGAATTGGTAACTCTTATTAGAAACTACCCTGTTCTGTTTTCTGACACCCCATCGCAAACCCACTTAAGCATGATATAGACATCGGAGATGCTAAGCCTATCAAACAGAGATTTTATCGTGTATCGGAGGAGAAGAGACTGAAATTGGAAACAGAGGTACAGTATATGTTGGACAATGGTATTGCTGAGCCATGTTGTTCAAATTGGGCTTCACCCTGTCTTCTGGTCAAAAAGTCTGATTCCACTTTTAGACCCTGCATTGATTATAGAAAAGTAAATAATGTTACTAAAGCAGACCTTTACCCTCTTCCTAGGATGGAGGACTGTATTGATCAATTTGGGTCAGCAAGGTATGTTAGCAAATTTGATCTTTTAAAGGGATATTGGCAAGTACCCCTTACCAAAAGAGCTTGTGAGATTGCTGCTTTTGTAACTCCATCTGGTTTGTTCTCTTATACAGTTATGCCTTTTGGCTTGCGGAATGCTCCAGCCACCTTCCAGAGGCTGATGAATCGGGTGGTCTCTGGTCTGGAAGGGTGTGCTGTCTATTTGGGCGACGTGGTCGTTTACTCGGACTCCTGGGAGGAGCATGTCTGGAGGGTGCAAGCCCTATTCGAAAGACTGGTGTGGGCCAGATTAACTATCAATTTGGCAAAGTGCGAGTTTGCCAAAGCTACAGTCACATACCTAGGCAAAGTTATTGGTCAGGGTTTTGTTTGTCCTGTGGAAGCCAAGGTTCAGGCTGTGAAGCAGTTTCCACAGCCCTCAACAAAGAAAGAACCGATGCGCTTCCTGGTAATGGCGGGGTACTACCGTGCGTTTTGTAAAAACTTTTCGGTAGTAGTGTCCCCACTGACCAATCTGTTGAAGGCCAAGGCTGAATTTATCTGGTCCACCCAGTGTCAAGAGGCATTTGATGCAGTTAAGGCTCTTTTGTGTTTGGCACCCGTGTTGGCAGCACCAGATTTTGGGAAACCTTTCAAATTGCAGGTAGACGCCAGTCATATCGGTGCTGGGGCTGTGCTTCTCCAGGAAAATGATGACAATGTTGAGTGTCCAGTCAGTTTCTTCTCCCGGAAATTTAATAAGTATCAGCAAAATTATTCTGTAATTGAAAAGGAGGCTTTAGGACTCATTTGGGCTTTACAGCACTTCGAAGTCTATGTTGGTTGCAGTTTGACCCCTTTAACCGTGTTCACTGACCACAACCCGCTCATTTTTCTTAAATCCCTGCAAAATCCCAACCAGCGACTGATGCGTTGGGCTTTGTTCTTGCAACCATTCAACCTCGATATTAGACACATTAGCGGTAAGGATAATATCATTGCTGATGCCCTGTCCCGTGCTCCAGTTTAACCTAGTTTGTATCTTCTCACTGTTGGCCCCTGCTGGCTGTCTGCGCCTCTTTCTCTTAAATTGCTCCCCAGGTACCAGGGCTGCTGAGTTTGAGGGATGGACGGTCAGCCAGGGGATACTGGGTGACTGCTAGGAGCTGGGACTGGTATTTATTTATTTTCATTTTGGGGAATTTTGGATTGTTCTAAATGTTGGGCCAAATTTTGGGCTGAGGGTGGGACCCTCATTTTAAGGAGGGGGGTGTCACAGCCCCTCCTCTGCTTTGCAGGGGCGGTTCCTCCTGCAGGCAGAGGAGGGTCGTTAATGATTGGAGCCACCTGGGCTCAGGGTATTTAAACTGCTTCACTAACCTCTCTCTCTCTCTCTCTCTCTCTCTCTCTCTCTGCTCCTCCAGGTATGATCCTGTTTTGTTTGTTCCTTTGTAGTTATGATTTAGTTTTCACTCAGTCATGTACACACACAGATTCATGCATCCATGCATTTTACATTACACCTTACATTGTGACATTTCCACACCTCATTTCTTTTCCTTTGTTTAAAGTTGATAGTTTTGATTTACAATAAAGACAATCTTTTTTGGCCCATACTACTTGTTTGTGTCCCCTCATTTTTGCCACAGGCCATGAGCCAGCTTGTGACATATGATTTTCAATAAATGTTTTATGAAACTATAATTGTTACCTTTTCAACAATGCACAGCTGATACTAATCGTTTATTAAAATATACAATGTGAAAAATATAATACAAGAGGTGTAACATTAAGATATAATACAAGAGGTGTAACATTAAGATATAATACAAGAGGTGTAACATTAAGATTTAATACAAGAGGTGTCAGTTTTCTGACTTCAGCTTCCGAATCCTGTATTCGTGCAGCTGCTGCATCCTGTGCACCTTGATTCACACACACAAAAAAAGTTTATTACAGTGGCAAACCATTATTAATTACTTATGTTAACAAATATTATTATAGCTACATATTATACCTAAAATTAGATCTTTGCCCACTCTGACCCTGTGTCCATATCTCAAAGTTGTTGTTCAGTAATACAACCTGCCTGATTTACAAATTCATATATATATAATTATCTGGCTATTTATTATGATTCCAAACAAATGTTTATTATAATGGTAATTTTAGATCATTTTAAGACTTTGTTTATCTTAATTTTATTACTGCTCAGTTGTGGCAGCATTAATTTGAGAAATAAAGTATGCTGATATCTCCCTGGAACAGTAATTTGTGACAAAATGTATTAAAATGATAATATGGCTTGAAAGTGAAAGGACATAAATGTAATAAAGGCTTTAATAATATATTTAATATAATATAACATAACGGGAAAGTTGCATAATAATTTGTTTTTAGAAATGCATAAACATAACGTTACCTGGAAGAGGAGTGACTGCATAGTCATGATCTGCTTCAGCGGTCACCTCAGTAACTACTTCATCGTCTTGGGTGTCGTCGGATGGTATGGTTTGAACTCTAACTCGTTCGTAAACAGACTCACATGAAGTTTCTCCCCAGTTGTTCCAAATAAAGCAGGACGGGACAACCCCTTTTCTGAGGCGCTTACGGCCAGTAGCGGCAGTGTAATCATCACTGATAAAGTGCCGGCTACACACAAATGTGCTGCCTTTAAGGATCGTAAACTTCAGTCCTTCTACTCGTCTAATAGCATGTATCCACTTCTTTCTCAGACATTTATCGCTAGGAAAACCATGAAAACTCAAATATGGTTGCCGCTGCTTATGGATGTCGCTACTCGATCCGTACCGGAAACACGATCTGTTCTGCGCATGTGCGAGAACGCGACTCCTTCCTGTCTGATGTCGAAAGCATTTACGGCTTGTTGTTCGACACTACACAATCCGTATCGTAACTGAAGCCCCTTAACTGACTTTTATTACTTTTATTTATCCTTTGTCATTTTATTTATTGTTTATTTATTTTATTTTATTTTAACTTTAATTTATTTTCTTCTCCCTAAAGTTGTGTGTTATTCTACGTGCTCCGTTTCCTGTTAACACTCATATTTTTGTCAATTCTGTATAAGCCAGTTATTGTTGTAAATTTTACATCTAAAAAAAAAAAACGATCCGTATCGGAAATAGTTATTTACTAGTGATTATCTTAACACACACACATATAAGGTTACATTGATTCAATTAAATAAATGGATAAATAGTTTACGTATGGGAAATACAGATGTGCATTAAGTGTGGGCAGTATGATGGTTGTAGTGTGCGATCAGCCTCCTCTGCAGAATTAATAATATATTGTAATATTTACAATATTACTACATGTAATATTTCATTTGGTAAAGGTTTGTTCTACTTATTTCAGCATAATTTAACAAATGTCTGCACTCAAGAAAACACAGAAACACACAGGATAAAATTATTTATTTATTAATAAATTAATTCATCCATACCTACCTCCATCCATCCATCTATCTCTCCCTCCATCTATCTAACCATCCCTCCCTCTCTCCTCCATCTATCTCTCCCTCCATCTATCTATTCATCCATCTATCCCTACAACTATATCCATCCCTCCCTCCTTCTATATCCATCCATCCCTCCCTTCTTCCTTCCTTCCTCCATCCCTCCCTCCCTCTCTCTCTCCTCCATCTCATTGCATTATTATGATTAGGCTATAATCAACATTATATAGTAGTTTAATGTAGTACTTACAAACTCTGAAAACCTAAATTCTTGAACTTTCACATAAAATGCAAAATAATCCATGTTTTTTTCGCACATGCAGGACAGTACAGTACAAATCGTGACAGATCGAGTAGTGACAGTGACGTTGTCGTAAAAACATTGACGATGACAGGAAGTGGCAGAAAAACTTCGTTCTTGCACATGCGCAGAACAGATCGTGTTTCCGGTACGGATCGAGTAGCGACAATGGACACTACAGTAACACGTCGATGTAGCTTCAGCCATTGTTATTTCGACCGGAAATCGCTTTACACAACAAACGCTGAACCGGATGTGCGTTCTAACTTCCGTGAAAAAGCCCTATTGGCCGCTTTGGAACGTTGCTGCGACATGTCAACGTGTCCGCCATTTTGAGGAGGGCAAGACTGCGCTGAAATCAAATGCAAATGAATAGGTGAGCTGCGGTTTCTCGGGATAAAAACCCAAAAAAATTACATTTATCAACCGATTTCAGTGGTTTGTATGTGGTGTACAAAAAAGTTCCGTCTCTAGTTATTTAAAATCTCGATAGTTAGACTTATATAAAAAAATACATTTAATAAGGAATGGCCAAAGCTCAGGCCTGTCATGTATTTGGCTTTTTATTCTTGGATAAGAATTGTGAACACCCCCATACTGAGATATAATTTAATTTTAACATTAAATTAAATAAAGTTTTCTTATTGTGGAAAATGCGTATTCTGTCATTGACCCGATTTTAGCAATAACAAAGATAACTGATGGATCCTTTATGATAATACATATGATATGGTACAACTACAGTGCAATGCAAATAGTAAATATAAGATAAAGTGAGAGGTAGGCTAATAGTAAATAGTTTAGTCAATAAAATAAACAAACAGTATACAGCAAATAAAATAGTAATGAAAACTATAATTATATAATATCATAAGTACTATAAAATAATAATATATTGATAATAGCATATAGTTTATGTATAATACTATAATAATAGTAAAAAAATATGAAATATCAATTACAGAATATAGACAATAAAAAATAAATAAAATAGTTACTATGAATAGTACAATAATTTAACATATCATAACTATAATAGATTGATCATCGTAAGTGGTATATTATTATAATAACAATAATAAATAATGTAAATTTATATATTTTTAAAATATTCTTACATAGGTGATATAAAATAAAATGACACAACCCTGTCTTTAAAAGGTATAAGCTATACAAGTCAAGAAATAAAGTAAATGATTCAGTTAAACATACAGCAGGCTACAATGTTAAAGTTAAATAGCCTAAATATATAAAATTATGAAACTTCACTTTGCCCTCAGCCAAAACGATTTGCCAAGGAACAAATTATTGATTAATGAGACCAAAGATCGTCCGCTAGATATACACAAGACAAATTATTCTCATGTTTAACCACTAGACTAAAGACATCAGATCCGTCAGAAGCACTAGCCGAGGTAAGCTGTTCTCGGCGGGGTACATGAGCGCTGAGCCCCCGGCGATCGCTGGATTTCACAACTCCGAAACCGTTAGATAACATTTTTAAATAGGCGCTATCTTTATAAATAAACCACATATCTGAGCTTTAAACAACTACATTGTCAACTGAAAAAACTCTTAAAACTACATTTCGTGATTGAATATCAGTAGTATTTTTACATTTCGTGGCCTTTTTCCTCTGAAAATAAAAATAGCAAATGAAATACAACCAGAAACAAATTTTAAGTTTTGCTTGAGAAAGGTAATTCCATTAGACCTGTTTTCAACTGTGTGGCGATTTGTAAAGCCCCAAGCAGCACACGAAATATAAAAACTCTTAAAACTACATTTCGTGATTGAATATCAGTAGTATTTTTAAATTTCTGCTTGGGCCTCGCCACCAGGGGGCCCCCAAGCGAGTTTTTTTTTTTTTTTTTAACATATTAATTAAATTAAACAAGTGACATAAATTAATGAATGGATTAATAATTCAAGGCAAGAAAATTCTGATTTCATGATCAATATACCTGCCTACAACTGCTGCTGTGTCTGCCAGTGTTTGAGTCATGCGCATAACCTCGCGTGCACAGAAAATTCGTGCGCAAAGTCACGGTAATGTTAAGCCATTTCACACAAATTTGATTTGATCAATGATTTATCCTTTAAATTTAATGATATTCAGAACAGAACAAGAATAAAAAAATAACTATAAACAAGCCAAAACAAAATAATTTAAAGCGAAAGTGAAAGCGGATCTCTCTCATTAGAATCAAAATGTTTCAACATTCGCGGTGGATTTGGATGGTAAACTATTCTTTATTATAGGCTTCTTTGTACTTCACCCACGTTCCAATATCGAGGGAAAAAAATCATCCTCTTCATAAGCGCAAAAATGTGCTTGAAATCCAATATCGAGGGAAAAAATCATTTTCTTCACGTGCGCAAGAATGTGCTTGGAAACATCACAGTGGAGCGGTGCTTAGGCTACGCAGCGCTGAATGGTACGAATTGTAGGCTACTACTGACTATTTAAAAAGAGCAGTGTAATTTTTATATGTTAGTTTGACTATTTTATTATTATATTTTATTACGGCTATAACGAACAGGCTGCGATGTCAAGATTGCAGTGCTGGAATATGTTGTGTGTGTGTGTGTGTGTGTGTGTGTGTGTGTGTGTGTGTGTGTGGCGCGGGCGCGTTCGAACAGTGGAAACATAAACACATACTCCGTCATGTTCATATAAGACATCATTCAAACTGCAAAGGGTTGCAAAACGTTGGAGGATATTTTGCAAATAATTTTTTTTAATATGTTTTTTGACAGTTTGTTTTCAGAAGTTTCAAAGAGTTAGTAAAAGAGTAAAGAAAAAGTTAAAACATTTTTATTTAAGTATCTATTTTTTATTAAGTAGGCTATTTATTTTGTATTAATACATAACCTCATTGTATTAATTTATAATGTAACATTATAGAGTGACATTGTGTCAATAATCGTCAAGCACAGGTGACTCCGTGTGGTGGGAGGGGGCCCCCAAATCAAATTCCCCCCCAAAAGGCTCGGGCCGGCACTGCTTGCCGCGCGCCTACTTTTGAACAAACTTGAGCGCGCAAAAGACGCAATATGTGAACGGCCTCTGGCGAGCTAGCTCATATCAGGCCACGAGCTATTGGAGCACGCGAGCGGCGTGTTGGAGACTCTGCTCTAGGGCTCCGCTTTGTAGGCTACAACTCCATACTTTTTTGCTACTTTGTAATAACTTTCTGCAGCCCGCGTTTCTGGAAATGAACGAGGGTAAACACTTTTTTAGACCTGACTAAATTAAATTTAAGACCTAGGATGGCAGTTTTTAAGACTTTTAAAAGCCTTAAATTTAAAGTTCAGAATTTTTGACTTTTTAAGACCCCACGGAAACCCTGCGTAAAACCCCACACGTTTAAAATTAAAGTGAGCCATGCACACTAACCAAACTTTGAAACATGGAATCGCATGCAACGGGACCTTTAAAGTGAGCCATTAATGGTCCACCAAGACATTATACCTCACTCAAATATTTCAAATTTATCCCATTCTTATAATACAAACCTGTGTCCTATCCTATGCGAATCTTCCATCACCAATAACCCTAAAACTTTTTTTTTTAAATAGAATGCTTAACATCAGTTTTTCTGATGGCAAATCAAATAGCCTAAATCAAACATATACAGTAATTTTTTTTAAATGTACATTGAAAAAACTAAAAAACACTTAAATTAAATACATTATTCTTAAATTGTATAAATTTTATAAACTTAATTTCGATGTTAAATCTTATCATGCTATATTCAAACTTTTGTTTACAAAAAACATTTACTGGATTTCAGCGAATCAGAAACAAGCAGGCGTATACGACATCTCAATTTGAAAAATATGGATATAAAATAAAAAACAGCTTCAATTGCGCTCAAGAAGACACCAGCCCGCCAAATCAGCAACACTTCTAAAGAAACATTTAGAAATGGAGAAAAACGCAAACAAAGACCCAATAACTGGATATTTTCATTCAGTTTCGCCGATAAAAACACCACAAAAAAAAAAAAAAAAAAATGGTATTTTAATTGTACAATACAAACATCGAGACAAGAATACCATCAGGCTGTATTCTTCGCGCCAGATAAACATAACAGCATCATCACGGCAGAGAGAAACAAGACCCCGGTCAAACTCTGAAATGCAAGAAAAACAATTGGTAAGTATGTGTTCTATAACTTTACAATTAAAAAATGATTATCCCATTTATCATCATTAGATAATATTTTATTCTATGCAAACTATTACAAATGTATTAATTGGTACCAAAACAGTATACATTTTGTTTGTTAACTGAATACACAATTAGGCTAAATTACAAGAAATAACCTACATATTTTGTAAAGCTATTAAACACGATATATTACGTCGTAAACACTTATGCTTTAGCATTGAGAAAGTCAAACAAACTTTTTTGTCTTTACAAGAAACCATGGTTTTATCCAACAATTTACATTATCTCTTCGTTATTACACAGCGGGCTTTTTTTGAATAGTTCCTGCAAAATGTACCATATTCAGTAAGGGGTAAAACGGATCGTACTTGATCCGTGAACCACTTGCGCTTAAGCATGTGATTCGAGAAACGTTATCATTTGCATTTTTTTTTTAGTCGGTTAAATGTTACCCATTTAATGATTTTAAACGAGACTACATCTGGAAAAGACAGTGGTGTTTAATTACTCGCTCACAACCGCACCCAAAGCACGCAGACTCACAGAGTGGATCACATTCAGATAGAGCGCAAACTCCGAATTGATTATCTTTTGAGTATCCATGTACATTGATGGACACACAACATGTCAAAATACCCATATCTGCAACTATTGTGTCTCAAGTGATCGCGAAGAGTTGAAAAAGAAATCAGGTGTATCAATCTGTGCATTAATTCTGTCTTAATTGCCTTCACATTATAAATACCTACTGTCTTACTGTAATTCATGTTAATCAAACAAAACTGCAAAGCTTATTCTATATTAAATTCATACTGATCAGTTGTTAAATTTACATTTCTGTACCCAATACAATTGCTACATTTATAATGAGTACAATTACAAAATGGACTACCTGTTTTCTTATTGTTCCCATATAAAAAATGAACTCACAGTACATCTACGTACTCTACTTTTTAGCTCACAACGAAGATTTCGACATACAATGCACACGAGAAACAACTGTAGACGTGACAAGTGGACTGGACTTCCCCTGCAGACCTTCTCAAGAGACTCAGCTGAACATAGCTGACATATCCAAAATGCCAAGTCGCCAATCGGTAAGTGAATAATATAAAGTTGTGATATAGTAATGTAGAAATAAAAAATACAGCTTATTAAATGATCCATTTAACTTATATATTATAAAGCTGTAGCCTAGATACAATAAATATATTATAGTATGATTTTATTATTATTATGTAATGTTTATATACTAAAACTTTCAAACCTAGTTTCACAAACAGGGCTTATATTAAGCCAGGATTATGCCTTTGTTTTGACATCAAATAGGACATTAAAATCAAACATTATATAAAAATATAACAGTACGTGCCTATAAACAATTAATCACACAATATATCCACAAAACATTCAAACAGACAAAAACCAACATAAACAGGGCTAAAAAGGATTAAGATGAATAACATGAATACACAGATGATCACCAACGCATGTGTTTTTTTTTTTTTTTTATCTCATGAAATGGCGTATGTATGACACGCCAATTAGTATGCCATTTTTGGCGTGCTGTCAAGACGCATAATCGCTTTTGCGTGTATATCAACGCCGTTTGGCCTCCATTGATTTACATTACTGGGATAATGCTGTAATGTAAAAAAATGCTGGGATGTTTTAACCCAATTTTGGGTCAAATATGGATTAACCTAGCCGTCAGGTTAAAAATTTGAATAACAAAATTTAACCCAACGGCTGGCTTAGTCCATATTTGACCCAAAATTGAGTTGAAACAACCCAGCATTTTTTAGAGTGTATAACCCGGTATCACGACAAAACGTGGAATAATGACGTTGGTCCCCTTTGGAAAATGTTTAGATGACACAGTTTAAAGGGATACTTCACCTCTGAAAAGATGAATGTGTATTTAAAATAGGTCATTTATGTAGAAGAAATGTGAAGAAATTTTTGAATTTGGAGCTTTCTAGACTGAGAAAAGCCAGAAAATGTATTTTTGGCTTATGTGGATGAAAGACAACAACTCCCAGAATGCACTTGCTTCGCTGCCCTAGGAGGCCACGCCTACCGGTTAGAGAGCACAGTTGAAACAAGGCTAGGCTACTATTGTGACTCCGTGATGAGTTTGCCAGGGATTTCGTGATCACCGAAAATGTCCGGGATTCGGCTTTTGCGTTCTACAGTCGACATCCATTCATCATGTTTACTGTGGCGAGCAGGACGAGGCTGACGGCCGTGGGAGAACAGCGCGAGGCCGGTGGCGTCATTACTGAGACGCGCCGGTCTCCCATCTCTCACGGAGGAGCGGGAATTTTCTTAGCAATGTTAAAACGCACATCAACCGATCACTTGTTTAGCGTTCATGTAAACACTACATTCAGACTCACCAATCGGAATGAATTCAGTTCGATTGAAACAAAAAGTGTGCATGTAAACAATGAATGGCGACCGCAGAAAGCAAAAGCCGAATCCCAGACATTTTGAACGATCTCACCCGCCGGACAAGTCCGGGAAAAAGAGGATGGTAACCCCTACTACTCAGCTTTCTCCTACTATTCAGCTTTCTCCACAGAACAAGAGCCTGCTAGCTTAGCTTCCAAAGAAAGATGGCTGACACTGTGTACATTCTGTGAGTGAGATCCCACCTCCTATGGGCGGGCTGAAAACATGCGGAACAACGCCATCTACTGGCTGTAGTCTTTAGCCTCTGGCCAGAAAATCCTCCGATGACGTAAAATGACGATTTTTGCGTCATCTGAGGATTTTTTCCAGACAAAAAAATACATCAATCTCTCCTCTCAGGGGGATATGAGGGTGGAAAGTACGGTAATTCGAAAATACTACAGGTTTTCTACTAATACAAAGCTTAATGCTAAATCCTGAAGTATCGCTTTAATGCCCTCAAACGTGAATCATACACGTTTGCCATATCATGAAGATATCTGTAAAATTTCCTGTACCATTTTATACATTATAAATGTAAGATCCTTTAACTCTACTCCCACACCTAAGCAATCAAAGACCATTTTATGGACAATATTAAAATTATAATACGTAATGGACAGATATATGTAGGGAAATGGCATTTTTATGAACAATATGGCATTAAAAGCCACGAATCCTACCCCTAAACCTAACCATAACCATTTCTTAAAACTACCTAGGCTACAATTCTAAAGAAAAACAACAGACAGACAAGTATAATCACGATAATGTCACGGTATGACAAAAATTAGAACAGGACTAAAGTCCTTGTGAATGCAGTGTTGTTGTGGAGACCTCCAGTGGACACCCGTCTCTATGCACTGCGAATCTGTTGCCATGGCAGCAAGGCCAATTGCCCGATTGACAGCAGGTGTGGAGTAATTACAGGGAGCGCTGCGAGAGAGACACGCATTCGGATGGGGCTTTAAAAACAGAGAGGAAGCAGACTGTCGGGGTGGTTCTCCTCCCGTGAGATACTGTGTTTTGTCGACGGGTTGTTCTTGTATTTGAGGCTGGGCTGTGAAGCGGGCGAAGATCGAAGCTGAGAAGTAGAAAGAAGAGAGTGAAGTATTTGTCAGCGAAAACCCAAGGATTATCGTCAGCAGTGGGAAAGACGCAAAGTGATGAGTATTGGATTCGTTGTTTATATGCACTAACACTGAAGTGGTGTGGAGAGTTTGGAAAGTGTGTGGCACGAGTGAACTAGTACACCGAGTGAATTGTTGATCTGTCTCCAACTTTTGTCCTCCCCTCGCCGAATGTGACAATCGCTGCACCCGCCTTCTGCTGTCTCCGGAGAGAAGTCGAGCCCTTGCGAGAGACGAGAGTTGATCTGGTGGGAGAAAGACCGGTGGGTGAGTGCTGGCCCGAATGCACGATGTGTGAGTGGAATGCAGTGCCTGAAGTGACGATTCACACGTTTTGTGTTATGGAGTGAAGTTTATCGTGTGGAGAAATATTAATAGTCTGCTATGCACTCTCTTCTATAGTCTTTCCCCCGCTGTCTCCAAGGAAGGGCTTTTGATACATCAAGCGCCCAACTTACCATTTGAGACAGCCCGGCTCTGTCAAGGCTGAATGTTTTATATGCTGTTGAACAGTTAAACCCTGCTACATTGTTACAGCGCACAGCCCAAGTGGAGCGTTTCGCTCGAGGTGTCCTCCCCGCCTGTTGGTCTCCACACGCTCCTATTGAAAGCCTCTGTCCTGTCCAGAAAGAGAGAAGGTATTTCAGCTGAATGTTTCATCTGCTGTTGAACAGTTAAACCCCTGAGGTCGACGGTATCGCCGGCGATACCAGCTCGCTTTTTTTCAGTTCAGTTCAAAAGAAATTAATTTTGCTCTGTGGACTTTGATATTACAAGCAAGTTTCATACATCAATCGATTCTGTTAAATGTGTATTATTTTTGTGTATACTCACAATAAAAACAAAGTGTTGTGCTTTTTGCCAAATAAAGAAAAATAAACGTGATGCGAGTTCTGCCTTCTCTCTGTCAGTGTAGTCCATTCTGAAACGCGTCCGAAAATGAACAATAACTCAGCGAATACTCAGTCAAACAGGCAAACAGACATACAGGCATGAAGCTTGAATTCTCTTCTTTTAAATGAAGTATTTATTTATAAAAAACAAATATTCTCATCTTGTGAAATCTGTATTAAAAGAGAGCGATTCCAGTCGACCTCATTACAACTAATTCAAATGTAATGTGACTCCGCCTACGGAGAGCGCGCGCTATTCAAACGCAAATGAATGAGGCAATCCGCGCAATCCTGTGAACGCCCCCATCTCAGCTCGAGAAACACAAGTTTATTCAGATCATTACTTGTTTACACCGTCTCGCAGCACTGTGAGGAATAACAATAATGAAAAAAGTACCTCAGAAGTGCGGGTATATCGAGGAGCGAGCTGAAGAATACTGTAAGTTTTTTTTTTCTTCTCACGTGAATCGGGTTTCTGTTTTTGATGAATGAACGGCAGAGATGCGCGCTGTTTACCACAGCTCGCAAAAAGACAGTTTAAATTTAAATTGCGTCTCTGTGTGAATGAATGAGGATGTTTTAGCAAACTGTATTGCCGTACTGAGTTGAGTAAAAATCGACAGAAATATGTTGAAATAAAATGTAGGCTATTTGTATAAGCAACGTTTTAAACTGAAAATTAACATTTATATGCCCTAATATTTCATAAAAACAACGTTACAGTCAGGCGTTTCTGTTTGTATATGAATGTTTTGGTTTTAGCAAACTGTATTGCTACACTCAGTAAATATCGACTAAAATATGTTGAAATAAAATGTATTTGTATAAGCAACGTATTAAACTGCAAATTAACATTTATATTTCTTATAATAAAAATGAAAGACCTATGTTACAGACATATGAAAGACAACATGTCGTTGATTAGTTTTGGATAGATTATACATTTTTAATGTAAAATATCTGCCACCTCAAATAAGCTTTCAAATAAGTTTGCCAATATTTGCTTATGTTAAATATATGTTTTGTCAAAAATAAAGTTATCAAATAATCAATCAAATCCTTAACTTTGAAATATGTATGATAAAATGTATACTTTAGTTTTTACAAAGAAAGATTACACTTTCTTTGTAATTGTAACCTTTTTAATAAAAAAATATATTCACAAGGTAGATGTAAACAAACTATTAAAAGGTAAATATAAGCCTTTTCTTTAAATAATTTTTATTGTGTTTTATTAGTGACAAATTTGGGGAGAGCATAAATATTCCAAAACTGAAAATACAGTATGAGAATTAACTGCACAATTACTAGACATGTTTTCCTTGAATATTATAGGCCAAATTGCAAGCACAATATGTGGAAAAATAAAAAAGAATTGAGATGCTTCCAACTGTTGCTCTTGCATTCTTGTGGCTCAGTGACTCACCTGAATGAATGGCTAATTAAGTATGCGGGCCCCATTGTCTCCTCAGGTGTGAACCACTATATATGCATGACCGTAAACACCCACTCCGCATATTGGCTTTCCAAACAGAAAGTGCTTTGCAAAATTCAAATCAATGTATTGTGTTATGTGAATGATAAGGCAGGGTGATTTTCACTTCATTTTGAAGAAAAAACACTAGGCGATGACATCTTTTAGACAAAAGTCTTATAGGCACATATTTAGAATGTGTTTTATGGCCTTATTTTAGAAACTTTATTTTTTATTTTTTTCAATAACCATGCATAAACATTATTCTCTCAAAAATGCAGACATGTACATTATTGTTGCTCACATTTCATGGTAGCCCTGTTTGTGCTAAATAGTGTGTAATTTTTTTTTGCCATTAACATGTTTATAAGCAACTGAAAAAAGCAAAAATGTCAGGGCATGTCAGAACATCTCAAGGACCCCAAAAACACCTTAGACCCCAGAGGGTTAAACCCTGTTACAGCGTACAGCTGAAGTGGAGTGTTTCGCTCAAAGTCTTCTCCCTGCCTGGTGGCCCTCCATGCCCTTGCTTCAAGCCGCTGCCCCTGTGAGAAGGAAAGGTAGATAGACCTGAACGTTTCATGTACTGTTAACAGTGAAAGTCTGCTGTATCGTTGCAGTGCAAAGACGAAGGGGAGCTCCCATCTAAAAAAAAAGGGTTACTCCCGCCTGGTGGTCCGTACGGGCCTCATCCAAGTTCCGACTCCCCCTCTCAAGAAAGGGTAACCCCACCTGAGTATTCTCACCTGTTGGTGTCAGCTAACTGTGTCGTTCAAGGGAATAGCTGCGGCACGTGTCTCGATCGAAGTGTCTTCCTGTTGTCCAAGGTCCCCTCATGTCCCGGCTAAAGGCTCCCGTTCTACTTAGTCTGGCGTAGAAGATACCTACCAGGATATACTTACCTGCTTCCTCTCCAGGGGCCTCATGTATAAAACTTTGCGTAGATTTCATCCTTAAAGTGTGCGTACGCACATAAGGCAGAATTTGCGTACGCACAAAAGTTTTCAGATTTATAAAACCGTCCGTACGCCAGAACCTGCGCAGAATTCACTTTGTAAATCCCAGTCAGCGGAAGATTGTGCGCACATGCGTCTCCACCCTGAAATAACCATATATGGAGCTTACAACGCCTAGTTTTACTATGCATATCCTCATCTGCATATCATTTGCATATGATTATTCATCCACGTGATAACGTTTAACGGTACAAGACACATTACATTAATAAAAATCATGTATTTGCCTATCCTTGTCTTGTTTTTGAATACATAAATCAAATAGTGTAAAATACATTTAATCTTTTCCACTGGCCAAATAGTATTTTTAATTGATTTATATTTTTAATGGAAACAGATAGGCCTTGGGCATTATTTGCACGAAACTATTTTCTCAGACAATCTGGTATTATCATGATAAGCAATTATCTCTGTGGTTAAAACATTTAAACACAGCACGCTACAGGAAACGTGTTCAAAAACATCGCATCCACAACAAATATTTCTATTGATTGAATTTGAATATAAAAAATGTTGTAACTTCTCAGTAATGATTTCATGTTTAAGTGTTCTCCATTAATTTGAATGGCATATTTAATCTTAATGTTTATATCATAAGTAAAACATAGTTTATATCAGAAGTATTTTATTTATTTAAACTGTTATTTGCATCAGTTTCACTAAACGGCCCAACGCGCTCGCTGGCGCGGACATTTAAGAAGGGATGGATATTTGCTTCAAGTGACAGGTTGGTGAGCGAAATTATATTTGTATTATCTTGTATTTCTTTAGATTTTCTGTCTAAAAGTGATCTTCTGCAAGACACCAGTGCAGAGCTATAATGAAATAGTCAAAATTTTATTAAAATCAATGAATCTATCAAACTCCATCATAATCATATCATAATGATAATTCAGGTTGATGCAATTTGATTTATTGGGTGATGTAATAGGATAATTTAGAAGTTTTTCATTTTAAATAGTTATTGCTATTTGGGCCAGTTGGTGTCGCCAAAACACATACTCTTCTAAAAGAGTGCGTACGCACGGTCAAGAGCATCCTTACGGTGCGCACTTATCTACGCCTAGTTTATTTTTTTATAAATCCTGATATGTGCGTGGAAAAATGCGTACGCATATTTCTATGCCCATTTTGTGCGTACGCAACGTTTATACATCAGGCCCCTGGCCCGGCCCGCTCGCCACCTGTTTCCCTGTGTTCCGTCCGAGTCTGAGGCAACCGTTCCTTGAGTACTTACCTCCGGGGCAGCATCAGTGACTTGTTCCACTCCCGCCCTTGAATACTTACCTGGTTCCAGTCCGAATGGGGTCCGTATAACCACGACTTCCTCTTGAGTCCTGTAAAGAGTACTTACCCAGTGACCTACCTAGACGGTGCGAGTTTCCCTCTGATCCCCCCCCCCCCCACACACAACGAGCCGCAGGGCCGCCACGATCGTTCTCCCCTCTACGGTCCAGGGGGCCATCGAATTCCCTCTGGTGACAAGAAAGAAGATTTTAATTAGGACTTTTTCAAATTACTGCTTTTAACTTAATAAAGAAAACTGTTATTCCTTTACTCCCTTGTCTGTCTGATCCTTGACACGTTCCTCGAGGTGGTACCCGGTTTCTTGGGGTGGGTGCAGTCTGGCTTGGCCCACCCCGACCTGTGACAATATATACTAACCTTACAACACAACATCGATTCACAAAATACATACATTTTATTAGCTTCATGTAATCCAAACCATCAGAATCCATATATTATTTGCAAGAAAAAGATCCAAACTCAGCCCTTTATCAAGTAATCGTCATCTTGACCGTAAACGTCAAACCCCGCGCTTCATGCACATTCACATTTGAAATGAACATCGTCAGTCCTTCACAGAGCGAACCGAACCAAAGACGGATTAAAGGTGCAATGTGTAATAATTCTGAGGATTTATTGACAGAAATGTAATATAAGATCCATAACTATGTTTTCAGTGGAGTATAAGGACCTTACCTAATGAACCGTTATGTTTTTATTACATTAGAAAAAGTTATTTATATCTACATAACCGCGGCCACCCCCTTCTCTGAAGGTCGACATATCTTGACGTCATGTTTCTACCGTAGCCGATAGCGGACAAACAGCGCTACAGAGCGCGTTTCGTCAATAACTTGAATGAGAAGCAGCAGAATTTTGGGAAACCGTCGGCCACCGTAGTTTTTCATTCAAGTTTGATATTTGAAGGATCTGCCATGAGTTACTTTGTTTGCAATTCGCAATTCTCATCACTAGATGCCGCTAAAAAAATACACATTGCACCTTTAATCTAGAATTAAACTGGGAGAGTGAGTGTGAGATCTGAACAAGGAACGCTATTGCACAGTTTAGAAGCCAAATGTGAAAACGCTCTCTCTCGTTTCGTAGACTTAGATATTCTAGATAATGAAATATAATATAATGTCATAATCACCTATGAAAAAATGCAGTTCTGTTAGGATTAGCATAGGTGTGTGTAATACAGTGAGCTTGATATTCAATTGTGGAACTTTCCTTAATGTGTATAAATGTGAATCTCTGAAAATTCTTAAGTCATGCACAGATCCTGGCCATTTTGCTTTCACATTTGTGATATGGAAGATTTTAGTCAATTGTCTTATTTTATTTGATATAATATTACTAATCTGGAATATTAAAGGAGACATATCATGCTTTTAAATTGTTCCTTTTTACATATAAATCATATATTTGTAGTCTATATAAAGCGGAACTGCAATGCTTGGGTCTGAATTCCTCATTATAATAGCTCCACAGGCCCCTTTTCTGATGTGCGTCTGACCCCTAATTTCCACCAACTGCGGAACGGCTGCGGATCTGCTCCGGAACGGCGGCGGAGTCAATAGGTTTCCATTAAAGTTAATGTGTGTATTTTCACTGAATGCGGAACGGCTGCGTTCCGCCTCCAGCGATCCGCAGCCCTCCGGAGCAGATACGCAGAGCTTCTATTTTTGCCGGATGCCGGAGAGGTCCGCAGCAATTCAGCACTTATATCGCGCGATCATACGTGAATTTGCGAGATATCGTGGGTCCTCGTGCTTTCAGCTGTCAGTCATGGCCGCAGCCGTTCCGCAACAAATCCAGACCTGGTGGGTATTAAAGGACGACGGCGCACGGAGCCGACACGCAGCGGAGCCGATCCGCAGCCACTCCGCAGTTGGTGGAAATCCGGGGTGAGAGCAACTCGTTTTGGTGCGGTCTCTTTAAATACAATTGAGACACTTCATACCCCGCCCCCTCTCCAGATTGCTGAGGTGACACTCGGTTCAACTCCACCCCGTTCGGCCATTTTTGTAGTTTGATAGCAGAGATACGATTATCTAGCGGATATGTCCGTTATGTCAACAACGGAAGACTTGTCCAGCCAGCCTTACATGTTCGAGCCAGAGTCGGAGCGAGATGAAAATGAAGACGACGAACCTGTAGAACAACGTCTTCCTATGGATGTATCGCAATGGTGTGTACTGTATTTACACATGAAACTTTGGTCTTCCGACCTTTTACCACCGTGTTGATTTATTTTGATTAATATGTGCGAGGGAGAGTGAGCAAGACAGTGTCTAGTTTGGAGACGGTGAAGTCTTGTTTACACTTTTGCCTGGCTCCGAAGAGAGAGAGAGTGAGTGCGTGCGCGCGACCGGGTATCTCTATCTCTCTGCTCACAAGAGCGGCAGTTCATCTACATTAGACGGTGTAAAGAAGCGTGTGGGTTACTACATCCAACAACCGAACATTTTAACTTACCCTCTCGTAACTTCTGCATCTTTTAGCTTGGACTACAAAATTGCAGCGAGAAATAAAAATGGCGGATTGCTCAAAGTGTCGGGCCGGAAGTCAATGTCCTTATTTGGCAGTTCCGCTGCAAATACTATGACGTAATAGTTCAAAAAACGTCATAGATAACAGAAAAATTGGAACAGGTTGAAAAATATGACCAAAACAGAATATAAAGATATCAACGAAGCACCTGAAGAGAATAATTTCAACTTTTCTGTACTTCTAAACACTCCAAATATACAACAAAATGCATTTAAGGGCTAAAAAAGTGGATTTAGCATGATATGTCCCCTTTAAGAATCCCAATAGTAACTGGGCTGCTCATTTACATTTTGAACCCCCTTTCTGTTCACATAATCCCCTTCATTGAGGCCTTGATGGCAGTGATGAAACTAAAACTGTTTTTTAAACCTAAAAGCGACAAAAAACGACAATCTCACGAGTCACAAGAAAAAATATATCTCTCAGAAAGTGCACTATCGCACTGCGCTGGACTTCCCATTTCAGCTCCGCTTATAAAGCCGGGATCTAATCCTGTTAATATGAAATAAGCCTGCTCCTGAGCAGGTTTAAGTTTGCGCACCTGTTGCTATGACAGCAAGTCCAGGATGAGCGTCGAAAAACCAAACAATCCAAGATCATGCCAAATCGCCAACAATCAAATCCAGCTAAGGAAGGTAAGCGACGTACAAAAAACGGGCCCCTGAGCCCTACCCCAGACAGCACACATAACCGTTTATTGTATTCATTTTGTGTAGATGTGAACTCGTGAATTTCTTTCTTATGTGAAGAAATACATGCAGAATAAATTACCTGAACAACAAATGTATGCACATAAATCACAATGTAGTATAATTCATCAAAGCTAATTTCATAGTGTTGCCTTTACTTACTTGCTGAATGCAATTACAGCTTTTCTTCATTTTGGCATTATGTTGGACACCATTTTGTCAGATAGGACATTGATTGCAGGTTGACAAAAATGGCTTAAATTTGAATTGTTGTAGCCTACATTAACATCTTTAAAAGACATTTTTACAAAAGAAAAAACAGATTCAATATATAACACGTATGTACTTAATTCCATTCACTTAAACACTTCCAAAACTATATTTCCAAAATGAGAAAATGTTATATTCTCTCTATAAAAGATCAAACTCGCCATTCCAAAAAAATATATGAAGACTTGGATATTCTACGATTTTATCAATAGGTTTTTTTCCACAGGATCAAATCCCTACTCTGCAGTTTGATGAAGTCATTAATCACTCATCTGCGTACCAGCACTGAACATTTGGTCTCTCTAATCAAGATTCAACTTACCAATTTAATAACAAAAACAAAAGGAATAGACTACAGATAAGGAAGACATCCACAATGTGTAGGCTACTTTAGCACATAGTCCAACACAAGACTTAACAACCATTGTCATCCAGCAATAAAAAATGTTACAAAACTTTTCGACGTTAATAGGCAACTTTAAAAATTATTTATAAAAAAATAAATAAACATCGTAAACATCTCATATATCTGGGCAACACTAATATATCGTCCATTCAACCTTATTATGCGTTGTACATGGGTCAAACGAGTATCGCTCTTTAGTTCCGCATTTGGTAGGCTACGTTATTCTGTGGTCAGAGTGCGAATTACCCCACCATAACTGGGGGGTACTGCTCCTTCACTTCTTCTATGACCATCATGGTGCACTACCATATAAATTCCCACCGTGATCGCCAAGTGCAACATGTGTTGTGCAACACACATACAAGGTCTAAACATGCGACAAACTGATAATCAGTAGGCTACATAATATCTCATTGTTATTATATATCCACAAGAGAACTGTTTTGATCAACCCCCAAAAGTTAGAAGTTAAAGCAGCACTGAGTAGCTTTGGGATTTCTTCGCTGTATTCTCGCTTTTTGCTCGCAGGTTTCTCTCTAGAGCTCCCCCCACAGCTTCGGAATAGATATTTGACAACACTGTTGTAAAAACTCGTTGGTGATTCTCAGACACCAGAGGCTATAGATCAACGACATCAAAGCAGATGGGACATTCTTCTTCATTCGGGTTCGAACAGCGCGATGGAGCGCAATAATGACAGCATTTTAGCAGATTTCTTTTGGCCGTAAAGCAATTGTTTACACCGCGAGACCTGATATCACGCAAGACTTCCTGACGCGCCGGCCGGTGGCCCGCCAGCTCAAAGTTGCAAGTGCGTATTTTCCGCTCACGGGCACCAGGGTGTGTGAAACGACCACCATTCAACTCGAAATAAGTAATATAACCATTCCAATGACTCCGAAGCTGTTCAGTTAAGGTAAAAAAGTTACTTAGTTCACCTTTAAGGGCACTGAAATACCATTCTAATTACTAGTAAAAGTAATACCTTTAAGAAGCCTATTGCCTATTTCAGGGGTTTTCTTGGCTCAAAATGAGGTAAATCAATAATAATGTATTTTAATAATAAAATAATTAAATGTGTATTTTTTTTTTGTAGATCATCATATAGCCTAATGTGTTTCCCACATTTTTTTGTTGGTGGAGCCCCCCCGTAACAAAATTTTGTACATTTTAAAGATAAATTAATTAATCTGGTGCACTTTGAGTCACCTGAATCCACTGTTAAAAATAAATAATCCACCTGCAAACCGCCTATATTCTTTGATTTAGATCTGCATCTGATCATCACAATACAATTATTCAAATTCTTAGTGTTATGCATGATAATATGGTAACATATCACACTGAGGTTGGCTGATTAAAAATGAACATTTAATTAAAATAAGAGTTCATCTTTTGGCAAAATTACATTTCCTTAATAGCCTAAACAGAGGCTTTACTCCCTTCAAGCTTAAATTGTCAATGTTTCATTACATCACTGTTTGAAAACACTCAGAATAATTGTTTTGTACCTTTATAAAGTGCATTTCCCCCTAATTCTATTAAATGTATGCTCCATCTTTCATTTCAAATTCTTAAATTTTATAAATATATTCAATTAAAATAATTAGACACTAGGCTGTTACCAATCAAATTAAATAATTTACATTGAAAAATTATAACTATTAAATTAGATTATTTTAAATATGTTTTAATATATAAATAAGGAATGTTGAAAAGAATTATACTTTATGAAACTAGCGTTTTGTCATTCAACGTCGACACTTGCTTGAGAAGTTGAAGTCATTCTCTATCTCCGTTGCTTCTAGCGCCACGGTGGTTAAAAATGTTACGGTCCACAATAGGGGTGTCTGAAATGGCTTTGCATTAATATGTTCCTACAGTGAAAATAGGAGTTGACTTGTATTGTAACTGTAATTATATTTTTTCACAATATCAGAAAAATTATCTGACCCCCCCAAAACGGATATTTCTGTCCCTTTGGATCTCCCACTGGATCTTCATTGGGGGGTATAGTACCCCCCAGTAATTCGAACTATGTCTGTGGTGCAAACCTGCATAACAAAAGTATCAATACACCTATCAATAGGATAATTCAGAAGTTCAAATAAAGGTCAACCCCCTCTCAACAAAGTCAAACACAAAACTAATTAAACACTTACCTTAACAATATTTCTCTTTTTTATTTTTCACCATCATTAATAATTAATTTATTTAACTTTTCACAGTATCTTGTTATAATTAGCCTACTTACCTACGCTAATACAGATATATTTAAAACTTTGGACTTAGCATAGCGTAGGCTATACCTGTGTTGTGAATTTGGCCCTTTTCTTTACATTTTTTTTTTCCATATACATATGTACTACATATCCCAGTATCCCACAATCCCAAGTAGACTACACTTAAATATAGTACACTACATTACCCATACACCCCCTGGCTAAGATCTATAAGTAGGCCTCACTTCCTTCCTTTGTTTCTTTTTTGTATTAGTGAGGTGTGGGTGTTTGAATGGAGACCCAACCATGTCCTTTGAGTCCTTTCCTTAAGATGCGTTAAGTAAGTTTGTTTTTGCCAATTGACCTTTCGCCGGCCCCTTCCCCAAAACGGCCATTGTCCAATCACACATCATAGCAACCATTACTATGTGAACAGGTCCGACAAACATTGACTCCAAACAAGATGGTGAAGCGCTGCGCCCACAGCGTTTGTAAATCGGACACTAGATACCCCGAGAGATTGTCTAGAGGTGTTGTGTTCTTTCCATTCCCAAAGCCGAAAACACAACGTGAGCGGTGACTACAATAACAGTGTGGACGGCCCCACTCCCAGTTAAACGTGTCGAACATTACGAAGCATAAATATGTCTGCTGGCTGTGGTATCGATGGCTACTTAAAGTTATGGGTTTTTTCTGATCTGAAAAACTATCCTATCTGTAACTCAAAAAACATAATATTGTCTGAACCGCAAGTTTTATGATCCGTTGACCCACTAATAAATATAATGGTCTGAACGGCAATTTTGTGATCCGTTGCCCCCCTAATAAATATTATGGTAAGTGCATTATGAAAGACAATGAAAGTTATTTAGATGCAAATTAAGGCTATGTCTGGTTAAACAGTTATTGTGTGATTTGGTTTATTGTGCTTTGTCAACTATAAGCATGAATTTGAGAAAGAAAATAATTTTTGGAAGAAAATGCACCACATACTTTTGTCAATGATATATAGCTAAAAAGATTGTAAAAGCTTTCAGTTTACCCTGCCTAATTGTAGGTGAAAAGTCAAATTAAGCTTGATTAATGATATAATGTGACTGATCAAATAAACTACAGCATCGAGAATGTTTCTTTTTTGCAGCATTTAAAATTTTAGTCATAGTGTTATGCGAAAAAAACACATAAGAAATTATTGCTGACAGCACTTTTATTTTCAGAGACAGTTTTTTCTTTCACACAAAAACACAACAGTAAGTGTCTTTCAATGCTTTTAAACACTTGTTTCCTTGTTCTTTGTCATATCACAAATGATGTGTATGAACACCGGTAAGCATTAGCCTCGATAGAGACGTAGATAGTAGTCGTGTCTCCTTCGTTGCGTATTTTTATATTTTGAATACATCCCTCCACTGCATACTGCCCTTTTGCCTCGATCTGGAGGATATCGCGGAGGTATTACTCCAAAAATGGTCACTGACACGCACGGGTGTACCACTTCCAGTCAATGCAATCTGTCGCGCTGGTCGTGTTTGACCATTTGTTTGTCGGACGTAGCAACAGTAACTAAGGGGGGCGGGGCTCGGCGAAAGGCTAATTGTATTGTTTGAATTTATTTCAGTTGTTTGGTTTGAGTATATACATGTTATGTTTGATGAATTATGAGTTTGATTTCCTTTATTGTATCGTTTGTAGTGACTTAAAACCATCTTGTACATCCAATCCATCCTGTCCATCTGTTGGCATCTGTCTATTTACAACGTGTGAATCTGCAGTCCATGATCTTTATGCCATGTGAATTACCCAAGACTTAATCATCTTGAACTGAAAATAAAAGGGAGCAAAGGACTGGTATTTGTCCCGTATTTTAATCAGACACGCCATCAAGTTTCTACAACTCTGACGAACTTTGATATTTAACATCTGATATCCAACAACCTGAATCCTAAATCACACACTGAACCACTTTTCACTATTCCCGGGCCGTTACTTGATTAACTAGTGAAAAATGCCCGTGCAAAATCAGTTTTTGTGTGTGTTTTTAGTAGAGGTGGGCATAGATTAATTTTTTAAATCTAGATTAAACGCTTCGCGTCGGGGTCCTGTTCAGCCTGTCGGGGTTGTTATTCGCTATAACGACCGCCTCTCTATACATTATCCCTTACATATTCAATAGCAAGAATGAATGAAAATAAGTGACCGAATTTAAACAACCGCTGAGAGCGTAGCTAACATCTCTCACGTTATTGCAGTGCAATGTGAGATTAAGTGCACTCAATAACGTCCACTGTGATTGCACACACCAAACAGTTGTCCTCTGAAATATCGCCATATTATAGAGGACATAAAAGACAATTTCAAACTCAAGAAATAATTTCGTCTAACAAATGTTTAATCTACTTTTCTTCCACATCAAACGACACTGCACAAAGTGGTTTTTACACCAAAGAAAGCTATGAAATCGAATTGGTACTTCCATGTTAATGCACATTCAAATAAAATAACATAATTTCATGTACCTTTACATTTGTAATGAACATTTCTCTAATGTCTTACAATCTATTAACAAAAACTACACCAATGTGGGACAAATTAGCCGTCTAGACAATTGAACCCGTGACAAGTGCATGACAGCCGTATAGATACATTTGTAACTATTGATGTCTGCAAACGCCCTTAGAAAAAAGTATCACACCTGCTAGACGAAGTAATTAACTCTGCAAATACGTCTGCACGTGTCAAACTACAGAACTTTATTTTTGCATTGAATCTATTTAAAGTACCCTAAAGTTAATAAACACAATATTATTACATTTTTCATAGAATTCATAAAAACGTCCTTATAAAAAGTTACACAAAATCTAAAACATTTTTAAAACAAAGTAAGCCTAATAAATGAACAACAAAACTACATTACAATTTTTTTTTTTGGTAATCAAATAAACTCTGATTATCCAGACCTAGCATTTCCAGCATTTTTACATACATTTAATACAATGACATTATTTGGTCATGAAAAATCTTTTATACACAATATAACTCAAATATAATTTTGCAAGATTTCTATCTTTCAATAGCCTAAGTAACTTCATAACAATAAAGACTGCAACATTCATTTTTTTTTTAACATAGACTACAGGTATTTTTTTATGTTAACATATTCACACAATATGTAAAAACATATTACATTAAAATTATACTGTTAATCTATACATAAAAGTATAGCCTACTTATACTATGTTTGACTTTGCCATCACTGTCCTTTAATTGAACTCTTGTGCACTTGACATGTATTTTTCATACCTAATTGGTCTGTCTAGCCTTGTCTGACTTCTGATGGTCGTAGGTTATAAAAGTGTGCACAATTCACCTTGTATCACATTCGGCTACTGACAAGTCATCATGGCATCTGGACAGTGGCGGACTGGCACCAAAAAGAGGCCCTGGCAATTTTAGCAGAGAGGCCACATTTGTCTTCTCAAGTCATCTGCAACCAACAAAGAAACATGATTCTCATTATGTTCTCATAAAACATAATAAAACATAAAAAAAACATGATTCTCATCAGGTCAATGATCGCGATAAATTCCACTGACTAAAAACATTCAAAATACCTTATAAATAGAGAGATTACATACATTTAGGCTATTTGTCCTTCACAGGAAAAATAGAAATAAAAAGTCATTATTATTATTTAGTTCATAGGGCTATTACTTTTCAGAGATAGGCCATGGTGTTTGTTTGTTTGCTTTTTTCCTTGTTTTTTTGTGGCCGCCTGCAGCTCCGCTTAATTTATTATTTTATTCATATTTACATTTAGCCTACATTTATGCATTTGGCAGACGCTTTTATCCAAAGCGACTTACATTGCATTCAAGGTACACATTTTTACATTTTGTCAGTTCATATACTTAGTCTGTTAATTTGCGACGGCCTATTGTTGCAGACACTCCGCTTTATTTATTTATTTAGCCTTTTTATATGGTTGTGATGAGCGCCGAGCGAGCCGCTGGCTGTGCTGCCGGTTGCGGGCGGCCAATCCGCCAAAAGGCGGCCGCATCTCCGCTTTATTTATTTATTTAGCCTTTTTATATGGTTGTGCCTTGTGCGCCACAAGTTGTGATGAGCGGCGAGCGAGCCGCTGGTGGTGCTGCCGCTTGCAGCCATTGCACCAATAGGCGGCCGCTTCCTCGCTTTATTTAGCCTATTTATTTGTTTGTGATGCGGCCACAACAAGTGATGAGACCAGGCGGCCGCAGTGGCATTTGCCCACATTGCCCAATGGCCAGTCCGTCACTGGCTGAGTATCATCAGCATAACAGTGAAAACTAAATGCCATGCAATAAATGATATAATGATATCTCCCAAGGGTGGCATGTACAGGGTGAACAGCAACAGTCCTAGTACTGAGCCTTGTGGTACGCCATACTGAACTTATGATGGAACTGGGGCGACTGGAGCCCAACCTGTATGGGAAGAGGAATCTGCGGCATCAAGACCCGGACAGAAGCGCCTCAGGGAAGAGGAGACGACACCGCTCCCAATAACGTGCGCATGTTCTGAGAGTAAAAAACATATGTGGAACTGATGCTGGCTACTTCAGAAATGGTTGCTAAAACCATATCCTGATACTGGCAGGCTTACAGACGGCCAAGAACTTTACAACATGCGAACAAGTCGAGCCCGATGTGTGGTTGAGCATGCGTTTGGGAGGTTGAAAGGAAGGTGGAAGTGTCTCAGTAAGCGAAATGACTGCAATGTAAATGTTGTTGTTGATATGGTGGAGACATGCTGTACACTGCACAACTTGTGTGAATTATACAGTACCAGTCAAAAGTTTGGAAACATTACTATTTTTAATGTTTTTGAAAGAAGTCTCTTATGCTCATCAAGCCTGCAGTAAAAAAAAAAAAACAGTAATATTATGAAATATTATTACAATTTAAAATAATGGTTCTCTTTTTTAATATATTTTAAAATGTAATTTATTTTTGTGATGCAAAGCTGAATTTTCATCAGCAAGTACTCCAGTCTTTGGTGTCTTATGATCCTTCAGAAATCATTCTAATATGATGATTTGATACTCAGTTATTATCAATGATGGAAACAGTTGTGCTGTTTAATACATTTTTTGGAATACTTTTTTCAGGATTCATTGATGAGTAAAACGTTAACAGCATTTATTCATAAAAACAGCATTTATTCAAAATAAAAACATTTCTAACAATATAAATCGTTACCATCACCTTTTATCAATTTAATGCATCCTTGTTGAATTAAAGTACTAATTTCTTAAAAAAAAAAAAAAGTTATTGTTCCCAAACTTTTGAACGGTAGTGTATATTGTTACAAAAGATTTCTATTCTAAATAAATACAGTTCTTTTTAACTTTTTATTCATCAAATAATCCTGAAAAAAGTATCTCAGGTTATAAAAAAAATATTAAGCAGCACAACTGTTTCCAACATTGATCATAAATCAGCATATTAGAATGATTTCTGAAGGATCATAAGACACCAAAGACTGGAGTACTTGCTGATGAAAATTCAGCTTTGCATCACAAAAATAAATCACATTTTAAAGTATATTAAAAAAGAGAACCATTATTTTAAATTGTAATAATATTTCATAATATCACTCTTTTTTTTATTACTGCAGGCTTGATGTGCATAAGAGACTTCTTTCAAAAACAATAAAAATAGTAATGTTTCCAAACTTCTGACTGGTACTGTACATGGACAGATTTATACCAGAGTGGTGTGATCGTGATAAAGATGCTGAACGTTCATCTTGCAATGTTGGTGATGAGCGTTCAGATGCAAGAAGTGCTCTGCAACAGTTGTTCATGCAGCAGCAATAATTGTAAGTTGTTATATTGTGTTTGTTACAAATAAAATATTTGAAATGAAGATTTGGCGTAACCTGATTTGTGACTTGAATACAATTCTTTATCCTAAACGGTACATGGTTACATCAGACATTATTTGATCAATAAGCAATAGGCCATTCAGGCATACAGAGTGAATACTGCAATATTTTTTTAAAATAACATACAATTAAACAATGTTCTCACTATTTTTAAATAGTGAGAAATAGTAAATCAAAAATACTCAGCTCTACAGGTATGTTTTTATTTATTTATTGCAGTTGTAAGTATATGTCTGTTAAAATGTTTTTAGATATGGTCACTTCTGTTAATGGTACTTTTAAATGTGAAACTGCTTACACTGTTTACAGTATTACAGAATACTAAAGGTGCCCATCAGACAGCCGTTTAAATAATGTGCCCATCAATAAGCATAGTAGTCTATACCAATAAATGTCTTATAGCCTAATTATCATTCTACTGACTAGGATCGTATTTGCATTACAGAATACAAAAGGTGCCCATCAGACAGCCGTTTAAATAATGTGCCCATCCGTATGCATAGTTGTCTATACCAATGCCTGCCTTAATGGCTTATCTGAGTCACAAAGTCTTTTACATTTCTTCAACATTTACATTGCAGTCATTTCGCTTACTGAGACACTTCCACCTTCCTTTCAACCTCCCAAACGCATGCTCAACCACACATCGGGCTCGACTTGTTCGCATGTTGTAAAGTTCTTGGCCGTCTGTAAGCCTGCCAGTATCAGGATATGGTTTTAGCAACCATTTCTGCAATGGGTAAGCAGAATCACCAAGAATGAAGTAGCCAGCATCAGTTCCACATATGCTTTTTACTCTCAGAACATGCGCACGTTATTGGGAGCGGTGTCGTCTCCTCTTCCCTGAGGCGCTTCTGTCCGGGTCTTGATGCCGCAGATTCCTCTTCCCATACAGGTTGGGCTCCAGTCGCCCCAGTTCCATCATAAGTTCAGTATGGCGTACCACAAGGCTCAGTACTAGGACTGTTGCTGTTCACCCTGTACATGCCACCCTTGGGAGATATCATTATATCATTATTGCATGGCATTAGTTTTCTCTGTTATGCTGATGATACTCAGCTTTATATTTCTTCACGCCCGACGAAACTTACAAATTCAGAAAATTAACGAAATGCAAAGCTGATTAAAAAAATTGGATGACTAAAATTCTGTATTATAAATTTTAATGCCGGACAAGTAGTTGGTTGAGGGTTGGCTACACGCCTGCACACATATATATTCAAACACACACACACACCTATAGACTAAACATGTAATACGCATGTGCACGCCATCAGCGTTCTCACAGGTTCGCGTTTTAAAAGTTTGCACAAGGAGAACTTAAGTGTTTTCTGTTAGAACGGTGTCATGTCAGCGGCCCATAAGTTAATAACTAATGATCGTTGCGACGGAAGTGAATAAATCAAAACTAACTTTAGCTGGACCATAACTTTATTCTAGATCTGCTGTAAAGCCTAAACAATCTCTGTTACTGTAATTTCCTATTGCCACTGTAAAGCTGCTTCGAAACAATCTATACTGTTAAAAGCGCTGTATAAATAAAGGTGCTAATGCTTTTACTGGCAATTCAACCGGATCAGTGTTTGTCTAAAGTGTGTTTACGTGACTTGCAACAATCATTTAGTTTCACCGACTGGAACAATATGGATAAACACTGATTTTTATGTGTTTTCATTTCTTCATGCAAATTATCATAAGACTTTAGAAGTCAAGTTGTGTGAAAATACATGACACTTAAATTCTGCTTGAAAGAAAGAAAGTCATACAGGTTTGGAACGACGAGAGAGTGAGTAAATGATGACAGAATGATCATTTTTAGCTGATCTTTTCCTGTTGATCTTTTCCCTTTGCAAGCCTTGATATTTACAACAGGAAATAAAATGACAAAATCAACGCAGCATTTGATAGGCATTTTACCGAGTAAAACACTTCCCAAGGACACTCAGTTAAACAAACAGATGTTTGTATTTGTGTGTGTTTATTTACAAGAGCCGGGACTCGAACACGGGTAATATACATATACAATAATACTACAAATGGCATACTTTGTCTTCAATAAAAATGTTTCATTAAAAGATAAATAAAACTCAGCTATACACTGATATACAAATATTTAGTGGTTAAGTAAATACTACAGAAATAAACAATGTAATTTACTTGAAAAAGTTAGTTCAGGCAAGAATTTAAAAAACTTAAGTAAATTTTATATTAGTACTCAATTCAAGTGTGTCCAAATGAAAGCGTAAATATCAATGTTATAAAATTAAGTCAATTTACTCAACTTTTCTGATACTGGTGTTCCCATCATGCACTGGGCCTCAAATAATAATTTCACTGTTTTCCAGCTGTATTTACACGGTTTTATCATTGCTTTTGATGTTGATTAGTAACTTGCCATTTTATGACATTTGGAGTTCATTTTCTACCAAAAATGACACATTCAAACACAAAAACGGGTCGTTGTGTATTGCCTACCAAATATTGAGTTCTCTGCGTTCACAACACTCTTTCGACATGTAGATATGGTGTCTCACACTATATCTATTAATTACTTAGATGTTTCTAAGTAAAGCATACACTTTAAATGTGTGGTTTAATTCAGTGTTATATTGTTTGAATGAAATGTATTGCAACGGCTACTTCAACTAAATAGATATTACACAACTTTTAGTGATTACTGGCTAAGTTAAAATGACTTATTTTATTTGTTAATTTGAACTTAAGGGAGGGAGGAGGGAGGGGGGGGGGGGGGGGGTGGGGGCAAGTCATCTCTAAATCTGTAGGTCAACACCTTTAAGGACTGCCCACTGAATGCCTATAAGATGCCATGTAAAGTTCCTTTAGTCAGACTTGATGACCTCAGCTACCGACAGCTCGTGTTCTCAGTAAAGAATTCTGCTGAAGATACAACCAAGTCTCCTGGTCTTCGCTTCTGAGTTTCCTACAGGCTGCAGATAGTCTACCTGAAAATTAATCTAACAATCAGTATTTATCAATCAGGCCAGTGCTGTAGCAATGCATCACTTCTTTTCCATGATGTTTTCACTGCTGGCCATTATTGGGCATGTGAGCGGTCGGCCCGCAGAACGCCGTTATGAGCGGAGCGTCGACCGACCTTACAGATCTGAGCTGACGGTGTCCAACGGGATGAGTTGGGGATCGTGGGGGCCTGTGGACATGTGTCCAAGTGGAATGTACGCCGCAGGGTTTAGTCTAAAGGTAAGTTTGGCGTTGACTCTATTTTGCTAATATGGGGGTGGATGAGCGCTTCAAAGGTTCAAAACTGTGGAGTTGCTGTTTGTCGTTTAATTCCAGGTTTCTAAAGTGTCTGTGTAATACTAAAGAACATGAAGATAAATGTTACTATGGGTTGGGTTAGAGTTAATTCTTTCAAATGGAAGATTTTCTTGTTCTTTTAAGGTGGAATCTCCTCTTATTTTTGGTGGTGATGATACAGCTCTCAATGGGATTCGTCTTTACTGCGTCGCTAAGTTCGTAGTACGTGACTACAGCTCAATTGAGTCCACCGTAGGAGGGTAATGGACTTTTTTTTAAACAATTCTTGCATTAAGTGTTTAAGCTATTTGAGTAAATTGAGGATTTTATTGAATGATAATTGATTTGATCAGCAACCTCTTTGTGTGTTTTCTTCAGCTGGGGTGAGTGGGGCGTTGAAAAAGTGTGTCCTTCTGGATACGTGACATCTTTCCAGCTGAGAGTTGAATCTTCCCAAGGATCTGGAGATGATACGGCCGCAAACAACATCAAGTGAGTGTGTGGTGCTATAAGTTATAACATCTTTTACCCAGTGTAAACCTCTGACCCATCCTGGTTTTATTTTGACATTTTTAAGGACTCAGTTTTCCCCCATCAATAGTTTAGTTAATTTCACACTTGCAGTCGTGCTGCTGTTCAAGATTGCAGTGATTAGGCCGTCGGCTGCAGGGGATCATGTGACTGACATTCAATCCAAAAGCACAGTTACATATTTTATCATAATATTGTCACATCTGATTTTTTTCCCAGTTTCAAATGCAATGGAGGTCAGGTGCTGGAGGGTCAAGGCACAAGCTGGGGCGACTGGGGCAACTGGAGTCCAACGTGTGAAGGAACGGGAATCTGTGGCATACAGACCCGGGTAGAACCGTCACAGGGAAGCGAAGGAGACGACACCGCTCTCAATAACGTGCGCATGTTCTGCTGCGATTAAGGTGATGTGATCGCTATCAAAAACTCAGACTGACACACTGCAGATCAACTAAATCTGTTTTTTCTTTCAGGTTTAAGAGGGTGACCACAAGAACAGCAAGAAGATCAAATGTATTGTAATTATTCATCATACTATGATCAACTAACAAACCATGTCATACAACAGTTTTGTAATGTAAATCTGTAAATTCAGCCGGTCATTATCACAAAAAAATAAAGCCTAACTGGATGATCGGGTTAGACCAGTTTTGAAGTTGAAATTATCTTATTCATTCTTGTATGTTAGTGACTCTTCTGAAGACTCCTGAACTTCTGCTGAAACGGTTGTCAAATATCAGCAATAAAGACTTTCTAAACCGAACATTGTAGTTTCACATTGTTTTGCACAACACTTTACATCAGATCGTTCACTACATTAGTGCATGTGGAAGATGGTCTAAAGTGACTTATTGCATTCAAAGTAATTGTCTTATCCGTTCATGCATTCCCTGAGAATGATTTGTGTAATCTACAGGAACACTACATTAGAGTGTAATATTGTCAAGTTACCATTAACTCTTTGCCTTTCCAAAGATATAAATGTTTATTTTGCTAAAATGGCACAATGCACATTCAGAAAATTATTTGATGCAAAACAAATTCAAACCTCATTTTAATACTTTAATATTTGAGAAGACCGTAAACTCACTCCTGCAGTAAATATCACAAACAGTGCCAGAATCAAGCAGTTATAAATCTGTATTCAAAGACTGTAATAATCTGAGTTTTTTGTTATGTTTGGATGGCTGATGTTAAGAAGGCACAGCCAATAAGCGCGCTCTTCACTGTGACGTCAGCCAGTGTGTGCCCACTGAAGAGAGATGACCATTAAGTTTTCTGAGGCTGAACAATAGTGACCATTTTCCATAAAGTGGACATTTTCTTTCGTGAGTCATTGAAAATATGTAAGTGTGATTTGCTGTATTTTTCAAGGTGACTCTATATTTGTTAGTCAAGTGATTTGACTTTATTGGTCTCCTAGCTTGTTTACTCGCACGAGCACCTGGGTGTGCTCTTTGATACCAATCTTTCATTTGAAAGTCACGTGTCTAGTATCTGTAAAACTGCATTTTTCCACCTTAAAAATATATCTAAATTACGCCATATGCTCTCATTGACAAATGCGGAACAGTTAGTTCATGCGTTCATGACCTCAAGGCTAGATTATTGTAATGCTCTACTGGGTGGCTGCCTTGAACGCTTAATAAACAAACTACAGCTGGTCCAAAACGCAGCAGCTCGAGTTCTTACCAGAACCAGGAATAATGACCATATTGTTTACTCAACCGATAAAGCATTGTCGGGAAATTTGTTTTGCGTAGTGACAAACTAAAATTCTGTATCAAAATTTATAAGGAAAGACCAGTACTTTGTTTAGACTTGGTTTGTAGGGAATTCCAAACCTGCGCACATATATTCAAACGCACATAACTATAGAGCCAATTGTTAATGCGCATGTGAACGCCATCAGCGTTTCTCACAGGTTCGCGTTTAAAGTCTGTGTAGAGAGAATGGTGTCGTCTTAGCGGCCCCTAATTAAATAACAAATGATCGTTGCGCTGGAAGCGAATCAATCAAAACAAACTTTAGCTGGAATTTTTTTTTTATTAAAGAACCGCTATAAAGCCAAAACAATCTCTGTTACCTTAAATTATATGTTTATCTCTGTAAAGCTGCTTTGAAACAATCTACATTGTTAAAAGCGCTATATAAATGAAGATGACTTGACTTGACTTGAACGCCAGAGTTGGAGGGGATGTCACTGCCTGGAGGCCAAACTTGAGTCATTTTGGGATTGGTAGCATCAATGACAACGGTCAACGTCTCCACGAGTTGTGCGCTGCTCATGGCCTGTGCTTACCGGGTTCCTTCTCATCTGGAACTATCAGATCCAAGGTTACCTGGATGCACCAACTCAATGCTGTCAAGAGGTACAGGAGTATGCACTCTACAGACTGTGACATCGACCATGCCCTTGTCCACTGCACTCTAAAACTCACCCAAAAAAGTTTCACAGTGTCACTCCAAAGCTAAACATTGAACTGATGCGGGAACAATACGTGGCAAGTTTCCATGCGCGAATGGAGGGCCTTCACGTCAGAGTTGACGGCACTCCTGATAACGCCTGGGCCGAACAGGAAATACCTGTGAAATTACAGTGTTTTTTCGATTTAAATTAGCATATTTTACTTTAATTTTAAGGTTTTTGTTTGGCAGCCGCAGCTGCCAGTCATTTGACCCTTTTTTTACGATTGTTTTTTACAATGAAGGTATATGATCGTGATTATTCAGGAAATACCTGTAAAATAACAGTGTTTTTCAGTTTATTTAATTTAGGATGTTTTACAGTTTTTTGGGGAGCTGACAGTCATTTGACCATTTTATAATTTAACTGTTTTGTTTCTGTTAAATTACAGATTATATTTGTAATTTTACATACATTTTTATGTAATTTAAGAAAACAGAAAAAATAGTGTATGAAAAATACAATCAATTTTCTGTATAAAAAATGTGAATTATTTTAATTTGTCACAATACCTAAAATAACAGCTGAATTTTTATTTTACAGTTATTATTTGTAATTTTACAGTGTTTTGAGTACAATTTAAAATGAAAGAAAATGATCGTCAAAAAATCACAGTTATTTTCTGTAAAATTAGGATTTTTTTTTACAGTGTATGCTTTACTTAGAAACATCTAAGTAATTAATAGATATAGTGTGAGACACCATATCTACATGTCGAAAGAGTGTTGTGAACGCAGAGACCTCAATATTTGGTAGGCAATACACAACGACCCGTTTTTGTGTTTGAATGTGTCATTTTTGGTAGAAAATGAACTCCAAATGTCATAAAATGGCAAGTTACTAATCAACATCAAAAGCAATGATAAAACCGTGTAAATACAGCTGGAAAACAGTGAAATTATTATTTGAGGCCCAGTGCATGATGGGAACACCAGTATCAGAAAAGTTGAGTAATTTGACTTAATTTTATAACATTGGTATTTACGCTTTCATTTGGACACACTTGAATTGAGTACTAATATAGAATTTACTTACGTTTTTTAAATTCTTGCCTGAACTAACTTTTTCAAGTAAATTACATTGTTTATTTCTGCAGTATTTACTTAAATGCCTATCAAATGCTGGTTGATTTTGTCATTTTATTTCCTGTTGTAAATATCAAGGCTTGCAAAGGGAAAAGATCAACAGGAAAAGATCAGCTAAAAATGATCATTCTGTCATCATTTACTCACTCTCTCGTCGTTCCAAACCTGTATGACTTTCTTTCTTTCAAGCAGAATTTAAGTGTCATGTATTTTCACACAACTTGACTTCTAAAGTCTTATGATAATTTGCATGAAGAAATGAAAACACATAAAAATCAGTGTTTATCCATATTGTTCCAGTCGGTGAAACTAAATGATTGTTGCAAGTCACGTAAACACACTTTAGACAAACACTGATCCGGTTGAATTGCCAGTAAAAGCATTAGCACCTTTATTTATACAGCGCTTTTAACAGTATAGATTGTTTCGAAGCAGCTTTACAGTGGCAATAGGAAATTACAGTAACAGAGATTGTTTAGGCTTTACAGCAGATCTAGAATAAAGTTATGGTCCAGCTAAAGTTAGTTTTGATTTATTCACTTCCGTCGCAACGATCATTAGTTATTAACTTATGGGCCGCTGACATGACACCGTTCTAACAGAAAACACTTAAGTTCTCCTTGTGCAAACTTTTAAAACGCGAACCTGTGAGAACGCTGATGGCGTGCACATGCGTATTACATGTTTAGTCTATAGGTGTGTGTGTGTGTTTGAATATATATGTGTGCAGGCGTGTAGCCAACCCTCAACCAACTACTTGTCCGGCATTAAAATTTATAATACAGAATTTTAGTCATCCAATTTTTTAAATCAGCTTTGCATTTCGTTAATTTTCTGAATTTGTAAGTTTCGTCGGGCGTGAAGAAATATAAAGCTGAGTATCATCAGCATAACAGTGAAAACTAATGCCATGCAATAATGATATAATGATATCTCCCAAGGGTGGCATGTACAGGGTGAACAGCAACAGTCCTAGTACTGAGCCTTGTGGTACGCCATACTGAACTTATGATGGAACTGGGGCGACTGGAGCCCAACCTGTATGGGAAGAGGAATCTGCGGCATCAAGACCCGGACAGAAGCGCCTCAGGGAAGAGGAGACGACACCGCTCCCAATAACGTGCGCATGTTCTGAGAGTAAAAAACATATGTGGAACTGATGCTGGCTACTTCATTCTTGGTGATTCTGCTTACCCATTGCAGAAATGGTTGCTAAAACCATATCCTGATACTGGCAGGCTTACAGACGGCCAAGAACTTTACAACATGCGAACAAGTCGAGCCCGATGTGTGGTTGAGCATGCGTTTGGGAGGTTGAAAGGAAGGTGGAAGTGTCTCAGTAAGCGAAATGACTGCAATGTAAATGTTGTTGTTGATATGGTGGAGACATGCTGTACACTGCACAACTTGTGTGAATTATACAGTACCAGTCAAAAGTTTGGAAACATTACTATTTTTAATGTTTTTGAAAGAAGTCTCTTATGCTCATCAAGCCTGCAGTAAAAAAAAAAAAACAGTAATATTATGAAATATTATTACAATTTAAAATAATGGTTCTCTTTTTTAATATATTTTAAAATGTAATTTATTTTTGTGATGCAAAGCTGAATTTTCATCAGCAAGTACTCCAGTCTTTGGTGTCTTATGATCCTTCAGAAATCATTCTAATATGATGATTTGATACTCAGTTATTATCAATGATGGAAACAGTTGTGCTGCTTAATACATTTTTTGGAATACTTTTTTCAGGATTCATTGATGAGTAAAACGTTAACAGCATTTATTCATAAAAACAGCATTTATTCAAAATAAAAACATTTCTAACAATATAAATCGTTACCATCACCTTTTATCAATTTAATGCATCCTTGTTGAATTAAAGTACTAATTTCTTAAAAAAAAAAAAAAGTTATTGTTCCCAAACTTTTGAACGGTAGTGTATATTGTTACAAAAGATTTCTATTCTAAATAAATACAGTTCTTTTTAACTTTTTATTCATCAAATAATCCTGAAAAAAGTATCTCAGGTTATAAAAAAAATATTAAGCAGCACAACTGTTTCCAACACTGATCATAAATCAGCATATTAGAATGATTTCTGAAGGATCATAAGACACCAAAGACTGGAGTACTTGCTGATGAAAATTCAGCTTTGCATCACAAAAATAAATCACATTTTAAAGTATATTAAAAAAGAGAACCATTATTTTAAATTGTAATAATATTTCATAATATCACTCTTTTTTTTATTACTGCAGGCTTGATGTGCATAAGAGACTTCTTTCAAAAACAATAAAAATAGTAATGTTTCCAAACTTCTGACTGGTACTGTACATGGACAGATTTATACCAGAGTGGTGTGATCGTGATAAAGATGCTGAACGTTCATCTTGCAATGTTGGTGATGAGCGTTCAGGTGCAAGAAGTGCTCTGCAACAGTTGTTCATGCAGCAGCAATAATTGTAAGTTGTTATATTGTGTTTGTTACAAATAAAATATTTGAAATGAAGATTTGGCGTAACCTGATTTGTGACTTGAATACAATTCTTTATCCTAAACGGTACATGGTTACATCAGACATTATTTGATCAATAAGCAATAGGCCATTTAGGCATACAGAGTGAATACTGCAATATTTTTTTAAAATAACATACAATTAAACAATGTTCTCACTATTTTTAAATAAAATCAAAAATACTCAGCTCTACAGGTATGTTTTTATTTATTTATTGCAGTTGTAAGTATATGTCTGTTAAAATGTTTTTAGATATGGTCACTTCTGTTAATGGTACTTTTAAATGTGAAACTGCTTACACTGTTTACAGTATTACAGAATACTAAAGGTGCCCATCAGACAGCCGTTTAAATAATGTGCCCATCAATAAGCATAGTAGTCTATACCAATAAATGTCTTATAGCCTAATTATCATTCTACTGACTAGGATCGTATTTGCATTACAGAATACAAAAGGTGCCCATCAGACAGCCGTTTAAATAATGTGCCCATCCGTATGCATAGTTGTCTATACCAATGCCTGCCTTAATGGCTTATCTGAGTCACAAAGTCTTTTACATTTCTGCAACATTTACATTGCAGTCATTTCGCTTACTGAGACACTTCCACCTTCCTTTCAACCTCCCAAACGCATGCTCAACCACACATCGGGCTCGACTTGTTCGCATGTTGTAAAGTTCTTGGCCGTCTGTAAGCCTGCCAGTATCAGGATATGGTTTTAGCAACCATTTCTGCAATGGGTAAGCAGAATCACCAAGAATGAAGTAGCCAGCATCAGTTCCACATATGCTTTTTACTCTCAGAACATGCGCACGTTATTGGGAGCGGTGTCGTCTCCTCTTCCCTGAGGCGCTTCTGTCCGGGTCTTGATGCCGCAGATTCCTCTTCCCATTCAGGTTGGGCTCCAGTCGCCCCAGTTCCATCATAAGTTCAGTATGGCGTACCACAAGGCTCAGTACTAGGACTGTTGCTGTTCACCCTGTACATGCCACCTTTGGGAGATATCATTATATCATTATTGCATGGCATTAGTTTTCTCTGTTATGCTGATGATACTCAGCTTTATATTTCTTCACGCCCGACGAAACTTACAAATTCAGAAAATTAACGAAATGCAAAGCTGATTAAAAAAATTGGATGACTAAAATTCTGTATTATAAATTTTAATGCCGGACAAGTAGTTGGTTGAGGGTTGGCTACACGCCTGCACACATATATATTCAAACACACACACACACCTATAGACTAAACATGTAATACGCATGTGCACGCCATCAGCGTTCTCACAGGTTCGCGTTTTAAAATTCTTGAATCAGCCTGTCGGGGTTGTTATTCACTATAACAACCGGCTCACTATACATTATCCCGCTTATTACATGGCTACCTACAAAATAAATAAATAATTTGACACGAATTATTGATTTAAAAAGGAGTTTATTGATTTAAAAACGATTGTATTGCTTCCGCTAAAGAAAATAGTCCGTTCCGCGTCCATAGCAACGCGCTGTTTTTCATGGCAACGGTCTGTTATACTTCGCAGCAGTCTGTTATCAAGAAATAACACACCGCATTCTACATTGGAATTCAGCCAAGCCATGTAATAAATATATATATATTTTTTGTGCTTTTATGCAATCAAACACTGCACTTTGTCACTGCAAAGAGTTCTCAATTCTAACAAATTTTTCAAGCCCACACAGATTCTGCTCTATAGAGCTATAGCGTCTGGTAAACATCGCATTCGAACGACCGTTTTTTAATATTAATGAGCCGTCTTCCTTACCTCTATACGATGTCTATACAATTAATCTTAAATATTTTAAATTGCATGCTGCCACTCGCATCCAAAACACGGAATATATATATATATATATATATATATATATATATATATATATATATATTTTATAATTATATACAGGGTGTCTACAGATATAAACAAGTTAAATTTAAGACTTTTTAAGACCTTTTTAATGCCACTTTGAATGAAATTTAAGACCAAAACCTGTGATGGAAATACACATTATATTGCATACGTATATGTAATATTTAACCTAAGTAATTGAAATAATTTAATATTAACTACTTGTTTATTGAACTAAAATCAATGTAACATTTGCAATCGTGAGAATATTCAGCAAAATTGCTCCCGTCATGTTATGTTACTTAACTAGATCACGTTATAAATAAAAAAATCATCATTTTGAATTTTTACCTCTATGTTTCTTCTGTGAGTTTTTTTTATGTGTGCCGTTATGCACATTTGTTTTGATTTCTTACTATAAAATCTATCACAGAGACAAGCAGCGCGACCCTCAACAGCGTTACCAGAAAAAGCCTACATTATCATTATCAATAGCTGTTTATGTAATAACAGGGTTTTTCCTGGCTCAAAATGAGGCGGAGTGGTAAAATCCTAATAATGTATTTTAATAATAAGCTAGTTAAATTAAGCTAATTAAATTTAATTAAATTAATTAATTGTAGATCATCATTTAGCCTAATGTATTTCCCACATTATTTTTGTGGGTGGAGCTTGGTACCTCTAGGGGGGTCCTGGGGCATGCCCCCCCCGGAAGAAAATTTTGTACATTTTAAAGATAAATTCATTAATCTGGTGCACTTTGAGTCACCCGAATCCACTGTTAAAAATAAATAATCCACCCACAAACCACCCTTAGATATTTGCATCTGATCATCACATTACTTTAATTATTCAAATTATTCAAATTCTTAGTAAGCATGATAATATGGTAACATATCACACTTCAACTTAAACTTAAATTGTCAATGTTTCATTACATCACTGTTTGAAAACACTCAGAATAATTTTTTTACCTTTATAAAGGGCACTTTTCCCCTAATGTTATTAAATGTTTGCTACATCTTTCATTTCAAATTCTTAAATTTGATCAATATATTCAATTAAAATAATAAGACACTAGGCTGCTACCAATCTGTTACCAATCAAATAAAATAATTTACATTGAAAAATTATAACTGTATTAAATTAGATTATTTTAAATATTTTTGAATATACAAATAAGGAATGTTGAAAAGAATGATACTTTATGAAACTAAACCGCCAGTAGGAGGCGGCAGGCGACCGTCTTAATGAGCGAGTCATTGAGTCATTCATTCAAACGATTCGTTCAAACGGCTGATTTATTCAGAATAAGGCAGTTTATGAATGGGTAATTGAATCTTTGACTCAACCGATTCGTTCAAAACGCTGAATCATTCAGTAATGAAACACGGCTGAGTGTTGCTGTGAGATCCGCGATGGTTCTGCGGTGATCTTTGTTTGGAACTATTTTCGCAGCTGAAACAGAACAAAAACAGTCATTGCGTCTAAAATGTAAGTGACTTAACTATTTGTTTGCTGAACTGTTATAAAATCAGTCTCGGTTTCAATCTTGATGGCATTCAGGAAAACATCACTCTGATCGTGTGTAGCCTAGGCTATATATTGTTTCTTAACTATAATATGTTATAAATAACAGCGCGAGCCTCAACAGAGCAACATTGTTACTGTCAGTATTAGGTTGGCCTATATTATTTTCAACTATAGGCTATCAATCGCCACTTACATTAAATTAAATAAAACAGAATCATCCTCACGTTTTCGGTGATTCCCTAGTTATTTTTTATTTTTATATTAAAAATTGTTTTAATCAGGGCATTTGTCCGGTTGAGCAAGTAGCAGGCCTACAATTATCTCTCACTTTTCCCTTCAAAAAAAGAAGAAAAAAACAAAACACGTGTCCTGGACACAGTCTATGGTCCCTGACAAGCGTTACTCGAGCCCTGATGTTTAATAAAATCTGAATCATTCTCGCGATTCAATGCTTCACTGGTTATTTGACGTACATTCGGTCAGTCAGACTGGAGAAATTTTAGCGGTAATGTGACCAGAAATATTTAAGACCTATCGAATCTGAATTTAAGACATTTTAATACTTTTTAAGGCCTTTTATTAGGAAAACTTTATTTAAGACGTTTAAGACTTTTTAAGGACCCGCGGCCACCCTGTATATAAAATACATACACTGATGGCTCATTGTTCGTAGTTGATCAGCATACAATTTGACAATCATTAAAAACTTTGTTGCATTTTTCCCTTACCAGTACATGTGAAAACAAAACTGAGTTTTACCTAAGAGATCTTGCGTCGGCTAATGCAGTTGCACCGATCCATTTTGTCTAACTACATATAATTTACGAGGTACACCCCAGCTAACACAGTTACGTTGTGAAGACCGGACCATATTCGTCGTAGCGACGTACCACATAACGTTCCAGCGACTTAACTTTGTGATTCCCATAATCGTCGTGGTGACGTTATAACTGCTCGTCGCTAGAACGTGACGAGTACGTCTCGATGACCAAACTGGCATGTTACGAGGACGTTTCCTCAAAGGACCACATTAGTCACAGCGACATGCCAAAATGTTCCAGCAACGTAACTTTGTGATTCCTGTATTCGTCGTGGCAACGTTATAGTGGTACGTCGCTGGAATGCGGCTGGTACTTCCTAACGACCAAAATACCACGTCCACATTTATTTTTAATATACTTCTCACCTTTAGTCCTGTGCTTGATCCATAACCTCGAAATCCACATAGAACTGATAAACTCAAACATTTCATTCTCAGCTGTAAAACCTTATAAATTCTAATAGGGAATTGTGTACTATCGTTTCCAGTTCGTTTCCAGGGATCAATACATATATGTATGGAGAGAGAGAATGTTATGAAAACCAACAGGCTTGGGAGGGTTACTTTAAAAATGTATTCCGTTACAGTTACAAATTACTTCATAAAAAAAGTATTCAGTAACGTAATCCAAGTACTATATTATGAAAGTAATGTAACTGATTACTTTTGGATTACTTCAAGGTCACGTATATAAATAAAAAGTCAAGCAAGAAGAAATATTATAAAAAAATTTTTTTTTTTAATTATTTATTAAGAATTTGGTCCAGAGTACAATATTTGCTAAATATACACACAGGCCTGAATATATATTTATGTAAAGGGCTATACAGACACCTAGTGGCTAATGTATGGTATTACAGATTATTTTGTTTTATTTTTAACTAATTTTTAACAAAAAAAAATAAACACCACATTTAAAATTTTTACACAATCTACATATTAGTTTATTTTAAAATAGGCCTACATGTTGACTAAAGCCGTGATCTGTCTTAATTTGCCTGACTGAACTTGGGGCGTTGGCAGTGGGAGTTCCCCTACGTTACCTAGACAGCGAACATCCCGTCACGCGAGAAAAGATTAAGAAAGGACATTTTGGGTACTAAAAAAGCTACTCTCCTAATTTCTACAAAATAGCAGCGGAATTTCCATGAACGAAACGCGATTTTACCCGCAGGCAGCATCGTTTCTACTAGCAGCAGTGACTCAATCTGCGTCTGAGGAGATTGTAGAAAGCTGTTATTTGCGCATGCACCAGCGCGTGGCACACGTGAGTCATTACTGGCAACAGAACCAGGAACTACTGTATAATCAAGCAGCGCTTAATATAGTGTTATTATGCCAAAATACTTATTTAGTTTTAAATGAAACCATTGTAATCCTGAAAGTATTCCCCCTTTTTTCAAAATGTAACTATAATCTGATTACTACGTTTTTTGACGTAACTGTAACGGATTACAGTTACTGGATTTTTGTATCCTGATTACATAACGGCGTTACATGTATTCCGTTACTCCCCAACCCTGAAAACCAATACAAACCCCTATTAAATTCTAAATAGAAAATGGCCCAAAAACCACACTGTATTCATTTATTAATCAGAATTTATTCAGTGCTACTTTGTACAATTACTAAGCCAAAACATTTTGAACATTAACGATTTTTAACCATGTAAAGTGTTAACAAGTTATGAGTGCAGAAATGTAACATCAATTAATTAATCAAAAAACATAATCAATGAATAATGTAACCAACTATTAAAACGTATTCTTTTTATTGAAAAAAGTGTTGTATCATCAGGGGTGTAGTTAAATAATAATCAATACTCTTATTGATACTACTTTTTATAATTTGGTGGAAAACAAAGACCTTAAAAAAAAAAAAGATTCAGCAGTTTCTTTATTATTAATTTTATTTGCAGAAATAGGTTAAATTGTTTCCTGAGTGTCCTGTGAGGCTCCTGCTACAAATGTCTGGTGGTAATGTGCTTCATTGCTTCACTACCAGTAGCTAAACCTGAACAATGCGAATATTACCAAAGATCTACAGTCCTTGAGCTTCTCTGAAGCTAACAAATAAAAATATATTGTTAGTAAAGACTAAAGATATGTAAAAAATTAAAATAATTCTCTCCAGTATTATTTCACCCACCCAAATATACATCAAGAGTTTTTTGTTCAAGAAAAGGAGCATGATGACTTTCTCAGAGAGAATCTGAGACCTCTCATTCCTGCCTGTGTCCCAGCTCGGCCAGCTGTGGTAAACGCTCCTTCAGACAGTGTTGAGGAGGCAGAGGGAGATGATGGAGAGCTGTGGGAGAAGAGGAAGAGTGTCTTTCTTACCCCACCAGCGGAGGGCAGGGTCTTCTGAGGCACGGATAGGAGGAGGGTCTCGCTCCATATATTCACTGAAAGCTGAAAAATAAATTGTACCATGTTATTGTAGTCAGGTTTATAGCTTCTTGTTAGAAAGGTATAAGAAAATTGTATAACTTACGTGTTCCTCCTCCTCCTCCTCTTCCTTATCCCGGGCTGCACTGTCACCTCATCGTCCTTCTACTTTTACAAGTTAATTGTACTGAAATGTGTGTTGGCAGTGCCTGTACACAACATCATAAAATGATAAAAATCCATCCAGTGTTTTTTTTTTTAATCTTCTTATATGTTTTCCCCTGTCTCTAATCAAGCCGTTCGACCGTGTGACGTCACATGGTCGGACACCCCTCCCATGATGGGTGATTGACAGCCGCAGTTCAAACACAGACTCCGCCCTCGCTCGTGAGCGAGCTGTCAATCATACCCCCAATTTCCACCGGCTGCGTTACGGCTCCAGCACAGCGGCGGAGTCAATAGGTTTCCATTAAAGTCAATGAGTGTATTTCCACTGAATGCGGTACAGCTGCGTTCTGACTCCGGCGATCCGCAGCCCTCCGGAGCAGATACGCAGAGCTTCTATTTTTGCCGGATGCCGGAGCGCTCCGCAGCAATTCAGCACTTATATCACGCGATCTTACATGAATTCACGAGATCTCGTGGGTCCTCGTGACTTCAGCTGTCAGTCATGGCCGCAGCCGTTCCGCAACAAATCTGGACCTGGTGGGTATTGACGGACGACGGAACACGGAGCCTACACGCAGCCGGTGGAAATTGGGGGATAGTCGGCGCGTCTCGCTGGAGCACTGTCTCTGACTGTCTGTGAGCAGAATGGCGTCTTAAGCGATTGTGTTGTTCTGTTCTTGGGTGTAATAACGAACACAGCAGTCATGTTGATGTTCCTAAATCTGAACCGCTGAAGACGCAGTGGCTGAGTTTTGTTTTCAAAGGGAATATTCCCCACGATCAAGGTCAATGCTTTCATATGTGCGCGAATCATTTCACACACCAGATTGCTTTACAAACGAGGTCAGTATAAAGCTGGATTTGCTAAAAGCTGCTTCTGGAAAAAGGATCCGAACCAACTATTCGTGTTGCTGAACCTCCAGAAGAACTGAAGTGAGTGAAACGTTTTATTAACCTTTATATTAATCTTTGCAAATCGCTTGCAGCTTCACAATGAATGCAGCTATTTTTACACTCAGGTACATTACGGCATGTTTTCTATGTACGACGTTCTCAATATAATTCACAATCCCACGTTTATAATGAACAACGCATTATGGTTTTTGTGTTATTATTAAAAATGGTGTGCGCACAGAACAGAGAGGCGGGGTGAGCAAAGCTCATTATCATTTAAAGACACATGCACTGAAACGGCGTGCTGAAAACAGAGCTGTTTTTGACCAGGTAAAATGAGTGTTTTCTTACAATACTAATGAGAATTTTTAATTAAAGTATATTACAAACTTTTAATTTAGACCATAAAAAAGCATTTTAGCGTGTACAAAAATGGCATTATATGACCCCTTTAAAATGTAATTTATTCCTTGTGATCAAAGCTACATTTTCAGCATAATTGTGTGAATATATAGGCTAGTGAAGATCAGTCTTCAATGTCACATGATCCTTCAGAAATCATTCTAATATGATGATTTGATGCTCAAAAAACATTTATATTACATTCTAACATTTCTAATACTATCCAGTCAAGTAAGTGACGTCATCGATTATCAGTTGGTTAAATTAATTAGCCAACTTCCAATCACCCATTCAACTGCCAGCAAATCCTTTACAAAACTAACAAAAAATCTCACCTACACATAAAGATGTGATTAAAAGCCCAAACTTTTATAAACAAGAGCTGGTTAGCCTGACAGTTAACGCTAGCACTAAGTTACCTCTTCTGAAAACAGTTGAGATGCTAACGGAGTTTTTCGAAGACACTAAACTATTTCTATGAATTAACGTAATGTAAAATTTTCAATAGATGTGTGTCAATAACGCGTAAGAAAAGTGTCAGGAACAGTAGTGTGTATTATATGTGTGATTTTAGACTAAACTCACCTGAAAGTAGTGAAAACAACAGTGAGAGATGGATTTCTGCTTTTTGTCAGTTGCAGTGGTCCTGCGCCGTCTCCATGGCAACCGCTCCAGTGTTTGAAAGTGACTGGCATGTTCAACGCGCACGCCCATATCAGCCAAGCAGCATTTACATAAATAAACACATAACACATTAGGCTACATTAATAAAAATCTCATGAATTTAAAACTCATTTTGAAGCTCGACCCGCTCGCATGTGCAAAATGCCACCACTCCACGTGAAGTGTCACTTTTATTTAAGATTTTGTATTGTTGTTTTTACTAACACTCAACCTCTTTAATAATAATAATAAAAAATACATATAATATTTTAATGTATATATATATATATATATATATATATATATATATATATATATATATATATATATATATAAAACGTTGTATAACTACAGTAGCCTACTTGTAATGCAATTTTCTGGAAAGTTATCTGCGGACCAGATGGGAAAAAAATGGAACTTTACCACGACGTCCTCACAACGTTCTCCATGGGATAAACTAGCGACGTCTTTTGAGGACGTGCCCACAATGTTTCTGGAACGTTACCCAAGATTCTAAAAAATGGAACTTTACCAGAGCCCGTCTACGGAGAGCCTTGGCACTTCCTATTAGCCCCATTGTATCGATCTTGGTTGCAGTTCCATTAGAATTCCACTGGGGGTGATCGCGGGCGAGTGCAGACTGAATGGGAGTCTATGGGGCTAGACGGCTAAATGTGTCTCTTTCACCCGATTGCCGTTGAGAAATCTCAGATTTTATTGTAGGTTTTGCAAGTTCAACATGGGTTATAGGTCAAAAGTTGAATGAACGAGTACTTATTTCTTTTCGATTTCTTACAGGTTGAGTTGTTGTTGCCCATAACACGCTAGCATTCTGCTAATGACGTCAGCATTCTGACGTCATTGACATTTTAAAAGACTTTTTAAAGCAAATAAGTGACTCTAAAAAATCTAACACCCAGCAATGTGTAATTTCTTTGCATCTCCTTTCGAATACAATATTAAAATTACTAGACAAAAAATTACATCCTGAGAAAAGTGGATTTTGAGGGTTTTTCGCCATAGCGCCCCCGCATGGACAGAGACGTGTTACTGCAGCCAGTCCAGAAACCGGAAGTAAGCAGAGAGTGCCAATTCTCTTCCTAATAGACATTCTCTGACTTTACCATGACGTCCTCACAACGTTGTCATAAAGTAATGTCACGCTGACCAAATGACGACTAACTGACGACGTCGTCACAACGTACGTGTGGCTCTTCAGCCACAGGCTTTACAGCATTCTCCAGCTTCCTCAGTGCAAACACAGTGTTGTCCAGCAACTGCACAATCCCATCTCAAACAAATGTCCTGTCTATCCGACAGCAGCTCAACAAGTCCCTCTAACAGCATCACCGTACTCTGACCTCCGCGCCAGTGACATGACTGGTCAATGTTCTGGCTCCGCCTTCATCAACTGCAAATGAAGCATCCAAACTCACTCCAGCAGAAGCTGCCACCTCAGGTGCGGTCAGGACCAGATCACCACCAAACTCCCTGGTGGACACGTTCCTGATGTCGTACGACTGACCTCTGATCAGTGCTCCCAGCTGCCTCTCCCACAACTCAAGCTTTACGTGACCCGTGTGATCGGCTGTATGACAAGTACATCTCAACACACACACCATTCATATCCACAGAACTGACATGAATCACCTTCACTTTAACAGCAGGAACCTGAAACAAACAGAACATATTTTTATTAACCTAACAAAATAAAACACACAAACACAGAAAAACAACTTCTATTACATAGTCATACTTTTTATGTTCTGGTTTTATGTTCTGCAAAACAAAACACAAGTGCATATTTAACAAGATAGTGCACTGACATTGCTTCAGAATAAAATATATTTACAACTTAAAAATCCTCTTTTTTTTTTCAAACAAGCAACTTTTTTTATTCAAACAATTGAATTTACTTACACATAACAAGACTTAATGTCTAGCCGTGATTTATATGGATAAATGCATGCATGTATCTGTTTACACACACACACAGACACACTTTGTGTTTCTGCTGATAAATTACTGCTACAAAGTAAAAACACTGACGCTCATGCACCGAAATTATATAGGACACCATAACATTTTACCATTTGCTCTAGCATTAAATAAAACCCCCACTATTTCCTTTCTGGGACTTTACAATTAGGGCTGCAACTAACGATTACTTTAATAATCCATTAATCTGTTGATTTTTTTTTTTCAATAATCAATGAATTGGATAAAAAAAAAAAAAAAAAACATTAATTTCCAATACTTTATTAAAAACAGAACTCACAGTGCAAATTCACAGTCCGAAGTGCACACACAGGTTTAGCTCCTTGAACATCTCTGAGCTGTTAAAGTAATAATAAAAACATGCTTTACATCTGCCAAATATATAGGTTTTTTAAATACAGTTCCCAACAAGATGTATTTTTGTTTAATCCTCTGGGGTCTAAAGGTGTACTCACACTAGGCACGGTTGCCATGAACCGGGCCCGAGTACGATTGTCCCCCCTCCCCACTCCCCCTCTGGCCTGCACTCACATAGGGTTTCAGCATTCGTGCCGAAGCACGCTTACGTCATTATTTATGGTGCGACGGTTTCGGGATAAACAGGAAGAGCGGCGCTCTCACTGAACACCATGGAGTCCATCGCTCTGTTTACTTTGTGGATAATTTTGAGTCGTTTGGTCCACAGCCCTCTCACAGCCTGTTGTTAAACAGATATATCGCCTTTGTGGCACGAAAATTTTCACGTAATCGTGCTGCTCGTATGAGGAGGGTCGCAAAACCGTGACGTCACGCGTCCTGTTCCGTGCTCCAGCACGGTTAGCGCTCACACTGCATGCGAACCGCGCCCGAGTCCAACTGAACCGTGCTCTGGCCCACCTCTTCCAAGCGGGCCAGGGCCGGCTAATCGAGCCGCGCCCGGGCACGGTTCGGAGCACTCACACTAGTCAAACGAACCGCGCTTTGGTGGTCAAACGCACTCGGGCACGGTTCAAACTGGCTAGTGTGAGTACACCCTAAGGTGTTTTTGGGGCCCTTGGGATGTTTTAATAATAATAATAATAATAATAATACATTTATTTTTTATAGCGCTTTTCATGACACTCAAAGACGCTTTACAGTTAATTGGGTTACATTCAAAGAAAAACTAACAGAAAAAAGAAAAAAAAAAGAGAGGAGGCGATGTAAGGGATGAAGATGAAGAACTGGGAAAATCTGTTAACAGGGAAAAGCAAGCTCAAAGAGGTGAGTTTTGAGGGCCTGTTTGAAGGATGTTAAGGTGCTAGACTGTTTGATGTGGTCGGGGAGGGCGTTCCAGAGGGTAGGTGCAGCAGCGGAGAAGGCTCTGTCTCCCCAGGTCCGGCGCTTAGTTCTGATGGTCTTGAGTGTGTCAGCACCAACGGACCTGAGGAGGCGGGCGTGAGTGTGGCGGGTTAGTAGGACGGAGAGGTATGGAGGGGCAAGGTTGTTAAGGGCTTTGTATGTGAGGAGAAGTATTTTGAAGTTGATCCTGTATTTGACAGGGAGCCAGTGGAGGTTATAGAGGACAGGGGTGATATGATCGCGGCGGCGGGTGGAGGTGAGAAGGCGGGCAGCTGAGTTCTGTACATATTGAAGTTTATCGATGGTTTTGTTTGGAAGTCCGTAAAGAATGCTGTTGCAATAGTCCAATCTGGAGGTGATAAGGGCATGGATGAGTGTTTTAGCTGCAATGGTAGACAGGGAGGGACGTAGCCGTGCAATGTTACGAAGGTGAAAGAAGGCAATTTTGGTGATGTGGTTGACGTGTGGTACAAAGGAGAGGGTAGGATCGAAGATGGTTCCAAGGTTGCGGATATAGGTGGAAGTGGTGACATTGGAGCCGTCGATGTTGAGGGAAAAGGTCTGGGCATGTTGGGTGAGGGAGTTAGGACCAATTATGAGAATCTCTGATTTATTGCAGTTGAGTTGGAGAAAGTTTTCTTGCATCCATGATTTAATGTCAGTGAGGCAGGCTGTAAGGGTTGAGTGGGTGGAGGCTGTGATGGTCTTTGAGGAGAGATAGAGTTTGGTGTCATCAGCATAGCAGTGGAAGTGGAGACCATGTTGACGGAGGATCTGTCCAAGAGGGAGCATGTACAGGATGAAGAGGAGGGGGCCAAGAACTGAACCCTGGGGGACACCATGAGTGACTGAAGTGGTAGAAGACGTGCAGTTGTTTATAGAAATATAATGCTGTCTGTCAGAGAGATAGGAGGTGAACCAGGTTAGGACGGAGCCAGTTATTCCAATTAGGTGCTGAAGGCGTGAAAGGAGGATGGAGTGTTTAATGGTGTCAAAGGCTGCACTGAGGTCTAGGAGGATGAGGATGGTGAGGAGACCAGAGTCGGCAGCAAGCAGAATGTCGTTGGTGATTTTGAGGAGGGCAGTTTCGGTGCTGTGTTTAGTGCGGAAGCCAGATTGAAATGGTTCATATAGATTATTGGAGTTGAGGTATGTTTGAAGTTGAGTTGCAACAACGCGCTCCAGGATTTTGGACAGAAATGGGAGGTTTGAGATGGGAGGGTAGCTGTTGGGAGTGTCTGGGTCCAAACCAGGTTTTTTCAATATGGGGGTGATGGCAGCAAGCTTGAGCGGTGAGGGGACAATACCAGAGGCCAGAGAGGAGCTGATTATGTTGGTGATGAGGGGGGAAAGTGAGGGGAGGCAAACCTTGGTAAGAAATGTTGGAATAGGATCAAGCGGAGAGGTTGAGGACTTCATGCTGGAGATTACGGTTGATACTTCAGTTTCAGTGATTGGAGAGAATGAAGAGAGAGAGTGGGATGGAGGGGAAGGTGGTGGAGGTCCAGGGGTTGGGTAGGGGGTGCTATGGGCTAGTTGATTGTGGATGATGTCGATCTTGGTTTGGAAGAAGGAGAGGAACAAGTCACACTTAGTGGTGGTGAAGGAGTTGGAGATTGTGTTCATGGGTTTCAGAAATTTGTTGATTGTAGAGAAGAGGGTCTTGGGACTGTTAGAGCCGGATTGGATGACAGAGGAGTAGTGGGAGGAGCGGGCAGAGTTGAGGGCGTCTTTGTATATTGTATTGTTTTGACATGCCCTGACATTTGTGCTTATTTCAGTTATTTATAAACATGATAATGGCAAAGGTGTAAATTCACTCTATATAGCACAAACAGGCACTGCATGAAAAGTGGGATTTTCGTCCCCGTAAACGGCCATAAATCTCCATAATTTTCGGCAGTTAACGACAATTTACAGCCTGTCTGTGCCACATATTGACGGAAACAAACCATGACGTATGTGGACAGCTCGCTGAGGTGCTAATGGCTCTAATTTGCATATGAATAGCAGCGCCCGCGCCTTGCCAGAGAATGGCTTGAATTTCCTCACTCAGTATTGGTTGAAACCAGTACATTTAAACAAGAAAAATCACTCATGATTGGTTGGCAGATCTGTTACTATTGGTGACCCTGGGTCATTATAAATTTAAACCCCACCCCAAAATTATAATAATTATATATAAATATAAAAAAAATATATATATATAATGACGTTATGTTGTATATTCATGTCATTGTTATCCTATGGACTACACTATTACCATCAAGGACATGAATTTATTGAGGAAAGGAAAATTTGCCAGGGTCTCTTTATTCAAAGAAAGAGCTTTATTAGCACAAACACACAACTAATATCATATGTACAAAGCATAGGAGATTTGCCCACACAACAAATGGGAAGCTCATGAGAAGCACAATATCCTATAGCACCGTGAAGTGTCTATTTTCTGCTTCAGAGCTGCAGGTAACTAGCGGCATTCTGTCTGAATTCAGTCCATTCTGCAGACGTCTGTGGTGCGTTGTCCTGTACTTTGGAGTCGCCTCTAATCTCGACTGCAGCGTGGCACAGAGCTCGGTGAGCTCCTGGTTGCGAAAGGACGGAGGTCGCACAATCCATCCAGACACCCCGCCGACGATGCCGTCTTCCTCATCAGGTCTATGGTAGCGCACTTCCGAAGGCCCACCTCATCCTCAACTAGCACACTCTGTCTCGCTTCTAGCAGCTGTAAGAACCAATAAAGACAATCAGTACTGCACAATGCACTACTTATGGACAACACACATCTATTAATGCACCTGAAAAATAGTCACATTGACCAAAAACGAGCTTACCCTCTTTCTTCTCGCTCGACTCCAAGCTGAATTCTCCACAGCTTCCGCCTGCAATGCAAGATCTGGTTGTTTGTACCTGAAGCTCCTGCGCACTGTTGCGTAATATGTCTTAAAGGCAGCTGGAAAACAATCAATTGGTTAACAATTAACCTGTTAAGCTGCAACCCCACTTTTGAAAAATCCCCAGAAATGACATACCCAAACTGAAACAGATACAGTTCATGAATCCTTTGTACTAAAAGCACAAGTATGATCTCATTTTCTTCCTTTCTGTAATCTAGTCTCCTCTGCCTCATAAAGATCTCTCGCTTTAGACCACATGTGTACTTTTTGTCACGGATCGCTAGTGATGTTACATATGACACTGAAGCTTCGATGCGCGTATCACATTTTGTGATACAATTTGTAGTGAAGCCCCGTATCGAGGCGTGTATTGGTTTACTAGAGTCACGTGATCGATGACAAACGAAGCCTCACTTTATGTCCAGTCACGTGCGCGTTTCGCTTTGGGTGTCAGAAGGCTCGAACTTCAGATCGTATTTAACGAGTCATTGTTGCCTCAGTCTGGTTGATATTTACAATTATTGATATTGACATTTAATAACAGATGATCCTATCAGACAATGTCCTTATTCATTGTGTGTGTTTGTGGAGAGAGAGAGAGAGAGAGAGAGAGAGAGAGAGAGAGGTACATTACATCTTATTGAATCATATAAGCTATTATATTTTGTCACACTTTAATGGGAAAATGAATTTATTAAATGAACAAATCAAACACAAATATGTAAGGCTTTTATTTGTACACACAACATTGAAACTATGGAGTGTGTTATGGTTGCTTCATCTGCCAGAGCTTCTAACACGGGCTTCTGGCTGCTTTATTTTAAATAAGCACCAGATGGCGCTGTTCTCGGCGCTGTTCTCGACACTCTCGAAGCGTTGAATCTTTTCCCGGAACAGTCAGGGGAAAGCCTCAGTGATTCATGAGGCTTCATTTCCCCATCCCTACGGATCGCACAAGGAAGAGGGCAAAGCGGATCCAAAGTGCAGTGATGAGTTTATTATATAGGGCAATCCAAAATCATAGTCAAAACAGGCAGGGTTCAAAGTCCAGACAGGCAATACAAAACAATAAACAGGCTATAGGCAGGGAACACAAGCGAGCTGACATAAAACAACGATCCACACAGAACATGAGACAAACAGGGCATTAAATACAAGAACAACGAGGGAACAACGAGAGACAGCTGGGTGATTAAAAATACCAACACCTGGGTGTAATCACGCAGACAGGGATAGTGGGACATGTAGTTCCTGTGGATGACACCGTGGGGAAAAGGAGGACATCTAGTGGATACCCGGGGAAACACAACCAGACACTGTGACACTTTTCTTCAGGTGTCAGAAGGTGAAAAAACTCTCTCTGTCACTTCTCTCCCTCCCTATTTCTTTATCTCAATATAAACACTTTCAATCAGTTATAACGCACACTCATACACCCGAGATTTCATACACACTGTCACACACCGTGCACAGAGTCACTCACACCCACGCAGAGTCGCTCTCACACGCAAAACCGCTCTCACACCCATTTCTACGGAGCCCCCCTAGTCCCACTTTGGCAAAAAAAAATTGTTATAACTATCTCGTGGCCTCAAGATAGTAACTCGTGGCCTCAAGATAGTAACTCGTGGCCTCAAGATAGTAACTCGTGGCCTCAAGATAGTAACTCGTGGCCTCGAAATAATAACTCGTGGCCTCGAGATAATAACTCGTGGCCTCGAGATAATAACTCGTGGCCTCGAAATAATAACTCGTGGCCTCGAAATAATAACTCGTGGCCTCAAGATACTAACTCGTGGCCACGAGAAAGTGAGTTTTTTCAAGGCGAACGTTCCTTTTAATGTTTCCATGGCGACGCGTCACGCGATACACCGCAGCCACAATAATACTGTATGACAGATGTGTCGCTTTTATTTCGCTTTTCCTTTTTTATTCAAAATACTCACAAACTTGCTTAACATGTCATCAACTAGCCCCTGAGAGTACGGCGCCACATTTAGTATGTTCAGTGCTGCCAGGTCCAAACAGTGCTTTCGCGCATTGGCTGGTGCTGAGCCAGAGTCGGACGCGTTCAGCGCTGTCATCACAACTAAGCAGTTTTTTCAACTTCATAATGTTTATTTTTGGTTTCAGATATTTAAATACACATAAGCACAGTAAAACAATACATTTGGAGTTTGTAAAACACACTGATGTCTGTGGAAGCATCAATAACAATCTATTCAAATATAATTTGCCGACATGTGTTATTCATATTAGACAAACATAGTGCAAGACAAGGAACTATAAAGTTTACTCTGTTCTTCTCAGTTCACCGGCCACTTTCTTGCATTTATTTCGGGAGAAACTGATGAATTCACGTGCTGTAAATCCGACGGACAACATTGCAGCGCCCATCTCATTTATAGATCAAGATTATTTATAAAGGTTTTTAAACGACTAAACACACTCACTTACACGTATGTGAGAATCGGAATATCAGATAGGCTAGTTGATGACATGGTAAGCACGTTTGTGAATATTTTGAATAAAAAAGGAAAAGCCAAATAAAAGCGACACATCTGTCATACAGTATTATTGTGGCTGCGGTCAATCGCGTGACGCGTCGCCATGGAAACATTAACATGGAAACGTTCGCCTTGAAAAAACTCACTTTCTCGTGGCCACGAGTTAGTATCTTGAGGCCACGAGTTAGTATCTTGAGGCCACGAGTTAGTATCTTGAGGCCACGAGTTAGTATCTTGAGGCCACGAGTTAGTATCTTGAGGCCACGAGTTACTATCTTGAGGCCACGAGTTACTATCTTGAGGCCACGAGTTACTATCTTGAGGCCACGAGATACTATCTTGAGGCCACGAGATAGTTATAATAATTTTTTTTTGCCAAAGTGGGACTAGGGGGGCTCCGTACATTTCAAAGCCACACACACACACTTATTTTATATTTTCCTATTTTTCTTGTAACATATGAAAAACCAAGTCAAACAACTTTTGACAATATGGGCTGTGTTTCCCTATCCGAATTATTTTCCTGTCATCAATTTTTGTTTTATCATCCATTAAACTTTTAATAACACTGATTCAAAAAATATTTCTTGTAAGAGTTTTATTTTATGTGCCTTTGTCTCAGCTTTCTCAGCCTAATTTTCCCACTGAGCTGTCCCAAGGTCACTTGAATGCAATTGTAACAATTTCAGGACAGTGGCTCAACTGTAATCTTTCTTTTATGCAGAGCACAGAGCTCAGTTAAAAAGCACTTTCTCTGCGTCTCCGTCCTTTCTATCAATTCTGCTCAAACACGGCTATATAATTTTCAAACTTTTAATTTCTAGCACTTTGGGTATTTAGAAAAACAAATGATATTTTATTATATTATAAAGGTATCATTATTATTATCAATGCTAATTTTCTCCAAAACGATTTCTCTCCTTCTATTTAAGATGAAAAATCATTTAGACATACAAACAAAAAACACTTTTCTCCTCACATAAAACAGATAAGACTAACAAATCACGTGCTTCTCATTTCAAACACCCTTTCTGTTTCCAGGCGTTGCACGCATACTTACAACAAATAAGACTAACAAATCACGTGCTTCTCACGTGCGACGCGTCTTCTGCGTTGGGGACACACACAGATGTACATATATATCAGCCCATATATAAAACCTATTAGAAAATGGAAACAATTTCATATATTGACATATAAAACTAGCCCATATATTTTATATATGTATAATACAGTATGTCATATATATGTCACATATATAATTACCAATATACATGACATATATTTATTTGTATAAATGTTCAATATACAAACTACACATATATGCATAGCATATTGCTTACATACATGTGACATATATATGTCCCTAATATGTTTTTTTATGAAGTCTTAATATATATTATATATTTAATGAAATATATACATATGTTTGATAAATGTATATGGAATATTTAAATGACATGTATAAAAACATTGTGTGCACATGTATTTTCTTATGTTCTTATATGATGTATATTAATTGCAAAATATTATAATGTATGATGTAAACTAAACAAATGTAAAAAACATGCTTTCATTAATTTCTTACAAATTTTTAAATATAGGTTATGGACGTGTACTTACACACTTGCAATGCAATGCACATGACATGGCTAAGCCTTAAATGTTAAACGGTGCAGTTAGCAAAAAAGAAGTAATACAGTAAAACAGTTAAAACATTAAAACTTTATTAAAACAGTTTTAGTAGTTTATTTGAACATGTAAATAAAAAATATATATACAAACATGAATACATATATACAATTAAAATCAAAATAACAGCTAAATAAAGTCATGTACTTCCCAGCACAATCTTCCAAAATTATTGTAAATAATTCAAATTAGAAATTCCCATGTTCAAAAGGAGTAGGAAGAAGTTCATAACAAACTTTTCAGGTCCTACCCCATTTCTTTTTTCTTTATCCTTTAGTTAAATACAAAACAATTTGATGCTTCTCTTATACATACATCTTTACCGTATATCTTCCTACCTCCTAAACCCATGCATTCACATAGATACCGATGCATACATACAGTATATGCATACGCACACATTCCTTTTTTTTCTTCTTTCTTTTCCATCTATCTTCTTCATTGCCATCTGTCAAATCAAATAGTAACTTCTCCATACTAGACTTATGTAGACCAATGAACCTGTATACTACTATACTATCACCTTAAGTCCTTTTCGTATGGACTTAAGAAATCATATTATTTAATTTAAAAAGAAAAATAGTTAAGCTGTGCAAACTTAGAAAACTACTGAACACACAATTATATTATATACTAGTGATGTCCGGTTGGTGAACGAATCGCTCTTTTGAACCAGTTCTATTTTAGTGAATCGTTCGTAACAGTTTGTGTCTTGCGTTAGAGCTGATCCACAACTACTCTCAACTACAACTACTTTCGGACATGCCTGACAGTCTCCTCTGACTCGAAATAAACAATATCCCGGAGTATTTTACTCCAGTAACTCCAACAGTTCACTGAACTGAGACATGTTGTGCTGAGAGAAGTGATGAGCACGAGTAGCTGATACTGAGCATGCGCGCACTACCGAACGTACAGGTACAGCGGTTCTCGGATAACCAGTACAGTACTACAGAACTGAGAACTGTTTATTTCGGAAGTGTTCGACTACTGAGAACCTGATGAGCTGATGAGCTGAGCATGCGTGCAATTTTTTCAGAGGGATGAAATGCATGTTTCTTAAGTATTTTGTTGAACATCGAAGTGTAACAAAATAAAACATGTTAGAAACATGTTTATCACATACTGTCTTTTCAATGTATTATTTTAAAGATTGGAAACGAATGGATTGTAAAACTAAACAATTATTATTATACTAAAACATTTTCAGGAACAGCTCATTTAATTTCTAAGTAAGTTGATATTTGACGTAAACTCTTGGCAAGGTTTTAAGGGTGCAAAGTAAATGTTTATAATGTGTTAATCAAAACATAACGTATTAAACACACTGGAGACATGCATCAACTTTATAGTTTTGTCGACTATAGGCTATATTCAGGTTTCAGCAGTTCTCAGCTCAGTGGACGTACAGTATAGACCTACTAGGTTTCGCGGAAAAGAACCGGACTTCCCATCACTATTATATACAAATACAATATTACAACAAAACATAAAACAAGCCCAGAACAGGAAAATCCACCAACAGGTATATGATACAGCCTGTTCATTTTCTCATGTTTGTCTTTTTGGATGTCCTCAACTCAGTGACCTTTTGATTAATAGCTACCCCTAATTGGCCCCTGGTGGTTCCAAGAAATTTCTGGATCCCTGCATCTGTAAAAAAGACAAACAAAAGCATTTAAATTTTTTTACATTTATCTAAGGACATCCAAATTATAATCACCTAAAACACACTAAATAAAAATTTTCACGCAACGTCAGTTTATGCATTATCATCAACGCGTGCATTCTCGTATAAACTACCCTTTAGAATGGCAACCAACAGTTTGAAGGTCCAACTCAAAGGGTCTACACAATCCCAGCCGAGGAATAAGGGTCTTATCTAGCCAAACCACGACATATTACATTATCACGTAACTTGTGGGTCGGTGGAAGTACTGACCCAGTGCCGAAAAACTCCATCTCATTTTCTCCTCCAACTTCAAAATTTGTCCGACATCAATGTTTTACCTTTATGTTTTACAGTGTTTGTTTTAACACTGGGTCAGTACTTCCACCTACATCACGCGTATGACCTTTCCAATGTGATAACGTAATACGTCATGCAGAAGCAGAACACCAAAGTCAAGCATTTGTGGTTAAAAAATATATAAATGTTTATTTTAAGAAAATGACAGATGGTTTGACCCTTATTCCTCGGCTGGAATCGTGTAGAGCCTTTGAAGCCCTTTGAAACTGCATTGATTTGGACCTGATTTGCACCCGTTGGTTGCAATTGAAGTCCATTATATGGAGAAAAATCCTGTAATGTTTTTCTAATAAAAACTTGATTTCTTTTCGATTGAAGAAAGAAAGACATGAACATCTTGGATGACAAGGGGGTTTGTAAATTATCAGGAAATTTTCATTTCGGTTTTTTTTTTGCCTGTTTTTTTCTATTATTATTTTCAGACAATCCATTATCAAAACAAATGCTTCAGAATGTTGTGTTGTGCTAGCCGCCATTTTGTGCATGAATGCGGTTCTTCTTTGGGGTTTTTTGGTATTTGAATTGGTTTTAATACGTTTTTACTGTAGTACCTTGCTGTTATAGCTGTTCCTACAGTAGTGGTTTGGAAAACATCATTCTCACAGTTTCCTGTAAGCTCGAAGGTGATGCCAGTTGTTCCTGTGGGCTCTGCTCCTTCGTTTCAAGCCATTTCCCCAGCTTGCCCATTGTACAAAGGAGTTTAGGCATTTCTAGAAAGCAAAACAGTTAAAAAATTGAGATTTTCAGTATCAGTATTTTTAGTTTCTTTAGCAGAAAATTGTAGATTAGTAGTAGAAGAACTTTATTGTCCCCGTGGGGCAATTGGGTTTGCGGCGCAGTCGCAAGGCACTACATGACAAACATATGACACAAACAATACAATGCATTACAAAACACTAAAATACACTAAAATACACTAAACTAAAAAACACTATAATATACTATACACCCTTGGGTCTAACCATTCCAGCTGGACAGATAACTTATTTCAATTGATTTAAAGCCTTAATGGCTTGTGGTACAAAAGAAAATTTAGATCTGTTCTTGGTCATAAGAGGTGGGCAGAAACGACGCCTAGATGGTAGTAAATTAAAATGGGATGCTAATGGGTGTGTGTGATCGCATACAATGTTATTGGCTTTTTTCAACATTCTGTCCTTGTAAATGTGTTCGATGCTTGGTAATGTTATCCCAAGTAGCTTGCTAGCAGTAGTGACTGTTTTTCTAATTATGTTTTTCTGTGCTTGTGTGGCATTTCCAAACCAACAAATGATACAGCACGTTAAAACACTTTCAATAAAAGCAGTATAAAACATCTGAAGCATTTTGTTATTGACATTAAAAACAAACAGTTTCTTTAGGAAATACATTCTTTGCTGTGTCTTAGTGTGCAAAAGATCAGTCCAAGAGTCCCATTTAAGTTTGTTGTCCAGTACAATGCCAAGATATTTATAGTTTGTAACGACCTGAATGATCTCCCCATTGATGAAAGTATCGATTGTTTGCTGTGACTTTCTAAAATCTATGGACATTTCTTTGGTCTTATTGGTATTTAGAATTAAGTGTGACTTATTGCACCATTCTAAAAAAGAGTCTAAAACTGGCCCATGATCTACCTCCCCATCCTGTAGCAGACTCACAAGAGCTGTGTCATCTGCATATTTAATAAAATGCCTGTTTTGAAAAGTGCTAGTGCATGAATTTGTATATAAAATAAATAATAAAGGAGATAAAACACATCCTTGTGGAGAGCCTATGTATGTTATCTTCACATCAGACAGAAACGAACCCACTCTAACCCGCTGGACTCTACTGGTAAGGAAATCCATGATCCAATAAATAATTGGATTATTAGGTACTCCTAGCTTTGGTTGATTCATTTTAAGTATTCAAAGTATTTAATTTCTAAATGTAGTAATTCATTTGCAAAGTTATATGTAATAATGATTTTGTTTTATTTTTTCCTGAAGCAACAACTTTATAGTGGGCAGGCAATTTTTTTTTTTTTTTTTTTTTTACATTTGCAGATGCTAGTTTTGGGTTTCAGTAAAAAATAAAACTCTTGTGACCTTTTTGGGGCTAGATGGTCCATAGGGATGGAACTTTTCTTGCACAAACCATTTACACCATATGTGACAACATCTTCTGCAGAACTGCCAGTCTGGGGCGAACACTGCCTTCACATTGGACAGTGGTATAGTATGTCAAACATCTCAGTGAGACAGTATGACCACAAACCCTGTCTGAGTACGACAAAAGACACTGAATTTACAAGCGTTCCATCTCAAGGCACTGCAATCTTTGTTCCCACCACAGCCTCAGTCACTCAAAACTGTGAAATAATTGGCGCACAAATAACAAACACTTATATCTGTCTATTAAAACATCCCATTAGTAACATGTCACTATTAGGCTTGGGTATCGAGTATTGATTGGAACCGGGACTAGCTTTGCGATTTTCCCGTAATTGTTCAAAAGTTTAAATTTCGATTCACCATAGCGGCAAGGGGGAAGATGTCGGTGCAACAAAAGGAAGAGTGCCAAAGAAAGGTCACTGCACACATCGTGAAAAGGCTGCATCCCTTTTCAGAGGTGGAATCACCAACATTTAGGTTAGTTAAGCAATAACGATAGAGCTAAGCTAATTGATACTGAGCTAGGGAGCGTTTCCCAAAAGCATAGTTGCAAACCTGTCCATCAAGAAACGAGTGGAGAGAGAGCTGCAGATATACCAGGAAGTTCCACCGGTCCTTATGTCTGAGGACCCTGCTGCATGGTGGTGGAACCAACAAAAGACTTATCCTTTGCTGTCAAATCTCGCTTTCTCCTATTTATGTGTTCAAGCTTCTTCTACACCCAGCGAACGTGTTTTCTCCATAGCAGGAGATACTATCTGTCCAGAACACTCACGCATCCTGCCTGAGAAAGCAGCAGTGGGGATTTCTTTAAGACTGCAAGGGAAGCTTGGCTTCCCCTATAATGTCAAAAAATTAAAAATGCTTTAGAAAATGTTCATCTCAAAGACTAGTTCGTTCAGAATCAGTTACATATAGCAGGTCGGCTGAATCGATTTCCTTCTCATATATTCCCGTACCGTCACAGTACATTTCCCTGTTGAAGCCCAGCGTCCATTGACTTCAATGTGGATGCTTCAAACTGTTTTTTTCAGTGCGTCGAAACTAGACAGTCATTGGATAAATGCTGTGATTATGTCCCGCCCGCGGATGCTCAGCGTCTCTGGGGTGAATGAGGAGTGGGCTGGCCTGGACTCCGGGCTTCCGCGTGATGATTGGAGGGTCTGTTCTAAGTGTGACATGAGAGTTAGGACACTTGTGTGACGTCAGTAATGGGCGCCGTGTTACGTACACATATAAGCGTCACACACTCGTAGCTCAGGTAAGCGACTCCCCTCTGGGGTGCTGTCTCTTCTCCTGGCTGGGTTTGTGATTGGGGTGAAGCATTTCAGGTAGGAAAAAGTGATGTATTGGCAGCTAAGAGTTGATGTGTAAACACTAACTGGAGTGCTTTGTTTAGGTAGCTTCACTTTCAATCTGCTGTTCCCCTCCCGTGTGGCTTTGTCACTCCGTAAGCGAGTTTTATACTCATATGTGCGCATGCCCTCTAATCTTGCCTTTTAAGTTGGCGTGTTACCTTCTCTTGTCGGCCTGGTACGTATGTTTAATTAAAATCTCATGTAATTTCAGCATTTGGCAATGTTAATGACTGTTAATATGGCTTTAGGGCGTTAGTGTATAAGAACGTACACTGGATCATTATTCCTTTTAAACCGAGTGTTTGAATCGTACACTGGATCATTATTCCTTTTAAACCGAGTGTTTGAATGTGTTGACTAGTCAGAGATCCGCAACGACCTGCTGGTAAGTGCAAAATCTCTTTGTTCGTAAGTCTCGACGAATGAGTTTGCATGCCGTCTCTTTTTAATTGTTTGTTTAAATTTTAGGAGAAAGTGCGGCTTCGCTTTCACGACTGTATCGCTGCTTTGTTCCCACGAGGAGCACACGTCCAGTGTGCTGTTTCCATCAGGATCGCTTTTGAGCGTACTCCCGTCTATTGGGGCGTGTGGAATATTATTACTTTTTTCTTTTGTTTTGGTTTGCGTGGTTGAGCTCTTTTCTTTAAGGGCATTTGTTTATTTTGTTTCATATTGTGTTTTTGTTGTGATTTACTTATTTTTGTGTTATAACTCAGTGGCTGATTCCTTTTTTTGAAAAGAACCCATTTATCTTAGATGTATTGAGTATTGTTTATTTTGCTGATTAGTCAGCTGACCTTATAATTTCAACTTAATTTAATTATTGGTTTGATTTAATTGGCTTGATGGTTGTAGCTGTCTTACCATTTTCAGATATTTGTTTTTCTTTTTCTATTTTTGTCTTCTGGTGATTATTAATGGTTTAGTAGATTTAATTTGAAGTTTGTCTTTTATGTGGTTGTTTGGTTGCAAAATTTGACTTTGTTATTAACTTATATTTGGCGTGTGCGTGTGTGTTCCTCAGGAGCTGCAGGTTTACTCGGGACGAGGGCGTGTGACGTGCGGTGGTGGTGTGTCTCACGGATTGCAGTGCTTTGCTGTATGCATGAGGTCTCACATTAGTACAAGTGTGCGTGTGTGTGGCACAAATCAGAAATGATCTTTCACCTAATTAACCTGAAGTAAGGTTGCAGCCCTGTGGATTGTCGTGTGTGTGTGTGTGTGTGTGAGTATGTGTGTGCCCCAATCTGTTGTTAAGCACTGGATTATTTTAAATTTATTAAAATAAAGCATATTTTGTAATTTTGTACACAAGCCTGTGTCTCCTATTTATAACTGCCTTGGTGGCGAACCTGTGTAGCCTTTTAGGCATAATTCCTGGGGTGAAATTCCCAGGTTGGTGTAGTCGGTGTTCTGGTAACTGTAATTGTATTCAGGTCTGGTTTTTGGATCTACTGTAATCGCCCGGATGCCACATAAGGCTGCATCTCCTTTTGATTGACAGTGATTTCATACAATAAAAAGTCGCTGATGCTGAAGCTGTTCGAGCTCAGTCCCATCGCGGATTTTTCAAAGACAAACTGCTGCAACCTATTTTTTGGTATTTGCTTGTCGAAATTGCTAGCCAATTTTCATAATACATTTCACACACTTATACATTTATACTAGGGCTGTCAATCGATTAAATTTTTTATCGCGATTAATCGCATATTGTCATGAGTTAACTCGCGATTAATCGCATTTAATCGCACATTTTTTTAAATTGTTCTAAATGTACCTTAAATTAATACTTTTCAAGTTTGTAATACTCTAATCAATGTGGGCATGGATAAATATAGATGCTTTATCCAAATGTATGTTTATTATTGAAACCATAGTCAATATAGAGCATAAGGACGAGACATGTTTCTAAGGTCACAGATGTTTTTCAAATAACTTGTTCATAGACACGTAGAAAGAACGTTTCTCTTTCTTTGCACTGAGCAATTTACTAACACAAACATGTTTAGATTTTTGCATGACAGGGCAGCTCTTCTGAAAATACTAAATGTACACTTATTATTTATTAGCCTATTACATTGTAGTTTGTCTCTCTCTGTGCCCATTTTGATGAAGCTAAATTCTCAATAAAACTGTTGAATTCATTCAACAACAGAATGAATTTGAAATGGTGACTGAAACGCGACCCATTAAGACATAACCAGCTCTCCCTTCCAAGACGTTAATCTGCACAAAAATTCTGATAATCGAGCCGTCGTCTGGTGAAATCAAATTCACATAAGATAAAGACAATATCTGTGCTCTGATTTCGGCTATACTTGTAAAAATAGAGAAGCAACATAAAAGCGCTGCTCCTCCGAGAGAGAGAGAGAGAGAGAGAGAGAGAGAGAGAGAGAGAACCAGTTGCATTATATGGCAGTGAAGTTTGGGGTCCTCTCCTAAATCACCAATTCGACAAATGGGACAAAAATCCGATTGAAACCCTGCATGCCGAGTTCTGTAAGAGTATCCTGAGAGTACAGAGGAACACGCCGAACAACGCATGCAGAGCAGAATTAGGTCAATATCCTCTTCTAATACATGTTGAGAAACGAGCCATCAAATTTTGGAAACATCTAAAAATGAGTGACCCCAACTCTTATCATTATAAAGCCCTTAAGAACCATGAGATGAACCCAGAGAAGAGCCCGCTCATTCAGCTGGTCCTGAGGCTCCACACACAGACTCACACCACTAACACTAACCAGCCTCAGGACACTGACACCCTCATTCACACAATCCGGCCCAACCACATTATAAAAGCTCAGCGAGAGCATTACCTGACCTATTGGACTGAAACAACACAAAAACAGAGTAAACTAGAATGCTATTTGGCCCTAAACAGAGACTACACAACCGCAGAATACCTGAGTGCAGTGAAGGACTGCACACTCAGAAGAAGAATGACGAGGTACAGACTGAGCAACCACAGCCTGACTGTGGAGACGGGCAGATACAGGCAGAGCTGTGTGTGTGTGTGTGTGTGTGTGTGTGTGTGTGTGTGTGTGTGTGTGTGATACAGGCAGAACTGGCTGCCCAGAGAGAGACGCCTCTGCCCGTACTGTGACCAGGGAGAGGTGGAGACAGAGCAACACTTTCTCACTAGCTGTCCCAACTATGAGGACATTAGAGGGACTTTATACACACAATTTGAAAAACTTTGCCCTAACTTCCTAAAATTGAACAATAAAACACAATTCCAACACCTATTAGGTGAAAAAAGAGATTGTATCACACTAGCGGCAAGATACATCGATGCCTGTCACAAAAAGAGAGAGTTGACGACTATTCAGTGATGCGCTAACACACACACACACACACGCTCGTACACAAAACAAACACACAAACACTTACACACTGAATTCTAAGTTGTTCACAGAATTTTGAAATGTTCATAAACTGTTTTACTATTTTTATTTATTATTTTTTATTTAATTGAATTATTATTATTATTTTCTGTACAAAATGTTGTAAATCATTTTATATGTTGTTTTCATGCTTTGGCAATACGAATGTATTTTTGTCATGCCAATAAAGCTTAATTGAATTGAATTGAATTGAATTGAGAGAGAGAGAGAGAGAGAGAGAGAGAGAGAGAGAGAGAGAGAGAGCGCAGTACCGGCGGTACCGGTAGATTCTCAGAAACTAAATAAGGTTTGGGCGCTTTGTTGAAGGGACAGACAGCTATCTCCAATATTTACACATCATTGTTGGAACTTCAACAGAAGTGGAACCAAAAGTGCTTGGTACCAGAGTCAAGTGGAGCTGGTACCAGTAGCTATATGCATATGACAATAAAATGGCCTTGAATTCCGTGTTTAAGTTTTCTTGCAACAAATAAACAAAAAACAAAACAAGAAATTGAGTAACATCTTTCTGTCATGTGTGGTTCTACATGCTATAATTTTGGAACAATACTTGTAATTCTTATGTTTATGTATGTTACAGATTTTGGTGACATGTCAGAGGATGCTGCAGCTGGTTTGAAAAGTGTCCTCATGCGGAGGTCCTCTGCACTGGAGAGTTTATGCCAACAAGCTGTGAGCACGTATAGTGCTATAGTTGATGACCTCCAGTTACAGGACACAGAATGCAGAACGGACACTGATGATGAATATGACCTTAGTAGTCCAGAGTCAGAAGAAGATTAGAAAGGAGACCATTCTGTTTTGTTTTTTGTTTTGTTTTGTTTTTAAAATCTGTAAACTTTACATTATCTCTCACCCTCCCTAAATCATAACAACTCCTACCCAGAACAGTGCTTGTTCATTCTTCACACATCAGGCAAAAGATACAGAGGCATCACTAGCAGGAACATTATGATTCAGGGATAGTACCTACCCCAGGTTGCGTGGCCCCGCCTTCCTATGCACATCCGCTCGATTATCATCTCCCTACAGTACTAGTTTGGATTTGATTCTGATTCCATTGAGCTGGGCTGAGTTTCCCGATAATGTTGTCTCTTAGCGCGCTACGAAAACTCTTAAGGTATAACTTAACTGAAGGTATACCATTTCTAGGCGTGTTCCCCGAACTATGCCTTAGGAAGCTGTTTAAGATATACCTTCTTACGTGCGACGTTACCCGGCTCTGTCCGTGTCGATGGTGCTGAATCTGCTGATATCGTTGCCTCGAGAATCAATTATTCTCTCGTGCAGAGGCTGTTTATGTGAGAAAGCGGTGTTCTTTATAAAAGAAGCACTTCAGAAATAGTTTAAATTGCAATTATTAGGGCTCATGGGATATTATAAAAAATAACCCAAACTATAATAGCCTATTATAGCCAAGCCTACATATTTTAAATTGTATCATGTATTGCTGCCATAATAACCATTTCAATTATTTATGCGCTTTCTTCTCTTTCCCATTTTTGTTCGCTGAGGTGGAGCTGTGGTGAAATATTGTTCTTGTAAATACTTTCCAGCATTTCAGTAATAAAAGTTTAAATCTAACGTAGCCTACGGTGCTCGGCAGTGATCAAAAATGATTTAAACAGTGGATTTTGAATCTCTTCTTGTAAACTCGGACATGTGGATTCAGACGGCAATTAAATTAACGTACGACCTGTTTGTCAAAAAACAGTAGGTAATAATTTGCCCAGGGTTTTTTACGCGGGTTGGGTGAGAAAAAAACACTGATATTATGGATTCGGACTATAATAACCGACTTACTGTACGAGACCATGAGAAACAATATTAGCGTCCGAATAGGCCTTAACTGACAGTAGCCTATGCTTTCACTGGCCTTTAAAAGTGCTCTTTAATTAAAATAAATGTATAGAATTTTATTATATATAATAATATAATTAAAATTCTATTAACAATCAGTGTAATGACAATTTTATTCTTTGCATGAAAACACTTGAATTAGCCTAATTGAACACTGTCTGGGTGTATTAAAACTTCAGAATTATATTCATATAGACCTGCAACAGTGATAAGGTAAAGCTAAGATTGGTCCAGACCAACCTTACGGAAGTATGACTTACAGAAGGTATGCTTAACTAAGAACGTTTCGGGAAACACGTATTAACAATAAGGTACAGCTTAATGTGTAACTTAAGAACGACGTAGCGTTAAGAAGGTTTCGGGAAACCCAGCCCTGGTTGTCTCCGGTGGAAAGGAATTGTGAACGCTGATTTAGAATGCTATCAGTCAAGGGATGATCCTATCTTTGTTAAACTTCAACACATCCAGCAAGCAATAATTCATCGCTACCGAATGGCCAGACCCAGGCTACCTTTTATTACCAGGCTACCCCCCAGGCTGTCAGACACGTAAATATGCACTAACCCTATGATAATTCAGTTATCAACATTAGGTTTTGTTAAATGTGAAACTATTTTGCACTGCAACTTCATGTACTACAATCATGACTGTGTACACTATATCAATGCAATATCTACTGAATGGATTGGCCCTCTGCATGGACTGTTGGACATGGACTGTTTTATGCATTCTGGACTGTGACTTTTCAACCTCAACTTCAGCACTTAAAGGACAATATGGAGCTCATTAATGCTCTATTGAATTTTCTTGTGTTGGATGTGTGTTGTGGTACATGTGAGCACACAAAGAGAGATTTCTTTCAACTGTGGATATGGCTACAATAAACTTGAATGTGAATTTGAAAATGTCATCAATTATTTGTGATTGTAATTGAAGTGCATAAAGTACATAATTGCCTAGTAGTCTTTATTGAAAATCTACATTTTACAGTATACTGTCACATAATAAAAACTCTTCAGGATGCTGAAGTGGCACTGGTGAAATACATCAAAATCATTAATTGTCCATGGGACCTGGTGTCACTTGGCAGTATTTAACACGCTGTGATGGACTTGACAGGTTAGAGCTTTGATAAAAAGCCATGAATCTGTTATTCATATATTCAAAACAAATGTATTTAAGCAGGATAGTATTCAAATTAATATGAAAAAAGTGAACCTTTCATTAAGGGTGCTGATAGGTTCAGAGTTGGAAACAGGACAAGATCGTAGCCAGTGTCTGAAAGTATAATAAAGCTGCATGCCAGATGTCCACCACCACTGTTGTCACTCATGGATCCCTATCAGTTTGCTTACAAGGCTGTGGAAAATACCATCAACCTAGCTGTTTACTCTGCTACGAGTCAATTAACACCTATGCATGCATAACTTAGCATAGAACATGATAGATCCTCTCAATCTGTTCTCCAGTCTGCAAGTCATGAGCAGCAATATAGCTCTGTGTCACTTGATACTTGACTATCAGAGGAATATAATGTAATCAATTTTAACAATACGGAAGCATGCCCTCAACACGGATAGGCCACCACAAGGCTGTAAGGAGGCAGTAGGAGCAAAAACTGTATTCTACTGTCGCTGGTGGCTGGTGCCACTCACCTACTGTCCTGTACACTGTCCTGCGCCACTCACTTATTGTCCTGTGCCACTGGTTTATGGTCCCGCACCACTGTCCCGTGAGACTTACAAATTGTTAAAAACCTAACCCTGAACCCTAAACCTAATCCTAGGACCGTGACAAATGACTAGGGACAGTAGGCACATCAGACGAGACGGGACATTGGGTGAGTGCCATGTGAGAGTATAGGCAAGTGTCACAAAACAGCATGAGTTGTGTAGGACAGTGCATGGGACAGCAAGTCAGTGGCACAGTGCACAGGACAGGTGGCATAAGACAGTTGATGAGTGGCGCAGCACAGGTCACGAGGCAGTGGATCAGTGGTGCAAACTACCAGCAACTATTGCTCCTACTGCTGGAGGAGAAACGACCAAGATCAAGTTTGCAGGTGATACCCCCATCATCAGTCCCATCAGAGATGAGTCTAAGTGCTCCATGGAGGTGAATTGGGATGTAGAATGGAGTACCAACAGCAAATTTCATCTTGAGAAGGATGCCAAAGTCCCAGTTATTATAGTTGACTATCCCATAACCCTGATACTCTCTGATACTCCCCCTGATGTCTCACATCAGACATAATTAATTGAATTGAAATGGGATATTAACATCCCACCTTATGAACAGGCACAGAAAAGAAAAAAAAACACATTAAACACAACAAACTCTTCTAAAGCCATATATCTTATTCATCACTGCCTGGTATGGAAGGTCTGACAGACAGTCACACTGAATGGAAATGAGAGAGGATTGACACAAAAGTCCCTGTATTTAGAAATAATGTATATATGCATAATTTCCAGTGAATAAAATAAAATTATGAAAGGATATTTAAAGGTCTTCTTGTTGTAACCCCCCTTCCCCCCTAATTAAGTCTAATTTCATTATATATTATTTTGACCCAGCCCTTCCCTGGAAACACATCAGCTTGACCACTATCATGCAAGGACAAATTTAATATTTTGGCAGCATTTACACTACCCATGTTAAAGTGTAGATTTGTCTTTGTGTTTTCTATAAAGATGGTCTGCTCAACATCAAGAGAAAAAAGGACATTACACCTGTGATTGAGCAGTAATAACTACCACTATGATGGGGAAACTGATGGGAGTCATGGGACAGGACAGTGAGGACACTGTAGGAAGGATGAATAAGAACCTGGTCACTGTAAAGGATATACACTATTGTCCATGAGGCAGATTCTGTCCATTATGACTGGTATTAGCAAACATCCCTATTTAACAAATGAATGGAGGACATAATCCATATTAATCACATCTAGAGTGCATTCACCTCTAGCAACTACTATAGTGTAATATGGTTAGGAATTAATAGGAAGATTCATTGTATACAACAGCCTGCTTTGTCTTAGTAGATTACTGTAGCCTATGACATTTCATCACATGACCTGGAGCATTTTGCTTTGTTGTTTAAAGTTATTGCAATTCAGCAATGACTGACTGTCATTGAGCTGAGCCCCATTTCATACATAACTTGAACCATGTTTGAGAGACAATGAGCCCTATTTTAACGATCTGAAACGCAAGTATAAAACGTGTAATGCAAGTAACTCTGGGATCTTGGGCGCTAATGCTATTATACCAGCGGGACTCTTGCACCCGACGCAAATCTAAAATGTGTTGGTCTGAAGTAGCTACATTATTCATAGGTGTGGTTTGGGCGTAACGTGAAATAAACCAATCAGAGCGACATCTCACATTCCCTTTAAGAGCAGGCGGGCTTGTTCCATTGATTATAACGGCGGATTTGCCAGACGCGCGCCAGGAGCGGTTCACAGCCGAGGAGACCGACGTTCTCGTCAGGGCCGTAAAAGACGTGACTTTGGGGATGGAGAACACACAGGCGTTTAAACAGGCGTATAAAAATTTGGGTAAATGTGTAAGCTAGATTATGCCATTAGATTATGGACACAACAATGATTCCCCTTGTATGTGAATATTTTTTTCTTGTAATAATGTATGGTTTTCTAAAAATGAGAACTGCTGCGTTTGTGTGTAGGCTAGATGAGATAAGCAAAGTGTGCGCGTTGTGCACACTCTACATTGATTGCATTGATGCGCAACGCGCCACTGATTTTAGAATATGTTTTTTTCCTAGTCAGTGGCGAAATTGTTTTCTAAACCTGCATAATAGAACCAGGGAACGTTTGCACCGAAACACGCCTCCTCTTTGCGCTGAACCGCCCCAGGGAGCGCAAGTTCATTCCCTAATTTACCGACGTGCGTCTGTGGAGGAAAAGTCCACTGTGCGCGGGTGCAAAATAGTAATGATACATGTGTCGGTGACGGTGTACAGTCAATTGCGCTGGGTGCAAGATAGGGCCCCGAGTGTCACTTTCTGTCAACTGCCCACAGCCTGGTTGCAGTGTTCTTTTTTTACCTGGCAAAAGAACCGGGCCCCAAGTTCCCATTTTAGAGAATAAAGTAAACGTTTGCTACTTAACAGCCCAGACTCTTCAGCAATGTAACCATTGGTACCACAATGAAGACGTGTGCAAGGTGTGCAACTTGAAAGGGACTATAGTGTGTACCAGTCTTTGACAGCAAGAGGAAGGAATTAAATGAAAAGTAGTTCCAGTACTGACTAAAGACACATTAGAAATGATCAACATACAAGAGATTAGAAAAAACTAGCATGTGTAATACAAATGGGTCCCCAGTACTATTTACCAACAAGCCCAAATGATGTTAGTATGATGCCTACTAAAGGAAAAGCTTAGTATATTCATTCAAGTCTTCATGTACATCCTAGTATACAAATGACAACAATCTTTGCTAGGTATCACTTACAGTACATGAGTGTGAGTGATGTCTGTTAGACATGACATGGAAAAGCTTAGTAAATACAAATCTTTATTAAATCCATAAAAAACTTACCAAAAAATGAACAAATAACATAAAAAACAAAACTTAACATTGTATTTGTGTGTGGGCGTGAGCACCACAGAAATGTTTGTTTTTTTGACAGAAATGTGTGTCTGAACGTTTTCCGAGAGCATGTGAGAAGGACACTTGTGAGGATCAATTAACATATAAGAGCACTGCACTTTTGTGTAGATTTTATGACAGAGCGAGAGAGTGTACGCGTCTGAAAGTATCAATCAGTTTCCCAGGTTGGAGGCCAGGTTTTCCCGCTGAAAAATGACAAGAGATAGGTGGTTAGTGAAAAAGGTATGAATAATGACTTCACATTCAATGCTGTAACGTCTACACTAGTAAACTACACTGCTGTAATACTATTACACAATATTAGAGTATTCAATAGGAGTGATTCTAAGATTAACCATAGGCCTAAAAAAAATGAAAATAGCATCTAGAGTTTTCAATAAACAAAGGAAAATATCTAGACAACACCGTTTACAACTGGTAACTGTTTACTCATAACCTAATAAAATTAAGATAGTAGTATAGAGTATACAGTAGTATACAGTAGATTGCAAAGACTTGAGAGTGAGAGTAGGGTTGGTAACGAATAGTATAGAATATAGAGTATAGAATAAAATTATAAGCATCATGATCACAGGCTACGGCTATAGGTCAATAGATGTTATTCAGCAGTTCCCCTTGAATCTAAATGTCAAAGTACACTTGAGACATGTTTATTTTCCTTTGATTTGTTTTTTGGCTCAATGTCATCTGTCAAACACAGTAGTTCTAACCAACTGGTTTAGTTGCCATGCAACGTGTTTTCTTTGAAGTTGCTGGAAGGTTTGTGTTGTGTCAATGTTAAAAATGGGGTATAGTAAGGGTGAAATGTCCAAGCGAGGGTACCATACCATAGATCGCAGGGCATCCAATCATACAGGAGTTCTGTCTTCCCCTGTGGAAGGCAAAAAAAGACATGGAAATGTGCTACATGAAATATTGCACACAGACTTACAATGCAAACTTAAATTGAATGATTTGCAGTGACATTAGGTGATCAGTTTTCAAATAATTTCAGTAATTTAAAATTTATTGTAAGAGGAAAACCCCTTGAGATGTGACATCTAGTTTTCGAGGGGGCCTCTGATGCATGATTGTTTTAGAGAATGCACAATTAAAAATGTGTTTCCCTCCCTACACAAACAATTTCACACTCACTTTTTAATAATCTAAAAAATGTTTGCCTATCTTCCTTTGTGTGCCAGCTTTCTTTAAAATTCCAAAAACCTTATTACATTTTGTTTTACTTATTTGGAAATGAGACATTTGTACCACTCACTCTGAGACATTTTAAATTATACTAAACATAATACTCAATGATAATCATTCACATTAAACCATATGTATTCTTGTGTGACTTTTTGGTGTGCATGAGAGAGAGAATGAAATGCAGATTAGGTGAGACTGCATGAGGGGGAGGTCAAATGTTAATTTCCAGCAAGATCCTTTGTCTTATTGAGCAGTGGTCGTTCTTCAACCAGTTTTTCAATTTTTTTTGTCTTAAACGATTAAAGATAATAGGAACATGAATATTCCCCAGAACAACACCAATCAGGTCCATATTCTGATTACTTGCAAGCAATAGTCTGTCAGGATAGCAACCATCATATAGTTAACAGGGAAGAGGGTTCCCACCCTTTCTAAGCATCAAATTTAAGGACCTTTCAAGGATAATTCTACACTTTTAAAATGAAAATGTTTAGAGACATAGAGACAAGGCGTAATCTTATCGAAGTGACAACAAAGAATTCTCTGGTGATACAATTGGCACTATTGCTATGGACATGCATTCGAAATTTAGCAATAGGACACACTCCACTACAGGAGATTCAGTGGTTAGCTTTGCTGACATCTAAGCAGATGATGCGGGTCCCACCAATTATGGTTCGCTTTAGTTTAATTTATGATGCTGAGTAACTTATCACTTAACCCGCTGGGGTACCTGGGCCTTGAGTAGTGTGCCCAAGAAGGCAGTTTTAGGGCGGGCTGAAAGAGAAAACGGTGCATTCCAGCGCGTAACATACGTCACGACCAAGCAGTAGCGATTGGTTGAAGCAGAAAGTATCTACCTACCGGGAAGCAAATATCCCAATGGATAGGTTCCAGGCGCTTTGCACAAAGTGAAATAATGTGAAAGCGTTTGGTGCATCAGGCTAAGAATGGACATCATAAGATGGTCAAACCACCAACTAAACCATCAAATCTCATGCAAAAACATGAACTGGTAAAAAAATGGCTGATCAAACCAGCTTCAAAACATGCTTAGGCTAGCCAAGATGTATTTTCTGTAGGGAAGGCATCATATCAGATAACACAATCTAACTACCTCTCCAATCCTACCTTTCTCTGCCTTGTCCGGATTATGCCACGGTATGGGTGCACATCCCGATTGTTGTGGGGGCAATCTTTCTGTTTTGTTCTCACTGTACAACATAAGTACATAGAGTAGTGAATGATAAATGATAATCCAAATGCAAATGTAGCCTTGAAAAATACTTGATACTTGAAAAACTTTACGTATCTACAACATGAAGACTGCATACAATTCATATGGAAATTAATTAAACCAATAATATTAGGAAGACCTGCACAACAAATCAATTCATACTCTGTGTTGATAAGGTAAAAAAGGGCAGAATATCAGATGTCAGATTTTAATTCACCTTTCTTTCTCTGATTTTGTCTTGTCCCTATATAAACAAATAGACTTGGTTCAGTACAGTACAGATATTTGAAGCTTAAGCATATTCTTTCAAAGATAAAGAACAGAAATAAAGCTGAAGAGCTTAAGACCTTGTGGTGTAGGAGGTTGGTTAAAATCCTGTTCCTGATCAGCCATAGTCCCAGCCCCCTGGTCCATGCATATGGTGGCTACTGAATCTGAGGATGAGTGGAGAGATAGTGTTGTCTATCATAATATACAATTAAGTCATAACAGAGATCTGAGAAAAAAGAGCTTAAAGCGATACTCCAGAGTACATCCAATCATAGCCCTGTTGTTTAAGCTTCCCAAGTGCTGTTGGTAGGAAAAAGAATGTGATAATTTGGTACAACATAGACCACATAGAAAACCATTTGTTTACGCTAATACAATGACACTATGAGCTCACTTTCAGTTTATTTTCACATGGTACCATTCAGAGTAAACTTCCTGTTCTCTATTTGCTCTATGTTGTACCAAATTCTCTCGTTCTTGTTACTACTGACAACATACAGTGAGCTAAAATAGCAGGGCTATGGTTGGAGGTTAGCCTGGGAAAACCCAGACAAACTTCCCGGCAAATTTAGATTTGCTCTGCAAGTAGTCTGGCAAAGAGCTCATTCAAGCCCATTTGTAATTCGTCAAATCGAGGCACCAATCAGAAACATTGAGGTGTGCTTTACACGATGACGATCACTCTGATTGGTTTTAGGTCTAGCCTATCCAATTGCGCCCAGAGGCATTTGAGCGACCTCCGTTGGTGAAGTGCACCAACTTTTAAATGCATTATTATATTCAAATTGCAAACACATGAGGACAGTCTCCATGAAAGACCCACTGGCAGATGAACGTGCTGCTACATTTCTCTCAGAAACGGTAGGAAATTAAATTAGATTTAATAGAGGATTTTAACTGTGACGAGATGATTGACAGGGCAGTTTACGTGACAGGACGCACGTGACAGATCCGTCCGATAAAGATGAAGTAGTATGTCCCAAAGCTTGCCTACTTTTTTCTACACATTCAAAAGTAAATACCTTTCCTTCACAAAAATAGTACATACTTTTATGGCGTAGTGTAACTTAGGCGAATTGGGACGCAGCATATGGCTTTACACATGACGATCGCTCTGATTGGTTTTAGGTCTATCCAATCACGCCCAGAGGCATTTGAGCGCATCCGTTGGTGATGCCCCTTTGAAAATGAGTTATTAATGAAGCTTTGCCAGACCAAAACTCAGTTACTACTGAGAATGGTCTGGTTTTAACCAGGCTAGTTGGAGGTACTCTGGACACTGTAACACCGTTTCCTGTAGGAGGAGGGCTAAGATTCAATTCTGGACCATCCTCAGTTTCAGCCCCCCGGTCCAAATTCATGCTGGCTGTCAAATCTGAGGATGAGAATGAGTGGAAAGAAGATGTTGTCTCTCAAAAGTGTATACACAGATTACATAATATATAGTACAATTAGGGGCTGTATTCACAAAGAATCTTAGGGATGAAAGTATCTCAACATTTTAGGGGAAAATTTAGCGCTAAAATTTGCCTTAGTGAGGAAATTTTACCGTCATTTAGGAATTCTCTTTGTGCTAAAATTAAATTCTTTGTGAATACGGCCCCAGGTCAAAATAGAGATTTGCTGCTAAAGGACATCTCACAAGGATGTAAAGAACAGAAATAAAGCTAAAGAGCTTAAGACCTTGTGCTGTAGGAGGTTGGTTAAAATCCTGTTCCTGATCAGCCATAGTCCCAGCCCCCTGGTCCATACATATGGTGGCTACTGAATCTGAGGATGAGTGGAGAGATAGCATTGTGCCTCATAAAAGTTTAGTTAGGTGCAGTGAAAAGACATCTGCTGCTAAAGCACATTCTCACAAAAATCTCAAGGAGAACACAAAGCGAAGGCACCAAATCTGGGCCAAACGCACCTTGTACTCCTGTTGATGGGTTGGCTATTGTCTCAAAATGCAGAGTGACAGTAGCCTCCTCAGACTCATGGCTACTGTCTGTTGCCTGGTTTGTATTTGCTAGAAGAGTACAAATACAAAAACATTTACAATATGCAATTAGGTCAAAATGTGAAAGCTAAGGCAAAATAAAACAACACCCACAAGCCTCAGATACTCAGAGAAGCAAAGTTGCCCTTACTATTTCCAGTAATTACTCAACACCATCTACCCCTACATACATAATAATCTAAAAAAAAATACACAGATAAATTGTATAGTATACAAATATAATCTTACCTTCAACCATCATTTTAAAAATCTCATGTATGTTTTGCACACACGTCTGTGCATTCTTGCCCAACACCAGATCTTTAGGCAAGATCATTTTGGCCTTCTTGTGTGGATATTCCAGAAGGAGCAAAGGCCTCCAGCCGACTGAGTGCAGCTTCTCTATCTAAAGATGGAAAAAAACAAAAAACAAAAAAAAAACAATTACAAGTACTTCTGTGTGGGTGTATATGGATCTTTGTCTGCTTATCAGAATATCACAAAGCTGGGACACAAATGCAGGTCAACACGAAATACTTAGGGTCAAGGCATACTTTTGGAACATTACAAGGAATAGTTGTATTCAAGATCCCAGAAGATCCCAGAAGCCCTTTGCATGGCTGACTAAACAGGCTTGTTCGACTTGGCTGGCTGGCTAGGTGGGTGGGACTTTTTTCGTTGGGCAAAAGTGATATTGCTGAATTTGCATGGGCTTTTGCCCAACAAGTCTCACCCACTTAGCCAGCCAGCCAGCCAAGTCGAACAAGCCCTGCCAGATCTTCTGTGATCTTAAATGCAGCTAGTATATTGACAAATCACAATGACAGAGCAGTGGACAAAGGAAACCCAAGGAAACCCAAGCACATGACAAAACTACAAGACAAGAACAAAAGACCAAAATAGTAAGAGTATGCACATGCATGTGTCGTGTTCATCCTTCATAAACGTGTAAGTTAGCCTGGATGCCGGCCGAACTTAGCCCGGTCCACAAAATTTTTAGGTCGGGAAGTTCGGTCTGGACTCAATCAGTTGAGGAGCTATTATGCTCGAACAAAAATTGTTCTGACCAATCAAATGGTCAGGGCGGGCTTTATACGATGATGGACAGATGAGCAACGTAATCATCCACGTCATCTAAGAGCGCTTGGGTTGAATTCGTTTACAACAAAGATGACTGCCTCTGAAGAATTGTTATTTCACGAGTTCACACTTACAAATAAGTCAGATAGAATAAATGCATGTTTGGCGTGCTGTCCGAGGAGAGGTTCCGGGCTCGGTATTCGGCCCGAACCCAAAGTACTCCCCCCGTATTCCAGGCTGTGGAAGATCAAACCGAGAGTGAGTGGAGGCATGCTGAAAAATGTCAAGGAATGTTAGGTGAGTTGACTGAGTGAATAAATATATGCTTCCTCTCATGCTGATAGTGTAGACCGTAGACGGTCATTGTTTGATGACAAGTTGATTGGATTGATTATTTGAACGTACTCCTCTCGAACTTTGTTTATAAAACATTATGTGTAGATTCCGCCATCGCGACAGTTATAGATGATATCGACAGCGCATTCGTTTTAAAAAAGAGGAACAGAAAACCACGATCAAGGCATTTGTAGATCAGAAACATGAATGAAAAACTTACGTCACTTACTCCGTTGCTCTGATTGGTTGTAGGCAGAGCCGTTGACTATCCAATTGAGTGGAGAGGCATTTTCCTTCCTGGTTCAGTTGAAACGCCCCATAATCAAAGCTCAGTGGAGCAGTATCAGACTCTGACCCCCAATTTCCACCAGATGCGTAACGGCTGCGTTACGGCTCCGGCACGGCAGCGGAGTCAATAGGTTTCCATTAAAGTCAATGAGTGTATTTCCACTGAATGCGTTACAGCTGCGTTCCGACTCCGTCGAGCCGCAGCCCTCCGGAGCAGATACGCAGAGCTTCTATTTTTGCCGGATGCCGGAGCGCTCCGCAGCACTACAGGGCAGAGTACGCAGGACAGGAAGTCGAGTGACAAAACAGAACAGCCAGAAACAAAATAAAAGATCCGTTTAATTTTCAAAATAAAATACACCGCGCTCATATTTCCCTACACTACACCTTGAAAACGTCATAATGGGCGGAGCCAGGCTTGTTTTAACCCCGTTGACACGATGGATGAAGAAATGCTAATTATTGAGGTACAGAATCAACCCATCATCTATGACCCCTCACATCCTTTTTATAAGGACAACATTAAAAAGGATGCGCCGTGGAAAACTATTGCAGAAGTGATTGGTGTGGATGGTAAGTTACTATTTTTGTCCAAGAAATAAAGCAAATAGCTAGTTATGTACTCGTAATGAGGAGTTATATAGCTATACATGTTAAAAACACATTGAAATTTTGAATTAAGTAGCCATTGCAGGATTGTTTGATTAGCATGAATAACTTTATTTAAAGATATTATTTTATGTAAAGTTAATGAAATATTAAATTTGAGTAAAGTTATAAATAGAATAAGGATTTTAGACATTAATTTATATATTGTGTGTGTATGTTTGTAATATATATGTAATTTAGCCATTTTTTTAATATTGTGCTTGACATAAGAGTGGAAAAAAAGTTTAAACTGTGTGGTTTACTGTATATGTTTATTTTATTGTGTGTGGATGGTTCACACTGCTAAATGATGGGGCTGACACATAGTTAGCAAACCAATGATGATTCAATAGAAAAACAAATAATAACTCAATTCACAAAACTTAACTTTATTACAATAAAATACTTCACACCAAAAAAAAAAAAAAAACACCGTAAATGTATACACACAATCCAAATATACCAGTTTCAGTCAGTAAAGATGTTTTATTAGATCATTCTGTCCTGCCATGACACACTGCCCTCGGGCGAGTTGAAGAAAGTTGCAAAGCTCTCCCTGATAGCACAGGCTTCTCTTGAAGCCCTGTTTCCCCCCATGTTCCTCACTGGTGCCATGCGTCTCCCCAGTTCTGATGCCTCTTCCAGCAGTTGAACATTTTCTGTTGGGGCAAGGAGGAAATTGTGCAGAATGCAAGCTGCCACAACAAGAGTGTCCACATTTTTGGGGTGAAGGTTAATCCTTCGATGGAAAATCCTCCAACGTGACGCCAGAATGCCAAAGGCATTTTCAACTACCATCCTTGCCCTTGAGAGTCTGTAATTGAAAATCCTCTTCCTGTGGATGAGGTTCTGTCCTGGGTAAGGTCGCATTAGGTAGGGCTTCAGAGGGAATGCTGCGTCACCCACCATGACATGTGGTACATTCCCAAGGTGAGCAGCACCAGGCAGAGCGGTACTAGGAGGAACGTGTAGTGTGTTTCCCTCCATTTCCATCCCCAAATCTGACCCTGCATACACCCCACCATCAGATGTTCGGCCAAAGTCCCCGACCTGTATGCACCTGAACCGGTAGTCTGCATCCACAAGTGCCAAAAGCACGATGGAGAATGTCTTTTTGTAGTTGAAATACTGACTACCGGAAAGGGGTGGTGCTTGAATTACAATGTGCTTACCATCCAGTGCTCCTAGGCAATTTGGGAAGTTCCATTTTTCCCAGAACCGTTGTGCAACCTCCTTCCATGAATCTGCAGTCGGCCGGGGCAAAAATGACTGCATCATGTGTTTTTCTATGGCAGCACACACCATATGTACGGAGTTCATTACAGTTGTGTGGCCAAGGCGGTAGCTAAATGCAAGGCTGATCAATGAGTCACCAGAAGCCAAGTATCTGTAAATGGAAAAAACAAAACAAAGATTAGTTATATGTGTGAATATTATTTTAATCTGTCTTTCTCTTTTTTTTTTAGTTGATCTTTGCAAGGCAAAATGGAGAACTCTAAGGGACAGTTTTGTGAGGCACCGAAAAAAAGTGCTTGCAAGCGGATCAGCAGGAGGAACACAAAAGGATTGGAAATATAGTGAAATGATGTCCTTTATTTTGCCCCACCTGCTACCAAGAAGGTCTGTATTTAATTAAATATCAGTATTGTTGACAACATCATCGTTAAATTCAATATCCACATTTAAAAAAAGTGATAGATATTTTTTGTGTGTATGACATAATTGTGTCAGAAGGTCAACTAATTATTTATTTATTTTTTTAAGTTCCAAAAGCAATTTGAGCAGTGGGTTGTCCGAAGAAAGATCTTCAACACCACTCTCTATGTGTGGATCTGATAAAACGGGTCCTATTAGTTCATCAGTGCCTCAGGGCAGCCAGGGACCGGAGACAACCACACCATCGGGCAACACTACATCCGGGGTTACAGAAAGGCACCACAGGTCAAGGAGCCCAAGGGATAGGGTGCCTCAAGTCCCAACTGCCACTGAAGCAAGGAGGAGCCACAGACCACAAACATCAGATGTGGAAGAACGCCTTTTCTCCATCTTACAGGAGCCGCTTCCCAAACCAGAATCTGAGCTTGATGAAAGCTATCATTTTGCCTTGAGCCTGGTTCCACTGCTCCATAAACTGGATCACAACAGGAGGCAGCAGGCCAAGATTGGCATTTTAAACTTACTGCAACAAATAGAAAGCAGCCCAGCTTTAAAGCAGGAACCAGCAGCACATTCAAGTGCATTTCATTCACACCCTCCCCCTATGTTCCACACCCCCACTGCAACCTTGTCTAGGCCCGGTACTTTCAGGCCATTAACCCAACCCCCATCAATAAACCCAACCGGAACATTCACACAGATGCTTTCCTCGGATCAAGATACACAGTGGGGGTAGGGCAGCACTCCTAAACAAATTTTGTATATTACCATTTTATGCTGTAAATAGTTATTTTGCTGTGTTTTTTGCTATTTATAGATATGTATGTTTTAGATAAGATTATTAATAACAATTTGTAAATTCTGTTTGTAAATGTTCCTATCTTGTTTAATTTATTTTTGTTATTTTGGAAATAAAAGTTCAAACCTATTGTGATATATTGTGTATGTAATCTGAAGCTCACCTCAATCCAACAGCCAGTCTCTGCTTTGGTTCTATGGCGGACCTGTAGTTGGTATTCTGTCTGGTGAGTTCAGGGCCAATGATTGAGAGAAGCTCATCCATTTTCTCTGCACTCATCCGAAAATACTGGTGATGCCGTTGACTGTCAAAACGCAGTTCTTCCACAAGATGATAAAAATCTCCTTGTTGAGGCCTGCGCTGGTTCAGTGGATGGACCCAGTATTGGCTCCTTCTGGACTGGACTTGGCTGGACTTCCTGTTGTCGAATGCGCATGCGTCGCGTCTGAACGCGTTGTTGTCTTTGGAGCTCCATCGATTTGATTTATAATTCTTGATTTTACTCTTTAAACTCACTTACAACAAACATCTTCTACTTTTCCTCACCGAGAAGCACTACTGCTCAAACCTCATAGTTACAACACGGACTGTTGAGCAGACGCGTCTCAAGCCTGTTAGTGATCCAATGCTGGATACTCTTATAGGTTACGTCCGTGGATCACGGCTGAACGCGTCTTCTCAACACACACTTACAAACATTTATTTATTTATTTTTTCGCCTATCGTGCGTCTACTCTACACCCGTACCGCTAAAAGACGGATTATATCTAAGACGTTAGTCAGAAATTAGTATTAATATTGATAGCATCACTGGTAGCGTCGTTGCTAACTTACTGTCCACCTGTTAAAATGGCGAATATATCAGATGTAAGTAGTCTACCTTTTGGTGCAAGTGAGGACACATTTGAGCTGCACGCGGTGCAGTCTGAGCTGGAAGCTGTTGAGAAACAGATCCACGACCTTTTAGCAAGACAAGCCGAGCTAATAGACCGGCGATTAGCTCTTGAAACATCTCGCGCCGCCGCCGATGCTCACAAATCAGAGATTAATGTTACTAACCCGCTGACTATGACCTCGTCTACTCCGTGCGTTACTCAGCATCAGTCCCGAGCGTCGAGGTCGCGACCAGCCATGATCTCGTTCACTCCGGCTCCAACACGCCATCACGAAGCCTGGATATTTCCGCAGCGGAAGACACGAGTCAGGTCTAGACCAAGACCCTCTCCGACCCTCCCGGTTTTCGAGTTATCTACACAAAACCGCTTCTCCCCTCTTCGCGAAACAGAACGCGATGCTGTGATCATCGGTGATTCCATCGTTCGACACGTACACGCTACATTAGGTAAAAATAAGGTGCATAGTCACTGCTTTCCTGGTGCTCGTGTTTCTGAAATCGCTGCTCGCGTCCCCGAGATTCTGAACGAGCGCGTCGGAACCGTGGTCCTGCACGCGGGAGGGGCAGACATCAGGCTGCGCCAGACGGAGGTTCTGAAGAAAGACTTCAGGAATCTGATCGATACGGTACGCAGCACATCGCCTGATATAACGATTATTGTGTCAGGACCGCTTCCCACGTACCGACTAGGCAATGAAAAGTTTAGCAGATTATTCGCGCTAAATGAATGGTTAATATCATGGTGCAATGAGCAGAAACTGCTCTTTGTAAATAATTGGAATCTGTTTTGGGAGCGTCCTAGGCTTTACCGTGCTGATGGCTTACACCCAAACAGATTCGGATCGGATCTTCTGTCAGATAACATCTCCAAAATGTTAAATACCTTTTGACTAGTAACCAAAAGTCCAAATCATAGTCTCTGCTGCACCAAATTAACTGATATAAATTCTACTGTAGAACATTGCATAGAAATTGTGTCTATTCCTCGTTTAGTGAGATCAAATAATAAATCTACTGCAGGATCTAGGAAAAATCTAATTGTTATTAAAACAGAAAATGTTGCTATTAGTAAACAAAAACAATTTCTAAAGCTAGGTCTTTTAAACATTAGATCACTCACACCTAAGGCAGTTATTGTAAATGAAATAGTCACAGATAATAGCTTCGATGTACTTTGCCTTACTGAAACCTGGCTTAAACCAAATGATTATTTCGGTCTAAATGAGTCTACTCCATCAGGATACTCCTACAAACACGAGCCCCGTCTGATTGGTCGTGGTGGCGGTATTGCAACAATCTATAGAGATTTTCTTAGTGTTACTCAGAAAACGGGTTATAAGTTTATTTCATTTGAAGTACTTGTACTAAATGTTACGCTCTTAGACGCTAGAAAAACATCCCTATTATCTTTAGCCTTGGCTACCGTATATAGACCGCCAGGGCCTTATGCTGATTTCCTAAAAGAATTTGCAGATTTTCTCTCAGACCTATTGGTCAATGTCGATAATGCATTAATTGTTGGAGATTTTAACATACACGTAGATAATCAAAATGATGCGTTAGGGGCTGCGTTTATCGATTTATTAAACTCCTTTGGGGTTAAGCAAAACGTTACCGGACCAACTCATCGTTTTAATCATACACTCGATTTAATTATATCACTTGGAACCGATCCAACCGATATAGATATCATTCCACAAAGTGATGATGTCACTGACCATTACATGGTAACTTGCATATTACGTACCCCTGTAATATATCATGCTGCGCCGCGTTATCGATTAGGCAGAACAATCCTTCCATCCACCATAGATAATTTTTCAAATTGCTTATCGGATCTGTCTCAGCTGCTCAGTGAACCAAAACAAACAGATGAACTAGAGGAACTAACCAGCACTATGAGCACCATTCTCTCTAGAACATTGAATATTGTTGCACCTATGAGAAAATTAAAGTACCATGGTACAACAATACTACGCGTGTTCTAAAGAGAGAAACTCGTAATTTAGAGCGTAAATGGAAACAAACTAATTTAGAGGTTTTTAGAATCGCTTGGAAAGACAGTACGTCACGTTATAAAAAGGCACTAAAAGCGGCCAGGGCTGAGCATCTCCGCAAACTAATAGAAAATAACCAAAACAATCCTAGGTTTTTATTTAACACCGTGGCTAGACTAACAAATAAACAAGCGTCACCTGAACAAAATATTCCGTTACAGTTTAGTAGTAATGATTTCATGAAATTTTTCACTGAGAAAATAGAAAACATCAGAACCACAATTGTAAACGTTCAATCCTCAATCGCGCCTTATAATTCAGCCTCGATTATCACCCCGCAAGAACAATTACAGTGCTTTACAACTATAGAACAAATAGAGTTAAATAAACGTATCACTTCCTTTAAAACAACAACATGTTTATTAGATCCCATACCAACTAAACTACTGAAAGAAGTGTTACCTGTAGTGGAAGAGCCTCTCCTCAATATTATTAACTCATCTTTAACTTTAGGTCATGTTCCAAAAACATTTAAACTGGCAGTTATAAAACCTCTCATTAAGAAACCACAATTAGACCCAAATAATCTAGCAAATTATAGACCCATTTCAAATCTTCCTTTTATGTCCAAAATACTAGAAAAAGTTGTGTCCGCCCAACTAGGCTCTTTCTTGCAAGAAAATGACATCTATGAAAAGTTTCAGTCTGGGTTCAGGCCGCATCATAGCACTGAAACTGCGCTCGTTAAAATCACAAATGATTTACTCTTAGCTTCTGACCAAGGCTGTATCTCAATATTAGTTTTACTTGATCTTAGTGCTGCGTTCGATACTATAGATCATACAATACTCTTAGATCGACTACAAAATTATACCGGTGTTCAAGGACAAGCACTAAGCTGGTTCAGATCATACCTATCTGACCGATACCATTTTGTCTATTTAAATGGAGAAAAATCGATCATAACTCCAGTAAACTATGGAGTGCCGCAAGGATGTGTGTTAGGCCCTCTATTATTCTCAATATATATGCTGCCACTTGGAAATATTATAAGGAAACATGGAATTAGTTTCCATTGTTATGCTGATGACACTCAAATATATATTTCATCACGGCCGGATGAAAACGCTAAATTATCCAAATTGACAGAGTGTGTTAAAGATATAAAAGATTGGATGACGCGCAATTTTCTTTTATTAAATCCAGACAAGACAGAGGTACTACTTATCGGTTCAAAAAACCGCCCACAAAACCTCTTACAATACAACTTTAACATAGTAGGATGTCCCGTTACTTTATCCTCTACTGTAAAAGACCTGGGTGTTATATTAGATTGTAACCTGTCTTTTGAAAATCATATTTCATATGTTACAAAAACAGCCTTTTTCCACCTCAGAAACATTGCTAAGCTACGTAATATGCTCTCTGTTTCTGATGCAGAAAAGTTAGTTCATGCGTTCATGACCTCGAGATTAGATTACTGTAATGCTTTATTGGCTGGTTGTCCTGCATCCTCAATAAACAAGCTACAGTTAGTCCAAAATGCCGCCGCTAGAGTTCTTACTAGATCAAGAAAATTTGACCATATAACACCAATTTTATCATCACTGCATTGGTTACCTATAAAGTTCCGTATTAATTACAAGGTATTGCTACTGACTTATAAAGCCCTAAACGGCTTAGCTCCAGTCTATTTAACGGATCTTCTATCGCCCTATAATCCATCACGCTCTTTAAGATCACTAAATTCGAGGCTTTTGGTCATACCTAGGATATCTAGATCAACTAAAGGAGGGAGAGCATTTTCACATTTAGCACCAAAACTCTGGAATAGTCTTCCGGATACTGTTCGTTGCTCAGACTCGCTCTCCCAGTTTAAAACTAGATTAAAGACGCATCTCTTCAGCCAGGCATTTATATAATATTTTTAATCTTACAGTAAAATCCGGTCTTTACTTCATAAACGCCAGAGGAGAACTGGCCCCCGACTGAGCCTGGGTTCTCCCAAGGTTTTTTTTTTCTCCATTAGGTCACCTGATGGAGTTTTTCGGTTCCTTGCCAATGTTGCCTTTGGCTTGCTCAGTTGGGGATACTTAATTTAATTAATCAATCAATCAACAATACTATTGATCAGCATTATCAAACATGGATGTTTTAAACTAGAAACAAACACTGATGTACTATTTTATTTAATCCTGTGAAGCTGCTTTGATACAATCTGTATTGTGAAAAGCGCTATATAAATAAAGTTGACTTGACTTGACTTCTCCTTCTACCCCTCCGTAGTCTTGCAAGCAGAAGTAAAAAAGCAATTGTTCTCCTCCTAGTAAAGGGAACTGAAATACACAGAATAATTTATTGAATTAGTATATTAAAAATAAAAAAATCATTTTACCATGAATACAATATACATGGGGTGACTATTCAGTGTGCATTCAAATGTGTACTGTTAAGCAAACTAAGCAAATTTTGAATGTTTCATGCAGCCTTAACTTCTTATCTGTAGACTATATTTATATTTAGACTATTATTTACTGTAAAAGTTTGTTACTTATTATTGTCACTCATCAGTAAAACATTTTTTATTCCAATTTAAACAAGAACAATAGTTAAAACTTTATTTACTCAGCAGGCTACTTTCCCAGTACATTTAAAAAGGAACAAAAAATAAACAAAGCATTTTATAAGTTAATTATTTCAATATTGTAGGCTACTTACCCATTGTAGAATCAAAATCCACAGAAAAGAGAGATCGGTAGGTAATTCAGAAAAGAGTTATATCCTATACTCCTCCGGATGGAAAACTGTTCCTGGTTTGGTAGTTCTGTTTATAGAAACTACATATCGCGCGATCACACCAGAATTCCCGAGATTACATGGGGCCTCGTGACTTCAGCTGTCAGTCATGACCGCAGCCGTTACGCAACAAATACGGACCTGGTGGGTATTGACGGACGACGGAACGCGGAGCTGTCACGCAGCGGAGCCGTTTCGCAGCCGTTACGCATCTGGTGGAAATTACGGGTGAGTATGACGACGTCAGGCAAGTAGCCTGTAGCAATGTAAGTAGCAATGTCGCTTCATATCAAGAACAGTGTTAGTAGTATTACTTTTGGTGAAAACTAAATGCCATTTCGTATGAAATGCAGTCTCACTCACTAACAAGGTCAGATGGTAGCACCATTAGATTTCAGTCTGATATCTAATGCACCTGTGTCTTATTGGCCAAGTTCAGTTCACGTGTCAAATAGCTCACAAAATGTGATGTCAACAGAGCGCCATGTGCTTACATACTGGTGCTTGTTGTGCAAAGGGGAAAGTCAAATGTTCTTCATATGAAGAGCACTGTGAAACATCTTACAGTACTGCAGTGCAGGCTATGACCAAAGTGATCCTGAGAGTCTTTGGTCTGTTTGCAATGTTTTTCAATTACAGTAGAGTAGTTAAGATGCTGAAACTGTTGAATAAATAGCCCACATAAAGATGTTAATGCATTATCTTGTCTAAGAATCAGAAAGTCCCCTCAAGTACCCCAAAATAACTGGACTATGGTGACATAGAACAACAAAAGTTACTTACCAAAATGACGGCATCGTCCCATAAGTGTGAGGTCACCTGTTTTTTTTTAGTGTTGGCAACCCATGTCTTTTTTTTTTGCTCAAATTTTTCAATCTTTTAATTTAGGCGCACATTTTTAGGCTGTGGGGCCTTGCAAATAGGGCACATTTTGAAGCCATTCAAAATTTTATTGTTGCATGCTGTGCAGGTCTTCTTGAGCCCTCCACTTTTTGACATGTTTTGATTCTGTAAACCAGACAGAAGGCATAATGTCTGTTACCATTGTAGAAAACTACAAATTCCTTTATAGTCCAGTAATTTTAAGCCAAAATGGGGGTCAACCTTGAACAAATTGCAACAGAAGCAAACTCAACTGATTTTGTATCCTCAATATGTCCTGAGTAAGGGGAAAAAAAAACGAAGAATCCCATTAGGGGAAAGTTTAGAAAAAGACCCAAATATACCCTATTCATACGCCTATGCATTTTTTTTCTCACGTGAATAGGGTAACATTTTTAACCTTTAGATATCACCATGAAAATTACTGAGTTGATTACTTATATCAAGACAAACAAAAAATGTATTAGAAGTTTTTATTATTGTTTGTTAACATGGACAAACGGTGCATAATCTAATTACGTATGTGCTAATTTGCATAAATAGCAACAGATCTAAACATTGGGTATAGTTATAGGTGAAAATGTCTTGTTGGATCTTGTTGACATATAACAGTAAAATACTTAATGTTAAGGTCTGAATGGAACCCATTTAGGCTACCCATGAGCATTAATACATAGAGGCAGGAAGAAGTACTTTAGAAACCAGCCTTTATTAATTATTATTGCAGAGATGGGGTTTGGGGCTGGGTCCGTGGGACTGTTTCTGGGGATTCACTTTTTATTTTACTTACCTTTTGTCTTCTGCATTCTCCTTACCATTGTCTCCTGTTCTTCCCTCAGACTCGTCCCCCAGAAACAATCCCCCAAACCCAATCTCTTAAAAATTAATAAAGGCTGGTTTCTAAAGTACTTCTTCCTGCCTCTATGTATTAATGTTCATGGGTAGCCTAAATGGGTTCCATTCAGACCTTAACATTAAGTATTTTACTGTTTTAAGTCAACAAGATTCAACAAGACATTTTCACCTGGCTTCACCCAATGTTTAGATATGTTGTGGTATTTATGCAAATTAGCACATACAGGCCTTCGTAATTAGATTATGCACCGTTTGTCCATGTTAACAAACAATAAAAAAAAAACTAATACATTTAATACATTTTTTGTTTGTCTTGATTTAAGTAATCAACTCAGTAATTTCCATGGTGATATCTAAAGGTTAAAAATTCTACTCTATTCACGTGAGAGAAAGAATGAATAGGCGTATGAATAGGGTATATTTGGGTCTTTTTCGAAACTTTCCCCTAATGGGATTCTTCGGGACTTTTTTTCCCTTACTCAGGACATATTGAGGATACAAAATCAGTTGAGTTTGCTTTTGTTGCAATTTGTTCAACCTTTTTTTCATAAAATGACTGGACTATTTTAAGACATTTTAACTAAAAGTTTTAATTTCTGCCCGTTGAGAAACCATTTCATCCTAACCAATAAACATGTGTTTTACAATCCACTTTTGAAACAGTAACGTTGAAACAGTAACGTTAGCCAAAGTTTGCATTATTGCAATTGCAGTGCGGGAATAAACAATAAAGGTGATGTAAATAAATACGTATCGCAGGCTTGATATACATACCGATCTGTAGAGGTGATCCTCGCAATGGCTGTAAAAACCGCGAAATTCTAGGATGCGCGCAAGGAAGTGTGACGTGTCGCCGTCATGGCAACAGACTCATCTGATTTAACATTCATTTATTATTAATCTTTATCGTGTTTTGTTGTTTGTATATGCCTATCTGTCAATTCCGTGATCAGTAAAAAAAATAAAAATAATAATAATAATAGTAAATTAGTCCAAATAGTATTTAAACTAAGGCTAAAGGGTGGCTGATGGATGGAGAGGTGGGGAGTTTGATTGATCAAGCCTGCCTCTAGTGATCCGGTTATCCGTGTGTCCACCACGGAATAATCCGTGGTGCCATCACAGAATTTCACAATATGCAAAAGGCTATACAAAACTGATCAGGGGGGGATAAGAGGTTCACAGTTTAATTGGGCTACATTGCATCGCAAACACAGACAACTTGAATAGCCTACTTAAAGTGTCAAAATCAGCAATAGGCAATATCGTCCAGTGAAGGTAAAACAATCTACTGAATATTCCGTGGTACCGTCACGGAATGAGGTGACCAGAAGCTATCATAGCGATTAAACAATGCAATATCAAGTTAAAATCCCTTTAAAACTAAACATTTAAACTGAAGTACTTTAAGTAAACTCAGAATATTTAAAGCCATACGTTTCCAAATTATAAAACGACGTCAATTGGGGGAGCGCAAGTGATCCGGTTATCCGTGTGTCCACCACGGAATAATCCGTGGTGCCATCACAGAATTTCACAATATGCAAAAGGCTATACAAACTGATCAGGGGGGGATAAGAGGTTCACAGTTTAATTGGGCTACATTGCATCGCAAACACAGACAACTTGAATAGCCTACTTAAAGTGTCAAAATCAGCAATAGGCAATATCGTCCAGTGAAGGTGAAACAATCTACTGCATATTCCGTGGTACCGTCACGGAATGTGGTGACCAGAAGCTATCATAGCGATTAAACGACGACAGAACAATGTAATATCAAGTTAAAATCCCTTTGAAACTAAACATTTAAACTGAAGTACTTTAAGTAAACTCAGAATATTTAAAGCCATACGTTTCCGAATTATAAAACGACGTCAATTGGGGGAGCGCAAGTGATCTGGTTATCCGTGTGTCCACCACGGAATAATCCGTGGTGCCATCACAGAATTTCACAATATGCAAAAGGCTATACAAACTGATCAGGGGGGATAAGAGGTTCACAGTTTAATTGGGCTACATTGCATCGCAAACACAGACAACTTGAGTAGCCTACTTAAAGTGTCAAAATCAGCAATAGGCAATATCGTCCAGTGAAGGTGAAACAATCTACTGAATATTCCGTGGTACCGTCACGGAACAGGGTGACCAGAAGTTATCCTAGCGATCAAACGACGACAGAACAATGCAATATCAAGTTAAAATCACTTTAAAACCAAATATTTAAAGTGAAGTACTTTAAGTAAACTCAGAATATTTAAAGCGATACGTTTCCAAATTATAAAACGACGTCAACCGGGGGAGCGCAATTGTTGGAACAGGGAATCCGTGTGTGGACCACGGATGCTGCCTGTCATTGACTTACATAGGGATCACTTCCGTGGGCACATCACGGAATTTTCGGCGATTCCGTGAAACTGTCACGGATTTTGAGTTAAGGGGCCGTGTTCATTTCACGGAATTCTGTGAGACCAGGTTGCTTTTAAATGATCGGCTTCAAACTGAAAACAAATATTCTCTGTTTCAGTAATTTGTATAAAACCAACAAGATGTCCAGTTTCTCAAACCCTTGCTCATTAGTTTTAATTTGACCACTCCCACACGCTCAAAAGAGATTCACATGCAAATCTCCACATGGAACGCGAACGCGCTCGTTACCTCAAAAACAAAACACCAAAACACTTCACAAGTCTCTGCTTTTCGTCGAGTTTGAAAGACGCGCCGTGAGCTTACATTGGATTTACCTCAGAAGAAGAAGAACGCGATTTGAAGACAAGAAAGATGTAAGGTAAGAAATTCTTACATATAAGTTTGTTTTTTGTTGCATAAATTTCACATTGCAGTTGAACTGTTGCTAGATATATGGTGAATATTATAATATTTAGACCCGCGTTTACTGTTACTGTGTTTGTGGATATCTGCTCAAACGTAGACATGTATATGGTAACCATAATGTTTCATATTTTGGAGCGCGATCGCGTTTGAATGTATCAGATTTTGGAACGCAATCGCGTTTGAAAAGCAAAACGCACCAAACGGCTTCATATTTTTACTATTATCTCATTTCATATCATCATAACGAATGGAAACATTTGAAGTAACATATGATAATCAATATATTTTTCTCTAGCTTAGTTGTTACTGAAATCTTTTGGAAGATTTATAGGCTGCTATAGGTTATTGTTATTATTATTTTATGCAGCACTGCGCATAGCCTATGCCTACAAGGCACAACAAACCTGGTGTTTATTATATTATATATTGTTGGAAACATTTGTGTGTGTGTGTATTCTGTGAATTTTAAAAAGCAATTTTAACCAGAAAAATCTAAAATGTATTCCCAAAATAGTGCAGGCCTTTCTCTTGATATCAGTATGTTCACTTTTTTTTTTTTTCCGGGACCAGATGCCACTGAGTACTGCTGACTTCAACATTCACATGAGTCTCTGTACATGAACATGGTAAAGTGAAAATCAAACACCTTGGAAATGAAAGGTATGTACAATGTTTTTAGGAATGGCACAAAGGTCTCTGTCTTTGGATCATTGTTTTCAATAAGTGCTTTTTTGTCATTTGTTGTGTATCTTTGAATTATGTTGTGTTGTAAATAAATCCAAACAATCAAAAAGCCATTATTTTTTAAATCTCCTCATTCTTTGTGCAAGGTTGCTCAGAATGATAGGGCCTGATAGCTCCTAATAGGGCCATTAAGGGAGGGTATTTGTCTTTCTCAGGTGTGAAAAGCTTACATATTAATGAGGTGATCACGCCCCTTCACATAAAGCTTTCTCACACAAAACACTTCGTACAAATTTTAAATCAATATATTGTCTTATCTGAATGAGCAGTCAGGATGATTTTCACATAGTTTTGGAGCAAATATTCTAGGTTACGTCATACAAGACAAAAAGTCTTGTGAAGAAATAATCAGTATGGGTTTCATGGCCTTATTTCAGTGAGAATTTTTTTTGTATTTTCACAAACCATGCATAAATGTCATTATCTCAAAACTACAAACTTTTACATACATGCTGCTGCTGATATATTATTGTAGCAGAGTTTGTGCTGAATACAGTGTAATTAGACTTTAGCCATGAAAATGTCACAAGTAACAGAAATAAGCACAAATGTCAAAGCATGTCAGAACACCTCCAGGGCCCAGAAAACAGCTCAGACCCCAGAAGGTTAAGTACTTTTAAAAACAAGTACTTCTGTGCTTTTAAGTGTTACGTCCCAGGGCGTAATTGTTGTGTGTACAGTGTTTTGGTGTTTTTTTTTGTTGTTGTTGTGCTCTCTCTCTTTCCCCCTCCTGAGTGCAAATGAAGACCAGCTGACACCAATTACCATCATCTCCTGGTTGTCAGTGATTGGCTCTTGATTGAGAAGGCTTGGGGATAAAGCTGGAGAGGAAAACCCAGTTTGCTGAGCTCCTTTTTGACTCCAGGCTGCCAAGACTGTCTTCTCCTGCCTCACAGTTGTAGCACGTGTGCGCTAAAGTTCTCATTGTCGATTGTAACTTGTTGGTTGCTTGTTGTTGTTGACCTAAGCAGACTTGGACTGCAGTTGAGCTAAGTTTTCTTAATTTCATTTGATTACTGTGAGAGCCTTGTTTAAAACATTAACAATTTTGACTTTGATTATTAAATTTTGGTTTAGTTAATTTGGGAAGCCGTAGGGAGGTGGATGCCATTTTTGTTCACGTCCATGTTTTCTCCTGTGTTTGGTTAGAGAGGGAGTAAGGTAAGAATTTTGTCATTTGTTTTGAATCTTGCTTTGAAAGGTTTAGAAAGTATACCCCCTAAAAGGTTAGAACTTTGTGTTTGTTGTTTTGGCCTTGTCCCCTCCTGAAGCCTATTGATGCTTTCCCTTTTTTTTGTATCAAATAAAGTCATTCTTGAGTGTTACAAAAACAGTGTGATTTTTCTTTGTAGAGAGGTGGGACAGGAGATGAGAGTTCTTGGTTGCCTACTCTTTAGTTATTTCCTTGTTACTGCCTCCCTGGCCCCCTAGACTGGGAGGCACGTAACATAAGTAAAAATCGGACTTTACAACTTTTACTTGTAACGGAGTAATATTTGACCAGTAGTATCTGTACTTTCTCTCAAGTAAAGAAGTTGTGTACTTTGTCCACTTCTGGAGACAATTTTCAAGTTGTGAAACCCACAGAATATATATTGGATGACAAAGATAAAAGAACGCTGCAGTATGTTCCACTATTAAAGTTTTTACCACAGCTTTTTACTAATGGTCACATTCTTAAAGCATTAGACAGTCACCTCATATCAGAGGGCAGAGGAGAAGAAGTGAAATACGAGTCTTTTCGAGATGGTCAGTTTTCCAAGGATAACCATTTTTTGTCAGAAGGTGAGCTGCGAGTGTTGTTGAATTTTTATGTTGATGATTTTGAAATGTGTCATCCACTTGGCACATCTCGTGGTGATCTCAAACGACTCATCACCTCAGGTACTCACAAATCAGGCAACCAACTGGACCTGGTTTACACACGCAACTGCACCACTGAGAACATTTTGGTGAGACCCCTCCATGTTTCAGATCATTTCCTCATTACTTTCAGTCTACAACTCTCTACCACTGCACCACCACCCCCACCACCAGTCACTTTCAGACGAAACCTGCGCTCACTTTCCCCCTCCCATCTCTCCTCTGCTGTGTCATCTTCTCTTCCCCCACCCTCACAATTCTCATCCCTGGATGTGAATACCGCAACGGACACTTTATGCTCCACTCTAACCTCTTCTCTAGACATTATCTGGCCTTTCTCCTCCAGGCCAGCACGCGCTACTCCCTCCAACCCCTGGTTGTCCGAGGTTCTTTGTGAACACCGGACCGAACTCAGGGCAGCGGAGAGGAAATGGAACAAATCAAAAGACGCATCTGACCTGAGTATGTATCAATCTCTCCTCTCTTCCTTTTCTGCTGATATTCATGCTGCAAAATCTTCATACTTCCACAACAAGATCAACTGCTCCTCCAACACACGATTACTCTTCAAGACATTCAACTCTCTCCTCTGTCCACCTCCACCACCACCCACCTCCTCCTTAACTGCTGACGATTTTGCGAACTTCTTCACCAACAAAACAACAGCTATTAGCAGTCAGTTCTCAGCACCACACACACAGGAACCCAGACTGACCCCTTCCACAGCCAATAACCCTCTGTCCTCCTTTTCTTCGCTTACCGAGGAAGAAGTATCTACACTTCTCCTCTCCAGTCACCCTACCACCTGCCCTCTAGACCCCATCCCCTCACACCTTCTACAAGCCATCTCTCCCACACTTCTACCATCACTCACACACATCATCAACTCATCCCTCCATACTGGCACTTTCCCCACAGCATACAAGCAGGCTCGGGTTACTCCACTGCTGAAAAAAACAAAGCTAAACGCATCAGTTGTAGAGAATTACAGACCTATTTCTCTCCTACCATTCATTGCGAAAACACTTGAAAGAGCTGTTTTCAACCAAGTAACATCCTTTTTGTCTCTAAACAACCAGCTGGATGTCAACCACTCCGGCTTCAAGAAAGGGCATTCAACTGAGACTGCATTACTGTCAGTCACAGAAGCCCTACGGATCGCAAAAGCTGCTTCCAAATCTTCAGTCCTCATTCTCCTGGATCTGTCTGCTGCCTTCGACACTGTGAATCATCAGATCCTTCTGTCCAGCCTCTCATCACTGGGCATCACAGGAACTTCACTCCACTGGTTTGAGTCCTATCTCACAGGTAGGTCATTCAAGGTCGCATGGAGAGGCGAGGTATCCAGAGCACATCAACTGACCACAGGGGTTCCCCAGGGTTCAGTTCTTGGTCCCCTCCTCTTCTCCATCTACACCACATCATTGGGACACATCATACAGGCACACAGCTTCTCCTACCACTGCTATGCTGATGACACAAAGCTCTTCCTCTCGTTTCAACCAGATGGTCCCACAGTAGCTGCACGGGTCTCAAGCTGTCTGGCGGACATCTCCACATGGATGAAGGAACATCACCTGCAGCTCAACCTGGCAAAGACTGAGCTTCTCGTCCTCCCTGCCAATCCGTCTCTACAGCACGACTTCACCATCCAGCTAGATTCATCATCAATCACCCCATCAAGGTCGGTCAGAAATCTTGGAGTAACGCTTGACGACCAGCTGACCTTCACAGATCACATTTCAAAGACAGCTCGATCATGCAGGTTTGCACTGCCCAACATCAGGAAGATCAGGCCTGTCCTAACTGAGCATGCAACACAACTTCTCGTCCAGGCCCTGGTCATTTCTAAGCTCTTCTGGCCGGACTTCCAGCATGTGCAACCAAACCCCTACAGATGATCCAGAATGCTGCAGCTCGTCTTGTCTTCGACGAGCCCAAGAGGGCCCACATCACTCCTCTGTTCACCTCTCTGCACTGGCTACCTCTCGCTGCTCGCATCAAGTTCAAGGCATTGACTCTTGCTTACAAATCTATCACAGGCTCAGCTCCCTCCTACTTTCACTCACTCCTACGAGTCTACATCCCTACCAGACGCCTACGATCGGTCAATGAGCGACGTCTCGTGGTTCCATCACAGAAAGCCACAAAATCACTTTCCAGAACATTCTCATTGACAGTTCCATGCTGGTGGAACGCACTCCCCTCCCTCATCCGGAATGCAGAATCCCTGACAACATTCAAAAGACAGCTGAAAACCCATCTCTTCCGTGAGCACCTAACCTCATAAAAAAATTTAAAAAAAAATAAAATAAAATTCCTTTCCCTTCGAAACATCACTTATCAGGCTTATGCTACTGTGAATAATGACTGAACTTCGTATTTTGAGCACTTCTTGCGTTGTTGTTGTTTTTGCCTCTTGATGATGACTCGCTTAATTTAGTCCTAATCTGTAAATCGCTTTGGATAAAAGCGTCTGCTAAATGACTAAATGTAAATGTAAAATCTCGTAAAAAGCACACAATCTGTGGCGTTTACTGGACTCTCAGCAATTTACCACCAGCTTGTCATTCTTTGTTGTCTTCAAATTATTTGGCCTTACTCTGCAGATCTGATGATGTGAGGAAATATGGCTATGAAAAGGTACTAGAGCCCTTGTTGAGGGATCTTGCCATTTTGGAAAGTCAAGGTATTTATATTGCTCAGCTTAGGGACTGTTCGTTTTTTATTTAAGGGGCCACCGGAGGAGTTTTGAGATCTGTTGTCAAAAAAGACATGACCCTCCCTTCGCCAGCAATAAATTTTTCTATGACCCTCCAAAATGATTGTGAAAAAAGGCATGACCCTCCCCGATAATTTATTGAGTAGCCTACTTCTGTACTACTGGTTTGCGCTTGGCAAAGATGTTCAGATAGCCATTGTTTTTGTTTTGTTTTTAAACCATAAACTCTTGCTTTCTCATTTTACTAGGGCTGTAACGATAGATATACCAAACCTACGATTCGGTTCGTATCACGATTTTTGATTTTAGATTTGAAAAACACATGTTTTCAGTGCTGATGCGGTGTGACTCGTTCAACATGTGGGTGGCGCTGCCAACAAAGCATCTAAAATCTGTCACAAAGAACCGGCAAAAGTAATGATTATTAATATGTCAAATATAGCAAGGAGACATTTTAATTGTTTATTAATAAACAAGTGTTTTCTGTGTCGACTGGAAAGATGGTGTTGACGATGCGTCGCGATCTTCTCAGAACGCGCCAGAGAGAAATGCACATTTCATAAGCAGAAACCAGTCTGTTTTCCTTCGTTTTGAATTGTTCTGTTTAAAAGTAGACATTTCAAGCTTTCTATATATTTCTCCGGTCTGTGAGGCAAGTAGCTTACCTTACGCTGAGTTTCGGTTCATTTATGAGACAAGAGTCCAGTTCACTCGCCCGCGCCTCCGTGTCATGATAATCTATTTCTACTATATTTACTTCTTATTTATTAAATCCAGATGAAACATTGATTAAAATTAAGATACAATTAATAAAAAAACGAAATTCACTTTAAAGAAAGGCTTTGTGCTTTCTGTTTGAGGTCTCTGTGAAATAAGTCGCTTTCAGAGCAGTCATGTCCGTAATGGAGAACTGTCACGCCCATAACATTGTTTTTTTTTTTTTACATAAATGCGAACACGAAAAATAAAATAAAAATAATATTTTATGTTCTGTGGAGGCCGATCTTTATTCATCCGGTGGGTATATATCTTTTGGTTTGCACAGTGTAATTTATAGAATTACTAAAAAATATTTTGCCACCTAAAAGTTAAAGATTTTTTGTGTCACGTCACATGTGTATTTCCCTCATATTAAATATAGGCTAAAACGCATGTGTAGACTAATATTTTTCTAATGTCTTGACTCCTTTCAGACGTTTCAAAATATTGGTATTAAATGCATTTTCTGAGAATTTATATTTCAAGTTTTGACTGCAAATGTCACGTCCATAACACTGGAATCGCCCAATTTTAACGAATTTATCCTCAACTAGTTTTTGTGGTGTAGGTCTACGTATTTTATTATGTTAACTTAAATAATACTAATAGTAATTTAAAGATGTGGTAGCCCTACATCTTACACATCGTGGAAACAAAATAAGAATGGAAACTAAAATATGGTAGTATCGCGCTACAGCGCACATTCTCAGCTGCAGTCCCAATACTGTAAAACTCGACGTACATTCACATCACATGTTAATGCAACGGTAGAGTTACACTCACAGGACACTGTGCACTTATTCGCAAACACAAAAGTTCATTATTTGCTCGTGCTTTAAAGCTTTGCCGGGTAAACATTTCATTGCGTTCTGTTCTGACATGATGCACTTTTTCTAAGCGCAAACTGAAGTGCGCGCGCACTGTCAAACAGCGCCAAACTGGATTTTTGTTGGGTCAGACCCATCTGATTTCAAAGGGGGGCTGATAACGCGAGATCAACATGGAGCTAAATGGAAAAAAATAGCCCCAAACAAGCCACTTTGAAATGTTGCTGTTTCTCATGAATATAAAAGTTGGGTGACCCTCCCCCTAGACTAAAAAAAGTTGGATGACCCTCCCCTCAACAAAGAATAAAAAGACATGACCCTCCCCTATTTTCCTCCGGTGGCCCCTTCCATAAATACCGAACGGTCCCTTAGAGATTTTGTTAAAGGCACAATACAGTGTGTTTTAGCAGACAATTTGGGGGCCCATGGAATTGCTGTATTTATTGAAAATTTTGCGGGTGAATACATTTGCCACTTGTGTGGCAGCAAATGACACGTTGAAATGATATGCAAAAAGGAATAACATTTATTAAAGTAAAAGTAATAAAGAAATAGAATAGACCAAAACGGGAACAAAACAACAACTAGGACAACAACAAAATGGCACGAGGGGAGAGCACTGGTGTCACGACTGAAGTAAGCTGCTTTTGTTTGCCGGCATCAGCTCTAGCACAGGTGTAAACCATCAGTCATCATGACGTCACTCACTCCAACTCCAACTCCAACCTACAAAACAAATGACAAAGGACAACCAAACCCACACAATATGACCCACACTGAGGTTGTAACTATATATATATATTAGTGCTGTCAACGTTAACGCGTTAACGCATGCGATTAATTTTTGTCTGGTTTAACGTGTTAAAATATTTAACGCAATTAACGCAGCATCCGTCTTTTCTGCCATCCGTTGGCTAGCTTTACGTTATATGATCACGCTCTTATTCATTTAAATGCTTTTAAACATTTCAAGCGCGGCAAGACAAGAGAATGCGCTGTCTGTGAATGTCCTTATGTGACACACACAAACACACACACATAGACAGGGCGCCAGAATCCAGTTCTCTTTCGCGCTTGAACTAACAATAACAATCCCAAAATGTCCGTATTGTCGATTATCCTCATAAGAGCAGTCTTAAATGATTTATATAAAGTCTAAAATGAACAAAGAGTTGCGAGAGAATGAGGCGCGTGTGCGATCCATAGACAGTATATAAACGGTGAGATCCGCGTGTGTGTGTGTGTGTGTCTGCTCTTAAAGGGACAGCAGCCAATAAAGCTTCCTGTCAGTAAAGTTAAAGAACAAAGGGAACAGAGAAAATGACTCACTGCTGTTGACTAAATAACTTTTGTAGCTTAAATAAGGATTAACTATTTAATTTATAGTTTATGCAGTGCAGACTGCATATAACTTTGATAACTTTATTAAATTTCTGTATATTTCCTAACTGTTAAGACAGGAAGGGCACAAATAAATATGACATTTATTATGGGTTTATGTTAGCATTGTTTTAAGTTCACTTAAATTAAAAACTGTTATATTTTTGAAGCCTAATAAATGTGGAAAAAAAAATCAGTAGCTGTATTAATATCAGTAATACTGGCCTTCATTCATAAAAAGATGCCATTAAACAATTATTTAAAATATACTGTCTTTATGTTGTTTCTACATTAATTTTATTAACTGTGAAATTATTACATTATAAAATATATTAAAAACGTACAAAAACATTTCTTTTTTATTGCGATTAATTGCGATTAATCACAGAAAAAATGTGTGATTAATCTAGTTAAAATTTTTAATCGATTGACAGCACTAATATATATATATATATATATATATATATATTGTTATTGACATTTAATAAGGCTACTTGTCCGGTCGGGCAAGTAAAATTCTCTTTTACGTGTCCCTTCAAAAAATCCACTTGTCCCGGACAAGCGTTAATGTCGAGCCCGTCAGGTCCTGTTGTTAGCACCGTATATATTTTTAAATTATGCTAGATTAAGTTAAAATATGGAGACACAAATATTAAGCAAAAAAATGGAAACCCATATATTGAGGTGGTGATGAAAAATTTACTACCAAGTCAAATACCTTTTACTACCTTTCAAAGGCCTTAATTTTTTGTAGATTCTTTTTACTACCGCGCAGACACCCTGAACAATGAATTCATGAATGTTACATCAGTACACGACATAAAGGACAGAAGTACAATCAAGTTGGTGTACATGGCAACCCTAACTCTAACCCCCCTACATGATGTGGGTTTGAGTCCATCTTCTTTAATGCAGAATGCTCCCAGCACTCCTGGATCATCTGGAGCATCAGTGAGCAACCAAACATCTCCCATTTCCTCACAGGCCTCATTGCCCGCAACAGACTCGGATGACACCATCATTCTGCCACATTCAGACAATGACTTGAGATCACGTGCATGGCCACGTGAATTCCCCATTCCTCACTTTCCATACAATGTAGAGGTGCAGCTTCAACGTGGAAATGACAGCTTCAGAGAAACTGGCGCTCAACTGAAGATTACTCCAGGGTTGAAGTCTGACATCTTAGAGAAGCTAGCTGAGGAGATCTTCCAGTATACAGCGTATCCACAACAATGTGATCAATAACTCATGGCAAAATATTGAGTACTATACGGTTATCCGGTCCACATGTGATGACTTACCCCAACCCCACCCCTAAACCTACCCGTCACTGGGGTTATGAAGAACCAAGAGCGGTTGTGGTCATATGTGGCCAGGTGTGGTCCGGATAACCGTATAGTACCAAATATTTTTACATTAACATAAGTTTATCAGTTTTCACTTTCACAAGTCAAAGCAATTCATCATTACTCAAGATTTAACAGTTGAAATGACTATACGGCCTTAATTTAATGCAGCAAAAATAATTTTACAGTGTAGGGTACTAAGATCCTTTTTTTTTCAGCCTTTTTCTTTATTTAACAGTGTCTTTTATAAAATAGACTATAATATAACTAAAAATTACCATTATGTAGAATATATTTGTACTTCACTTTTATTTGTTCCCATGTTCTAGTGTGGTGACTCTGACATTACAATGAACAAAGTAATTATGCAATTATTAAAATAAAAAAAATATAGGTGATATTAAGTAATAAAAACATCTAACATGGCCACTTCTAACGGATTTAAATTGTCTGCTACTTTTTGCCAGCCCTCTCTCCTGGCTTTTGCAGACTTTGAGGTGTTCCCTGGCGTTTTGATTAAACATTAAAATTCCGAATAAACTTCGACTTTTAGCTCTTGCTCTGCTGAGGAGAAAAACTGTGCGTGCTCTTTGGCCACGCTGAGCAGCCAATAATAGCGTTGCTGATCAATGTTTCTACTATCGATACATATCCCCTTTTAACCAGCGCATGAACGCGCAATTATCTCAGATAACTCAATCCAGCTATACTAATCATATTCAATTCAATTCAATTCAAATTTATTTGTATAGCGCTTTTCACAATACATATTGTTTCAAAGCAGCTTTACAGAAAGTGCATTTCAGAAATATACATAGAGAAATACAGTTAGTTAATCATGTATTGATTTAGGGCATAAACATATCGCCAGCGTCGAGTCGTCTCTTCACAGGCGCCGAGTCGTCTCTGCACGGGTGTTGGAGAATCTGTAGTTTCCATGAGAGGCTGGATACAAACTGGAGCTGACGATCTGTATTTACCTCGGGACTAGCGTCCCGAGATAACAACAGAAAAGCATATGGGAAATCATTAGCGTAGCTGCTGTTCGCAATATTAGTGCATTCAATCTGATTCAACTGTACTATAAAAGGTAAGTATTATGTGAATGCTTGGCTAAAGAGATGCGTCTTTAATCTAGTTTTAAACTGGGACAGCGAGTCTGAGCCTCGAACAATTTCAGGAAGGCCATTCCACAGTTTAGGAGCTAAATGTGAAAACGCCCTCCCTCCTTTAGTGGACTTAGATATCCTAGGAATGACCAGAAGCCTCGAATTTAGTGATCTTAAAGAGCGTGATGGATTATAGGGTGATAGAAGTTCCGTTAAATACACGGGAGCTAAACCATTTAGGGCTTTATAGGTCAGTAGTAATACTTTGTAATTGATACGGAACTTTATAGGTAACCAATGTAGAGACGACAGAATTGGTGTTATATGATCATATTTTCTTGATCTAGTAAGAACTCTAGCGGCGGCATTTTGGACTAACTGTAGCTTGTTTATTGAGGATGCAGGACAACCTGCTAATAAAGTGTGGCATCGAAAAGGTGAGTTTCGTTATTCTGGACTAAATTATAATTACAACACCGACTACGCCACCCTGGGAATTTAACCCAGGGAAATAATGGTCCAATAAGGACACACAGGTTCGTTCCCACAAAGACACAGCAGAGACGTGAATATAGGAAATAACAATACTACTTTATTATAATAACTAGACTAAAAGCTCAACACACACACACACACACACTTCAATACACCAGGGTTAATGTGGCTTCAGAATCAAAACTAAAGGAAAATAACAAAAATCAAAGATAACATGTCGGATGGCAAGGAGAAATAACAAACCTACCCAATTCCATTTCACTACAAGCACTTCAAACGTACAGTAATGTACTCACTTCACCACAAGCACGTGCATTCAAGTGACAGGGAATTCAAAAGACTCAAATCACTCAGTGAACAAGGGTACCCATTAACTTGGACCTAGAGTGGTCAGCACTCCTTCTCAGCCGGTCCAACAAAGTTAACAAAATCAATGTCAAATCAATAAACAAGAAAAAAAAGAACAATAATCAAAATTGTCAAAGCAAATCAATAAACGAGAAAAGAAAAGTACAAGTTGATCAACAAAATACAAAGCAGAAAAATAACAAATCAATAAACAAAAAAAAAGAAAATACAAATACAAAGTTGATCAACAAAATACAAAAAAAGGCAACAAATAACAGATGCAAATCACATTACACCTTGTCCATTAACAATACACACACACACACAGGATGCATTTAAGATCACGCAAACTCACAACCATTAATACTCACTTCTCACGCTCGCACACTCGTACATATACACACTCGCACACACTTCCAACAATAAACAAACACACTCAAACAACTCACATCAACTTTGTATTCATCCACACAACCATACAGACCCCACAGACACAATCTTCCAGTTGAAACAGTGCGGAGGTGGCCAAACGGCCACACGGATTAATACTCGGGTCTCACAATCTCCCGATGTCAAGTTCACTTGATGTGGACTGGTCAAGCAGGCGCAGTTGAGTTGAGGCAAGACGGAACGTCGCGGCAACGCGCAGCGACAGTAGTCTATTCAAGACAACGAAGGCAAAGACCAAACAGGAAGGAAGGGGAAGCCCGGTCACAGTCCCAATCAGCTGTCATCACACGGACATATTACCGGCTCTTGGCCTCTTTAGCTACAACAGAGGGGAACACGATATAAACAAATCCTTTCGCGGATATCCACCCATTAAATCAAATCATTTACCCACCTGATTATTAACAAAACAGCCCTTCCAACGTCAGACCACGATAGATAAAAAGCCCAGGATGCATACTAAAAACAACAGAATGCATATAGCCAACAGCTCGCCCCACATTAAATATTTATTTCTTCATGGTAACATACCCAAATACTGCGTGGCTCAGCTCGAAGATCCCCATAAGGGAACAACTCGAAAGAACAGCGTCCAAGTTTGCAGCAGTCAACACACTCCCACAACGCAATAGCTTCCTTATACACACTCACGCACCTATAGCGCACCTGTATCTAATTAGGTGATTACCATTCATTTGTACTAGGGTTGTACCAAAACTAACGAGGCAGCTATGACTACTACTAGTCTCGAGGTCATGAATGCGTGAACTAACATTTCTGCATCGGAAACAGATAGCATATTACGTAGCTTAGCAATGTTTCTAAGGTGGAAAAAGGCTGTTCTTGTAACATATGAAATATGATTTTCAAAAGACAAGTTGCGGTCTAATATAACACCCAGGTCTTTTACTGTAGAGGATAAAGTAACAGGACACCCTTCTAAATTAAAGTTGTATTGTAAGAGGTTTTGTGTGCAGTTTTTTGGACTAATAAGTAATACCTCCGTTTTATCTGAATTTAATAGCAGAAAATTACACGTCATCCAGTATTTTATATCTTTAACACACTCTGTTAATTTAGATAATTTATTGTTATCATCTGGTCGTGATGAAATATATAATTGAGTGTCATCAGCATAACAGTGGAAATTAATTCCATGTTTTCTTATAATATTACCAAGTGGCAGCATATATATTGAGAATAGCAGAGGGCCTAACACAGATCCTTGCGGTACACCATAGTTTACTGACGTTATCTTCGATTTTTCCCCATTTACGCAGACAAAATGGTAACGGTCCGATAAGTACGATCTAAACCAGTTTAATGCCTGTCCCTGAACACCAGTGTAGTTTTGTAGTCGGTCTAAGAGTATTTTGTGATCTATAGTGTCGAACGCAGCACTAAGATCGAGTAAAACTAGTATTGAGATAAAGCCTTGGTCAGAAGCTAGAAGTAAATCATTTGTAATTTTAACGAGCGCAGTTTCAGTGCTATGATGCGGTCTGAATCCTGACTGAAATTTTTCATAGATATCATTTTCTTGCAAGAAAGAGCACAGTTGAGCGGACACCACTTCTTCTAGAATTTTAGACATAAATAGTAGATTTGAAATGGGTCTGTAATTTGCTAGGTTATTATGATCTAATTGTGGTTTCTTAATTAAAGGTTTTATAACTGCCAACTTGAATATTCTTGGAACATGACCTAAGGATAAAGACGAGTTAATAATATTGAGAAGAGGCTCTTCCACTACAGGTAACACTTGTTTCAATAGTTTAGTTGGTATAGGATCTAATAAACACGTTGTTGGTTTGGATGCAATGATAAGTTCATATCCGGCAGGTGTGTTCGAAGAACCTAATTAGCCAGATCATGATTAGCACGATGATATCATCTTGGATGTGTAATTTGATCTTGGATGATTTAAGCAACGTACGAAGAACGGGCCCCTGGTCAAGGCCCTAAAATCAGCAAGGAACCCTCTATACCTAATACAGTGGTGAGACAGAAGCCAACAGGGGTGCAAATAAACATTTAAAAACAATGTCCAAAATGCCACAAATCATAAGAACAATTCAACGTCAAACAGCAATTTCACCGTTGCCCAACTTGCAAAATTCTACGGAACACAAAAAGCTTTATAACAAAATGCAACGGAATCACTGAAATGCATCAAGACGTCAAATAACTTCACTTACTGTTTCAAACTTCACTTTGTCAAAATTCATAACACCAGAACTTGACCTGTCAGCTTGTGATTCACAAGATATAGAAGAACTCTTGCTATCCTCAGATGAACTGACTTTAACATATAATAACTGCTTGGAAGTCACCAATATTGAGAAAACTTCATCAGCTCATCCCAGTGATGAGGATTTATTTGAAATTAATACAGGCCTAGATGAAACTGACCCTGTCCTCTGTGTCACAGAGACACAAAGCACTCCAGAACCTCAGTCTCCAGTTAAAAGACCATCTGAGCCAACAAGGCTTATTACACTTATTACACCAGCCAAAAACCTTCGTCTGAGAGTACTGTAAAGATGATCAAAAAATGACTTTGTAATGAAACGCACAACATGTGATGGTAGTGTGTGTATATGTATACATGTTTTTTTGTTTTTTTTTTTCATGGGCAATGTAACGTTCATGATTGTAATTCCTTTTTTTTTTTTTTTTTTTTTTTAATGAATGCCAAATATTGATTTAATTCATGTTCTCAAACTATTGAAATGAGGTTAATTTTGTTAATTTTTGGTTAGATTTCATGTTCTGTAATGCTACAAATTTATTTTTATTTTTCTTATGGCAAAGCTTTGTTAAATTAACGTTGTTTAATGTCTTTCTTTTCTTTTTTCTTCAATTTTATTAAAGCAAATGTGTCAATTCTTGGAATATGTGACCTTTATTTCATGGGCTTATCTTACATTTGAAAAGTTGTGTGAATGCTTATAGCCATTCTTAACTAGCCACTAAGTTTAGTTCCACAAACCATGCTGGAAAAAGCAAGTAGTGTAACCATAAGTGTAATTGTGAATAACTAAATAAACCGTTAGTATTTGTTTCTATATGCGTTTAAATATGCAACAATAGTCCTTTAAAATCTTCTACTTAAACAGCCCCCTCTTATTTGCATACTTTATCCAATGTGCTCAAAGGTGTTTAAACTAAAAATAACTTTTTAATTCACATTTAAAAATAAGATCTAATAAATAAGAGTTAAGACGACAGCACCACAAAGTAAATGTGTGTGTGGTCACGACTAAACTACTAAAAAATGTTAGACCTGCCCAGAAATCATGTCAACATCTTAAATAAAAAAAAAAAAATCTGAGTATTAACTTGCACAGAATAATTGGTCACCACAAGACAAGTAATATGTGTTAAAGTCAATTTTGATTTCATGTCAACTTTAAAACAGATTTGGCGTGCTCTCTTCACAGAAGTTAGCATCATCTGAAATTCTCGTATGAGGCTGGATCCAAACTGGAGATCACATAATATCTAATATGCCCATAACAATGTAGAAACTGAAAATAGAACATAAACATATGTGTTAGATCTAATATAACAAAATTACAAGATTATAAAATGCATTGTGTGAATTCTTGTTTAAAGAGATGTCTTTAATCTACAATTAAACTAGGAATGTTTGTCAGAATAGTGAACATTATCAGGAAACCCTTTCCAGACTTTAGGAAAAACAAAAAACATTCTCTCCTTTAGTGCAGTTCAATATACAATATACAGTACCAAAAGTCCAGAATTGTATGACCTTAATAAATAGTGAGGAAGAACATCAGTACAAAATCAGTTAAAAACACCAAATCTAAACCATTTAGAGCCTTATAAGTGAATGACAAAATTCATAATCAATACAGACAGACCTTAAATAATAATTGTAATTGTATTAATCCATATACTGCATCTTGGACTAACTATATTTATTAAAGGTCCAGGACAACCACCCAACAGTGCATCACAATAATCTCATCTAAACTCATTAAATATAACATGGAGTCCACTTAAATACTAAATCTTCATTTTGAGTTGATTCTCATTTGAACTATGGAACTTCTGCATCTATGTAAACACGTCTTCCCAGTGGCACAATGAGATGAGTGACGGGCATCTGACCCAAAGATTGTGGGTTTGAGTCCTTTGTAGTTCAACTTCATAAAATTGTGTGTAATGTTGTGTCATTTCAATTCCTTTATCATATTGATAATTATTGTATACAAAGTCTTCATTTTGAGTTCATTCTCTTTTTAACTACTGAACCTCAGCACCCAGTGGTTTGGAACAAGTTTAATCAGACTGTTATAAATATTGAGAGAGTCAAACATAAAACAAAAACAACTAATAATAAGAATATATTTATTAAATGGGTGATCATGCTTCCTTCCCTGATATGGTCTTAAAATAGGCTTCATAAAGTACTTTATACCATTTTATTAATTACAATATTAATCAAAGGTTTCATTACAACTTTATTAACTTGAATATAATTAACATTGAACTGTAAACTGGGGTTGAAAGATCAATACAAGACTAAGAATTAATCAGACTGTTATAAATACACTATTAATAAGAATATATTTATTAAATGTATCAAATATTTTTTGAATGTAGAATATCAACTTATAAAATTATGCAGTTGATGAAGCCGTTGTGGTTATAATTTTCTATAAATGCATAATTTTCATCCAGAAATTTGAAATTATTTGGAGAAGTTTTAGAAATGGGCTGATAAGATATTTTATTGCTGTCACAGTGTCTGGTTTATGTTCCTTGGGTCACCACTAGATGTCCTCCTTCCTCACGGTGTCCAGCACACTCTCGTACTACATTCCCCATGATTCTTGTCTTTTCATTGCACTCAGCTGTCCCTTATCACTCATCATTGCATACAGCTGTTTCTCGTCACATTGTTTGTACCGGTCTATAAATACCCTGTCTGTTTTAGTCCTTGTCACGGAGTCATTGTGGTATGTCACTTACACTTCTGTTTCCTGGTTTGAGTTTGTTTTGTTCCTTGTTTGTTTATTTTGTTATTGGACTGCTAACATGGATTTTGACCCCTGCATGGATGATGACGAATTGGATTGCCCTACGAATAAAAGTGTTGTATTTGGATCCACCTGTTTCTCTCCCTTTCCTTGGTGTGTGGATCGTGACAGAATGACTCCGTCATACAATGGATCCAGCAACATGAACATTTTGCAGGGCCTTGCTTTATGGGCCCGCCAGACCGAAGAGGCCAGGGCGCTGAATTCCCCTAAGCACCCTTCGCCGTTGATTCCGTCCAGCTCAGAACCTGCACGTTACCGTCGGAAACAGAGGAGGAGAAGGAAGACCTCCTCCGTGACTGTTCCAGGGGTCCCAGTTCCGGTGGTCCCGAGTCCGGTGGTCCCGAGTCCGGTGGTCCCGAGTCCGGTGGTCCCGAGTCCGGTGATCCCAGTTCCGGTGGTCCCGGGTTTGGTGGTCTCGAGTCCGGTGGTCCGGAGGCGGAGGAGGAGGAAGACTTCCTGCCTCCCCAATGGCCCGGAGGCTGTCCCCTCCAAGCAGCCCGCTGTCATCCCGGAGGCCGTCCCCTCCGAGCAGCCCGCTGTCATCCCTGAGATCGTCTCGGAGTCGCCCACCATCAGTCCTGCCACGGCCAAGAGAGTGGTCTTCCTTTTTTATGCAGTGGCGGTACTGCAGTCGTGGAGGAAGCACGGGTCGTCTGCCGATCCAGAGACTGTTCCTGAGCCTGTGTCTTCGGACAAGAGGGCCGCCACCTAGCCTGTGTCTTCGGACAAGATGGCCGCCGCTGAGAGTGTTCACGTCACGTCTGCCGAGCCTGTGTCTTCAGACAAGATGGCCGCCGCTGAGAGTGTTCATGTCACGTCTGCCAAGCCTGTATCTTCAGACAAGATGGCCGCCGCCGAGAGTGTTCACGTCACGTCTGCCGAGCTTGTGTTCCCTGACAAGATGGCCGCCGTCGAGCCTGTGTCTGTTCCTGAACCTGAGCCGGTGGTGTCTGTGCCTGAGTCTGTTCCTGAGCCTGTGCCTGTGGCTGTCCCTGAGCCGGAGCCAGTGTCTGTTCCTGAGCCGGAGCCAGTGTCTGTTCCTGAGCCGGAGCCAGTGTCTGTTCCTGAGCCGGAGCCAGTGTCTGTTCCTGAGCCGGAGCCAGTGTCTGTTCCTGAGCCGGAGCCAGTGTCTGTTCCTGAGCCGGAGGTGCCAGTGTCTGTTCCTGAGCCGGAGGTGCCAGTTCCAGTGCCTGAGCCGGTGGTGCCAGTTCCAGTGCCTGAGCCGGTGGTGCCAGTTCCAGTGCCTGAGCCGGTGGTGCCAGTTCCAGTGCCTGAGCCGGTGGTGCCAGTTCCAGTGCCTGAGCCGGTGGTGCCAGTTCCAGTGCCTGAGCCGGTGGTGCCAGTTCCAGTGCCTGAGCCGGTGGTGCCAGTTCCAGTGCCTGAGCCGGTGGTGCCAGTTCCAGTGCCTGAGCCGGTGGTGCCAGTTCCAGTGCCTGAGCCGGTGGTGCCAGTTCCAGTGCCTGAGCCGGTGGTGCCAGTTCCAGTGCCTGAGCCGGTGGTGCCAGTTCCAGTGCCTGAGCCGGTGGTGCCAGTTCCAGTGCCTGAGCCGGTGGTGCCAGTTCCAGTGCCTGAGCCGGTGGTGCCAGTTCCAGTGCCTGAGCCGGTGGTGCCAGTTCCAGTGCCTGAGCCGGTGGTGCCAGTTCCAGTGCCTGAGCCGGTGGTGCCAGTTCCAGTGCCTGAGCCGGTGGTGCCAGTTCCAGTGCCTGAGCCGGTGGTGCCAGTTCCAGTGCCTGAGCCGGTGGTGCCAGTTCCAGTGCCTGAGCCGGTGGTGCCAGTTCCAGTGCCTGAGCCGGTGGTGCCAGTTCCAGTGCCTGAGCCGGTGGTGCCAGTTCCAGTGCCTGAGCCGGTGGTGCCAGTTCCAGTGCCTGAGCCGGTGGTGCCAGTTCCAGTGCCTGAGCCGGTGGTGCCAGTTCCAGTGCCTGAGCCGGTGGTGCCAGTTCCAGTGCCTGAGCCGGTGGTGCCAGTTCCAGTGCCTGAGCCGGTGGTGCCAGTTCCAGTGCCTGAGCCGGTGGTGCCAGTTCCAGTGCCTGAGCCGGTGGTGCCAGTTCCAGTGCCTGAGCCGGTGGTGCCAGTTCCAGTGCCTGAGCCGGTGGTGCCAGTTCCAGTGCCTGAGCCGGTGGTGCCAGTTCCAGTGCCTGAGCCGGTGGTGCCAGTTCCAGTGCCTGAGCCGGTGGTGCCAGTTCCAGTGCCTGAGCCGGTGGTGCCAGTTCCAGTGCCTGAGCCGGTGGTGCCAGTTCCAGTGCCTGAGCCGGTGGTGCCAGTTCCAGTGCCTGAGCCGGTGGTGCCAGTTCCAGTGCCTGAGCCGGTGGTGCCAGTTCCAGTGCCTGAGCCGGTGGTGCCAGTTCCAGTGCCTGAGCCGGTGGTGCCAGTTCCAGTGCCTGAGCCGGTGGTGCCAGTTCCAGTGCCTGAGCCGGTGGTGCCAGTTCCAGTGCCTGAGCCGGTGGTGCCAGTTCCAGTGCCTGAGCCGGTGGTGCCAGTTCCAGTGCCTGAGCCGGTGGTGCCAGTTCCAGTGCCTGAGCCGGTGGTGCCAGTTCCAGTGCCTGAGCCGGTGGTGCCAGTTCCAGTGCCTGAGCCGGTGGTGCCAGTTCCAGTGCCTGAGCCGGTGGTGCCAGTTCCAGTGCCTGAGCCGGTGGTGCCAGTTCCAGTGCCTGAGCCGGTGGTGCCAGTTCCAGTGCCTGAGCCGGTGGTGCCAGTTCCAGTGCCTGAGCCGGTGGTGCCAGTTCCAGTGCCTGAGCCGGTGGTGCCAGTTCCAGTGCCTGAGCCGTGGCCGCCCGAGGGGTCTTCACCGCCGTGGCCGCCCGAGGGGTCTTCACCGCCGTGGCCGCCCGAGGGGTCTTCACCGCCCTGGCCGCCCGAGGGACTGTTGTCTCCGCCCTGGCCGCCCGAGGGACTGTTGTCTCCGCCCTGGCCGCCCGAGGGACTGTTGTCTCCGCCCTGGCCGCCCGAGGGACTGTTGTCTCCGCCCTGGCCGCCCGAGGGAAAGTCTCCACCCTGGCCGCCCGAGGGACTGTTGTCTCCGCCCTGGCCGCCCGATGGACTGTTGTCTCCGCCCTGGCCGCCCGATGGACTGTTGTCTCCGCCCTGGCCGCCCGATGGACTGTTGTCTCCGCCCTGGCCGCCCGAGGGAAAGTCTCCCCCCTGGCCGCCGGATGGACTGTTTGCTTCGCCCTGTTCCCCTGATGTATTGTCTGTGTCACCCTGGCCCCCTTTGAGTCTGTTACCCCCTGTTTCTGTTTCCCTTCATGGACCTTGCCCCCCGTCCCTCCCCCTGATCCTCCACCGTGCCACCTCCCTCCTGAACTCTTGTTTTGTTCCGTGTCCTGTCTTGGAGTGTCTGGGAGCCACTCCGTAGAGGGGGGGTTATGTCACAGTGTCTGGTTTATGTTCCTTGGGTCACCACTAGATGTCCTCCTTCCTCACGGTGTCCAGCACACTCTCGTACTACATTCCCCATGATTCTTGTCTTTTCATTGCACTCAGCTGTCCCTTATCACTCATCATTGCATACAGCTGTTTCTCATCACATTGTTTGTACCTGTCTATAAATACCCTGTCTGTTTTAGTCCTTGTCACGGAGTCATTGTGGTATGTCACTTACACTTCTGTTTCCTGGTTTGAGTTTGTTTTGTTCCTTGTTTGTTTATTTTGTTATTGGACTGCTAACATGGATTTTGACCCCTGCATGGATGATGACGAATTGGATTGCCCTACGAATAAAAGTGTTGTATTTGGATCCACCTGTTTCTCTCCCTTTCCTTGGTGTGTGGATCGTGACAATTGCCCTGTAAACAACCATTGATGGCCCAATGATCACAACCATGATGGCCCAATTTTGGTTTGAAAATGGCCCATAATTTGTGTAGATGGCCCACTAAGTGGTTTAAAATTGGCCCATTTTCATCCTGTAATTGGGCCTATTCAGGTAAAGGTTTAAACATTTTTTGTATCACCTGCTGCAGAAAAAGGGGTGGTACTCCAAGTGGTCAATAAAGGTGAGGCTCAGAGGCACCAGTTACTCAGTTCTTCAAGAACAGGGTGAAGATAACACTGAAGATTCCTCCTGCACTTTCTGCTTGTTGAAGCCAGCTTTTTCATCTGTGAAGGATGGCTCCCAAGTGGTAAGTTCAGATCATTTGATATACCTGACATAATAAACTGTAAACATTTGATTTTATTCTACAAATGTAATATGAATTTTGTTTGTATATGACAAAACACAACAGCATGTTGAAACTTTGCATGCATGTTCATGATATTGTGGCCCTAATACCCGTGAACTTACATATGTACACATGTAGTTACTAAGTACAAATGTGTAACGGGACATTGTTAACAACACTTTTTTTCACTTCAGTAAGTATACATGTGTAACAGGGATTATGTAACTATATTTTGTAACAACAATAAAAAAAATACAGTATTTAAGATTGCATGTGGAAGTGAAACAACTTATGTAAAATATTGATGTTACAAAATGTAGTTACATAATTCCTACTCACTGAAGTGAAAAAAGTGTTGTTAACAATGTCCTGTTACACATTTGTTCTTACACACTATGAACACATGTAGTTACTAAGTAAGTTCACAGGTATTTGGGCCACTTAATATAAAGTGGGACCAAAGTGACCAAATATCAAGAATAGCTTTCACAAGTCAACTCTCTGGATTCTTTTTCTTTCTCACAGTGACAAGGATCGTCGCATCATTTCCTGTCTGCAGTGTTTCAAGCCACAGGAGATGCTGCCTAACCACCTGTTGAGGGTCTGCATGAAGGACCAGACTGATGAGGAGAGGAAAGCAGAGGTGGAGAGAGCCAAAAAGTCCATGAAGGCCTGGACCCTCGTAGGCAGAACCTGGGACTACAACGCCATGGTCAAGCGGTACCCCGATGAGGCATCCAGACAGGCTCTTCTGGAAGACCTTCGTGAAAGGCATTTTTTTATCCTGAATGACCCCATGGACGCACAGGCTGAATCCAGTCACAGACCACCAGGCGCTGCAAAGTGAGTTGTTATTCCCTAGTATTACTTTTCATTTAATGCAGAGTCATTCAATGTAATATTGGAACGCTGCCAGGCACACATACAGAAACATCTCTAACTCGCCTCCTTATTTGTTTTTTGTTTCATCTAATCATTCTAGGCCTGCTCAGCCGACTCTCCAAGACTGCCAGAGAGTCCTCAGAGTGTCACAGGCGGACATGCTGGGCATCCACAGGAGGCTCCTGGACCAGCAGCATGTGGAAGAAGACCAAAGGACGCTGTTCCGGTACTTCTGCGAAGCCATCCTGGTGCTGAGATACTTCCAGCGACCAGAAGCAGTGATGGCATTTAAAGTAAGTACTTTTACTTTTCAGCGTTTCCTCAGTGTGTATAAAGTCAGTCACTCACTGTGTTCTTTATTTGTTTTCCAGGCTTCAGACTGGATCAACAAGAGAAATGTTGATGGACAAATCCACATGGAGGTGCAATCCACAAAGCAGAGTGCAACATTTTCCCTCACAGAGGAGGACTCTGCTGTAAGTTCTCTAACAGGATTTCTGCCCAGCATTTTCAAGTATATGGTTAATGATACACACATTTATAGCTTACCCAATAAATTATACTAATAAACTATACTGGTTAATTCTTTTGAAGACTAATAAAGAAAATGTGCATTGTCCCTTTTAAGATAAAGAATAAAAAGAATGTGCAGTTAGGTGGTATGCAATTTATCCTTTAAAATAAACTGGGTCAAATTTTGTGAGAGCATGATAAGGATGCAGCACCTGGGGAGAATCTTATCAGGGTCAGATCTCTTAAAGTTTTCAGTATGCATTAACTTCATATCTGATCTCCACAGATGCTGAATGCATACTTCCAGAAGATTCGTCCAGGATGTCTGCAGGACAGTGTGGACGACCAGGGCAGATTTTTCCTGTCCAAACAAGGGCTGCCAGTTGGCAACGTCACGAGCGACCTCAGGCGTCTTCATGAACAGTACGTTTTAGCAGAATCATGTATAATAGTGTATGCATTTATACACACTGTACTGAGAAATATAAAATGATTAAGTTGATAGTCTGGCTTATGCAGGGCTGCCAACTCTCACGCATTCACCGTGAGACTCACGCAATTGACCAAATTCTCACGCTCTCACGCCACACCCCCATATTCTCACGCAGACTCGTGCAGCAGTGAGGGGTGAGGGGGAAAAAAAATCGCGCCGCATGATCTCGCAAACCAACGCGCAGAGAGACCAGACATACAGTGTAGTGAGTTTTTTGCACACTATTTATTCCTGTAAACTGTGTAGTCAGTCGTTCTCCATCCCATCTGCATCGTGTGAATTGTGAACGCAGGCAGGTCAGTGAATTACAGGGCGCTCCGTGTCTCCGTCCAGTTTAGGCTAGTATCTTATACCTTATGCTGTTATATAGCCTAGTTATATAGAATTAAGTTAGCATTAGCAGAGTTGTTTGTTTTGCAGCACTGAGCAGTTATTTTAAATAACTTTATCATAAAAACAGTACAAAGCATTTCAAATACAAATATCTGGACATGCCTGCCCTACACTGTAAAAAATGTTACTGCTATTTACTTCAAAAATGATGGTAACAATATTACACATAATATTTTTGAGTAGTTAAAGCTTGATTTCAATCATGGAATCTACCTGAATAAATCATGCAAAATGCCCTAATTTATTTAGTCTATGACATAATGAATTAAAAAATTTTAGTGAAACATGCTTTTTTATTTGAAGTATTTTTTATTCTCAAAATTGTGTGAAGTCAAGTGAATGGATATGACATGGTTATATTTAACTTTGAGATGTATTGTTTTATAAAAAGACTATATGCTGCTATGACAGTACAGATTCAAACATGTTACTGCACTATCATTAGCAGAGTTATTGCGACATGTATAAAACAATATGCTTCAGAATAAAAAAATAAATAAATGCAGTTATTCCACATAATAACATAAATGAGCTAATTCTCTTAAAATAACTAGGTAGCCCCTTTTCCTTAGTTTGAGGTTTATCAGTTCCTCAATTCAAGCTTTAAAATTGTGTATGTTTCCTTAAAAAAATAAAGTAAAATGCATAGTTATTAGTGAAATGTTCTCAATATTTTCAATAAAACACTGAACCACAATTTTCTTAACAAAATCTACATAATATTTTTAATGATCACCTTAATTTTTGTAATGAAAATGACAAGACTCATGATTAATTTTTTTACAGTGTAGCCTATAGTTAATGTTAATTATTGTTTTCTAAGAACAGAATGTCAAGTCAACGACCTCCCGTATTAAAATGATTTTATTTATATCAATCACAACTCATCAATCATGTCAAGATATTTGACTGGTAGTGTCAGTATAGATTAATTTTAATTTTTTTGTTATAGGATGTTATCTAAAGTGTCAGGGACAGGCAAGAAAAGAACGCTTGTAGTTTATCAGCCCTCCAAGAAGTCCTGTGACCCTGAGAAGCTGCAGGAAAAGACACAGAAGAAGGAACATGAAAGTCTATCTGAGACTTTAGAGCAGGAGACAGATGAGCCCTCAGATAAAGAAGAGAGACCAACAGGCCAAAAGATTAAAGCCCAGAGCGGAGCTTAGTCCTATCGATGCTCCTTTAAAAATGAATGGTCAGAAAAATGGCCATTCATAACAAAGGGGACACTAAGTACACATTATTGGTGCTCTGTATGTAGGATAGAAAATGCTTACAATAGAGCACAAGTTAATCTGTGAACATGTTAATCCTATTTTTGTAAAATGTTTGTGAAAATTAAATGTAATGTATATCTCCCTGTACAGATACCAAATACTTTGACAATCAATATATACTTAATACACTAATGCAAGGATTTTGTGTTTGTATTTTTTCCACACCAAGCCACGCCCCTGCATAAGCCCCTCCCACGTTACCCAAGCCCCGCCCCCAAAATCTCACTCTAAGCTGAACTCAAAAGTTGGCAGCCCTGCTTATGTACTACATAAAGTTCAAATAATATTATGTTCTGTAAGAAAAATACACTGAAAGAATTGAAGATTAATCTGAGATTTGTTCTTCATTGCAGGTACGATTTGCCAAGCTTTTCAAGCCAGCAAGCCAGAAGAGCCCAAAGTACTATGGCATGGTATGTGTCATCCAAAACACACTACATTCATATATTTTCTGTTTGTCAGCTGCTTCCAAGGTCTGTCTAGCTTTTTGTCAGAGTTTGAACATGAAATCTTCTCAAATGTTCAGCTCTTCTTCTGATGAGACGGCTGATGAGAGGAGATGTCGGAAACAGAAGAGAGGCAGAGGCGCAGCTGACCAGGATGACAGGGACTTTGGAGCGTTTCTCCTGCAGTTTCCAGCGGCGGCGAGTAGCAGCCCGCCCACGAAAAAGAAGCGGACCGCTGCGGGGTTTCCACCTGACAGAGTGTTCTATGACAGGTGGAGGGCTATGCAGTTTGCCAAGCGGGAGGAGCACCTCTTGTGTAAGTTGATGTGCTTTATTATAAAAAAATTAATACATATAATCAAAGTAACATAATTCACATTTTGGACAAGGATATTAATTTAACATTTGTCTTTGACAGCCCAGTGTTCAAGACGGCCCCCGACTGTCAGCAAGGTGTCACTGCTGATCCAAAAAGAGGGTTGGACTGGCAACTGTCCTCACCCCGAGGACGTAGTGGCAAAGTGGAGACCCGTCACGAGGGTGCAGGTGGAGTCGGATCCATGGATCATCACTACGATCCGGAGCCAAAAGTGGACAGGCCTGGCCCTCAAGGACTTTGGTGGCACAAAAGGACAAGGTATGTAAACATAATACATAAAAATTCATACCATTTTTGTCTTGTGAGCAGATATTTGTACTCCTGGAGTGAATACTAATTGCACCTTCTTTTGACCACAGGAGTTGTTGCCACCAAAGCCTTTGCCATGGGCTCCATCGTTTGTGATTACCATGGCAAGGTAATCACAGGAGCAGAGGGCCGGAAGTTGGTCGAGTCCATCAAGGGTGACATGGCCCACCTTTTCTTTTTCCACGCTGCTGGTCGGGACCTCTGTGTGGACGCTGAGACTTTCCCCTGCGAGTGTCACCCAACAGAAAACACCATGGGTCGGATGATCAACCATTCCTCCAAGAGAGCAAACCTGAGGCCAGTCCACTGCATGATGAACTTCCCTGAAGGACAGAGGGACGTCATCCTGTTCCAGGCAAAGAGAGACATTCGTTTGTGCGAGGAGCTGCTGTTTGACTACTAAGTCTTTTCGAGGAGAAGCAATGATCCTCGACTGGCTGAATGACTGAACACATCAGGCCATTCATTCACCAGTAGATTCTTGTTTTATGTCACAATACTGGGAGCTTGCGTATGGAGTATCGATGTGTCACAACATTGGTAGTTCATGTAAATAGAGTGTCTGTGTGAACATTGAAATGATTGACTACATTTATTTCCTGGAGCTGAAGTGGCTGGATGTTTTTTTTTTTTTTTTTGTAAATAAAAATAAATATTTTATACATACCTTTAAAATGATTTTCTTGCAAAACAAAACACCAGTGAAATGCCTGAATCTAGGCTATATGTTACCCTTAGTCAGCATCAAATCTGCCCTCTTTGTTGAGACCAGGGTAAACAATGAATCACTTGGGTCAATAGCTTCAGCCAGGACCATAGAAATAATTAGGTTACCCTTTTAGCCTTTTGAAATGTTCTTTGTCATGTACATGTGGAATGTACATCTCATCTGTTGAATAGCTAGAGCATTAGATTCATTGAACTCTATGCTAGGAGGATGAGAGACTACAAGAATACTATTAAATACAAACAAAACACTCTCTTATTGAAAATATATCATTGAACAAAAAATATACATGGCTGAACAGACACGACACAGACAATACGTACTGCCTCCTGGTTCAACTCTCTTCAGCCCCTGGATCACTGGCTTAACGTCACGGTGTTCATCAGCTAAATGCATTGTGCATAAGTTCGAATGAGTGACATACAGATATGATGTAGTGAATGATCGTGTTAGCGCGTTAAGGGCGCCGACATGTTTGTTTTTGTTGCAATGCATTATGGGAAATGAATTTTTTTGTCTACATGAACAATAGCACAGTAGAAGCTAAGACTTCATATCCCAGAGTGCTTTGCAACAAAAACAAACATGGCTGCGCCCGTATCGCGCTAACAATGATACGAGACCGCTATAACACACAAATATCTTGGCGAAAACTCAATGGATTCGGCGAGCACCAAGCTCGTCGGAACTGTCTAGACGAACTGAAAAGAACAATATAAGTTTCATGATTTTGAGTGGTGTTTTCGCGGAGATCAGTGGGTGCGCAGTGACGTCACGATCTCAGAAGGAAATCGCTCATATCTCGGCACCATTAACTGCCATTCTATCTAATATTTCTAATCTGTCTAGCCTATCTATAAACTACTGTAAACTTCAAGCTTTTAAAACTTTCTTCCTTTCTTTTATTCAAACTACAAACTAAATTCAAACTTTGACAGTTGGAAAGGCCCATTAGCTGCCATTCTATGTACTATTTCTGTTAGTTCCCAGCATGCTTTGTATGGTTGAATTAAGAGAGAATAAATGTTAAAATTCAGTGTTTATGTTTTTTAGAGGAAACGAGAAAAGGGGAGGACTTGAACCATTTTCAAGGGAAAAAAACATTTTATGGAAGAGGAGAGCAACAGGTTTATAGTCCAGCTTGTTCTTCAGCAGGTAGCTGTAGTAATACACATACCTGCGCTGACTGGGAATGGTCACCCCCTTTTTATCCCTGGTCCTGACTTCCCCATAAAAGTCCAGAGCCTCTTGTGCCTCTGAGAACTTTCTGCGATGCAACAGGTAAGTGCACATCATTACCCCTGTGCGACCTTTGCCTGCCTTGCAGTGGATGGCCGCCACATGGTTCTCATCCTCAGACAGCCACTGGTCAAGATCCTCGCAGAAGGGCTTAATTAACTCCAACTGTGGCGGGTTGTGGCCCGCGAAGGGATATTGTGCCACCCTACAGTTGAATTTGGATGCATTGTAGTGTCGTTCAGTACATAGGTTATAGATTTTATAATGGTTCTTATGTTTCGAATCAAGAAATCGGATGACATCATCTATATTATTCCTATAGACCCCCTCTAACCTTTCGACAGGAAAGCCCATGGCGATAATGTTGGGATACATATAGGTTAAATCCAAATCGAACCCATCCTCCTGGTACCTCCTCTTATTCCGACTGACTATTTCTTTAATTTTAGCAGTCATTGCCATGACAGCAGTGGCACTCGCAGGGGAAGGTCTCCGCATCGATGCAGACTTCCTCACTGCCATGTTTAAAGAAAAACAGGTGGCCCATCTCGTCCTACATCTCTGCCATCATCTCCCTGCCCTCAGCACCTGTGATCACCTTTCTGTGGAAATCACACAGGATGGAGCCCTTCCCGAAGGCCTTGGTTGCAACAACTCCTGTGGTCATTAATGTGCTGTCCATCATGTTGTAAAATTTGTTGAGATCAGGATAACAATGCATCCCCTGGGGAGAATTTTATCCTGGTCTGACCCAAAAAATTTACTTTATACTTGACGTATCATGTATAAACTGCTGGTGAGGAAATTGTTAATAATTTGACTTTATACTATTTGTTAACAAGATTAAAATGAAGTTAAACCATAAATAAATAAAATAAAACCTTTAGGACATCGTTCTCATTTTGTATATTGACACCTGCAATGACCTTTGAGTTGGTATTCAAACTAGCCAATCAGAACTCTCCTCACACCTTGCCCCCACCAGCCCCCTGTAAAGGGTGTGCACTCAACCTCACCTCACACCTTGGCCCCCACCAGCCCCCTGTAAAGGGTGTGCACTCAACCTCACCTCACACCTTGCCCCCACCAGCCCCCTGTAAAGGGTGTGTACTCGACCTCTCCTCACACCTTGGCCCCCACCAGCCCCCTGTAAAGGGTGTGCACTCAACCTCACCTCACACCTTGCCCCCACCAGCCCCCTGTAAAGGGTGTGTACTCGACCTCTCCTCACACCTTGCCGCCACCAGCCCCCTGTAAATGGTGTGCACTCGACCTCACCTCACACCTTGCCCCCACCAGCCCCCTGTAAAGGGTGTGCACTCAACCTCACCTCACACCTTGCCCCCACCAGCCCCCTGTAAAGGGTGTGCACTCAACCTCACCTCACACCTTGCCCCCACCAGCCGCCTGTAAAGGGTATGCACTTGACCTCTCCTCACACCTTGCCCTCACCAGCCCCCTGTAAAGGGTGTGCACTCAACCTCACCTCACACCTTGCCCCCACCAGCCGCCTGTAAAGGGTATGCACTTGACCTCTCCTCACACCTTGCCCCCACCAGCCCCCTGTAAAGGGTATGCACTTGACCTCTCCTCACACCTAGCCCCCACCAGCCCCCTATAAAGGGTGTGCACTCGACCTCTCCTCACACCTTGCCCCCACCAGCCCCAAGTAAAGGGTGTGCACTCGACCCTGGAAAGGTGTGAAAGTCAGCCTGAGGATCAGTTTATCAACACTATCATTCAGAAGTTTGGGGTGAGTCATTGTTTTATTTCTTTTTTGGAATAAATTAATACTACTAAGCAAGTAAATGTTAAATGGATTCAAAAAGTGATAGTAAAGATTTAGATTGTAAGAAAACATTTTTATTTTGAATAGAATAGTATAGGCTATTTTTACTATAATTAAACACAAATGTCGCATGAATGCAAAATAAAAAGAAATTTAATTTATTCATTTATTTATTTATAAAGATTTTATTTTTAAGAAATGCTCACAATGACTTTGTCTCCTCAGAAGACTGAATTGCCTGGATATATACACTTTGTTTCAGACAACAAGATGGGAAACAGAGTGTCCAGCGACAGTGGGATAAACACTTCCTGTGGAAGTGGGAGTTTGGTAAGTAGAAATAATATTGATAGAAAATGCTTTGTCATTTGGCCAAATCTAACTTGATTTATAACAAATTAAAGCTTGTGGTAATAATTCACATTTCATTTATTTTTTCAATGTTTTTTTTTTCTTCCCCAAGGCAACTGTGGCGGAGGGAAATATGCCACCGCCTTGTGGGGGGAAATATTCAGCACTATGCTAAGGAAGACTGAGTGAGCAACAGGATCCTAGTCCCCCCACCCAATGCTTTTAGTCTTTGTACAACTGTTGTTAGTCTTGTTGTGTGTGGTGCCTATCGTGTTGCAATGTGTAATGCTCAAGAATAGGCGAGGTGGGCTTCAGGATTTACTTAATACACGGCAGCCACCTGAAGTGTGTGTATGTAGACGACTCAGGAATTAAACCTAATTGATTGCAAAACCCACCCTCCCCGGATCTAACAGGATAGGTAAGACGCCCCCACTCCTTAGCATAAGTGACTCAAAATTAGCATAAACAGTTTTAGCTTAATAAACAAAAATAACATTTATTTTTGTTGCATGAATTGAAATTATTCTGTTTTCTTTGTTTTCACAGGAAGTGTAAAACAATTTCAGACCAATCAAAGTGAAATAAAAATGTGGAAAATAATAAAAAGGAAAAAAAATCAACAAATTTGTGTCGGTTTCAGGTCAATCTTAACAAAATAACAATTAGTTTCACTTTTAGTAAGTAGACTGAAACGTTTCACAGACGTTCACTTCAGTTAACTCAACCTTTCAAATAAAGTTCACTTCAATTCGGTTCCAAGATCCAATTCAAAAATCCAGGAAAATAAAGGAAAAAGTTATACTCAGTCCATTTATGAGTTCACGGCCAAAAGGTTCAGTTTACGTGAACAAGAAAGTCTATGAATCCCTTTTCAGCAAAATTCACTGATCACAGTTCCAGCAAAAATAACTGCATGATTGAACAGTTCAGTTCCGATGACTCACTGACAGAAAATTATAGTTTGCTTACCAGTGTTCAGTAAGAAAAGAGGAAAATAATGTATATCACCACTCTTGGTTCGTGGATGAGGCGCTGAATGATGACCAATGGATGGCAGGGTACTGTTTCTTCACTCATTGACCCTCAGCGATTGTCCTCGCGATCCTGACGACGGCAGCTTGATTCAACGAGGCCGCAATCCCAGCTGATTGAGACGCAATGAGAAGACGAACAACACACGACCCTATCCGACGACTCAGCAAACGTTTCTCTTCACACGATCAGCAGCATTCACTGTTTCAAGTTCGTTTGAACAAATGAAACAAAAACTGTTTTAAACAAATAAAACACGGGAGTATTTAACTCATACGCGACTGAAACTTACTGAAACTAACAGGTCTTTTGCCCAGCTTCACGCACGAAAACGGCAGAAAACTTGTTTTAACACTCACTTCAACAACCTTGTTCACATAAACAAACACTCTGAGGCAACGTCATACAGCTCTTATATATGTCGCGGGTCTAAACTCGACTTTTTATCGTGACTGACTACCCGAGATCGACATTCATTTTTTAGCTTGCCGCTGCTCTTCTCCACTCTTCACGTGCGACTCGTCATAACCCAAAATGGCGGCGCCCGTGTCAAACGTCAAAATAAAAGTCTTCACAATTTTAATCACAAATTTGTAGATCCCCTACATTCCCCCCTGCTAAACCCTGCCATACCATCGGACTTCCATTCAGCAACTCAGTCCCTGGAAAACATATAACAGAGAATAGCAGGTTAAAGTTCTTCACAGTGCAAAACATCAATACAACAATGAAAAGGTTCAAAGTTACTCAACTAGGAAGTTTGATAAACATGCACATTAAAATAAACTTCCCAAACATTCAGGTTTTGCCTAAAATTATTTTAAGACATAGTCAGTCCTATACCTAACAGGTAATGTACCTCTGTTATGACGTTGAGAACGTCTAGGTTCAGGAATACTTTCATGTTCACTTTCAGTATCAGATTCACCTGAATTTACTGACCCAAGTACTGACTGACCTACTGAACCCTCAGCTGACACCTCATTGGCATGATCCCTAATACCAGTGTCTAACTCTAATCCATCCCCATCTTCCCCTCGACACCCTGTGTCTGTGTGTGTGTCGGGTGCAAATGTAACAACAGGGACTGCAAGAACATAAGGATCTTCTGAGTCAGTGTGTTCCTGTTCTGTATATTCTCTAGATTTATGTCTAGATGTGCAGGGTAGTGGTGATGACTGAAAAGTGCAATGCTTGAGTTGATCCCTATGTACAACTTTACATGGACCCCCTTTCTCTGGACGAATTGTGTAGACCGGAGTATCTGCGTGATTCTGTTTCACCACAATGTAAGGTAGGGATTCCCAGTGATCTTGTATTTTCTTCCTTCCCCTATGTGAATGGTTCCGTAACAGAACACGGTCACCAGGTCTCATGAGTGCTCCATGCGATCTGCGATCATAGGCTCTTTTTCTTTTTCTTGAAGCCTCTTGTGCTGCATGGTTGGCCACTTCAACAGCAGTCTTTAACCTGTTGTGATGGTCTTTCACCCAATCATCAAGATTATCAACTCCACTGTCCTCCCAGTCTCTCCAACCCAGAATGTCCAGTGGCATTCGAGCATCCCTCCCGAACATCAAATAAAATGGTGAATAGCCGGTTGAAGTGTGAGTTCGACTATTATAAGCCATGACCAACTCTGGGAGATACTGCTTCCAGTTCCTTTTCTTTTCTGGAGGTAATGTCCTTAGCATGTCGTGCATAGTTCTATTAAATCTTTCGCACTGGGAGTTACCCTGTGGGTGATACGGGGTTGTGCGACTCTTTCCGATTCCATAGACTTTACACAGCTCTTTAATGACATTGGCTTCGAAACATCGACCTTGGTCGGAATGCAGTCGTGCAGGGCAGCCATAGTGGACAAACCAATGCTGTACCAGTGCTTTTGCCGTGGTGTGAGCAGTCTGATTTCTGGTTGGCACTGCCACCGTGAAACGAGTGAACATGTCAGTTAAGACAAGGACATTCTCATATCCTCCCACAGATTCCTCCAAGAGAGAATAATCCATTGCAAGGACTTCCAGTGGGGCTGATACATTAGTACATGTCATTGGTGCTCGAATTTTAGGGAAAACATCCTTTGCAAGAGTGCATCGCTTGCACTCATGAATCCAACTTTGAACATCCTTAACCATTGTTGGCCAGTAATAACTTCTCCTCATGCGCTCCAGCGTGCTTCTTTCTCCAAAATGGCCACAATGATCATGCTGACTCTCATACACCTTGAAACGCAGGGATTCCGGAACCACCAATTGACAAATTTCTTCTCCGTCTCGAGGATCAAGGATGGTTCGGAACAGCAATCCTTTCTTAAGCTTGAGTCGTATGAACTGTCTAGCAAGTTTTTTCGATTCCACACTCATGTCTCGCTGCTCGACCGGACTCAGATTCTTGTTGGTAAGTACAGCGTGGTAGATGGGTGCTATATTAAGGTCAACCTTTTGTTGCTCTTCTATGTCACTCCAGCTATGTCCAGGAACTTTCCTTGTCACTGACACCTGTACTGATGCTTGTACTTTCTGTTGACTTTTAGATACTGGCCATAAGCATGTGCGCACTTCCTCCGAGTTCATCCTAATAAAGTCTTTAGCAGAGTCCTCCTGTTCTGGCTCCTCAACTGATGGGATCCTTGACAACGCATCAGCGTTTGTGTTTTGTCGTCCTGGCTTGTAGTAGACTTCAAAATCAAACTCTGCTAACTGAGCCATCCACCGTTGTTCAACAGCACCTAAATTTGACGTCTCCAGATAGCGTAAAGGGTTATGATCGGTGACCACAGAGAACTTTGAGTAGATCAAATATTCTTTAAACTTTTCAGTCACCGCCCATTTTAGGGCAAGCATCTCAAGCTTGAAAGCACTGTAATTCTGATCGTTCTTTTCTGATCCACGAAGGCCTCGACTCGCATACGCGATCACACGCTCAACTGCTCCTTGTCGTTGACTCAATACAGCCCCAAGACCATGCAGGCTTCCGTCAGTTGTGAGTACGAAAGGCTTGCTGAAATCTGGGTATGCGAGGACTGGTGAGCACATTAAGCACTGCTTGAGTTTATCAAGTGCAGTCTGGCACTCAGGTGTCCAGTTAAAAGGTTCCATCATTTTACCTTTTACTCCCTTACCAACCAGAGCATGAAGTGGCCGGGCCAACTGAGCAAAACCAGGCACAAACCTCCTGTAGTAACTCATGAATCCCAGGACTTGTCTCAACTCCTTGACATTCGTGGGTACAGGCCATGTTTCCAATGCCCGAGTTTTCTCTTCATCCACCTTTATCCCCTTGGAGGAAATTAAGTGACCCAGGAATTTCACTTCAGGTTTCAACAGGAAGCACTTGCTAGGTTTTAGCTTCAATCCATGCTGTCTCAATCGGTTGAACACGATTTCCAGTCTTTGACAGTGGCTATCAAAGTCCTTTGAAAAGACAATAATGTCATCAAGATAGATGAGTAATATGTCAAACGTCAGATCACCGAGCACCACTCCCATCAGCCGTTGAAAGGTTGCAGGAGCGTTGCAAAGTCCGAATGGCATCCTGGTCCATTCAAATAGACCAAAAGGAGTGGTGACAGCGGTCTTATCTCGGTCCTCCTTACTCATGGCCACCTGGAAATAGCCTGAAGTTAAGTCAAGTGTTGAGAACAGCTGCGCATTTCCCAAGGCATCAAGTGACTCCTCGACTCGTGGAAGGGGATAAGCGTCCTTGCAGGTCACTTTATTCAGCCTTCTGTAATCACAGCAAAACCTCACGCTGCCATCCTTCTTGATCACAATTACAGCTGGAGAAGCCCATGGACTGCAGCTTTCTCTGAGTATACCTTGAGATACCAAATCTCGAACATGTTTTTTCACTTCCTGAAATACCTGGGGTGGAATTCTGCGATGTCTTTGCTTAATGGGAGGAGCATCTCCTGTAGGGATGTTATGTGTGACAGCTGTCGTATAACCGAAGTCACATTCGTTCTTAGAAAACACGTCACTGTGCTTTGCCAGTAGGTCTCTGAGTTTTTCACGCTGAGTTTCTGTGAGATCTTCAAGATTAGTTTGAACTGCAACAGGCAACTGCTCTGTGGTACCTTTCTCCACTTTTACCTGATGTTGCTGCACAGCCTTAACATGCAGAGCACCCTCTTTCTCCTCAAACTCGACAAGCACTTTTGGTACGACCTCCTGTGGCTTACACAGTGCTGCTATCCTACAGCGTGGCATGAGTTTTACAGCTCTCTCACTAGAATTCAACACTCTGACTGGGACTTTACCATCAGCTGCCTTGGCGAGCACATTAGCAATCAAAACACTCTTGGGTAAGCTAACTTCTGATGAGGCCTCGACCAACACTTGGCAGCTTACTTTCGGTGGTATTCTACAGCGACCTTCCAAAACACGCTCACTGAATGGAGGGATAGTGATTGCTTGCTTCCCAGCAACTTTCACAAAACCAATCTGATCTCCACAGCCCAAAGCCTCACTCTGCATCTGAATGTTAGCCAACATTCGCTGAACTTTTGCCTCCCCGACACCATGGCTATGCCGGTCCATCTTCTTCATACCTCCAGTGGCCATGAATAGATCTTTGAGGTCACTCAACACATTCATCCCAACAATGCCGGGTAATCCTTTCAACTCTGTTCCATTGGGGTTGTTCTCTCTGATCACAAACACACACTTTCCATGCAACGTCTTACCCATACACTCAATGTCTGCTTCCAGACATCCTATAATGGGAATGTCTAGTCCATTTGCCGCTGTGAGTCGGACCCAATTGGCAGATGACAGCACAACTTCCCCAAAGTGAGCTTTAAAATGAGACTCTGTGATAGTAGTCACCTCAGACCCAGTGTCCAAGAGGCAAACAGTCCTAATACCAGCAATTATCAGGTCGATGGTAAGACAGTCACCGAAAGCACTTTCACAGAGGGCCTTGGAAACATTTTCTGCATCACAGTCTGCAGTGTGACTTCTGATAACGGATGGACCTGGACTCTCTAGCACCGAGGGAACTTGATCCGCTGCCTTTACCATCTCCACTTTGTGTTTCAAAGGTTGCACTCCACTTGAGTTCTCTCTGCTCTGATTACAGCGTCGGCTAGTGTGCCCTGGCTTACCACACGTATAGCAGATGTATCTTCCTTCACTGTCTTTTAAAGGTTCACTTTTAGTTTTGCCCTCTTTTTCTACAGGTTTCACTTTCTCTTTGTTATTCACCATCTGAAAGAGCTCTTCTTGTCTGGCAGCTATCCGTTGAATAGCTTCATGAAGCTTCTCCAGAGTGAGAGGAGCTGAGGAGCTATCTGTCGCAGTGGTAGCCTGGACGACACCTCGTGAACGAGTACTGCTTCTCAAATTGCATGGAACTTGCACCTCCTCTTCTTCCGACCAAGTAATCGCTTCCTGCATAAGCTGAATAAATGTCAGGTCCTTCTCAGCTTTGACTCTCCTCTTCATCTCACGTCGTAGCGAGTCATCCTTGAGGCCTAACACCAGCTGTTCTTTCAGTACACTGTCAGCATCAGGAACTCTAGACGGCTCCCTGTTCTGGATGATGCTCAGCTTCTCCTGCAAGTCATAAGCGTAAGAGCGGATGGTTTCTCCAGGCATTTGTTTGCGGTCATAAAACTCTTTCAGTCTACTGCCAATGGGAAGTTTGTCCCCATAAGTCTGATCCAAAGCATCAAAAATCTCATCGACAGATTTCTCTTTTCCATTAAGCATAAACTTAACTGTCATTTTAGCTTCGTCTTTGAGGTACTGCTTAACAAACTCAATTTTGTCTTCTTCAGGAATTTTCATTACTTTAAAAGCGGACTTCATTGAGTTTATCCAATCCTCTATACTTGATTCACCAGGCTTGGAACGGCATCCGCTGAAGTCTGGAAGTTTACGGTCTCTTGGAATGTAAACAGTAGACGGCACTCTCTGAGCCACTGCCTGTTGATCGATAACAGCTTTAGCCAGTGAAAGCGCTTCTCTCTGTTCGGCTCTGGCCTGTACCAACATATCCGCCTGTTCACCGAACCTCCTTTCCATTTCATCGAACTGTCTTTTTAATTCTTCCAGTTCAGCCATAGCGTTGACTCAAAGACCAGGAACTTACACTTAATTAGAATACTCGCTAGTTTTATCCTGTTCGTGACGCCAGTATGTGGCGGAGGGAAATATGCCACCGCCTTGTGGGGGGAAATATTCAGCACTATGCTAAGGAAGACTGAGTGAGCAACAGGATCCTAGTCCCCCCACCCAATGCTTTTAGTCTTTGTACAACTGTTGTTAGTCTTGTTGTGTGTGGTGCCTATCGTGTTGCAATGTGTAATGCTCAAGAATAGGCGAGGTGGGCTTCAGGATTTACTTAATACACGGCAGCCACCTGAAGTGTGTGTATGTAGACGACTCAGGAATTAAACCTAATTGATTGCAAAACCCACCCTCCCCGGATCTAACAGGATAGGTAAGACGCCCCCACTCCTTAGCATAAGTGACTCAAAATTAGCATAAACAGTTTTAGCTTAATAAACAAAAATAACATTTATTTTTGTTGCATGAATTGAAATTATTCTGTTTTCTTTGTTTTCACAGGAAGTGTAAAACAATTTCAGACCAATCAAAGTGAAATAAAAATGTGGAAAATAATAAAAAGGAAAAAAAATCAACAAATTTGTGTCGGTTTCAGGTCAATCTTAACAAAATAACAATTAGTTTCACTTTTAGTAAGTAGACTGAAACGTTTCACAGACGTTCACTTCAGTTAACTCAACCTTTCAAATAAAGTTCACTTCAATTCGGTTCCAAGATCCAATTCAAAAATCCAGGAAAATAAAGGAAAAAGTTATACTCAGTCCATTTATGAGTTCACGGCCAAAAGGTTCAGTTTACGTGAACAAGAAAGTCTATGAATCCCTTTTCAGCAAAATTCACTGATCACAGTTCCAGCAAAAATAACTGCATGATTGAACAGTTCAGTTCCGATGACTCACTGACAGAAAATTATAGTTTGCTTACCAGTGTTCAGTAAGAAAAGAGGAAAATAATGTATATCACCACTCTTGGTTCGTGGATGAGGCGCTGAATGATGACCAATGGATGGCAGGGTACTGTTTCTTCACTCATTGACCCTCAGCGATTGTCCTCGCGATCCTGACGACGGCAGCTTGATTCAACGAGGCCGCAATCCCAGCTGATTGAGACGCAATGAGAAGACGAACAACACACGACCCTATCCGACGACTCAGCAAACGTTTCTCTTCACACGATCAGCAGCATTCACTGTTTCAAGTTCGTTTGAACAAATGAAACAAAAACTGTTTTAAACAAATAAAACACGGGAGTATTTAACTCATACGCGACTGAAACTTACTGAAACTAACAGGTCTTTTGCCCAGCTTCACGCACGAAAACGGCAGAAAACTTGTTTTAACACTCACTTCAACAACCTTGTTCACATAAACAAACACTCTGAGGCAACGTCATACAGCTCTTATATATGTCGCGGGTCTAAACTCGACTTTTTATCGTGACTGACTACCCGAGATCGACATTCATTTTTTAGCTTGCCGCTGCTCTTCTCCACTCTTCACGTGCGACTCGTCATAACCCAAAATGGCGGCGCCCGTGTCAAACGTCAAAATAAAAGTCTTCACAATTTTAATCACAAATTTGTAGATCCCCTACACAACCACTGTGATTTTAAGCTGCACTGACTGTGAGTACACTTGTCATTAAACAGTGCCTCTGTTTTAGACAGAGATCATTGTATGATGTGCAGTTGGATAGATGTTGTATTGTGTTATTTTGCAGGACAGTGAACATACATCCTCCTCTGAGGAAATCGTAGGATGTAATATTCCTCCTCGTCTTCCTCTTCCTCCTCCACCCAACAGCCCCAATCCCCCCGCCAAGGGGCAAATGATGACGATTTTGAGGTAATGGATATATTCAATGTAGGCTGTCAAACTCTCTAGTTGTAATTCTGGTGTTAATTATTCATTTGATGTATTTATGAACACCTCCCACAACTCTCTAACACAAAAACTAGGCCATTCATGAAACTTGCAAAAGCACCTTTTCTGAGATAACTGACTCACAAATAGCAGCAATTAGAACAGTGTTTCACCATTAATGGCCAATTCTCACATACGGTCACATGAACATGCATGGCGGGCGGTCACTGGCCTGTTATAACGGCTACTTTAAAGTTTCATTGAGCTAGCTATTTCACAAAAGGTGCTTCTGAAAATGCTAACATAAAGAAAATGTGCATTGTCACTTTTAAAATAAAAGTGGTGGGAAATAATTAGCCACCCCAGAGTCAAGCTCCAAGACAAGACTCTGTACCTCACGTGGCGAAGACTGCTTCAAGGTGGTGTGACACGCCCTAAAGCAAGGAGAGGTTTCAGCTGCCACAAAACACAACCACAAGAGAGACGGGAGCAGCATTAACATAAACTGTCTTTTAAATAACAAAAAAAATATATAGGATGACCAAAAGGGATCCAAATTGAAACTTAGGTTCTTCCCGGTCTGGGGTATTCGTGACAGTGGTGTTCATACCGTCTGCTTGAACTCTAGGCCTCCTTGAAGGGGGAAGACAGGAAAAAACAAAAGGCAAAGTTGGTAAAGCAGAGGCTACAAGATTAACTGTGTCTTTTCTTTCTTTTCAGCCAGTCTCACTCTAGGCCTCCCTGTGCTTCTTCACCTTGTCCTGGGGTTGTCTGCACCCAGGACCATCTTTTTTTTAAGTGAAGCACAGATCCCAGATTTATAGTGACCTCCATGGGCCATTATTGGCTACAGCTGTGAGAGGTTCCATGTTTGAACGGTGAACAGGTGGAAGTATTCATGATTGATGATTTTTCAAAGCTGGAACTTCTTTGCTCCTGGGCTCTTTTCTCCAGCGTGCCACACTGGATAAAGAGCACTGGGAAGAGGCAACAGAGGCAACCGGCTCCGTGCTCTGCCGTCCTTCAATACTCACCAGGTCCGGATTTGTTGCGTAACGGCTGTGGCCATGACTGACAGCTGAAGTCACGAGGACCCACGAGATCTCGCGAATTCACGAATGGTCGAGCGATATAACAGGATGCCCTGTGCTGAATTGCTGCGGAGCTCTCCGGCATCCGGCAAAAATAGAAGCTCTGCGTATCTGTTCCGGAGGGCTGCGTATCGCCGGAGTCTGAAAGCATCCGTTCCGCAGTCAGTGAAAATACACACATTGACTTTAATGGAAACCTGTTGACTCCGCCACCGTTCCGGAGCGGATCCGCAGCCGTTCCACAGTTGGTGGAAATTAGGGGTAAGATGTATGATCCATCAACAAGCAGCGCAGAGGTCAACGCTCTTCACTACCAGCTATTCTGTGTAAGGCTTGGAGAGGATGAATCAAGCCAGCTTCCTCCTTGTGAAGATTGCCTTCTCATGCATGCCATCCGAGCCAACTACCAGGCTGCTATCTGGAGGCAGTCTCTGGAAACCATGCCGGCTGTGCCAAGCCCTGAGGAGCATGGGTGGAACACAGATGAAGAAGGGCAGCTGACAATCCAGTTGATGCGAGGTGCCCCAGCACCTTATGCCGTCCTGCAGCGACTATCCTACAAGTGCACCAGGTCGTGCAAGCTACCGGATTGAGGTGCACTAACCTGTGCAAGCTGCAGGTTAGACTGTTCGGACGCTCTTGCTTACTGCTCCGCACTTTGCTCTATCACTTTTACATTTTATCTCCTATTTTTTTTTATATTTTATTTCCTTTATTTTATTTCCTTTTATCAACTAATTTTAACTTCAGCAAATCAGCACAGTGCTCATACGACAAAGTTTGGATTACTACAAAAACTGAGAATTCTTTTACCCGACCAGCTTACATTCCGGGAAAGGAAAACAAAACTGCCTACAAGGATAAGAGAAAATGCCTCTTCTGGAATCTACTTGCTGCACTAACTGCCACAGACTTTTACAAAGGATTGCAGTTCTTGAAACAAAGTTACTAACGGGACCACCAAACCAGACGGAGCACACAACAGAGCTTCGTCATGGACACCCTCAGCATACCAGTGAGTCCCATGAATCTAGTGCTCCTCGACAGGTAGAGAAACAAGCCAATTGACTTACTAATCGATGGCACAAACAGGGAGCGAGACCCAAAGGCACTCGAGACATCAGATTGTCATGAGCAACACATATTGCCGCAGTAGCCTCCTCTACCCCAGATACAGCTCTGACAAGGATTGCACACACTGGCCTCCTACCACCGCCTATACATCTTGAGAACAGATTTGAAGTGCTAATGAATGTAAATGAGGAATCCCCAAATGTGATGAATGTGATCAAACACAGCCTGAATGGGCCAGTAGCTAACACTGATGCTAACTGGCGCTCAAGGTCGAACAGACAGCGGCACTCAGCTCAGAGCGCAGCCGAGCCCAGGACTCTGATAGTGGGGGACTCCATAATCAGAAACATTAGCAGCAGGGATACAACTACACGCTGCCTTCCACAAGCAACAACTTCTGATGTAAACAGGGAACTTCAGAACATTCTGATGAAACATAAGACTGCAAATCAACTCAGCATACATGTGGGGAAGAATGATATTCATAAAGAGCAGTCAGAACTCCTTAAGAAGGATTTCAATGAACTTTTTGAAACACTTAAAAGACTGAAAGTCCAAACATTCATCAGTGGACCTCTCCCAGCAAGAGGAACAAACAGGTTTTCACGGTTACTTGGGCTTAATACGTGGCTGCAAAAAAACCTGCAATATAAAAGGAGTGAACTTCATTGACAATTTCAATCTTTTCTGGAGTCAGAGACAACTTTTTCATCGGGATGGCCATCACCCAAACAAACTTGGTTCAAGAGTGTTAAAGGACAACATCTACTTCTCCATCAATCATCCTTCTGCAGTGTGTGCCAATCCACTCAATCTGAACGGCACACACACACCTGGACACAGTATGAATGACTTCACTTCAGCAGCAAAATGGACATGATAACACCACTCCGCCACAACAACCTCTGCTCACGGACACAATCTCAGCTGAGCCCTGCCCACAGAGCTCACCACAGACAGACATATCAGAACTGCTTGAAGATTCACCACCCAAGGACGACTTCCTGGAAAACAGCCAGGGAAGCCAGGACAGCATATCACAGCCTCCGATAACACCAGAGCAACAGGCCCTTTCACCAGACACTCTCTCCCTCTCCCCAGCAACTCCACTTTTGTGCTTCTCACAGAAAATGGAAGAACTGGTGTATGCTGTAACCAGACTATCCAACTCTTTTGCTGCAAGCCCCCAGATACCAACCAAAAAAAGACAGGCACCGCAACCACCCGCACCAAAGCCTGCTCAGCTCGCCCTCCCCCTCCTGTGAGAGCTCTTCGGCCTCTGCCACAACGCCAGGGCCCACACCCTCCTCCGTCTGCTCGAGGTGAACCAAAAACACCAGCTCTCAGTGATATGTGTCCGGTCCCCGTTTTGATAACAGTAACTTTCTCAAATGTTTACAAAACAAACGGGAACCCAGTGTGCCTGTATCTTTCTCTATTGCGGTTTTATTACAAGATAGAAAGTCTAAGGCCTTCAATAGCCGTACAGCAAACCTAACTAATCTGATGCCTATTACACGTCAAACTAATATTGCTGTGGGGAAAAGTAAGTCTGTTAAGTTAGCACTTTTAAACATACGCTCACTTAAAAATAAATCACTTCTAGTCAACGACTTAATAACCACAAACAACCTGGATTTTATGCTTCTAACTGAAACCTGGCTAGAAGACAGCTGCAGTGCAACAGTCCTAAATGAAGCAGCCCCTCCTAACTTTACTTTTATGAGTGTCTGCAGAGCTGTTAACCCTCTGAGGTCTGAGCTGTTTTTGGGGCCCTGGAGGTGTTCTGACATGCTCTGACATTTCTGGTTATTTCTGTTACTTGTGACATTTTCATGGGTAAAGTCTAATTAAACTGTATTCAGCACAAACTCTGCTACAACAATATATCAGCAGCATGTATGTAAAAGTTTGTAGTTTTGAGATAATGACATTTATGCGTGGTTTGTGAAAATATAAAAAAAAATTCTCACTGAAATAAGGCCATGAAACCCATACTGATTATTTCTTCACAAGACTTTTGAAAATTGTATCACGCAGCCTAGAATATTTGCTCTAAAACGATGTGAAAATCACACTGACTGCTCATTCAGATAAGACAATATATTGATTTAAAAATTTTACGACGTGTTTTGTGTGAAAAAGCCTTATGCGGGACCTCATTAATATGTAAGCTTTTCTTACCTGAGAAAGACAAAGACACTCCCTAATGGCCCTATTAGGAGCTATCCTAATATAGCTCCTAATAGCCCTGTCATTCTGAGCAACCTTGCACAATACTGTAAAGGAGATTTAAAAAAAGAATGGCTTTTAAATTGTTTGGATTTATTTACAACACAACATAACCCAAAGATACACAACAAATGCCAAAAAAACACTTCAAAGACAGACCTTTGTGCCATTCCTAAAAACATTGTACATACCTTTCATTTCCAAGGTGTTTGATTTTCACTTTACCATGTTCATGTTCCAGAGACTCATGTGAATGTTGAAGTCGGCAGGACTCAGTGGCATCTGGGCCCTGAAAAAAAAGTGAACATACTGATATCAAGAGAAAGGCCTGCATGATTTTGCAAATAAATATTAGATTTTTCTGGTTAAAATTGCTTTTTAAAATTCACAAAATACACACACACACACACACAAATGTTTCCAAATATATATTATATAATGAACACCAGGTTTGTTGTGCCTTGTAGGCATAAGCTATGCGCAGTGCTGGGAAAAATAATAATAACAATAGATAGCAGTATAAATCTTTCAAAATATTTCAGTAACAACCAAGCTAGAGAAAAATATAATGATTATCATGTTACTTAAAAATGTTTCGATTCGTTATGATGATATGAAATGAGATAATAGTAAAAACATGAAGCCGTTTGGTGTGTTTTGCTTTTCAAATTTTCAAATGATACATTCAAACGCGATCGCGCTGCAAAATCTGATACATTCAAACGCGATCGCGCTCAAATATAAAACATTATGGTTACCATACATATCTACGTTTGACCAGATATCCACAAACACAGTAGGCCTAACAGTAAACACGGGTCTAAAAATTATAATATTCCCCATAAATCTAGCAACAGTTCAACTGCAATGTGACATTTATGCAACAATAACAAACTAATATGTAAAAATTTCTTACCTTAAATCTTTCTTGTCTTCAAATCGCGTTATTCTTCTTCTGAGGTAGCCTAAATCCAATGTAAGCTCTGGCACGTCTTTCAAATACAGTAAGGAGTAAGTTACGAAGTCTCTGCTTCTTTGTTTTGAGGTGATGAGGGCATTTACAGGTCTGCGTTTCTCCGCATGGATCATTTGCATGTCAATCGCTCGTGCGCTCGTAGGCGTGTTCAAATTAAATTTAATGAGGACGCGTTTGAGAAACTGTACATGCCGCTGTTTTCGTATGGATTACTTAAAAATAGAATATTTTTATATAATTTACATACTTTAAAAATAGAGATTCCAAGCGTTGTATAGACATGCGTTTCAAGTCTGTGTGACAAACATTCGCTGAGTTACAGGTCATTTTCTGTCGCGTTTCAGAATGAGTTTCACATTGAGAGAGACGGCAGAACGCGCATCATGTTTATTTTCTTTGTTTTACGAAAAACACAACATTTTGTTTTTATTATGAGTGTACACAAATAAAAGAAGACATTTAACAGTTTTGAATGATGTACAATACAAGTATGTAAAATGAAAATCAACAGAGTATTTTGCACTGATATAAAAAAAAAACGAGCAGATCACGCCGGCGTGATCGTCGACCTCAGGGTGTGGAGGTGGGGGTCTAGCTGCTCTTTTTAAAGATATCTATCAATGTAAGCAAATATCACTTGGGAATTACTTGTCTTTCGAATATCTGGGTATTGTGTTAAAAGGTGCTCCACGCATTTTACTTATCATTATTTACAGGCCTCCAAAATACTCTCCAGCCTTTGCTGAGGATTTTACAGAACTATTATCAACAATTACATCAGAGTTTGACTGTTTTGCCATTGCTGGAGATTTTAACATCCACATCGATAGTGCAGAGATCAATATGGCAAAAGAAATCAAAAGTGTTTTAAAAACTTTTGATCTGACTCAGCATGTACATGGACCCACACACAATCGTGGACACACTCTAGATTTACTTATCAGTAAGGGTCTAAAGATTTCATTGATTGTTATTAAGGATGTAGCACTGTCTGATCATTTCTGTATTTTCTTTGATATATTGATCTCTCCTGCCATTGAAGCTAGATCTGTGTCTGTCAAGAAGAGATGTTTAAATGAGAACACTAGTGTACTATTTATGAAGGCTATATCCTTAACACCAAGCATATCTGCAGACTCTGTTGATTTTCTCCTTGATTCTTTTAACTCAAAAGTTAAAAGTGTATTTGATGATATTGCTCCTGTTAAAGTCAGGAAGAAGAGTGGCAGACAAAAAGCACCTTGGAGAAACTCAACAGCCGTGCAAAATATGAAAAGACAATGCAGAAAAGTAGAGCGCATATGGCGGAAGACAAAACTTGTAGTCCATTATAACATCTACAAAGGCAGCCTTCATGCTTTCAATATGGAACTGGGCAAAGCTAGACAGACTTTCTTCTCAAATATTATAAACAGTAATTTAAACAACACACGCACTCTTTTTGCTACTGTAGAGAGACTGATAAACCCCCCAAGCCAGATTCCCAGTGAAATGCTCTCAGACAGCAAGTGCAGTGAGTTTGCTTCTTTCTTCTCTGAGAAAATCAATAATATCAGAAAGGTGATCAGCACATCCTTGAGTTGCCCTGGGGTCAGACAGATCAAACTGCCTGAGAAAGTAGTTACTATGTCTAATTTCAAAGAAATTGATGGCAAAATTTTGGAAGAAACAGTACAGCACCTTAAAACATCAACCTGCACTCTTGACACACTTCCCACATCATTTTTCAAAAGTGTGTTAAACAGTTTAGAAGCAGATCTTCTAGAAGTGGTAAATGCCTCACTTCTCTCTGGGAGTTTTCCAAACTCCCTGAAAACTGCAGTTGTCAAGCCCCTCCTGAAAAAGAGCAATCTGGATAAGACCATATTAAGCAACTATAGACCGATCTCAAATCTTCCTTTCATAGGCAAGATCATTGAAAAAGTTGTCTTCAATCGGCTGAACAAATTCCTATGCTCGAATGGATACTTTGACAATTTTCAATCTGGTTTCCGACCGCACCACAGCACAGAGACAGCACTCATAAAGATAATAAACGATATTCGCTTAAATACTGGTTCAGGCAAATTATCGGTGCTGGTACTACTCGACCTCAGTGCTGCATTTGACACTGTCGATCATAACATACTTCTTGACAGGCTGGAAAACTGGGTGGGGCTTTCTGGGATAGTCCTAAAATGGTTCAGGTCATACTTAGATGGGAGAGGTTATTATGTGAGTATAGGAGATCATAAGTCTGAGTGGACATCCATGACATGCGGAGTCCCTCAAGGCTCAATTCTTGCACCACTCCTGTTCAACCTGTATATGCTCCCAATGAGCCAAATAATGAGAAAGAACCAAATTGCTTACCACAGCTATGCAGACGACACACAGCTCTACTTAGCCCTATCGCCTAACGATTACAGCTCCATTGACTCCCTGTGCCAATGCATTGATGAAGTCAACAGTTGGATGTGTCAAAACTTTCTTCAGTTAAACAAAGACAAAACTGAAGTCATTGCGTTTGGAAACAAAGATGAAGTTCTCAAGGTGAACGCATACCTTCACTCTAGGGGTCAAACAACTAAAAATCAAGTCAGGAATCTTGGTGTGACACTCGAGTCAGACCTTAGTTTCAGTAGTCATGTCAAAGCAATAACTAAATCAGCATACTATCATCTGAAAAATATTGCAAGAATTAGATGCTTTGTTTCCAGACAAGACTTAGAGAAACTTGTGCATGCTTTCATCACCAGCAGGGTGGATTATTGTAATGGACTCCTCACTGGCCTTCCCAAAAAGACCATAAGACAGTTGCAGCTCATACAGAACGCTGCCGCCAGGATTCTGAGCAGAACCAGAAAATATGAACACATCACACCAGTCCTCAGGTCTTTACACTGGCTCCCAGTTAAATTTAGGATTGATTTTAAAGTATTATTACTAGTATATAAATCATTCAATGGCCTTGGACCTCAATACATTGCAGATATGCTCACTGAATATAAACCCAACAGATCACTCAGATCACTAGGATCATATCAGCTAGAAATACCAAGGGTTTACTCTAAGCATGGCGAGTCTGCTTTTAGCTATTATGCAGCGCGATAGTGCACTTTCTGATATATATATATATATATTTTTTCTTTTTTTTTCGCGTGACTCGTGAGATTGTCGTTTACATTATTAATTTGTTGGAAACGCACATTTATTTTCGACTTGTCGGAGTCGGGCTTTAACTACAGCACAAACTGTTTGCATTGCCCTAAGATTATTTGCGAGTGGCTCTTTCCTTTACACTATTGGAGATGCGGAGAAGTTGATGGAAAGTGCTGCTGTCGTGTCATTTGGAGTTTACCTGGTGCTTTTAGGTTTAAAAAACAGGTTTTTTTTTTTTTTTTTGTGACATTTCCAAGCCACTTTAGACCCAAAGTTGTAAAGCAGTTTTTTTAAGCAGTTTTTTTATTTTTTATTTATTAGACTATACTATTTATTAGACTATTTAAATTTTTTTTTTTTTAATGAAGATCATGCAATCATGACCATGCTGATTACAGTATATGTCACTCAGGCTTATAGGCTAGCTAGACCATAGACTGCCATCAAGGCCTCAATGAAGGGGATTATGTGAACAGAAAGGGGGTTCCCAATGTAAATGTGCAGCCCAATTACTACTGTGATTCTTAAAGGGACACTTCACCCATTTGCATTAAGCTTTGCATTGTTAGAAACCCAGTCATACTATTGAATGGTCGTGCAACACACTCTCATTTTCCCCTGAGACGGGAGAAATCCATTATTTACCTCTTACACTTCCTCCTACAATGACGCAAAAATCGTCATTTTGCGTCATTGTAGGAGGAAGTGTAAGAGGGGGGGATTTCTGTTCAGACTACAACACTTGTTCCTCATCTTTCCCAGGGGGTGGGACCCGCTCACGCTACAGACCTATTACAGATCAGTGGGTGGGACTTTACTCTCTGAAACTGAAAGCAATATCCTCCATCTTGTTTGAAGCTAAGCTAACAGGCGCTGTGGAGACAGATGTAAAGTTATGACAATAGCGGAGGAGAGTGCTCAATATGATATAGAAGAAGAGGATTTCGGAAGTCTGATGCTTGAATCAGGTGTTTGTGGCTACCTTTACAAGCCGCATTATAGCGAAGAGCAGCCGAGGCAGAAGACCTGCCTGCCGCGGACGAGGAGCCCGGACTGGCTCGAGTTAGGGCGGACCGGTGGCGCCGGTGATCTCACTATGCAGCTACGAACCGCTACGAACACAGAGATAGAGTCCGTCTGCGGCAAAGAATTTCAACGATGACAATGTTCCTGCCTGCAGACCTTTTATGACCCCATTCCCTGACCCAAACCAGTTACAATGCAGCTCTAGCCAGGACAAGGGCACACAATGAAATGAACTTTGGCTAACTAAAGGGAATATATCAGTGTCTGAAAAGTCTGAGGGTTGCACACCTGACGGGGCCTGTGACATTGTTGCATGTGCCATATTACACAAAATTGCCACAAAAAAAAAAAAAACATTTTTCATTAAATGTTTAATAAAAGCCAAAATGCTTGAGTTCCTTGAGTTTTATTTCAATTGTTCTTTGTAAAGAAAAGCCAGTGGTCAAGTGCCTGCAACAAGAGATATTAGACACATGCCTCATGCAACAAATAAAAAGGAAAAGTTGGCTATACACTGCCCACCTGTAGGCTTATGTCTCCTCTGTCTGTGCAGACTCTTCTGTAGGCCTTTCTGGAGATGTGGAATCCAACTTATATTGCATGCACCCATAAAGCATACAAGTATAAATGAAGTAAAGTTATTTATGCACTTGCAGGTAGGCTAGTTCCTCCATATGACAGTTATCTGAGAGGGTTTATTCACTGTCCAGTGCAATGGAAACAAATGGACATTACAAAGTCTTATACTTTCTTTCCTTTGGAAAGTTAGAAAATGTCCACTTAAGGTAACAAGTGTTGGTGTATTATGTAAAAGTGCACAAAAGAGGAAAACACAATGTCATTACAATGAACTACACTTGGGAAAAATGTGATCAATAACTCTTTTTTAACTCTTCTTCAATAAATATTTTTACATTGATAAGTTAATCAGTTTTCACTTTTACAAGTCAAAGCAATTCATCATTGCTCAAGATTTAACAGTTGAAATGACTATACAGCCTTAATTTAATGCAGCAAAAAATATTTTACAGTGTAGGCTACTAAGATCTTTTCTTTTTTCTCAGCCTTTTTCTTGGTTGCTTTTATAAACAGACAACCATTTATTTAACAGTGGCTTTTATAGAAGAGAAGAGACTATAATATAACAAAAAAATTACCATTATGTAGAATATTTTGTACTTCACTTTTATTTGTTCCCATGTTCTAGTGTGGTGACTCTGACATTACAATGAACAAAATAATTATGCAATTATTAAAATACAAAAATATAGGATAAGTGATAAAAAACATATAACATGGCCACTTCTAACGGATTTAAATTGTCTGCTACTTTTTGCCAGCCCTCTCTCCTAGCTTTTGCAGACTTTGAGGTGTTCCCTGGCGTTTTTTTGATTAAACATTAAAATTCCGAATAAACTTCGATTATCTTGCTCTGCTGAGGAGAAAAACTGAGTGCGCTCTTTGGCCATGGTGAGCAGCCAATAGCAGCGTTGCTGATCAATGTTTCTACGATCGATACATATCCCCTTTTAAGCCAGCGCGTGAACGCGCAGTTATCTCAGATAACTCAATCCAGCTATACTAATCATATCCGGCAAGTGTGTTCAAAGAAATCAATTAGCCGGATTATGATTAGCACGATGACATCATCTTGGATGTGTCATTTGATCTCGGATGTAATAAGCAACGTACGAAGAACGAGCCCCAGATGTGCTCCTACTGTAGTCACTTTCAAATCCAGACTCAAAACACTTCTGTTTAGCTATGCATTTACTGAATGAGCACTGTGCCAATGCTCGTCCGACTATCTGTACTGTATTTTATTTTTTATTTTTCTAAACTGTTTTAATTATTCTTATTTCTTTTTATTATTTTAATTACTTCTATGTAAAGCACTTTGAATTGCCATTGTGTATGAAATGTGCTATATAAATAAACTTGCCTTGCAAACCCGATAACAATCAAACCTTGTGAGGAAGAGCCCGCTCCACAGCTGTCAGAGTCTGATACCAAGGACGATGATGACTAGTACGTTTAATTTAAATTTTGTGATGATTTTGTAATGACCATTGTTTTCACCATACATTAAACATTGTGGTTCTAATCTTTGACTGGCTCTAATCTTTGACTGGCTCATCATCGTAGGAATGCTCTTTCATGATATTGTGGAATCTCCAATAATTTTGGAATCTCATTATTTCACTAATTTGGAACATACTTTATTTGTGATGAATGAACCACTTGATGAATTATCAACTGGATGAACCAGATTATTTCCATGGAAGGTACTTTTGCCATTTTTTTCCACTGACAGGGGTCAGATCACAGAAATTGCCATGATTGTTTCACGATGGCAATCTTTTGTCTGAGACAGCCAAAATCGTGCAGTGTGTCCCGGGCTTAAGGCAGAGGTCTCCATCCCTGTTCCTGGAGAGCTAACGTCCTGAAGATTTCAGCTCCAACCTCAATCAAATCCTCCTAAATCAGTTAATCAAGGTGTTTCAGGGTTGCTTGATAATTACTGTGGGAGCAGGGTTGGAGAACCCTAATCTAAGGTCTGCATATAAAAGATTATCCTGCATCCCTTCAATTTCTTCAAGCGTTTTCCCCTGAAGATTTGCAAGGGTGCCTTTCTCCAGTGCAAGTAACAGTTTTGATATCTTGGCTAACTGTGTTGTGGCCTCTGGAAGTCAATAGTATCGGTGCACACGAATATCATGGCCCAGAAAGTCTGCAACTTGGTCGAGTTCGTGATTTTTTAAGTTTAACACCTGAGACAGAGTTGCAACATGCTTTCGCAGTTGTGTTGATTTGAGGAATTCAGGTTGTTTTGCTCCACACTCATTGCCATAAACCCTCAGACAATCTTGTCCTCGATACGGAGTCAAACAACTTGGTCTCGCAAAGAGGAATGCATTTTCTTCAGGAACTCCACACACTTTTCTTTGACTAACGAGGTGTGTTAAGGCATCAACCATGTCTGGCGATAATAACTGCAACCTTTCGACCCCTTTTACCCCTTATCTCAACCCGACTAAAATGTGCACAGTTTTTTTTTTAATTTTGTTAGGCCAGTAGCAACATCCGCATGGAGGGGAGCTGTGTCCCTTTCAAGGAAGTTTTTTAGTTTCATTTTGGCAACCTCTCCTCCACGCCTTCGGTTGAAAAGAATTATTTTTGCCAGTGTTGCTCTGGAAAGTTCCCCGTAGGCTTGTGCTGATTGGGGTTTTTTCAAGTTCTCAGATGCTGAATCTGCAACTTTTTCAAGATGCCGGTGAAGACACTGAACATCCTCTGTGAATGGGATGGTGGAGGGTTTGTTGAAGTGTGCCTCACTTAAAGTAATCAGTGGTGTGTGGGAAATAAGTTCAGCCCACTTTGTACTGTACAGTTTTTGGAATGTCTGTGTTGACCTTATCCCCTCAGTGTCTTCTGCCATCAAAGCCCTGCAATGTACAATGTCACAGATCTTTTGCAGTGAGTGGCCCAACTTGAGAGCAAGGCTTGGAGTCTGGTATGAGTGCTTTTCATCATTAAAGCCGGAAACCTTCTTGACAGCTTGGATAAGCACATAAAAATTTGCAGGTTTAACAGTATCCTCAAGCGTCTGTATTTTAAATTCTCTTTGTAGGATCAGGAGAAGTCTACTAACTTCCCGCATTTTCTGCCGAATATACTCAAATTTAGTGGGATCCTGTCCATGTTTATTAAAAAACGATTGGGCCAGCTGAAGAAAATCACTCCGGACAGCAGCAGTAGTCATCATCCTTCATTACAGTCAACAGCTTCCAAACACCCTGTGATATTGGTTGACACAGGGTTGCGTTAGACATGGTTGCCAATGATAAGACCCTTGTCCTTCCTGGCTCTGCCCGTTCCGCTTCCACTTCCACTGGTTTGGAAAGGCAATTTCGAATGTGTCGCCACAGATCTAGCCGAAGAAACATGGCATGGCAGTACATGCAAGGAACATAATCTTCTGATTTATATTTATTCTTGGGTGTCCGTCTGAGTTTTAACAACCCAGTCCCACTCGATAAAACCCCAGCATTGTGTTCATAGTTCCCTTTGTTCCTCAGTTTGTCCAGCATTTGTTTGCGTTCTTTTGAACCTTTTGGCAGTGCCAAGGCCCGAGCAACAACCATGTTTGTTGTTTCATGGATTTTTAAGTGCCTTGCAAATTTCGACTGTGGTTTGTCACAAATGTAGCAGTAATTATTTTTGTTTACTGGAGAGGATACATTAGATGACTGTACACATGGATATTCTCCTGTTCTTGTGCTATCCTCTACGGACTTTTCATCAGTACTACTAGTCATTTTTGTATTGTGGACATCTGATACTTGAACTGGATCTTTCAGCAGAGAATGTGTAACTATGAGATTTTCTTGACATTGCCTGCCATTTTTAATTTCTCCAGTTGATTCAATGCAGGACACATTTTGTTTGTTCGTGATTTGTTTGTTCGAGATTTTTTTTTCCAAGATTTGTTTAGGATGCTCAAGTTGTAAAGAAACTGTGCTCTCTTCTGAACTGTCTAAAGAATCAGGTAGTCCTGATCGGAAAAGTCCTCACAGGAAAACTGTTCTTCAGAATTCTGGGGGGGGGGGAGGGGGGAGAAATCTTTTTTACACATCTAAAAAATAAAAACTTCAGGAAGGAAAAGTTAACCCAAAAGTAAAAAAAAGTTATTTACTCGATCCCTGGCCATCAAATATGCACATGACATTCTTTTTAATCAAAAAGCCATGATAGGAAATAATTAGTAAATGTTCATTTTTGGGTTAATCAATTAATTTAGAGAGAATTTGATCAAATACACTTACCGGTGTTAAAGGGTCAGAGTTGGGCTTCACATGCTTATCATAGCAACTTTTATGCCAAAAGCAGGAGCAAACTAGACAGAGGATAAAATAAACATATGGTCATTTGTAGGGGTGTTCGCAGGATCAAATTATGAGTTAACGAGCATCAAATCAGTCATAGCCATAAAAATGACAAAAATTGGCTGTGTGTGTTTATATAAAACGGTGTTTATTGTTTGAATTTCGTAATTAAATCGACAGAATCTGAGAGCTGAGAATTTGTTTCATAGCAATAGTAACCTTCTCTGTCTTGTCTGTCGGTGTCAGTGTCCTCTTTGCTTCGCGAATTTTCTCTGCGTGAGAAAATGGATGTGTGGCGTGAGAGCGTTTAAAAAGTGACGATTGCGTGAGTCTCACGGTGAATTCGTGAGAGTTGGCAGCTCTGCGGATTCAGTTTGTAAGACTGTAGGTTGTTTTTTGGCGGGTGTGTTTGTGCTGCCGCGGTCTTGCCGTGTTTGTGTATCTCTATGCCAAACGCGCGGGGGAAGAGCTGAGCCCGTTCGGAGCTACGGGAGTGTCGGCGAATGTTAAAGAGAAAACCGATTTTCATTAAAAAAAAAAAAATCAGCGTAAACTGCACATTCGAATTAATCGATAAAATCTATTTATCGACCAGCCCTAATTAGCATTAAATATCTTTGCTGCATTCTTTCTAGAACAGACAAGGGCTTTCTTGCGGCTCGCATCAGCAGAGCATTGCATCGTCCATAGACCGCAAAACAATCAGCGGATGGCGGGCAGGTCATATGCAGAGAAATGGAGAGTCTTATGTAAAAAAAAAAAAAAAAGGAATAAAGACAATATATTACTTATAAGAACAAAATATTTACCCTTACACCAATCCACTTAAAAGCAGAAAAGGGTCCACTACAGCTGTTACATTTATTCAAAGTTGATACTGCCGAGGAGATTACATCATGTTTGCAATTCTGTTGAAAAAAAAAGAAAAGAATATTAGCCTAATTCCTTGTTATAAAAATCTGCTGAGACTTCTCTAAATACCATGGTACATATTGGCTGAGTGCTCATAGAAATGATTACATGTCTAGCTATTGTGAACTTGACCATTTCAAACAGCAGTGTTAAATTAGTGTGGAACCCAAACTCTGTTGGGCAGAGGCTCTCCAGGAGCAGGGTTCCCTTACCTTAGGCAAACCCTTTCTAAGTTACATTCACTCACACAAATTAAAAATCACCTTCTCTGATCCATCATCTGCCTCACCGCTGACAAAACCCTTGGTGTCTTGTTCTGTCTCAGATATCACCTATGAAATATTTTTTAACATTTGTAAACACAGATAAGCAGAAAATCATGTGTACTGCTTTATGAGAAATATGAAAACATTTCTTATAACTAACCATTTACTCTAAAAGCCTTATTGGATTAGAAATCAATACGTCTTTGACAATTAAAAAAACATTAGAAATAAATGCATATTTCCAACGGTAAACATTACCTGTTGAGAGGGATCATAAAGTGTCAGCTGAGGATCAAGAGTAGAGATCTTGTGGGAGAGAGAAAAAAGGAGTTTAATGAAGATTCATTTCAGAATAACAGATAATACAGATGAATTCATAGATTAACAATTAATGTGTGTGAGAATGTACTCTATCACAAAGTCCTCACTGGTATGGATTTTTGTGAGGACAGAATCTTATCTACATGAAAACAAACTATTCAACGTATGGAGATTCTACATGAGTTTGCCAAAACTGAATCAAAGAATAATTTACACTGATCACTTATAAACGACAACAACCTCAAACATTCCAAGTTCGCTGCGCTGGTGATATTAAACAGAAGTTTGTATGTGTTTGTCGGATAACTATGAATTAGCATAAACAAACTGGTCTGTGTAGCCAAACAGCGTTGTCCTTCGTTTACTTCCTTGCTACAATGTACAATTAACAATACGAACTATTACAGGAAAACACATCAACGAAAAAAATCATACTTACAGGTTGTGGCTTGTAAACAGCTTCTGTTTTTAAAGTTGGAACTGCTCGATCTTTCAGGACAAGCCGTTTGCGAATCCTACATTTAACTCGCGAAGATTAAGGAAGCTTTCCTCCGGAAAATGTGCAGCACAGAGAGCAACATTTGGATTATAATTATGACAGACAGAGTTAAAAATAAATTGTAACCGTCCTTAGGAAAACTGAACAAAGTGGACCTGCAATCTGGGTGAAAATAACAGCGTTTCGACGATATTCTACTGCCACAACAACTCTTTTCCAAAGCAACATAAAATGGCCTCGCCCCTTTTATGTATTGTGTTCCCAGAGGAGGGGTTTATGTAAATATTGGGCTTAGTGATGTCAGCAAGCCCACAGGAATGTCGTGTAGTCCCTATCGGCCGTTTTCTGTAGTTCTTAGAAATTGATTTCTTTAAAAGCAAATATCTCCCTTTGCTTTAAACTTTGAACGTTGTAACTTTGCAGATGTTGTTTATGCTCAAACAGCAACATTACACACTAACTTAAATTAGAAAAGTGAAATCGTGTTTTACCACCCCTTTAATTGTTTCTTTTTCTATGTTGTACCAAGCTGGTATCAAATGATTGGACAGATTATCCCTGGAGGGTGGGTTGTATTTGGGATTTAGAGCCTTTGTCATCTCCCTGCACAGAAAAATGTACATATAATGCTTCACCTACCTAATCATAGTTTACTGTAGTATGTAATGTTCTGTTAGCTCTGTTTCTGATTTGCTTTGAGAGACAGGCAAATATCAAAGGATCAAATCCATTGATATTGCTGTGAAAACTTTATCAAGAAAGAATTTGCATACCTAAATGAAGGTGACTCAACTGTAGCAAAAGGATGTAACCCCATCACCACAAATCTTGTCACCGCCCTGTGACATTCATCCACTCTCTCCTTGCTCATCTTCCCCTTCATGGCTAAAGTGAATGGAGTCTCTTCAGATAAAGATTGTGTTGATTACATTATTAGCAAGCAACATGAGAAAGGGCTTGACTTGTAGTGAACAACTTGTAGAAACGGCGAAGTGTGGTTTTCCACTAACGCGGAGACAACTCCCTTTCTTCAGCCTGCCAGAGGCGTGACTCCAGGGCCGACGCGCTATGCCATTACAAGGCATAGTCATACATGTTTGTATGACTGTACAAACATGTATGTGTTGACGCAAGTCATGCTGACAATGAGGTCAATCATCTCCTCCGTAAAAAAACAGATTGAACACGGAATCCATGTTCTGGACCCTTGCGAAGGCATAGCGCGTCGGCCCTGGAGTCACGCCTCTGGCAGGCTGAAGAAAGGGAGTTGTCTCCGCGTTAGTGGAAAACCACACTTCGCCGTTTCTCCCAATCCACCCAGATCCAGGATCCTCCGAATCCTCCTCGCCTTCAGTGGAAGCTAGAGAGGATGATGAGGGTGCCACATCCAAATCAGGATCTGACTCTCCTGTGTCTGTGGTGTCAGAGGGAGAAGACGATACATCCTGCAGCTCGCTGGAAGGGTCAGGCTGCATAATCATCTCTAAAACTTCACTACAAATCAAGCCCTTTCTCATGTTGCTTGCTGCTCTTCTCACCATCAAATGACCAGCAGGCTTGCATGCACGCGTTTAAATCCACTTGCTTTGTTTTTGTTTAGTCTGCATTTCTCACCATCAAAAGGCAGCAGATGCATAAATACACTTACTTTGTTTTTGTTTACTCCATGTAGTTCTGAGAGATGAGGTGCATATTTTGATTTTCTCAGACGCATCAAGGTGAGTTCACACACACACACACACACACACACACACACACACACACACACACACACACACACAAACACAAACACACACTTTATTATGCTATTATACTCCATATAACTCCATGTAAAAGCCAGAAACTAAGCTTTTTTTTGCACAGGCCTATCTAAAGGGTTAATGGTGCCACCTGGTTATCAACTGTAAAAATTACAAATTTTACCTCTTCCCAACAGGGAAAACCACCAACAATCAAAAATGCATGATTATATGGTGTCATGACCTTGCAATCAAAAAATGTGGTTATAATGGAAGTCAATGGGGCAAAAACAGCCACGAACAGTAAATGAGGGAGAAAAAGTTAAAATCTGATGCTGCACAAAAACTAACAATGCATCAAAACCAATGTTGTTTCTAATCTTTGACATGTCCAAGACTGTGATAAAAGGTAAAAAAAAAATCCAGTCCACAATCACATTTTATATTGAAAATGAGTCATTTTGTGTGTGTTTTTTTCCCAAATCAGTGACATAATTTACGAATTTGGCAATTAAAGAGTTAAAATCATGATTTTTTTTTAAACATTTAGTATTTTTGAGCAGGACTGAGGTTGATTAATAGATTTATGCAAAAAAAATTGAAAAAAATATTGATCTGATACATTTTTATAGCAGTTTAAAGTAGTGGCTGTTTTCAGCCACAAACATAACGAAAGGGTAGTAAATTTGCCCACAGTGTACTGTTGAGTTTTTGAAAAATGTCAAAGCATTTTCCCAAAATATGTGTCAAAATAAGATTTGTCACCAAAAATCATTCCATTTGCTGAAACACAGAAAAAGTTATGGCCAAATTTAGACTCAAAAATACCCCATAGTGGATGAAAACATCCCCAACAGCACATAAGGGTTAAGAAATAACCGTCATTTTTACACGTCTGTTAAAAAATTACACTGTAAACATCAGTTACAGCTTTAACTTATTTTTAACGTGGCAAATAACCAAGGTATAAGCGGGATAATCCACGGCTAGCCATGCATTAAAGAATTTTAATGCACTTCGTAGAGGCAACCACCCTCCGCTTCGCGTCGGGTGGTTCTTCGCCTCTACGTCGTGCATTAAAATCCTTTAATGCATGGCTAGCCGTGGATTATCCCTTACTTAATAGTACTAAGTCCATTCAATTAATATAACTCAAATCTATGAAGTACACTGTAAACCCGAATAAGTAAGCAGAACAGCAGATTTTTATTTTGTACTTAAACATTTCAAGTTAAGAACAATTAAAATGTATGAGTACATTAATTCATACAATTAACTTAAAACTTTCATGTGATCTCAATGTGAACACTTTTATTAGTATAACTTAGTTAGCTTTTAAAAGCTAATCTGCTAACATACTAATTTGCTAACATATTAACAATGTTATACAGAAGCACTTGCTGTATGAGCACAACAATATAAAGAGATTATTTGCTCTGAAATCAAGCTGAATGCACCACTAAGTCACCATAAAGCCAACATTAACAAATTCTTCTAAATTAGCATAAGAAAACATTAATCACTGCTAAATCTCACACTTAACATTAATCTTACACACAAAAAAAAACATTATATTACACTTTTAATTTTAGCATTTACTCTCCCTTTTGAGTGCCATCGGCAAAGCATGCTGGGAAATAGACATCAAAGCCATTTCAGTTAAACTTAAAGGGTTAGTTCACCCAAAAATGAAAATTCTGTCATCATTTACTCCCCCTCAAGTTGTTCCAAACCTGTATGAGTTTCTTTGTTCTGCTGAACACAAAGGAAGATATTTGGAAGAATGTTTGTAATCAACAGATCTCGGTCACCATTGACTTCCATAGTAGGAAAAAAATATACTATGGTAGTCAATACAACTTCAAGACTCGACTTACAGACTCAGATTTTGAACTCCATCAGCGCACAAGCTCCAGACAGGGTTTGTTGGGGTGCAGCTCTTTTTGGTTATGTAGAAACCGTGCGTGTCTGTTGGCTCCGGTCATGAAATGGTGCAGTGAATTTATAACATCAAAAAAAGTGACCACAGTAGGAGACACTTTTGAGGCTGTTGAAAGAACAAGATTCAGGCGGTGCAAGTGGTAGTGTACATACACTGCATGGGGGAAAGTGTTTTTGAGGAGCACCTGCACCCCAGCTCTCCCACCTGACATGACTGCCGCACCGTCAAAACTGAAACCCACACACAATTCAGGATCCAACTGCAGCGGTTCCAGTACTTCCAAAATTTTGCCAGCGATGCCAGAGGATGTCATATCATCTGTTGCCACAAATCCGACAGCTCTCTCTCTTAGATTGCCATTAAATATATATCTCACACAGACAGCAATTAGTTCCTTCTTCGAGAGGTCCTTGTACTCATCAGCTAAAATGGCATAATAGGTGTCAGCCTGTGCATGCAATTCTGCTCTGATTTTTCGTCTGAGAAGTGATGCTGCAGTTTCAAGGAGGTCGTTTTGAATATCTGGACTCATCATTTCTGCATTAGCTGGAAGCTCATCAAGGCGTCGTTTTATCTCGGGGTCATATTTACAAAGCACGTTAAACAACTCCAAAAAGTTTCCTCTGTTAAGACTTTCTATGTCTTCCTTGTGACCACGCAGTGCAATCCCTTGTTTCACACAGAAAAGCAAAATGTCAATGATAACTTTTATCCCGGTTTCTTTCAATCAGGTCAGTAAAATGCCCCTGTGTGTCTTTTGTTACCTGATGCATGATGTCACCTTTTCCAGCCCTTTTTATATCCATGAAACCTTTGTGTCGGGCCACAGCAGCAGCATGGGCTTTACTGGCTTCATGTTTTATACAAAACTGACCAAGATGCCCCCAGTCTCTCAGTCCTGCTTTGCTGAATCTGTCCTCCTTTGCATCAGTGTTAAAGTGGCGACAGGAACGGCAAAAAACAGCATCCATTGTGATACTGTACTCTAACCAAGTGTACCGGTCATACCACTTAGCAGAAAAATTCCTCCTCTTTCCACTGACTGTTTGCGTGACTGGAAAAGCACACTGGCGCTGAGCCAGAGACGGACGCGCTCAGCGCTGATATATCACAACTAATATGCAGTGTTTTCAACCACATAATGTTTATTTTAGGTTTCATACATTTAAATATACATAATCACTAGTAAAACAATACATTGGTAGTTTGTAAAATACACACTGATATATTTCAACGGGGGGGGGGGTATTCCAACCCAATTTTTTTGGGGTATTTTTATTTAAAGGAATTAATTATAAAAGCGATTTAAGGGAATAAAGAAAAAAAAGCTTATTGTATTAGTGAAATAATTGTAACTATTTGCAAATAACATTTTATTTTTAATTATGCATGCATTCTCTCTAAATGAATCAAAGAAATTATAGCATATTTTCAATTCAAAAAGGCTAAATTTAGTAAATAAATAAAAAAAGTTGAGTAATTCGCGTCACCGGATACTGTCGGTAGTTGAACATTTCTATTGTAAAAGAGTCAAATATTAAATGTTTTCCACTTACATTTTGCCAGGCATTCGTTCACTTCTTTAATCATTCTGACATTGAAGAGCTAGACCGCTGAACTTTTAGTCATCCTAACACCAAACAGAGCGGTGCGTAATGGAGCGCATCAGAACAGCATCAAGAATATCAAATACATTGCAGTGAATCTTTTATTTGCATCTTAAGTTTATAGGCAATAATAATGACTGGTTTGCGAAAGTGTAGAACTCGGTGAGCTCGCGCAAAACACATCTTCAGGACAGCGACTCATTTAAACGCCTCTGATTGGCCAATGCGTTCAACAGACATGTCAGTGATTGGCTACAATGCTCAACGCTGCCGTACGCCGTGCGTGCGCAAAAGTTTCTGTCTCGCATGCGTGCTCGCTCTAGATTCCGGGAGATTTTAACTAATTTGCGCCATAAATAGTGGTCCATCCAGTAGTTAAGAGCCTGAATTGTTTATAGTAATTCTGAAATTTAGTGCACACGAGTGAAAAAAAATACAGCACAGAAGAATGTCTAATTTTGCGTGAGATTTCTTTGTTAAGCGTGAGAGCGTGAGATTGAGGCTGAATGCGTGACTGTCACGCCAGATGCGTGAGAGTTGGCAACCCTGCTGAACTGCAGCGCTCATCTCGTTATAGATCAAGATAATTTATAAAGGTTTTTAAACGAAGAATCGGAATATCAGATAGTTTAGCCTACATGGTAAGCAAGTTTGTGAATATTTTTTGATAAAAAAGGAAAAACGAAATAAAACGAATAGCGAGACATCTGTTAGTTATTGTGGCTGCGGTGTGTCACGTGACAATCATGACGCGTCGCCATGAAAACAAGGGGTCAGTTAAAATATGTGTAACTTGCGCGTGAAACGGTTGGTTTAAAAAATATATATTTTCTAAGTAAACAACAATAGCCCAAGTTTAGTAAACATTTTTTATTGAGACTATAAAAAATAATTCTGCCTCTATTTTTAGGTGTGCCAGCTGCCACTGTGGGTGGCACCGGCACACCCTGGCACACCCGTGGCTACGCCCCTGATACAACTGTAAACAAATGCTCACTGCCATTCACCACGCGAGCGAGCGAGCATTACCAGAGAATGTCATTACCAAAGTAAAGGAATAGATAAGCGGAATCGAAATACGCGTGTCTTATCGAATCCCCGGTTTTTGGCATTTTGGAACCGGTTCTAAAATGGAACCGGTTCTCGATACCCAACCCTAGCCACATGGCAGCCAATGAAATAAGTATATTTTAGATTTTTATGGAATAAAATAAAATTTTGAAAAGTCATCATTTTCCATCTTAATTGTATGTGATGGGGTTGAGTTGTTAAGCTTGACAGTAGAGTTCTCAACGGGTCGGGTCGGCCCGACAAACCCGACGGGACCCGCGGGTTCGGGCCGGGTTCGGGTCGAAAATATAATCAAATGACTCGGGTCGGGTCGGACCTCGGGCTTAATCTTTTCCGCTCAGTGAAAAAAAAAAAAAAAAACATTTATTAATCATCGCTGCTGTTCACCGTAAAGAAAGTCTGGCTGCTGCGTGCAACGTGCATTATGGAGAGGGGCGGGGGCAGACCTGACGCCGCCGCGTGCACGCCTTTAGCCTGGAGAGAAGATGGAGTTGGTGAAAAGTAAACTTGCTGCAGGTGAATTCACCGTCGCTACTACAGCCTATTTAGATATTTTAAAGTTTATTGTTTCAGTTGTTTGTATTGTTTATATTGTTAAAAGGCGTGAACATTAAAGGTTGGTTTGAATTCCCGTCTGCTGGTCATGATAATACCTGTATGAGAAGAAAAAAAATCCGACGCGCGTCGGGCCGCGGGCCGGGTTCGGGCAGATAATTATGTTGATGTGTCGGGTTAGATCGGGTCCGGGCTTTAAAAGCCACGGGCCGGGTCGGGTCGGGTTGTAATTTTCAGGCCCGTTGAGAACTCTACTTGACAGTAACCTCCCTGACTATAATACATATAAAATTTTATATAATGAATAAAAAGTGTGATATCACTCACCTTCTTCTGCACCATGCTGTTGAAGAGACCCGAATGATGCAACTTCATGTGAATGATGTCACATATGGATGGAGTCTAAATTACTATGGGCGGAGAATGGTTGGCGTGACAGGGTTGAGTTCAGACTGAGGGACGCAACTTTATAAGTTGTTTTCTATCAAATATCTTGCTTTTTTTTTTTTTTTTTTTTTTAAAGCAAAGAACACAAATAAATACTTGCATTATTGCCAAAAATTAAAGACACTGTGCACATTTTATTAATTATTTTCCAAGTACAAATTCAGCAAAGAACTTTAGGGACATGACAAAATGCTAGCTGTAAGACATAAATAAAAAAAAATTTAATGATAAAAATTATTTAAATGCAATAATTATTTGTATTCATTATAAAGGACATACCAAAGTATTGTGAAAAGCTTTTGACATTTCATTTTGGTGAACCACCACTTTCAAAAATCTAAGGGACTGAAATATTACCGAATCCCAGGAATGACCCATAAAACGGTCAAAATCAAAATATTAAAATCAGAGTACAACCCGCAACACAAACTGATATACACGTATATCTGTACATGCTTACATGAACGCAATACTGTAACGTTAGTGATGTCCGGATCGTGAAAGAATTCAATTCAATTCAATACAAATTTATTTGTATAGCGCTTTTCACAATACATATTGTTACAAAGCAGCTTTACAGAAAGTGCATTTCAGAAATGTACATAGAGAAATACAGTTAGTTAATCATGTATTGATTTCGAATCGTTTTTTGAGCCGGTTTGAAAAAATACACCAAATGAACTGAATCGTTCGCGTCCTGAGTGAGTCAGTACTTATCCACAAGCTAGCCTACTACATTAGTTAACTTACTCACAATCGGACATGTCTGGCTGACAGTCCCTCCAACTCGAAGTAAACTAACATCAAAGAGCTAACTTCAGCTGTCACCGATACAGGTGCAACAATGAAAACGGACCGTCCGTACAGTAACAGTAATGGAGCTTGAGTTCCTGTGACGGAGTCGGCCAAAATGCTGCATACCGTACTCTCTATGATAATTCTGTCTTTAGGCCTACGTACTGTCATGGATTTTTTCCCTAAACCTAACTATCCGGGGCGTCTGCACTCGACACCTGCCTTAATATCCGGGGCGTCTACACTCGACACCTGCCTTAATATCCCTGGCGTCTACACTCGACACCAATACCTTTATACTCTAGCTCTTGCGTCTTCAGTCGAAAACTAGCCGAGTTTCTAACTAACTTGCTTCCCTAAACTAGCTTCCTGCGCAGGAATAAATTGACAAACAGACCTGCAGATGTCCTTTAAATGCTTTAATCACGGCCAGGAGATCTTCCCGAGCAGTTCTCAGGGAATCTCTCCCAAGAAGCAAAGGCCGGAGGATCTCAGACAAATTCCATTGAGAATCCCACCGAAAAACACATATACAACAGTTTTTATAGCAAAGAGGTATGACTTAAATTTCATACTGCATTACATAATTTCCCCACTATTTGATTGGTTCTTCATATGCAAACCCCTCTGTTACTAGGTAAAGAAAACTCTGATCTGGTGATTACTTATCACAAGGTTTTAAGGATGACTTAATTCGTTAATCATAAGATTCTAACAGACTGTCTAGTTTTACTTCCCATAACTATGTTATTTTTACCCGTAGACACCCTCATAGTCACAAGTTTTTCCCCAAAGAGTTTGGACACATTAAAAGCATATGAATGTTATTCCTGCAAGAAAAACAAATGTTAGTTGATTAATTAAAGTTGATTAATTAAAATCCACCACAATTCCCCTCTCTGGCCGTACTAATACACGGCCAAATATTAAAATTAAATTATTCTATTCAATTTTTCATACTTGCATGATTTACCTGTAATCTAATTTACCTTTACCAAATCATCCCATTATAAGTCAGTGACTTTAATACCACCTGATATCTCTAATCATACCATGTTCCATCTTTTACTTTATAATACCTGTCAAAAAATTCCTTCAATCAGCATCCTAAGTTGTAATTAAAATTCCACCTGTTTCCAATGTTACCACATACACATACCATCTTCCACTTACGCATACCATCTTCTCCATCTCCTTCCCTACATTCTATCTTCAAGCAACCTAATTCCATTTTCAATAACATAACATTGCCTTTAAAACTTTGAGTCAAGTTTAAGTATCATCTTTCTCTGAATTTTGAATCTCATTGATCTTTTAGGCCTTTAAAAGGATACTGCTGATTAACCATTTTTCTTAACCTTATTTTGTTAGCTTTTAATTCAAGCAGGCGATTGTCTTACTTAGTAAGATTTATTTAAGGATCTGTGTAATAAAATCTAACCAAAAAAGCTCTAAAATCTTTCATTTTTATCCTTAACACAAATATCAATAATTGTATTATTTTGTTTCAAAACAATGTAATTATTTTAAAATTAACTCTGATTAACCCAGCTCTTGCCATAATAATAGCTTTAGCTGCTGATGTGCCATTTAATCATTAATTACCTTTCCTCTTACAATCCTATTTTCTAGAATTAACTGATTGATATAACATGTCCTGCCTCTATTTGTTGGCAACTCGGAATAGTTCATAATGGATCCATTGATCCAGATCATTAAATCTGTAACTTCATTCTGAATTAAGAAAGCTTTTTAGAATTTTGCTTTATGAGCAAATATTCTATTTCACTGAAATGTCTTAACTGTTTAGATTCAGTTTAGTTTAAATTTGACATGTTTGTGTTACATTGTTCTTGGTCTAGGTTTTAACTTTGTGCTCATATTTTTCTAATACGTTGAAGACCTTTCTCAACAAAGCAAATCCATATTTCATCTCTGGAAGCCGGGCTAAATAAGCAAGCACTGTTACTGTATTCCTAGATAGACTAGACCCGCAGTCACCTCTCAGATATCAGATACAGAAATTAGACAATACATGAAAGGAACATTTCAATAATCACACTGGTAACTTCTCTAACTAATAATAATCCAGAAATTAAATATGTTTCCCAAAATCAATCTCCCTTTGAAAATTTTTCTTTCGCTATTTTAACAAATGGAAACACCTAAAAAAAAATATTTAATGTAGTCATTAATTAATCACTATAGAAGTTTACCCAATTATCTATTCGGACCTAGTCCGGCAAAGTAACTTATCCTCTCTTATTAGAAAACAACTATTACAACTACTATTAATTCTTTTTAGCATCTATGATATCTGAATTAGGGTTCTAAAACCCTCAAGTTTCTTCAAAAATAGTCGCTAGATTATTTATTATTTTTACAGTAATGTACCCATTTAGAGTCCCTATACTCTACAGAATTAAGAGATTTTCCTCTTCTCAATTTACATATACCTGAAATATTTTCAAATTCATCAGTAATTGTTCAAATCACGAGATCTAAATACTCAGTACAGTACAGTTCGATTGAACAAAATACAACATCAATAAACATCACACAAAATTAATTATTATGCTAAGTTTAAACCATTAGTTGGTCCACATCTTCCTCCAGATGTGTTGATCATCTCGTTGCCCCATGGACGGTCCGTCTTCACCTTGATAACTCTTTGCGAGTTGTCGCAAGGTCTATCCACCGTTGGTAGAAAGGAGGTCAGTTACTAGCACTGCCTGTTTTCCTCTACTTGACGCTGTGCGTTGTCGTTGGTGTTGACGTTGGCGTTGGTGTGTGTGGTTGCTGAGGGCTGGTTGGTGTAGTTTAAGTCGAGATGATTGGACGGAGGTGTCACCGCACCCCAGATGGGACCTTGTTTGTGGAGTGAACCATTTCCTGGCTGCTTTCACCTGTGAATGGAGATCTTAAGTATTTTTGTTAATTACAACATCATGTATCATGTCGCCAGACTCATCTGCTTATCCGGCCGGTCGTCCTTTTTTGATGAGACCTGTAAAATTTCATGTTAAACAGTAACAAAACAATATTTTTATACATTTGGAACAGAATCAGTTCTGTTCGATGAGATCCAACATGACATCCTGCAAAAAGTAAAAAGTTAAATATGGGGTGGACAGGGCAAGCTTGCTTGCTCTCTGCCTTCCCAAAGTTATACGCTGCGCAGGTGTGGCATTGTTTATTTCTGCCATAACAATAAACCCAGACCAGGATAGTTAGTCAAAATTATCCATGGTTGTTATTTTGTTGGGTATATTTTAACCTGTGGGCATATTTTATAAATTTAGATACAGCTGTTTTGATTGACATCATTTATTTGTCTTTGAACACCATATTTCACACACTCACTTTCACACACCCCTCTCACACACCCCTCTCTCACACCCCCCTCTGGCCAGAGATTCATACATTCTTGTCTGCCATAGCAGTTTATGAACTGAATGGGGAACATATATTAGGAGTGGAATACCACCAAATCTGAACGGTAACAAAGTTCGCCGACGACAGAAACTACTGAACGTAGACACACTGTGGCATTCCCCTTGCAACAGTGTCTGAACATTAGGATATCAATTCTCAAATCAAATCAAATCAACTCAAATGTCCGATGCAGTCGCCATGTGATTGAGTTTACACAGTGGACGTAAACCTAACTTTTCAAAAATCAAATAGATTAAACACTTTTAATAATAATCGTATAGACCTAAAATTGCAGTTGAGAGAATCAATTTTAATTTCTCAAATGCAATTTGTCATTCTTTGCACAATTTCAATTTTCCAGCTTTTTGTTGTTGCTCATAAGCTATCTAAAAGAAGATTTAGAAATCTTCACACAATCTTTGATCCATGGACAAAAAGAAAATAACATTTCTAACATTTATATCTCGTATCCATGATGATGACAGCATGTGATTTCAAATGTTTAGAATTAGAAACATTTTTTTTTCTATTGAATCTAGAAAATTACCTTTTAAATGAAATGGAGTGACCAATATTTTTACTTTTCTAACCATAATTTCTCTTTAGACGCCTTGTGGCCTATATTGTATTTTTCTTTTCCATAGAATTCTGCATAGTCAATCTTTTACATAACTCTTACTGCCATATCCAGCCTCAGTTTTAACTTCCGCTATTGAACTTCCTGCAGAAGGGCTGTTATCGACTGGTATCTATTGAAAGCAGATTCAAAGAGTTAGTTTAAACAGAGAAGAATATGAAGAAATATGAAGAATTGCTGAAACCAGTGGATAATCAAAAACAATCAAGTTAATAATAACTAAATTTGAAACGGTCTCTGTAGTGATCATTGAAAAGGCAGCACCTAGCCCACACGGCTGATTGTCTTTCTGTGTGGATTGTCATTCAGTTGAACTTCAGGCTGATACATTGGATCGTCAGGCTGTGATGGCACTCTCATCGGTCTGGCTTTTGATCCATCCTGCCACAAAATGTCATAATGCATGGCAAAATTGTCTTTAGGAAAAGTCTCAAGTGAACTGTCACCTTTGCAGGCTGAATCAGTCTCCCCATGCTGACCCCTCTCAGAAGTCTCAACTTCCTCTTTCAGGAGGGCGGCTGCAGGCCCCACTTCCTCTTTTATTTTTCTGCAGTCATCCCAGTTTTCAAGGCAGCTGTCTGAAATTCTTGAACACTCAGAGAACCAAATTAAACAGTTTAATTTCCAAAAGTCTCTTCTGGTTTACAACACAGCAATTCTTCAATTTATTAAAAAGCTTAGTCCTTCATTGCGGAAAAAAGCAAGCACTTCTTCTTTGCAAAGACGCAGAGAAAAGCAGGAAAACTCCTCTAATTATAATACAGTGTATAATGTAAACAAAAAGAATTCTTTCTTTTCTCTTTTTTACAAGAAACCAAAATAAAATTACTCTAAGATGTCTGTTCTGTGCCTGTTCAAATCACAATTTCTATTTAAAGTTGGTCACCCAATCTCATTCTCATACTATGCACAAAAATTATCTTAGTTAAACATAAACCATTGACTCTTAGAATCTCTTAGATCAAAACCATTTTTTCACACCGTCTCCCAGGGATAACGGGATACAAATTCTAGACGCCTTCATATAGAATGTATATTATTTAGACACCTTTAGTTAATATCTTATTATTTTTTCATCACTTTAAGTGATTACCTAAATTCAAAAGCAGTGAATTGCTTAAATTCTATTGCTCAGTTCTATATATCTCATCTACTTTAATAAATCAAAGTCTAACTCATACAATTTTCTTCATTACTCAAAATTTCCTAACTATCACAGAATGCATATTCCTATTATTATGACTTATAATTTTAACAATTTCTTCATTTTAAATTATCTTTTGATCTTATTTCAACATTTCAACATTTCTCTTTTTATCTTTCTTTATTTTTCTTTATCAACCTTTCTTTTATTCAATCAAAATCAAAGTCTTTTCAAACAAAATTTCAAACAAATAGCAAGTTTCATTACTACAGCATCTCAGGGTATTTTCCCCTCCTGGATCTGGTTTCCAGCATGACAAGTTGCTATTTGCAGAACAAAGTTTCATCAACAGCTTTCTAGGCGCACTCTCAAAAACAACAAATAAATTTACTAATTTGGTTGAATATAACCATAATCATTCATTGCCCTTAATAGACAAGATCAAACATTTTTAGCAAAGGTAAAACATTTTTTTAAATCACTTAAACCTTTTAAATCTGATTACCAGTTTTCTTCAAAATTTTACTTAACAGAATTAGCCAATTTTTAATTAAACATTTTCATTAATTTAGAAGCATTTTAAAGGAAAAATGTCAAGTCTGTCGTCCTACCTTAATACTTTAAGTCCTTTTAGCCCGACTGGAATGGTCCCTCTGTCGAACAGGGTTCTGCAGTCTGCAGAGTGAAGACAACGTGGTTCCTCGCTCCCATCCATCCGACAGAGGGAGATTCCGAGGACTCCTGGATGGCCCGCCAAACTGTCATGGATTTTTTCCCTAAACCTAACTATCCGGGGCGTCTGCACTCGACACCTGCCTTAATATCCGGGGCGTCTACACTCGACACCTGCCTTAATATCCCTGGCGTCTACACTCGACACCAATACCTTTATACTCTAGCTCTTGCGTCTTCAGTCGAAAACTAGCCGAGTTTCTAACTAACTTGCTTCCCTAAACTAGCTTCCTGCGCAGGAATAAATTGACAAACAGACCTGCAGATGTCCTTTAAATGCTTTAATCACGGCCAGGAGATCTTCCCGAGCAGTTCTCAGGGAATCTCTCCCAAGAAGCAAAGGCCGGAGGATCTCAGACAAATTCCATTGAGAATCCCACCGAAAAACACATATACAACAGTTTTTATAGCAAAGAGGTATGACTTAAATTTCATACTGCATTACATAATTTCCCCACTATTTGATTGGTTCTTCATATGCAAACCCCTCTGTTACTAGGTAAAGAAAACTCTGATCTGGGGCCTCATTTATAAAACTTTGCGTAGGATTTGCGTCAGAAGTGGCGTACGGATGAAACATAGGACGTGCGTACGCACAGAAATATTCGGATTTATAAAACCGTGCGCACGCACGTCCTACGCAGATTTCCCTTAATAAATCACAATCAATTCTAAATGTAGCGCAGCTTTTGCGGCTTCATGTCACGCCCATAGTTGCCCATAAATAGTCCGTGAAACGCCCAGAATTAATATTCATCGATTGCGAAATCATGGCAAACACAGAGAGGAAAACCAAGAAACGTAACTTCACTCACGTCATTACGCATTGTGACGGCATCATGGCATTTTATTACCATCCATTTGATTGCATCTGACAAGCTACAGATGTGTTATTAGGATGAATTGCATAATTTGCATAACATGCCAATATTATTGCAGAACATATTTCACTTTTCTTTTTGCAAATATGTGTTAATTTGCATTTCCGTTGTCTTCGTTTGATTTTGTTTGTTTTACACTGCAGATCGATCAAACGGCTGTTCGTGTGAAGGCTGTTAATAAGACTTGCTTTGTGAAGTCTTCATGTTATTATGAGAGGCAGTATTGCCATTTCTTTTACACAACGGTCTACAGTTTCACACACTTTCACGTGTTTCTTCATTCTGCCGACGGTGTCGCCATTTCTCATTTCACCCGTTTTTGTGCGTACGCCTGGGTCAGAGCTTGCGTGAAGGACCGCACATTTTCCCGTCAAGTTTGCTTTTTATAAATACCAATTATTGCGTAGAGAGCGGCGTACGCCTTCTTTTGTGCGTACGCAACGTTTATAAATGAGGCCCCTGGTGATTACTTATCACAAGGTTTTAAGGATGACTTAATTCGTTAATCATAAGATTCTAACAGACTGTCTAGTTTTACTTCCCATAACTATGTTATTTTTACCCGTAGACACCCTCATAGTCACAAGTTTTTCCCCAAAGAGTTTGGACACATTAAAAGCATATGAATGTTATTCCTGCAAGAAAAACAAATGTTAGTTGATTAATTAAAGTTGATTAATTAAAATCCACCACAGTACCTTTGAAATTATCGTACGTACCAGTTTACTAGGTTAAAAAAGTGCACATAGACGCCCCCCCATTTTTAACTAAAAAAAATATAAACAGTATCCTTTTCAGCCAAAACCTAATATACTTTCACAACAATTTAAATATATAGTCTAACACATGTCGTAAAAAATACTTTTTAGTAACTCTGTATTATTTTTATTTAGGCCATTCAAATTTACAACGCCGACGACAGGGTGCAACCGTGGGTCCATTATTCATTAAAAAAAAAAAAGCCTAATTGTCAAAGAAAACCATACAAACATCAACTAACATCTAATTACTTAAAGTAATATCATATATGTTATGGATGACCAAAAATTAAGCACGGATTAAACAGATTAAATAGAAAGTAGAAGGACACGTTTCTTACTTTCAAAACGTACAAAAACAAGATGGCTTCCTCTGCAAGTGACGTCACTTGCAATCGACACTAATAAACCGGAAATGCTTTTACAGCAACAGTTCGTTCGCCTTGTCAGACATAGTGAAAAATAAATATCCTAATGAAATTTATTTGAAATACTTTATGCTAAGTATAACTTACTACACAAACAAACGTATTTATGTAGTCTATATAAATACCCTGTTTGGAATACTTGATATGTTTAAAATTAAAATTTTAAAATAAATTGGAACTGATTTAGTAGCCTTCTTAATGCACTTTAATTGTCCATAAATAGTGCTACAATATATAGACATGTAATTTATTGCTAGAACTATATAGTCAAATATAGGCCTATTTGATTCTGCGAAAGTTAAACTCTTTTGCAAGTTTTATACAGAGATACTATCCTTACTAATACTGATATTAAAACATATTTTATGCTTAACATAAAAACTAAAAAATTTGCACTGGGCAATATACGTTCTGAAAATAATGTTTCATTATTAAGTCTCAGTATTGATGAGGTTGTAGTATACCTAGTATGAAATAAATATATTTTAAATAATACATATATATTATATAGGTATACAGGGCTGCCAACTCTCACGCATTCAGCGTGAGACTCACGCAATTGACCAAATTCTCACGCTCTCACGCCACACCCCCATATTCTCACGCAGACTCGTGCAGCAGTGAGGGGTGAGGGGGGAAAAAAATCGCGCCGCATGATCTCGCAAACCAACGCGCAGAGAGACCAGACATACAGTGTAGTGAGTTTTTTGCACACTATTTATTCCTGTAAACTGTGTAGTCAGCCGTTCTCCATCCCATCTGCATCGTGTGAATTGTGAACGCAGGCAGGTCAGTGAATTACAGGGCGCTCCGTGTCTCCGTCCAGTTTAGGCTAGTATCTTATACCTTATGCTGTTATATATAGCCTAGTTATATAGAATTAAGTTAGCATTAGCAGAGTTGTTTGTTTTGCAGCACTGAGCAGTTATTTTAAATAACTTTATCATAAAAACAGTACAAAAGCATTTCAAATACAAATATCTGGACATGCCTGCCCTACACTGTAAAAAATGTTACTGCTATTTACTTCAAAAATGATGGTAACAATATTACACATAATATTTTTGAGTAGTTAAAGCTTGATTTCATTCATGGAATCTACCTGAATAAATCATGCAAAATGCCCTAATTTATTTAGTCTATGACATAATGAATTAAAACATTTTTCAAAGCTTTTTTATTTGAAGTATTTTTTATTCTCAAAATTGTGTGAAGTCAAGTGAATGGATATGACATGGTTATATTTAACTTTGAGATGTATTGTTTTATAAAAAGACTATATGCTGCTATGACAGTACAGATTCAAACATGTTACTGCACTATCAGTAGCAGAGTTATTGCGACATGTATAAAACAATATGCTTCAGAATAAAAAAAATAAATAAATGCAGTTATTCCACATAATAACATAAATGAGCTAATTCTCTTAAAATAACTAGGTAGCCCCTTTTCCTTAATTTTGAGGTTTATCAGTTCCTCAATTCAAGCTTTAAAATTGTGTATGTTTCCTTAAAAAAATAAAGTAAAATGCATAGTTATTAGTGAAATGTTCTCAATATTTTCAATAAAACACTGAACCACAATTTTCTTAACAAAATCTACATAATATTTTTAATGATCACCTTAATTTTTGTAATGAAAATGACAAGACTCATGATTAATTTTTTTACAGTGTAGCCTATAGTTAATGTTAATTATTGTTTTCTAAGAACAGAATGTCAAGTCAACGACATCCTGTATTAAAATGATTTTATTTATATCAATCACAACTCATCAATCATGTCAAGATATTTGACTGGTGGTGTCAGAATAGATAAATTTGAATTTTTTTGTTATAGGATGTTATCTAAAGTGTCAGGGACAGGCAAGAAAAGAACGCTTGTAGTTTATCAGCCCTCCAAGAAGTCCTGTGACCCTGAGAAGCAGCAGGAAAAGACACAGAAGGAACATGAAAGTCTATCTGAGACTTTAGAGCAGGAGACAGATGAGCCCTCAGATAAAGAAGAGAGACCAACAGGCCAAAAGATTAAAGCCCAGAGCGGAGCTTAGTCCTATCGATGCTCCTTTAAAAATGAATGGTCAGAAAAATGGCCATTCATAACAAAGGGGACACTAAGTACACATTATTGGTGCTCTGTATGTAGGATAGAAAATGCTTACAATAGAGCACAAGTTAATCTGTGAACATGTTATCACATGTTAATCCTATTTTTGTAAAATGTTTGTGAAAATTAAATGTAATGTAAATCTCCCAAGAAATTCTGTACAGATACCAAATACTTTGACAATCAATATATACTTAATACACTAATGCAAGGATTTTGTGTTTGTATTTTTTCCACACCAAGCCACGCCCCTGCATAAGCCCCTCCCACGTTACCCAAGCCCCGCCCCCCAAAATCTCACTCTAAGCTGAACTCAAAAGTTGGCAGCCCTGGGTATAGGTTATTTTCACTAGGACTAAACTAAGCTGTGACAGTTAATCTGTTTTGTTTTGTTTTTTCCATTTGTCTTGTAGTTTGTGCTCACTGGCAGAGTTGTTCCTGCGCCTAGAGAATAGTATATATCTACAATTGTATTGACTGGTCTTAACAGTAACTTCCCAGTAAAATCCCATGAGAAACAAAGACAGAACACCTTAAGATCAGTTACGGCTTTTTAGCTTTGTTTTGGAGTGCTCAAATTGAGTTACGGTGCTCTGCCTTTTAAGCCGTGCATCAATATGACGTATATCAAATAATGATACCTATCAGATTGTAGGATGTTCTGCTTTTGTTTTACTGTCCATTACTATTTTTTTAAACCAAAATAACGGTGTAGCATGTGTACTTTGTACAGCTTCCATCAGTCCCATAACTTTTACGTCTCAACCTGCACAAACGTGCGATAGGATATGAGTTGACACATGAATTTACACATGCCGTAGCAAGTGAATACAAAGAACTAAAGCCCCGCCTCACCCAGTTCGGGTACAGGACCTAATTGAAAGTCTCATGCACGAGTGTTTCAACCAGGTCCGTTAACCGAACTGGGTGAGGCGGGGCTTTTTTGCATTAGTCGTCTAGGTAGTCCAGAACGCGCTCCCTACTAGTCTCAAAGGGGAAAGCACTGCGTTTTTCTCGAACGTGAGGAGCATGGCACATTCGAACACGAATCCCTGGAAGTGCCTGCGATGAGAGCTATCTGAATATGAAAGTATCCACCTTTCAGATTCACCGTCTGCATGTGGTACTAAATGCATTTTCAAAATGTATTAGGCTAATACAGATTTTTCATGAATTTTGGAAAATACACACAATATCATCAGATAAAGCATATTCCTATACCTTTTGTCAGAAAAGGGTGAATGATATTTGAGAAAGGGTGTCTACATATTACTGGCATAGCCAAATTAAACCTTTTAAATGTAAGAAATATTTGTGGAAAGTTACTTTAACTTTTTAGTGTTATTTTACTTAAGTACAATGAGAAAGTTTAAAAAAATGATCATAGCCTTCTTATTTTTTTATTTTGTAATATTCTATTGATGTAAGCCTCAGGCTACTAGACAGAACTCACTGAATGTTATTTTAAGGCTACCATTGTTATCATAGACATGTTTGGATAGAGTGATAAAAGTCTAAATAATCAATAAATTGGAAGATATATATTCATTATAACAACTACTTGGCACATTTTCAGAGTCCTACCTATCATACAATTGGCTGGCCAAAAAAAAAAAAAAAAACTAACTTACCGGTAAGTCATTTTTCTCAGTTTCACACTCTGGTGAGTTAAAGAGTTAAAGTCCACGTCCATAGCAACGCGCTGTTTTTCATGGCAACGGTCTGTTATACTTCGCAGCAGTCTGATATCAAGAAATAACAGACCGCATTCTACATTGGAATTCAGCCAAGCCATGTAATAATACACTATGACAGTTTATCAGTTCACTATAGTCAACACTACAATATGCAGTAGCATTTAGTTTTTTCACTCTATGCCACAGGTGTCAAACTTGGTTCCTGGAGGGCCACAGCCCTACAGAGTTTAGTTCCAACCCTGCTGTAACATGAACACACACACCTGCAGTTTTCAAATAAGCCTAAAGGACTTGATTAGCTGATCAGATGTTTAATTAGGGTTGAAGCTAAACTCTGCAGGGCTGTGGCCCTCCAGGATAACACACAAGAAAAAATAAAACTTATTTATTACCACGTGTTCCCAAGACATTCTAAAACAATCTAAAAAAATCCATCAATTAAATAATTAAGGATTATTTAATTATTCAATTAAAATCAATCTAGGCTATGTGCTGCTGCAGATGTAGGCTAGATATAGGCCTATCTGTAGAAACACTTTCTTAACTTATTAGGCTAGTATTCTTATATTAATATTTTAACAGTTTATCAAGTGAAAAATGTTCAATTGATTTTATTAAGCACCATATAGTAAGAAACACATTTTACATTAATACCTTTCAAAATGTAGCCTCCTACTAATCAGTTAGGCTCTTACGGTCTATGGTTAGGCTAGGATCCGCTTTAGTGGCCTTTGCAAGTGACGTCGCAGGTCAGAGACTGCAGCTGTAGATTTGGAGTGACGTCACTTGATGAAGCAGGACACATGTCTGTGCAGCAAGATGTACTCGGCACAAAACAGTAAGACCCATTCAGCAATATATAATAACCTCCATGTTGTTTTCCTTGGTTGATAAAACATAAAATAAGTTGAATGGATAACGTAAAAAAAAAACGTAATGTAGGCTATAGGCCTAAAACCCTATGCTAGCCGTAATAGGCTATAGCCATGTGGCCAACCTTGATATCTTTTGGAAAAAAATTCAATGTTTATTGTACATTTACGAAGTTTATTTTTAATTCACTTTAGGTTAACATACATAACGTAGGCTAATCATTGAAATAGTTTGGATTATTCCGCTGCGTTTTAACTGACTTTAAATTTGCTAGCTGTTAAATTACCAGTATCAAATCTAACTGCGAAATTAAACTGAAAGGCTAGCCTGCTACAGAATAATAATAGAAACAAACAATTCATTACACAAAGTCATTTATTAACAAGACCAAACAAATAATTGGCAAAAAAAAAAAAAAAGTAGGCCTAGCCTACTAATGACAAAGTGAATCACAATCACTAACCTTGTTTTAAATTTTAGAACCACATTAAAATACAGGCACAAACCATAGAACAAAAAAGGAACACAGAGCAATCAAGTGCAGTGAACATAGCTACATGCACTAGGGTGAGTAGCAATATAAAAAACACAATCACCATATAACAATATAATTAATTTTTACTATAAATGTGCATTTTAACTAGCCGTATTTTTTTTTACATTAGCTACTCGACTCAATTAGCCTACTGCCGTCCTGAACTAGGGCTGTCACTTTTGAGAAAAATCAAATTCGAACGGATATCGAATATCAAGCAATGTATTCGAATATATTCGAATATCTACGAGTAAAATGTAAAATTAAGTTAACGAACAACCTTGATCCATCAGGAAACGCCACATTGTCGCTGAATTTCACTGCGCTTCATGAAGAGTTTTTCTTTTGCGTGAAAAAGCCGTTCGTCGGAGATAATAATAAAAAGATAGCGGAGTGCATTCATGCCTACCGGTATAATAATCCTCCTGGCGCTGGGTCTGAGTGAGTAATGTACTCTCTTACCTTTGTTCTTCTTGTGATTAACATTAATGACACTTTAAGACCAGCCGCTGCGGACAGAGACGCGATCTGACACGCGTCGCATTTTCTCACAAATCTCTACGTTCATTTAATGCCGGGCGTACACCAAAGGATTTTCACAGTCCCAGACTAAAGACCGGCATTTTTTAGGAATCTTACTGGAGTCTCGGCGCGCTCCCGTCGTCTCGATCGTTAAATGTGAGGTGATAATCTGCAGTCGGCGACCCGATTTATGCCCGTCTTTCTCTAGTCTTTCATATCAAACATGTTTGATATTATCGCAAGTCTTAGCGTAGTCATAGTGACGTAAAACAATCAACAACCAATAAATTCGCTACCCTTGCTGTGAGTATTGTCCATTCTCTGTATTCTATAGTAGGTATCTTTTCTTGTATTATGTACCCTCGAATATTCACTGTGAAACACTTGTTCATAATTTTAACACAGCATTTAAAATTATACCCTTTCAAGATATTTAGTTCAAACTATTGTTCTCATCATAATGATATAGATTCATGCCCCATATACAGTTATGTGAAAAAGTTAGGTCATCCCATTAAATAGTCAACTCTTTATTAAGAAATGTTCACATAACAATGTCTAATTTGATTTTTTTTTTTTCATTCCTGGAAAAGAAAGCGATTTATTGTAATTCAACAATATAAATTACATATTTTTACTCATCAAACTAAAAATATGCATAAAAATGTATAAAATACTATTAAAATACTATTTTAAAGGAGGAAAAAATTAGGACCCCTAATAACTAGTGATGAGGTCAAATTGTGGAATGGCTGATGTCAAAGTCCTTTGATATCTTTTTAAATCCTTTTCCACACTCATAAGCAGCGTGGGGGAAATAGCCTATATGGGGGTTATGTACCCTCAAATTTATTATTTGTCCTAATTTATTCCTCCTCAAAAATTGCATTCTTTTAAAATTACATTTCACAGAGAGTCTTAAAAAGGCCTTCCTTATTTTTAAATAGTTTAGTTAAATCACTGGGTCCTTCAGTATTGTTCAAATTGTTATTACATGTCCATATGTTGAAAAATAGACAGGCTTTCGTGGTGTCCTATTTTTTTCACATGACTGTATGGTTGCCTTTATATAATTTAATAATAATGATAATTTATTATTAATATTATTATTATTTTAATTATTATTTAATGATGATAATCACATAATTTGGACAGTGACTCCCACCCCCTGCAGAACACCATCACTGCACTGAGCAGCTCCTTTAGCGATAGACTCCTTCACCCCAAATGTGAGAAGGAGAGATCTTATCTGATATACCACCACTGAAGGCCTACCTTCAGAAATATTTTGGATCATGCAACATAATGTGATACATTATGATATCTAACTTTAGCTGCTTCTCCTCCATTTTTGTTAAATCACTGCTGAGCATGATAGGAGGAATTTGGTGGGAATAAAAAGCTAAAATAATCTAGTTGTAGTCTTGTAAATAGTGTCACTACAAGATTCAATGTTTGTAAAATCTTTAGTCTGAGACTAAAAACTGTGAACCCCAAGTCTTTAGATGTGAGCTGATAATCTTATAAAGTCTTTTCTAAATCTTTTCAAAGTCTTTAGGTGTACAGAAAGCATAAAAAGACTTTATTTAAATAATTTAAGACTGCTCTTATGAGGACACTCGACAAAACGGACATTTGGCATAATTTGTGTGTTGTGGTTTGTTCAAGCCCGAACTCGATACTGACACGCGTCTTTTCTGTGGGTCGTGTGTGTGTGTGTGTAATAGGCAGGAATTACAGCGCGGTCTCTTTAGTCTTGTCGTTATCTTCCATTTTCAAAACAAGCTGGCTATTGGCTATTATTCACTTGATTTGGTCATCGGCCTACAATACGGTTAGAGCGGCCGCTACTGGATGAGATGGCAAACAATAAAATACAAAGCAAACGGTCTAATCATAGACTGTAAAAAATGCACAAAACATGGCACTTTAAAAACGGAATAGTTTATTTATAGTTCGATTTCGGATATTTCACGTCATGTTCGAATGCATATTCGAATATCGAATAAAAAGTGACAGCCCTATCCTGAACACGCCACGCCACCTTCAGCACCGCCACCAGCGACCTCACCAGCCACACCGCCACCACCAGCGACCTCACCAGCCACGCCACCACCACCACCAGCGACCTCACCAGCCACACCGCCGCCACCAGCGACCTCACCAGCCACGCCGCCGCCACCACCAGCGACCTCACCAGCCACGCCACCACCACCACCAGCGACCTCACCAGCCACACCGCCGCCACCAGCGACCTCACCAGCCACACCGCCGCCACCAGCGACCTCACCAGCCACGCCGCCGCCACCACCAGCGACCTCACCAGCCACGCCACCACCACCACCAGCGACCTCACCAGCCACGCCACCACCACCACCAGCGACCTCACCAGCCACGCCACCACCAGCGACCTCACCAGCCACGCCGCCACCACCAGCGACCTCACCAGCCACGCCGCCACCACCAGCGACCTCACCAGCGACCTCACCAGCCACGCCGCCACCACCAGCGACCTCACCAGCGACGCCACCTTCAGCACCGCCACCAGCGACCTCACCAGCCACGCCGCCACCACCAGCGACCTCACCAGCGACGCCACCTTCAGCACCGCCACCAGCAACCTCACCAGCGACCTCACCAGCCACGCCGCCACCACCAGCGACCTCACCAGCGACGCCACCTTCAGCACCGCCACCAGCGACCTCACCAGCCACGCCGCCACCACCAGCGACCTCACCAGCGACGCCACCTTCAGCACCGCCACCAGCAACCTCACCAGCGACCTCACCAGCCACGCCGCCACCACCAGCGACCTCACCAGCGACGCCACCTTCAGCACCGCCACCAGCGACCTCACCAGCCACGCCGCCACCACCAGCGACCTCACCAGCGACGCCACCTTCAGCACCGCCACCAGCAACCTCACCAGCGACGCCACCTTCAGCATCCATTTCAATCAACGCAAGATCATCTTCCCAATCTTCATTCTGCTCAGCTGTAGTCGGGTGGATTATGCACGTAACCAGGGAGACGTCGTTGATGGTTATTTCGAACTCCGAACGATTAAGGAAATGTTCCTCAATGGACTCCAGATCGTTAGGTGAATGGTTATGCCATATTCGTCAAAGTAAGTAGTTAGGCATAAATCTGACAGAGTCAGCGAGTTATCTCCCTGATCTGTTGTAAGAACCAGAACTCCGCCATAGGTTGACTTGTAGAAAGATGACTTTTGCATTAGTTTGCAAGCTTCACATCTCTGAATAATGGATTTTGGAATAAAATTATTCTGCAGGCTGTGGCACTTCGGACAGCGATGTCGGGCTATAATTTGTACACCGGAGACGACACTGCGCAAGGTCGCGGAGGAAGCGCTGTCGGCAGGATCGTCGTCTCGATCAGGTACGTCCAGTGGTGGGATTTCTTGAATTTTGCTGGATGGAGTTGTCGTTAAACGAATTTCTCCACTTTGCTCTCGTGTAGACAAATTTGAAAACGAATATGATTTCGATGTTTGAACTTCAGAAATAAGGCTGTCCCAGAGCGTGAGCTTCATTTCTCCGGTCCCGTCGCTGACCCATATCTCCTTCAGTTCGCACTCCTCTTTGTTGACCAGCACGATTTTGCTAACTGCTGCACGGCACATCACTTTTGCTTCCAGCTCGCCTACCTGCAAGTATATAAAAACAAATAGTTTTATAACATAGGTCTCTGTCAATAGCCTATATTAATTTAAAACAAGATATAGCATAAGCTACTTACATTTTGTCTGGGCCCCAGAGCTTTAACATCGGCTACACTCAGCCTTGTACTGCTTGGAGGTGCGATGCTGGAGAACGGAACGCTCACAACATCAAGACATGTGGTTCTATTACAGATCACATCAAATCCATTTGGATCGGAGTAGCCTGCAGAAAAACAACAAAAGATATTCGGTAAGCTGTAGCCTAAAATCAACCCCATTTGCGCTCAATGCACTGTTAAAAAAGAAGGGGCGACTCATAACTTTCTGAATTCTTATCTTATGTCTTATGAATATTTTTTTATTTTTACAATGCATTCGTTTTAAGAATATTTTTCTTTAACTCAAAAACAATGCAAATTATAAAAGACAACTGTAAAAAATAAATACGGAAAATAACTCAAAATGGATATTGTACTCTTTAGATGAATAGTGCACTTACTGAGAGATCGCCGCACATTCCGAAGCTTCACTGCTGTCCCGGTCTTGGAAGCGTGGGAAAACGGATATAGTTTTTCCATCGAGAAACTCACAACTCTATGAAACTCCCTTCTTCCACTCTGAATCACTGCGGTAAAATACTTATTATTCTTTTTCGAGTTCTTCGCAGGAGAAATGTTGTGTAGATACCCTTCTACGGCCCAATCCTCTCTACGTTTCGCAGGGCTGGCCATGTTGTCTCAGGTAGCTATTGCCTACTCTCTCCAGCGTTCGATCGACAATGGTGCAGATACTCAGCCAGCAAAGTATAATATGACCTGATGCTATTGGTTAGTTACTTTGAACGTACATGATATCAAAGCGATGTTTTATTTTGACCTTAACATGAAAGGCCCGTACAAGTTCCAAACACACTCTCGTACCTATAACATCTGTGAATGTTGAAAACAAGTCATTGAACTTAGACTCTCATTGGTGAACGTGCAGACTTGTTATGTCTGATTCTAGTCGCTTTGACGTTAGATATTAAATCGTTGATTTAAAGCCTAGCCTATATGTCAGAGCTATAATTTGTCATTAAACTATAGAATTATGGAAGTGTTTAACTAAATTTAAGCGACAGAACAAATATGCCCTACTTAAATGTTGAAATATTAATACATAGCCTATCACAAAGTGATCGTCTGCGAAAAACTGATTGGTGTCCGCGGGAGTGCGCACCACGTGGTAAAGCTGTATTGGCCCAGCTTCGACACCTAGCTGCTTTTATTAGGAACTAATTGGCAGAGATATGGGACATGTGACATGACTTAAATCTTAAATTGTAGGACTTCAGACTTAGCCTAATTGCTTGACAAATATTAATACAAAACCTTGACTTGAATTTGACTTAATATATTCATGACTTGAGACTGAACTCAAACTTGAGTTAAATGACTTCAACTAACCTGTCTTTTGTTTAATAAATGTTTTTGAACGAACCACAAGCTAACCACGTGATGCACGCACACACCAAGAGCAGTCAGTCCAAATACATCATTCACACACAGAGATTTATAATACACAATACAATCAATCCACCTGATAAACAGCTGTAAGGTTTGTGTGATTCAATTATTTATTATTGGTATTCTTTTCATCCCTAACTTAAGGATATATTTATGTTCCATAAAGGGCATACCTGTTTCAAGAATGCCATTTGGTGGCATAGAAACCATTACTTGATTTGTTTAATAGCTTACTCTTAAATAATCTTCTGCAATATTTGAGGCATATTAAAATATAGCAGTTTCAATACTTTTCATGATTTTATGTTGACCTAATTTCAGTTACGTTTTAGGCAATGTAGTTTTATATTTTACTTATTTTAGATTTGTTGTATTAACAACTCCGCTGTAAGTTGACTTCTTTTGAGTAGAAATGCATATTGCAAATTTTTTTTTGTGTGCAGATAAAAATAGGCTACTATAGTCCATTCTGTAGTTTTAACTTATTTTAATATATAAATTCAGTTTAATCATCAAACAATTTTATGACTTGGCACTGGCAGGAACTTGCTTAACCCTACAACTTGACATGAATTGCTTGGCATAAAGCAGTGACTTGACTTGCTTTTCACAAAACTTGACTTCGACTTGCTTAACACGTAAAAGTAAGACTTGAGACTTGTGACTTGCAAATGTGACTTACTCCCACCTCTGCAGATTGTCATAACCATTAAATAAACAACATTTTGTAGTAAATTGTGATTAACACATATCGTTTCCAGTCATTTTACCATTCAAATGCCTTTAAATGGAAAATTAGGCCAGTAAGATGTAGTTTTACACTTGCCAAAAACTGTTTTAAAGACTGTTGGATTACATATTTTATTAAATGTTTAATTTAGTTTCCAATATAGACTGAGAAAGTTTAGCAGCTGTTATGATGAGTATATCAAGAGATTCCTTCCAGTGTTGTTCTCTAAATGAGTCAATTCCTGAAACTCTCACCCTCACCCTTTGTCCACATGCATTTGCATGTGAAGATATGGGTGATACCGTCAGGCTGATTGGATCATTTGAATAATAGTGTTATGCTGATTAGTTCTGTCTCTCTTGAGCAAGCCGGATAACCTGCCAAACTGGTTTTGACTTGATTGATCATATCATGCCTATGCTTTGTCTTGATTTGTCTCCACCTTCAAAAGTCCCTCCTCCTAAAATGCCTATAAGACACCATGTAAAGTTATGTTAGACAGATTTGGGAAGAACTGCAGCCGCATCAACGCGAAGTCCTCAATAAAGAATAACTTTGTTTGAACGTGATCCCCAACGTCTCCTGGTCTGCTTTGAAGAAAGAAAAACTTTACAACACCTCCAATTATTGATTACTTGATTTCATGCATAATAGTTATATTTGACACATTATAGCTCATTCAGGACAGGCAGCATTAACATGAAGTGACATGACATTTGACGCACAGAAGCCAATGGCACATTTCAGTATTGGCACATCTGTCTTCATTGCTATATGTCAGTGCATAGTGGCATGTCACTGACATTATCGTGACACACTGACATTAAAATGACACCTGACTGACATGGTCACGCAACATGTCAACGTATGTTGTGACGCCTCCAATTGTGACAGATTAATCGAGCACCTATACTAACATAATTGTACTACTAACACACTTAAGTCTCTGATAGTCTGTGATCCTCGTGGCTCCATTATGTTTGCATCTACACTTTACACGGGATCCATTTCTGACCAAGAGCTGTTCAGACAGTGCAAAATCAAAGATTTACTGAAAGGTCTTCTTCAGTGTGGCTACCTTAAGAAAGGTGATGGGCTCATGGTGGATAAAGGGTTTCTCATTGAGAAAGATGTGAAGGAGCTTGACCTTAATCTAAACATTCCACCATTTGCAAAGTCAAATCTTCAAATGCCAGTCCCAGATGTTGAGATGACAAAGAAAATAGCCAAACACTGAGTGCATGTAGAAAGAGCAATAGCCAAAGTAAAAAAATGTAAGATCGTATCTGGTAGGATCCCTAATTCCATGTTAGGAAATATAAACCAGATATGGTTTGTGGGTGTGTATGTTGTCTAATTTCCAGCAGCACATTATACGGGAATAGGCTGCTAAAGAAACCGCATAGGGACAGCAAAGTGCTGCAGTTAACTCATGTGGCCGTGATTTGAATGTACAAGTAAATGTTTAAATTAACATTATGATTAATGAATGCTGTATAAGCATTGTTCATTCTTAGTTCGAATTTTTGTTACATTGTGAATGTTTTTATTTTGTAATGAACTGTGGCTGCCTGCAAAGGATAATAAATTAATCTTAATCTGTATCAAGTTTTAATCTGTCACTGCTTTACCTGGTAGCTCAAACCACTTCCAAGAGGGTACATTTCCTGACCTACTGCTACATCTATTGGTGGTCTGTTTGCTATGTAGCTCATAGGTGTCCCTGTCAATCCTCTGAGTAACTCCAAATCCTCATCTGTCACCTCAGACAAGACTCTGCAATATACAAAATTCATGTCTACCTCTATCATAAAAGTCCAGATTACTGGTACTCGAACGCTGCAGTAAGTCATTAGTTTATCAAATTTGGTATTTATATCCCTATTTATAAAACATAAAAAAAAACTACTCACCTGTCTTTGCTGTAGTGACAGAAGATGGGTTTCCGTTTTCGGTCCGTCTTCGCCTTCGCCACCACAACAGCTGTTACGGGCAGCGGTGTTATTTTTTTGCCTCTTGGTTTATGCCACTGTTGTGGTAGGCTTGTGGAGGACTGGGCTGACACACTGTTAATATTTTGGGCTTTACATAGGTCCAGTGTATAGATAAGACCAACGACATGGGCGCAGAAACCTGTGGAGCTAACCACATGTTGTGTCGTTACAGCACACTACTAATGTTACGGTAGTTAGCTAACACTAGAATGACTTACTGAATGTGATGTTATAAATGACGTTATAAATGTATACTGCTTTTGCTTTTTAATGATTTTAATAGTGAATAGATGGTTATATACCCAGCTTTACAGGAACAGTGTTGTTCTTTAATGTTATTATCCTCAGTCTCAATCGCCAGGTGATGCGGTGGTTCACTTTTTCCCTGTGACCTGTAAGCTATAGCTTTAATATTTATTTTGTTTTCATTTCGAGTCACGTTCACATCCTGAATATATCCCTCGAAAGCAAATTTCAGACCTTTTTGTCTGCTTCTGTCTGAAATCAAGTAATTTTTCCAGAAATTATTTACAATTTCCCTAGGGAGTGTACAAATTCACAGCGGGAGCGCCATGGCTGGAACCGGTAGCTTGTCGGGCATAGCGACAGTAACTAAGGGGGTCGGGACTTTGCGAAGGGTGAATTGGATGCTTCTGCAGAGGTCAGGTGCGGATGCCCTTCCCATAGGTGGATCTCGAAACAAGATGATGAAAGAGAACCATAAGGAGCAGAATCGCTCTCGCGATACTTTGATGTCATTCACCGTTCGGGCAGGGCCATTTCAAGTAGAACAAGCCTGTTATCTCCTTATACTGTCTATAGTTATCTCTATTTTCAGGTTATGGCCATTTGTTCCTGATAAAAGCAGATAGGCGAGTAGAAACCATAGACTGTAAAAAAATAAATACAGCTTTTAGCTTTTTTTAAAGTTTTAAGTTGTTAATTATATTGAAACTTTTGTTTAGCCTATCAAAGACTACTCCCTTCATAAAGGAGTCCTTATGAAGACTTCATGATGCAAAAGCCTCTGAGTGCCATCTAAAATTTTCTTCTAAAACAAGCATTTTTATCAAGCTCGTATATTTAAGTTCAGTAATTTCACTTTAATGACAATTAATAGGTAGGCTACTTTTCATTGCCATTTAAGTGAAATAACTGACCATAAACATACAAGCTTGATAAAAGTGCTCTTTTAGAAGAAAATGTCAGATGGTACTTAGAGGCTTATCCATCTGAAGTTGTCATATATATAAAATTATATTATTTAGATATTTTTATTTTATTTAAATGACTATTATTTTCATAAGTAGATAGGCTATCTTTGCAACAAAAACAGAAGAGACAAGCATTATTTCTGCCATGTGTACCCTATATAGCCCGAAAAACATTGCCTGTCCTTTGGTTTGTATAATAGTAACTTATTCAACTACATTTGGATTATTAGACAATGTCGAAATAAAGTGACGCTGCAGAGTTTTGCCCTCAAAGGCATAATTGACACAGAGAAGAAAAGAGTTAAAAGTCTTCACATGTGCTCACGCTCATGATTGCTATTTAACATCTGAAAAAAAGTACATCGACGGATCTTCTTCTTTCTGTTATCCAAAATATAATCAAATGTATATTTCTGTAAGCATGTTTAAACTGGTTAACTGTGTCTACGGCAGGCAAAGGCATTCGTTTTCAAGTCGAGTTCGCACGCCACTGCGCAACAATACACACAAACTACCGCGGGATGGCGGGTATTCATAAACTGTGAACAATGGTAGCTTATTTAATGTATAAATTAATGTATATGTTCAAAAAACGGGTAATGTCATACTTTCTAGTAGTGCTATCGTGGCGTAATAATCTGTTTGGTTGTAAAATGTATTACCTGAGTGAAATGAAATCGAATATATCGTCCTGTGGAATCATTCGTTCACAGACGAAGATGTTCAACTAATAAAGATTTTCATCGCTGGCAAAAATATGATGCATTTGCAGATTTGCTCTCACTTGACTGTACTGTAGGTCCACGGCCACTTCATCCAACGCTCTTGATGTGCTTAAATCTTTCTGTTTCCACTCTGAGTCGAGTGTGAATTGAAATCTCTTCAGACAATTCAGTGCATGCAGGAACTGAACAGATCATTCAAACTGATTCGCGAACCGATTTATACAGATCTGCCAAGTTGTTTGATGAAGTCTTTGAACAGAATCGATTCAAAAGAGTGATTAATTTGTGAATTGAGCATCGCTCAAGCCCAGAAAAAAGATACAGCGCGCTTGGAATAAACTACGCATTTAACAACACATATTGCATTCAAATAAAGAAACGAGAGGAATGTCGCCCAACGTAACAAAGTAAAAGTACAGTTTTTTCATTAGAAATGTTAAAGTAAAAGTACCCACATTCAAATCTACTCTTAAAAGTACAATTTTTCCAAAAAATAAATAAATAGTCAAGTACATGTAACGAAGTAAATGTTAGGCTACTTCTTTACTACCCACCTCTGCAAATGAAATAAACAAAGTGAAGGATCTGCCTTCAACCAAGCTTTCACAAAGCTTGAATTTACAAAAAGCTAGAAATACTGGATCTTTTATTAATACTAACAGTGTTAACCTTTCATTGAAGTAAAAGAATTGAAATTGGGGGGTAAATCACATTATGAAATAAATGTTTTTCTCCAAAACACGCCGGCCATAATTGTTGGCACCCCTAGAATTTTTTATGAGAAAAATATCTCTGAAGTATATTCCCATTAATATTTACATTTTTTAGCACACCAGGGTGACTAGGAACATGAAATTGTCCAGCTATGACTTCTTGTTTCACAGGAGTTTAAATATGAGGAAACACAAAGGCCAGATTCCCTTAATCATCCATCACAATGAGTAAAACCAAAGAATATAGTTCTGATGTGCAGCAAAAGATTGTTGAGCTTCACAAAATAGAAAGTGGCTGTAAAAAAATAGCTAAAGAATTGAAAATCCCCATTTTGACCATCAGGGCAATAATTAAGAAGTTATAATCAAGTAAAAATGTTATGAATCTGCCAGGAAGAGGACGTGTGTCTATATTATCTTAATGCACGGTGAGGAGGAAAGTTTGAGTGGCCAAAGACTCTTCAAGGATCAAAGATGGAGAATTGCAGAGATTAGTTGAGTCTTGGGGTCAGAAAGCCTAAAAAAAAATTATCAAACAACCCCTACATCCCCACATGTTGTTTGGGAGGGTTTCAAGAAAAATCCTCCTCGCTCCTCCAAGAACAAACTCCAGCTGATCAGATGTCAGACACGACTGGATCTTCAAAAGGGACCGGATTCTGTGGTCAGATGAAACAAAAATAGGGCTTTTTTGGCAGCAAAACCACCAGATGTGTTTGGTGCACACAGGGATGAAGAGTACTCCATGCCTACGGTTAAATATACTGCTGGATCTTATATGTTGTGGGCCTATTTATTTGCTGCAGGTCCTGGACATCTTGTTCAGATACATGGTATTATGGATTCTAGCAAATACAAACAGATAAAAAATCAAAACCTGTCTGCCTCTGCTAGAAATCTTATAATGGGCCGTGGTTGGATCCTCCATCAGGACAACGGTCCAAAACAAACATCAAAATCAACACAAAAATGTGTTAGGGAGAACAAATGAAGCTTCTGCCATGAGCGTCCCAGTCCCCTAAACTGAACCCTATAGGAGATGAGTGGGCTGAACTGAAGAGAAGCACCACCAACATGGATCTAGGAATCTGAAGGATCTGGAGAGATTCTGTATGGAGGAATGGTCCATGATCTCTTGTCAGGTGTTCTCCAAACTCATCAGGCATTATGGTTTTTTTTTTTTTTTTTTTTTTTTTTAAGCTGGACGGAAGCTGGTTCATTATTGGACACTAAAGTGGTTCTCCTTTGCCATAATAGAATGTATGGCACATCTTGCAATGGGTGTTACAGCCACCAGGTTCATTTAGGTGGCTGGGGTTGGGGACCTGCCAGACTTGATTTGTTGGAAGGGTTTATTTTTTTGTTTTGTTTTATTTCTTTAACATTTCATTGTCTTGTCTTGTGGGGTTGTGTTCTCAGTGTTTCCTTCACTAAGTTCCCTAATGGTTTACTCCAGTTCAGTGGGAAATGCAGGGTGCATGATTAATTTTATTAGTTGGAATGTTAAATCTTTAAACCATCCTGTGAAATGGAAAAAGGTACTCTTGCACCTTGATTTTCTGAAGGCTGACATAGCGTTTCTCCAGGAGACTCATCTCCGGGTGGCGGACCAGATTAGACTAACAGGAGGATGGATAGGGCAAGCCTATCCAGTTTTAAGTCCAAGACGAGCCTTTTATTCCAGTTTTAAGTCCAAGACGAGGGGGGCAGCAATCCTAGTGTGTAAGAATATACCATTTGTGGTGTCTAATATAGACTCAGATCCCATGGGGCGCTATATCATTGTGATGGGAAGATTGAATGGGCTCCCTGTTATTTTAGTAAACATCTACGCCCCAAATTGGGATGATAATACTTTCTCCCGAATTTTCAATGTAGATACCCACCACCTCATTTTAGGGGGGGATATAAACTGTGTCCTCTCTCCCAAGCTAGATCGCAGTTCTTCTAAAGTCTGTCCTGAATCTAAGTAATCCCAAACAGTTAATCTTCTTCTTCAGACATATGGTTTGACGGACGTTTGGCGGTTCAGAAACCCTACCTCTAGGGGTTATTCCTTTTTTTCTCCAGTACATAACTCATTTTCACGAATCGATTATTTTTTTATTGATGATAAACTTCTTCACATGGTTGTTGATTGTGAATATTAATCCATAGTCATTTCGGATCATGCCCCCTTGAAAATGAAGCTAAATATTCCAGGCACAGATCCTGGATACCGCTCCTGGAGATTCAACCCCCTTCTTCTGTCGGATGAAACTTTTGTCAGTTTTATTAAATCAGAGATTGATCTCTTTCTATCCCACAATAAGACCCTGGGGATGTCTTTTTTTTAACAATTTGGGAAGCATTGAAAGCATATCTGAGGGGGCAGATCATTTCATATGGTTCAATGCAAAGGAAAGCCACTACCAAACGTCTTAGTCAGCTGACGGATGATATTTTGAAATTAGATATTATATACAGCCACTCACCTTCTGTGGATATACTTAAACGTCGTCTGTTGCTTAAGACGGAGTTTGATCTCCTCTCGACTCGTCAAGCAGAAAACCTTTTAGTAAAATCCAGACATATTTCTTATGAATATGGGGAGAGGGCTGGGAAAATTTTAGCACATCAGTTGCTAATCAGTATATCTTGGAGGTTAGTGATGAACAAGGTCAAAAACATGTAGACCATATGGAGATAAACTCATGTTTTCGTCGGTATTATGCTGCCCTTTATACTTCAGGACCACCAGACGATAAATGTGCCCTTGATACATTTTTTCGTAAACCTGGATATTCCCAAGTTAGACTCAGATTTGGCATCCGACCTAGAGAAAGACATTTCGGTAGAAGAGATTATAGACACAATCAAAAGTATGCAACATGGCAAGTCGCCAGGGCCAGATGGCTTTCCATCTGAGTTCTTTAAAAAAAATTCAGACGCACTTGCCCCTCTGCTCCTCACTGTATTCAAAGAATCATTGTCCTCAAATTCTCTCCATCATACTATGCGTGAAGCAACTATCTCTCTTATTTTGAAGAAAGACAAGAGTCCCTCTCAGTGCAGCTCCTATCGTCCGATTTCCCTCCTGAACTCAGATGTTAACCCCCTGAGGTCGGCAATCACGCCGGCGTGATCTGCTCGCTTTTTTCCTTATCAGTGCAAGAGAGAGTCAAAATACTATTTTGATTTTGACATACTTATGTTATACATCAATCGATCCTGTTAAGTGTGTATTTTTTTTGTGTATACTCACAATAAAAACAAAGTGTTGTGCTTTTTGCCAAATAAAGAAAAATAAACACGAAGCGAGTTCTGCCTTCTCTGTGAGTGAAGTCCATTCTGAAACGCGTCCGAAAATGAACTGTAACTCAGCGAATACTCAGTCAAACAGTCACACAGGCATGAAGCTTGAATTCTCTTCTTTTTAATGAAGTAATTTTTATAAAAAACAAATATTCTCAGGTTATGTAATTTGTATGAAAAGAGAGAGATGCCAGTCGTTCTCATCTCAGCTCATTATGTTTTAATTTGACTCCGCCCATGGAGAGCGCGCGCTATTAAAACGCAAATGTGAGGCGATCCTGCAATCCTGTGAAACGTCCACATTCAGACTCATGTACTTTACGACGCTGTGAGGAATAATATTATCTTGATAATAATCCTGGAAAATTTACCTCAGAAGTTCTGGAAATTTCATCTCGAGGAGCAACAGATCCAGCTGAGGAATAGGTCAGTTCTATGCTTTGTTCTAATTGCAAGTGTCTGTACAGGCAAAAAGACTGTTTAAATATGAATCGCGTTTCTGTGCGTGAATGAATGAATGCACAGATGCGCGCTGTTGTGTAGCTACAACAGCTGGCACAAATACTGTTTCAAAATGAATCACGTTTCTGTGTGTGAATGAATTTTAGCAAACTCTATTGCTATACTAAGATGAGTAAAAATCGACTACAAAAATCGGATAGATTATAAAGTTTTTACTGTAAAATATTGCCACATTAAATAAGCTTATAATGTTGCCAATTTCTGCTTATGTGTTAAATATATATATATATATATACATATATATATATATATATATACACACAAGGATAAATGTAAACAAAAACTTAAAAGGTCAATATAAGCCTTCTCTTTAAATAATTTTTTATTGTGTTTTATTAGTGACACATTTGGGTAGAGATTATATTCCAAAACTTTATGAAAATACAGCATGAGAATTAACTGCACAATTACTAGAAATGTTTACCTTGGATATTATACAATTTGCAAGCACAATTTGTGAAAAAACAACAACAACAACTGTGTTTCATATATATATATATATATATATATATATATATATATATATATATATATATATATATATATATATATATATATATATATATATATATATATATATATATATAAGCCCTAAACGGCTTAGCTCCAGTCTATTTAACGGATCTTCTATCACCCTATATAATCCATTGCGCTCTTTAAGATCAATAAATTCAAGGCTTTTGGTCATACCTAGGATATCCAGATCCACCAAAGGAGGGAGAGCATTTTCACATTTGGCTCCAAAACTCTGGAATAGCCTTCCTGATACTGTTCGTTGCTCGGACTCACTCTCCCAGTTTAAAACTAGATTAAAGACGCATCTTTTCAGCCAGGCATTCATATAATACTGGCCCCCGACTGAGCCTGGGTTCTCCCAAGGTTTTTTTTTCTCCATTAGGTCACCTGATGGAGTTTTAGGACACCATTAGGTCACTTGATGGAGTTTTTCGGTTCCTTGCCACTGTTGCCTTTGGCTTGCTCAGTTGGGGATATTTAATTTTATTCTATCAATCAATAAATTCCACTAGAAACAAACTTTGTTGTATTATTTTATTTTAATACTGTGAAGCTGCTTTGATACAATCTGTATTGTGAAAAGCGCTATACAAATATACTTGATTTGATTTGATTTGATATATAGGCTAGTCCTTGCATTCTTTACTGTGGCTCAGTGACACACCTGAATGAAAGGCTCATTATGGGTGTGAACTTCTCAGGTGTGAACCACTAAATATTCATGATGGTGTTGGATCGTTTACGCCCCATCCGAATATTGCCTTTCCAAACTAAAAGTGTTTCACAAAATTTAAATCAATGTATCGTTTTATGTGAATGATTAGGCAGGATGATTTTCACATCACAAAACTCTAGGCGACAACATCCATTAGTCAAAAGTCTTGTGGACACATATTTAGTATGAGTTTTGTGGTCTTATTTCAGCAACTTTCATTTTAATTTTTTCCAATAACCACGCATAAACATTATTCTCCTAAAAATACAAACATGTACATTCATGTTGCTTACATATTATGGTAGCCCTGTTTGTGCTATATAGAGTGAATTTACACCTTTGCCATTATCATGTTTATAAATAACTGAAAAAGCACAAATGTCAGGGCATGTCAAAACATCCCAAGGGCCCCAAAAACACCTTAGAACCCAGAGGGTTAATTTTTTTTTTTTTTTTTTTTTGCTGATTGTATATATCCAATAATTTTTGTCTGATGGGTAGAGGGATGGTTGTGTTGGGGTTTTGTTGTTTACTGTGCTGTTTCAGTTTTCTTTTGGGTCTTTTGGTATGTTGTAAAATCTTGAATAAACAGACCTTGTTCAAAGACCTTGATCCGACCAGACCTTGAGCCGAGTCGTAAGTGCTTCTATTCCAAGTCCTGGCAACTGAGTGTTCCGCCCCCGGGGATCAGATGCAGTGTCACCCTGACTGCACCAACCCCCAGTGATAAACATTGCCCTATTTAAGGGATAACCGGGGAGCAAGTGGATAGTTAGGAAGAGGTGCGAATCAGACAAGGCGCTACAGCCCAGGAACCTCCTAACCCCATCTAATCCGCGGTCAGCTTTCAGGCCAGTAAGCTTTGTTCAATTGGAGCAATCCCTCCGCAAACAACATGGCAAACCCCCTCCAGTCTACCGCGCTGAAGCAGATAAGGTCATACTGAACACAACACCAAGAGCCAAGCCCACCTTTCCCTGGACGCCGGCTTCAGTTATTGGGTTCAAGATGGTGGGTTTGGCAGACCCGAGTATAACCCGTGCCCCGAGGTCCTGATCCGACTGGCTGACACTCAACTTCACCAATACTGTTGGCAACAAGTAGACAATTTGAACCTGAGTCACCCAGCATCCAGTTCTTATAATGCTGCTGTGTACCCGTGGTGACTTGCACTGGCCCCACTATCTCCGGCGTAGATTCGTGGGAGGGAACCCGCTACTAGATGGTTCGATTAGTCTTTCACCCCTATACCCAGGTCGGACGACCGATTTGCACTTCAGGACCGCTGCGGGCCTTCACCAGAGTTTCCTCTGGCTTTGCCCTGCCCAGCCATAGTTCACCATCTTTCGGGTAAAGATAATCTTAAGCCAACATAATAAAGAAAACTCAGAGAAACATCGACCAATTCAGTATGTAATAAAATTTTATTAGTTTTATAATAAAACTAATAACATTTGAAAGGTATGCCATGCTCTTCAACCGACATGATTTAATTAATCCAAACCTGGTAGTTTTGTCAGTAGGCTATTAATGTACAATTCTAGCTTCTCTCTTTTGTCTCTTTCTTTTCATGTGGACTGAGTAGGCTACACATGCTTACATTTATAAATATAAACTTTATTTCTATTCAATTTACAAAATTATTTATAGCCTACAGCCTGGCATACGTCACACACACGTGTGTACATATGTCACACACACCTACCTGCCTTTTGATGTAAATAAAAGATGAGAGTGGTACATGTTACGGACAAATTATCATGGTACAGTTTAGCCTATTATTGATTTTTATTTCCACTTCCCTTTTATCCAAAGAGACGGAACTATTTGCACTGTATTTATAAACGGGAAATTGTGCGTAGTTAACAGTGAGTGGTGGTTTCAGACATTATTTTATTAAAGTGCATTTTTCAGTGCCGCACTTAAAAGCTCATAGCTTATTGAAGGCGGAGCGTTTTGACCAATCAGATGAAAGGGGTGTTTCAGCGCCGCCCACATGTGCAAATGAAATATCGAACCCATAAACTGATTTGTAAACCACTAATGAAAAATGAAAATTCGAGCCAAAATCTAACTTTTTCGTTCTTTAAACTAAACTAAAAAACGAATAAACGAGCTGGTTTTCATTTCTCGTTATTCCATTCCAAACAGGAAATCAAATGACCAAAAGATACACGGACCACTTGTAAACCTCACACACATCTCCGAGATAATACTTGAGAGGAATATAAGTACGGTTCTTAAAGGGGTCATATAATGTAATTTTTGTACAAGTTAATATGATTCTTTAGGGTCTAAATGAAAAGTTCGTAATATACTTTAATTGAAAAATTCTCATTAGTATTGTAAGAAAACACTAATTTTACCTGGTCAAAAACAACTCTGTTTTCAGCACTCCGTTCAAGTGCATGTGTCTTTAAATGATAATGAGCTTTGCTCACCCCACCCCTCTGTTCTGTGCGTACACCGTTTGTAACACAATAACCATAACGCGTTGTTCTTTATAAACGTGGGATTATGAATTATATTGAGAACGTCGTACATAGAAAACATGCCGTAATGTACCCTGAGTGTAAATAGTATTCATCGTGAAGCGTGCTAGCGATTTGCACAGATTAATATAAATATTAATATAAAGGTTAATAAAATGTTACACTCACTTCTTCTTCTGGAGGTGCAGCAGGAACACGAATAGTTGGTACCAATCCTATTTTAAGGAGCAGCTTCTTAGCAAAACCAGCTTTTATACTTACCTCGTTTATAAAGCAGTCTGGTGTGTGAAATGATTTGCGCAAACATGAAAGCATTGACGTTGATCGTGGGGAATATTCCCTTCGAAAACAAGCTCAGCCACTGCATCTTCAACTGTACGGATTTAGGAACATCAATATGACTGCTGTGTTCGTTATTGCGCCCAAGAACAGAACACCACAATCGCTTAGACGCATTCTACTCAGTGCTCCAGCTATCAACAATGAACGCGCCGGTCGGCGCGGGCTATGATTGACAGCTCGCTCACGAGAGCGGGTCTGTGTTGAAACGCTGCTGTCAATCAACCATTGTGGGAGGGGCGTCGATTTTGTGACGTCACAAAATCGAACAGCTTGATTTGAGATGAGAGGAAACATAAGAAGATAAAAAAAAAAACACTGGATGGATTTTTATCATTTTATGATGGTTATGTACAGGCACTGCCAACACACTTTTCAGTACAATCAACTTGTAAAAGTGCATGCACCATTATATGACCCCTTTAAAACTGAGTGCATAATATGATATATAATCTACAATTTCATCTGAATCCACTATCTTAGTGGCTTGAGCAAGGTTTGGGACCTTGATTTCATTAGAAGCAAACACACGACTGAAACACACTGCATTATAAACCTGACATTCAAAACAATACAATGAAGAATTTGCAATGTTAAAAGTCCTTTATGAGCCCAAATACAGGAACTTCTTCATTTACATTGATTACAATCACTGACTTCTGGTACAAGTACTTGTTGACACTTAGCTCAAGCCATTTTGCAGACACCACATGATGCACTTTTTCTACACCCAAAAAATCTCTCATTTTATCCTGCACATACTTCATATTTAACCACTTCAGATGCAGGACACAATAGAATGTCTTTTGAAAAAAATGGGTGATTCTCACAGCTGATATTTTGACATCTTAAACATCTGATTGTGTTTAACCAAGGACTTGCAAACATTTGTGAAATTTAACTTAGAAGACCACTGTTTGAAAAAACAGTGTTTAGATTCAAATCTCGTACACACGTGTCTGAGCATTGGACCTAAATCTTTAATCTGTTCTGGAGTATGTATCAAATAATGTTGCTTTGATGTTATATTGTTCTCAGGAAATAACCATTTCACATTGTTAAAATGTTGCTTAATAAGCAGCTTAAGCTTTGATTTAGTGGCCAGAGAAATAACTGGTGCAAATAAGATCTGAACAATCTCTATTAACTCAATAATCATTTGAAAGTATTCATTACTATTTTTAGCCATCCAACATGAATGGCAGGATCTTCAATAGGACAAGCATTTGCCCAGCTGATTGCTTTAGTCTGTTGTCATTTGATAATAACGTGGTAACAATAATAGGGCAAGGTTTGTCTCGGACATCAGTTGAGTATGGGTATCCTAGAATAGCACTGTTAAATGTGTCCAATTCCAGCTGCCCAGATAGCACCAGATGTTTAAGTACAGTTTTAACTTCCAGTGGTGCCACACCGTCTAATATCACATGCATAATGTCCTGAGGTGTTTGCCTGATGAGATCAAAGGTTGGAAAATCAGTTTGCTTTTCCTATTAATTCCACAAGTGTTAATTTTCAAACTGCTTCTCAGAAAGAATGTGGCGGCCCTCTTAATTTCATTACACTGTCTGACATGTCTACCTAAAGACCATTTGTCACGGTTTATGGGTTTGCTTGCTCATTCTGTGTGTACTGCGCTGATCTGATTGCCTATCAGCACCAGCTGTGCTGACGAGCGATCAGATCAGTCGCAGGTGCGTCTCGTTTAATTGTCCTATATGTAGTGCTGTCTTACTCATGTTCTGTGTCAGATCGTTTTGGTTGCTGGTTCTTGTGCTGACATCTGTTCTGTGCAGTTCTGGTCCTGCTCTCGGCTTGCACGGATCTCCTGTTAATCGTTCTGCCTGTACTGTGGTCTGCCTGTGCTGAGGAGATTCACGACGCGTCACTTCTCTTCGACCCTGCTTGGATTCTATTCTACTGTTCTCGTGTTTCCTAGGACCTGCTGAGAGCTTGATGTTTGCCAGCCTACCTATTTGTTCTACTGATTGTTTACAATAAACCTTATTTCGACTCGCTACTGGATCCGTTGTATGCTTCCTGACATAACGATCTGACCGTTATGGATCCAGCGAGTATAAACGAACTGAGAGAAGCCCTTCACAACATTAATGCTCGATTCGATCGACAGGACGAACAAATCACGGCTTCTGGCCGAGCAATCCAGGCTTTAGTGACGCAAGTATCTGATTTAACCACGCAACAGCAACATCTTAGAGTCGAGCCTGCCCACGCGCCCACTGCGCCTAATCCACCACCCGCTGTTCCGCCCACCGATCGCCCCGCCTACAATCCGGAGCCCCGTCTGCCTCCTCCTGCTGCCTATGCTGGTGAGCCACATCTATGTCGATCATTTTTGACAAAATGCTCATTGTTTTTTGCCCTACAGCACTCATCATTTCCCACAGAGGAATCTAAAGTGGCTTTTGTCATTACCCTACTATCTGGACGAGCGGCGCTGTGGGGAACCACTGTTTGGGAGCAGGGACATGACTGTTTGGAGTCTTTCCAGACCTTCAGCACCGAGCTCAAGAAAGTTTTTGATCGGGCAGTTGCAGGCAAGGAAGCAGCAAGAGTATTAGCCGATCTACGTCAGGGGCAGAGATCGGTTACGGACTATTCCATTGAATTCCGGACGCTGGCTGCGGAGTGTAAGTGGAACAGCGAGGCGCAGTGGGACATGTTTCTGCATGGGTTGGCCGACCGCATACAAAATGAGATATACACCCTGGAGTTACCTGCAACATTGGATGGATTGATTGATCTAGCTATCCGAGTAGACACGAGATTACAACGTCGAAGTCTTCTGATGCAGAGAGGTCGAGTTCCAGACGTGGAGGTCCATCCGGTCTTCCCTTCAGGTGATGCGGTCGGCCACTCATTCGATCCAGAACCCATGCAGGTGGGCAGAGCTCGTCTCTCTAGAGAGGAGAAGGAGCGCAGAAGAGCACAAGGACTGTGCTTGTACTGCGGAGCCGGGGGTCACTTTGCATCCAAGTGCCCGGTAAAAGCCAACACCCGTCAGTAGAATGGAGGTTACTGACGGGTGGCATTTCCTGGAATGAATCCTCTCGAGAAGCAACGCTCCTTCCTGTAAGACTGCAGTGGGCCGCCTCTTATCATCAGTGTGAGGCTCTGGTGGACTCCGGTGCGGAGGGGAGCTTTATGGACCGTGACCTGGCACGTCGTCTGGGAGTTCCCATAATTCCCGTTACTCACCCTATCTCAGTTAATGCACTGGGTGGACAACTCCTGTCATCGGTCACCCATTCCACCGGACCGGTGAGTCTTATCACATCGGGTAACCACGTTGAGGAGATTTACTTTCTCCTCATTGACTCGACTTTTGCTCCTGTGGTGTTGGGACACCCCTGGCTCACCCTGCACAATCCTCACATAAACTGGCGTCAGAACTCTGTCATGTCTTGGAGTGAGAACTGTCATGCGTCTTGTTTGGTGTCTGCGTGTTCTTCTGTGTCTTGTTCTGTGTTGCAGGATGAGCAGGCAGATCTGTCTAACGTGCCCGGGGAGTACCACGACCTGAAGGAAGTGTTCAGTAAGTCCCGGGCGGCTTCTCTTCCTCCGCACCGTCCTTATGACTGTGCTATAGACTTATTGCCAGGTACGTCTCCGCCTAAGGGCAGATTATACTCTCTTTCCACTCCGGAGAGGGAGGCCATGGAGAAATATATTTCTGATTCTCTGGCAGCCAAACTCATCCGTCCTTCCTCTTCTCCTGCAGGGGCGGGGTTCTTCTTTGTGGGAAAGAAGAATGGTTCCCTGCGTCCTTGTATTGATTACCGAGGGCTGAACAGCATCACGGTAAAGAATACTTATCCTTTGCCGCTGATGTCTTCAGCCTTCGAGAGGTTGCAGGGCGCTTCTTTGTTCACAAAGTTGGACCTACGTAACGCCTATCATTTGGTCCGCATCAGGAAGGGGGATGAGTGGAAAACCGCGTTTAATACCCCCAGGGGGCACTTTGAATACTTGGTTATGCCTTTCGGCCTTTCCAACTCCCCCGCGGTTTTCCAGGCACTCGTCAATGACGTGCTGAGAGACATGGTAGACCAGTTCATATATGTTTACCTGGATGACATATTGATTTTTTCTTCGTCTCTCCAGGAACACATTCAGCACGTCAGACGAGTGCTTCAGAGGCTGTTAGAGAATGGGCTTTTTGTCAAGGCGGAGAAATGCGCTTTTCATGCACAGTCAGTTCCTTTTTTAGGATACATCGTGTCGTCTGAGGGGGTGCGCATGGATCCCGACAAGATTCAGGCAGTGGTTAATTGGCCAACTCCAGATTCCCGCAAGGCCCTGCAGAGGTTTCTGGGCTTTGCCAATTTTTACCGGCGTTTTATTCGCAACTATAGCCAACTAGCCGCGCCTCTGACAGCCTTGACCTCCACCATGACGACTTTCAGTTGGTCTAGTGCAGCTGAAGTTGCATTTTCCAAACTCAAGGACTGCTTTGTTTCAGCCCCCATTCTTGTCGCCCCTGATTCCTCTCGTCAGTTTGTGGTGGAGGTCGATGCGTCAGAGGTGGGGGTAGGTGCGGTTCTCTCCCAGCGCTCCTCCGTGGACGGCAAGGTTCATCCGTGCGCTTATTATTCTCATCGTTTGTCTTCCGCCGAACGTAATTACGACATTGGTAATAGAGAATTGTTGGCAGTCAAGTTAGCCTTGGAGGAGTGGCGTCATTGGTTGGAGGGTTCGGGGGTACCTTTCATTGTTTGGACCGACCACAAGAACCTTGAATACATCAGATCCGCCAAACGACTTAACTCTAGGCAGGCTCGGTGGGCACTTTTTTTCGGTCGGTTCGATTTTTCCATTTCCTATCGTCCAGGTTCCAAGAACATCAAACCTGACGCATTGTCCCGCATTTTTGACCAATCTGAACGCCCGGTTTCTCCCGAGTCCATCGTTCCACGTAATTGTGTGGTTTCAATGTTGACCTGGGAGATCGAATCGAAGGTCCGCATGGCCTTAGACGGGGTAGTGCCTCCGCCCGGATGTCCACCAGGTCGTTTATTTGTGCCAGAGAAGTTGCGGTCCAACGTCATCCGGTGGGGTCATTGTTCCAAGGTGGCTTGTCATCCAGGAGTCAATCGTACCATTTTTCTCATTAAGCAACGGTTCTGGTGGCAAACTATGGCTCGCGACACTCGTCGTTTTGTATTGGCCTGCTCGGTCTGTGCCAGTTGTAAGTCTTCCACTCGTCCTCCTGCTGGGTTCCTTCAACCGTTGTCAGTTCCTTCGAGACCCTGGTCACATATTGCGCTAGATTTCGTGACAGGTCTCCCTGCCTCACAGGGTAACACGGTGGTTTTAACCGTGGTGGACAGGTTCTCGAAGGCTACGCATTTCATCCCTCTGCCCAAATTACCATCAGCCAGAGAGACAGCGGTTGCTGTCATAGACCACGTGTTTCGTATCCATGGCCTCCCGACAGACGTGGTCTCTGACAGGGGTCCCCAGTTTATATCCAAATTTTGGAGAGAGTTTTGTCGGTTGCTGGGGGCGAATGTCAGCCTTTCTTCTGGGTTTCATCCCCAGAGCAACGGTCAGACGGAGAGGGCCAACCAAGATTTGGAACGAGGTTTGCGATGTTTAGTGTCACAGAATCCGTCCTCTTGGAGTCAGCATATCTCATGGGTTGAGTACGCGCATAACTCATTACCAGTGTCGTCCACGGGCCTATCTCCGTTTGAGTGTAGTTTAGGGTACCAGCCACCAATTTTTCCTAGTCTGGAATCCGAAGTCGCGGTTCCCTCTGCCCACGAATTCGTCCAGGGGTGCAGAGACATCTGGAGAACGGCCAGGGAGACCCTTCTCCAGGTGGGTTTGCGCACTAAGGTCCAGGCCGATCGCCACCGGTCGAGACCTCCCGTCTACGTCGCTGGTCAAAAAGTGTGGCTTTCATCTGCTGATATTCCTCTCCGCTCCGTTTGTAGAAAATTAGCTCCTAAATTCATCGGCCCGTTTACCATCACCAAGATCCTTAGTCCGGTGACGGTCCGCCTCAAACTTCCTCCGGCGTACCGGAGAATTCACCCCGCCTTCCATGTTTCTAAAATCAAGCCAGTTTTTCGTTCAGCTATTAATCCGCCTGTCCCGGTTCCCCCACCGCCGCGAATCGTAGATGGGGAACCAACCTATTCGGTTAATCGCGTCCTGGACTCAAGGCGGAGGGAACGTGGATTCCAGTACTTGGTGGACTGGGAGGGTTACGGCCCGGAGGAGAGGAGTTGGGTTCCTGCCCGGGACATATTGGATCATTCCCTTATCGATGATTACAATCGCCAGGTAGGACCCTCTGAGAGCATCAGGTGACGCTCCTAGGGGGTGGGGTAATGTCACGGTTCATGGGTTTGCTTGCTCATTCTGTGTGTACTGCGCTGATCTGATTGCCTATCAGCACCAGCTGTGCTGACGAGCGATCAGATCAGTCGCAGGTGCGTCTCGTTTAATTGTCCTATATGTAGTGCTGTCTTACTCATGTTCTGTGTCAGATCGTTTTGGTTGCTGGTTCTTGTGCTGACATCTGTTCTGTGCAGTTCTGGTCCTGCTCTCGGCTTGCACGGATCTCCTGTTAATCGTTCTGCCTGTACTGTGGTCTGCCTGTGCTGAGGAGATTCACGACGCGTCACTTCTCTTCGACCCTGCTTGGATTCTATTCTACTGTTCTCGTGTTTCCTAGGACCTGCTGAGAGCTTGATGTTTGCCAGCCTACCTATTTGTTCTACTGATTGTTTACAATAAACCTTATTTCGACTCGCTACTGGATCCGTTGTATGCTTCCTGACACCATTTGACAAAGGTTTCTGCATCAAAGTGAACTTGCATTTCCTCAAAACTACACTCAGTGTCGGCATTTGCAGGAATGCAAATCCAACTCCCTCTTTAAAGCCTGTGAGCTCGTGCTGAACCATGGTGTCACCACAGAGAGAAACTATTGCACCATACACGCTCGCCGTGGGCAGTTTAGATGTTCACTCCATCATACAACACATATAAAACCTCTTGTATTCTCTGCAAAATCACATCTACACCACTCTGAGAGATGTCACTTGATTTTGCAATGGCGGGTGGCAGCTAACTCTGTTTAGGATTTATATTTCCCAAAGTATAGTACACCATTAGGAGTTGCCTTGATTTGGTTTGGTCCATTGTCAAACATTGCTAGAATCATCGGATGTGAAAGTAGTTCTTCCAAACTTTGGACCAAAGGAACATAGTAAAAGCATCTTGTTCTTATTGTTAGAGCTTGTGAAGCTCCCCTTCTCCTAAAGGATGCAGTCTGGGAAATTTCAATTTCTTCTGCTTCAGCTACCATGAACTTCTTTTTTAGATTTGAATCTTGCATATATCTAGTGTAAACTGTGTCGAAAGGGTCTTCAAAATTATTAAAAATGTCCAAAACTTCAGTCATCAGTTGATCTGTGACTCCCGATTGTCTCTGAATAACATCTGTAATTTGGCTCCGAAGGCAGTCCAACAGTGAGGCTTGATACCGCTGCACCCTGGACAGCTCACTAAAGAAAAAACAATCGTTTAGAAAGAGAAATTCATGCACAATTAAGGAACAGAATGTAAGAATATAGTTTATTACTGTAATTTCACATAATTAACTTCAGTGTTCTACCTGGGAAAGGCAGTGTTTCACTCTTGAAGTCAGTACAAATGCAGCAGTTTATGCAGGCTCATCATTTATGACACTTTCTACTTGCTGGAAATGAAAAACATTACAAGACTTTATTATTCAATACTTATTTATATATAACAAATAACCTAAAATAATACAATATAAAGTGCAACAGTGTCATTCACTTTTTTCAGCAACCTTGGTTCTGGAAGTATTTTATTACCATTCAGTTTTCCATCTGGACGAAAAAAATGTCTTTGTTCAATAATGCTATACCATAAACCAAATCAATGAGCCAGGAAGATATCATTAAACAGAGACAGCGTTACAGATTTCGACAAAAAGTATTTCAAAATCAGACAATGGCACAAGACTGAGTACTTAACTTTAACAAAGGAATGGTCTACAATTCCTGTGACAATTAATTTAAATGAGATATTGAGAAAAATTGTAATGTATAATGCCTAAAAAATTTTAACATTACTATCGAGCAAAACTGATCTATGATATCATTGTTAATGTAACACAGTTCAGATGTTTTGTATGGTGGCCCAGTAGTGCACAACACAACGGAATTTAAAAAGCAAACATAAAATCACAACACAACAAAATTAAGCACAGTAAAGTTAGTTTTCCATGTCACTGTTCTATAGAGACAAATTTGGCAACAAATTGTGTACTGTGTATATAGGGAGCTATTGGCACAATTTCATCTGTTGTAAGTCAATCTGGTTAATAGGAACTATACAAACTTTGAAACATGATCAAAGAAAAAAAAACCTTTTATTATATTACAGAAATTTCCTAAGAAATTGTTTACTGTAAATATATGAAGGGAGGTATTGGAAAAAGTCACCTGTAGTAAGTCAGTCTACTACCAATACAACCAAACTTTGGATTTGGAACATGTCTTTTTTTTTAATGTTAAAAATAATTTAAATTTATACAAATTATACGTTTTAACCACTTGAATGAATTGGCAGACGTTCCCTTGGGGATCGAGCACTGTGGTAGCACGACAAAGCATTCTAAATATCCAGCTATATTGCACATAGGTGATTTTGAATTAATAAATGTTGATATACAATGGTTAGCCGTGAGCCCTCTAGTGGTCGGGAGCATTTCCGTTGTGTTGCTGGTTTATTTCGTTGCATTGTCCATTTTCCGTTGTGTTGTGGCTCATTTTCTGTTGTGTTGTGGATTCATTTCGTTGTGTTGTGAACTTATGTTTGCTTTTTAAAGTTCATTGTGTTGTGCACAACTGGGCCACCGTAGTTATGGGAAGAAGAAGACGGGAACCGGCGAACATTCAACAAACTTTAATACCAAAAATAACACAAATACAAAATACAAAAAGTAAAAGACAGCAGCCCCTCATGGACGACTGCTGTCACATCAAATAAAACATAAACATCAAATAAAATCCAGGCCTGTCCTCTCTCAATCTTCACTGTCGTCGCTCCTCCTCTTATGCTTCTGCTCCTCCGTGAGAGATACGAGACCGGTGCGTCGCGCAAGAGTCGCTCATCAGTAATCACGCCACCGGCCTCGTGCCGCTCTCTCACGGCAGTATTACCAACTTTGTCACGTGATGACATTCGTGATCTTTTCCCAGGACCAGAAATCTTTTTTTACAATGGAAAACTATATGGGAGACGTTTCATGCAGACCTTTTCTCCATTTTTCCATACAACATTATTCATTTTAATAAAATGTTAGTGTACAGCAATGCTTTGGTAATTTACAAACAATCACACTAAATATCTTAATGGTTTAAATGGGTTGTTTGAATAATAATCTCTGATCTAAATAAATGACTGGATTGCTGGTGGTGAAGCCACTGAAGTCGGCCATCTTTCTGTTCCTTATCGACAGAGGGCATCACTGATTTACAGCCAAAACACTGACCTAAAATCACCCAATTTGCAGCATCTCACAGGATTAGTTTTACGATACATGTATGTAAATTAATTGGTACTTCAAATGTTATCTGTAATGTTTATGGTCTTTTTCGGAGAGGATAAGTCATATATTGAAATCGTTAATGTGGGTGTGTCGACTGCACAATTCTGACACAGGTAACCGACAAAAATATATTTCTTTTATAAACATAATTATGGAGGAAATATTAAACATGAACATATATCTGTTTAGTTGTGTAAATGTATTTGAATAGCCTACACCAGTGGTTCCTAACCATATTCCTGGAGTCCCCGCAACACTACACACGTCTCTATTGTAAGTTAAATGAGTCAGATTACTGAGACTCTCACCAGTTGTCTTTAATGGCTCTTGGAGCCCGAGCCCCAGCTCCAGCCCCAGTCGTTGAATACTGTCAGGCTGATTGGATTAGCATCTATGCATTTGAATGACACTGTTATGCTGATGAGATTAGGGCTGTAGGACTTCTGGTAACGAGCTGAAATCTGTACTTAATTTACATGCCACCTCTATGTAAATCCCTCCCCCTTGAAATGTATATAAACTACAATGTCTACTGCCCTAGTCAGACTTGATGACTGCAGCTACGACAGCTTGTGTTCTCAATAAAGAATCCTGCTGAAGAAAGAACCAAGTCTCCTGGTCTTCGCTTCTGAGTTTCCAACAGGAACCACTGGCCTATACTATATTAATACAAGCCTCTGTTACTATATGGCACTACATTGTATTACAATTCAAAGTTTCCCTTACTGAACAAAAATATAATGGAATATACTTCAAAATGTAATGCGATCTATTACATAATACATTTCCATGTATGGGAAAATAGTGCTTATCAATATACTGCAATATATGCATTGACCATGTATATATTAATACATATAAAATATTTATAAATGAAGAGAAAAATAGCATTACATGCAGTATTCACAAAGTTTTATCCTTTAGTGTGTACATATATTTCACATACATGTTCCCATATAAATGTGAATGTATTTTCACACACACACACACACACACACACACACACACACACACACACACACACACACACACACACACACACACACACACACACACACACACACACACACACACACACGTACAGTATATAGAGATTTCTAGTTCCCAGCATGCTTTGCTTCTGTCTGTTAATAGAAAGCAAATGTTAAATGAAGTGTTATTTAATGTGTTTTGCTCAATATTTATATAGGGGGAGATCTGTTAATGTTTAATTTTCTATTATTTGGGCATTTAAAAGGTTTTCTGGTATGTGTTAATTTTTGGGGTCACCATTGTGCTGAAGAGTAGAGCCTGTGGTTCAGTTGATGATTGGCCAATGGCCAAACGTCATTAAGACTATAATTACTATATTTACAAGTAATGTCTGTGCACTTCACAGCGCAGTGATAGTCTCTTGGCTAAATACTTTAGTACATGTAGGTGTGCTTGTGCTTTTGTTAAGTATCTTAAAAATGTTTATGTTATCTTATTAATGTTATCTTAAAATAGATATGTATATGGTAATCATAATGTTTTATATTTGAGCGCGATCGCGTTTGAATGTGTCATATTTGATAGCCTACATTCGAAAAGCAAAACGCACCAAACGGCTTCATTTTTTTACTATTATCTCATTTAATATCATCATAACGAATGGAAACATTTGAAGTAACATGATAATCAATATATTTTTCTCTAGCTTAGATGTTACTGAAATATTTAGGAAGATTTATAGGCTGCTATGGTTATTGTTATTATTATTTTATGCAGCACTGCATAGCCTATGCCTACAAGGCACAACAAACCTGGTGTTCATTATATTATTGTTGGAAACATTTGTGTGTGTGTGTGTGTGTGTGTGTATTCTGTGAATTTTAAAAAGCAATTTTAAGCAGAAAAATCTAAAATGTATTCCCAAAATCGTGCAGGCCTTTCTCTTGATATCAGTATGTTCACTTTTTTTTTTTTCAGGGCCCAGATGCCACTGAGTCTTGCTGACTTCAACATTCACACGAGTCATGAACATGGTAAAGTGAAAATCAAACACCTTGGAAATGAAAGGTATGTACAATGTTTTTAGGAATGGCACAAAGATCTCTGTCTTTGGATCATTGGTTATCTTTGGACTATGTTGTGTTGTAAATAAATCAAACAATCTAAAAACCATTCTTTTTTAAATCTCCTCATTCTTTGTGCAAGGTTGCTCAGAATGATAGGGGCCTGATAGCTCCTAATAGGGCTGTTAGGGGAGGGTCTTTGTCTTTCTCAGGTGAGGAAAGCTTACATATTAATGAGGTCCCGCATAAGGCTTTTTCACACAAAACACGTCGTAAAAATTTTAAATCAATATATTGTCTTATCTGAATGAGCAGTCAGGGTGATTTTCACATCGTTTTAGAGCAAATATTCTAGGCTACGAGATACAATTTTCAAAAGTCTTGTGAAGAAATAATCAGTATGGGTTTCATGACCTTATTTCAGTGAGAATTTTTTTTGTATTTTCACAAACCACGCATAAATGTCATTATCTCAAAACTACAAACTTTTACACACATGCTGTTGATATATTATTGTAGCAGAGTTTGTGCTGAATACAGTGTAATTAGACTTTACCCATGAAAATGTCACAAGTAACAGAAATAACCAGAAATGTCAGAGCATGTCAGAACACCTCCAGGGCCCAGAAAACAGCTCAGACCTCAGAGGGTTAAAGGGGAACTTGGCAACTCTAGCCATTTAGGGAGCCAAGATGACGCCTGTGTAAGTCATGTTGTTAGTTGCTCTTAAACATTAATGTAATTCTTGACCTAACGTGTCCTCTTGAATCTACAAAAACTGTCTTCATTTTAAGCCACCACCATGTCTTCATGGAAATTAAATAATAAATAAAATATTACACAAGGGGGTTATCATCAAAAAATACCTTCAGAAGATTATATAATTTAAAGTCCAACTGAAATCAAAATTGACCCTATTTACTTTGTTAGCGCATATTACTAGTCTTGTGGAACACAGAAAAATTTGTTTTCCGTTGTAATCTTTAATCAAAGTCTGAAAAGTTACTTCCGGTCTGGAATGGCGTTCCTTCTCTGATGATGTAGGTTTGACGGCTTGGGTTGAGAAAAGCTTAACCACTCCCCTCAAACTGTTAGTCTGCTATGAGCAGAGATGGAGAGGAGGAGCGCTAGAGTAAAACCCTGCCCTCTGTTCAATATTCCTTTTCACTGGGAAATACGTCACAACACTGAAGAAAAGTCGTTTGCAACTTCCGGTTCACGCTGACTTTAAGGGCTTTTTTGTTACGCTCTAGTCTTAAAGATTTGAAGAAGATCATTAAATCTTTATGGAAAAGTAAGAAAGTGGGAGGGTTCTTAAAGAATCTGCATTTGTGTATGAAGTAATTGGCCAACAGCACAATATTGTTCACCAAAAATTCATGATCGTAATTCAAAGAAAAAGACAAATATTTTATAGTTTTAAAATGAACCCATTTAATCCCAAATTTTTCCCAGAGATGAAATTTATGAGTTTGTGTGGTATTTGCAAGTATATTAAACAATCAATGTCAATAATGTAAAAAAATATTTGAAAAGTCCATGAAAATAAGAGTTTTATCTCTGGTCACAATTGTGACCGGTGGTAGAACACAGGGAGTCTAAGTCTATGGGGTATATAATAAATAAAAAATCTCCAGAAATTAGTTTGAAGACAGAATTAAATTGTTGAAGTGATTTATTCGATTAACAAATAGTTAAACATTGTCTGGCCCAGTTTAAAAAATGACAAAATAGCAATCCTATGCAGCAACATGGCACAAATATTTTAATTAAATTATGATGAAATAATAAATTATAGGAAATTGCTTAGAATGCAATAATTATAAATGATGCAAAATACTTAAAATTACAAAATGAAAAGAAAAAAACTTACAGAAATAAAATAATAAATTAAAATAAACAAATTAAAATAAACAAATGATTAAAAATGAGCCTATGGTAGGAAACATGTAACAATGCCAAGGAACATGTAACAATTCATGAATAACAGGAAAGCATCACAAAAATTATCAATCAACAGTCACAACTGTGTGCTGGTGTGGAACTCATTATATATCACCTTCCTAAAGAAATAACAGTGGAATTATATATTTTTTTAAAAATCACAACTGTGTCCTGCCTACCTGTGTTTATCAGCCAGTGGGCAACACCATCAAACCTGGGTATATCAGTCACAGCAGCTGACATTGAGGATGGCCTCCCTTGTCCTTTTGGTGCAGTACCAAATATTTTCAGGAGACTTTGGGCAACTACTTGCTGAAATCCAAGGAGATCATAGTCACAATTCATGACATCTCTGTGGAACAGCCAACTGTTGATCACAGCACTGTGTAGAGTCCAGGCATGTCATGCTTGAAGTTGCATCCACCTGGAACACCAGCTTCCGTCAAACCCATCACTACACTGGGCCCATGACCTCACCCAGTCTCTGGAAGACAGAGCATATCCAGCTCCAGCAGCCATATCACCCTGTAGCCCAAGACTGGCTGCCCACTGAAGCTAAGCAGGGCTGAGGCTGGTTAGTACCTGGAAGGGAGGCCTCCTGAGAAAACCAGGAGTTGGTGCTGGAGGAGGTGTTAGTGAGGCCAGCAGGGGGCGCTCACCCTGTGGTCTGTGTCGGTCCTAACACCCCAGTGTAGTGACGGGGACACTACTGCCAAAGAGCACCGTCCTTCGGATGAGAATAACGGTGCTCAGAGAGTCACTCTGGGGTCATTAAAAATCCCAGAATGTCCTTCGAAAAACAGTAGGGGTTTAACCATGGCATCTTGGCCAAATTTGCCCCCTGGCCTCTGTCCATCATGGCCTTCTAATCATCCCCATATACTGACTGGCTTCATCACTGTCTCCTCTCCACCATTAAGCTGGTGTGTGGTGGGCGTTCTGGTCCAATATGGCTGCCGTCGCATCATCCAAGTGGATGCTGCACATTGGTGGTGGTTGAGGAGATTCCCCTTCCATATGTGAAGCGCTTTAAGTACCCAAGCGCTTTATAAATGTAACAAATTATTAATTATTATTATTATTATTAAGTAAATCCAAAACTTGACTTAAAGTCAGTCTGAAAGAGAGTTCATAAAAATAGCACAGAATTACATATGGGGAACATAGACTCCCTGTGTTCTACCACCGGTCACTATTGTAACCGTCTTCATTTATCTGCAGTTTCACAACAGAATAAAGCATGTATTAATTTAATTTCAATGTGTATGTATAGGTAACCCTTTCATGATGATATGTGCAAAAAATGTATAAGCTATTCAAAAAGGAACTTAGTATTCTTACCTGTCCTTTCTGAGCTTTTATGTCATCCTTTCGTTAAGACGACAGTACCAAGAAATAAATGTGTGTGGTCACATAACCAAACAAACTAATCATGTTAGACCTGCCATAAACTCTTATAGACATCTTACATTTTCATTATATATGAATATGTACTTCATAATATGAGTTACTTTTTAATTTCACACTAAAATATGCAAAGAAAAATTGTGGTCACAATTGTGACCAGTGGGATTAAAAAAGTCAGGTATTACATATTTCAAACTTAAATAAATGTTCCAACGACTCTATGTCTGCTTCACAAAAGGTGCACCCATTACAATCAGACTAAATCTATGTCTGAGAAACTCATTTCAAAGATAAATATCATTAATCATTTTAAACTGAACCTTTTTACCTTTGGAAAAAGTGGGAAAGTGAGAAATCTTGTTCTAATTTGACCCACTTTGTCTTTAGGGAAATCAAATACAAGAGGTCTCTTTCTAACTTTATAAATTAAGACCAGAAATGATTAAATTCTTCAATCTTGGAATCACAGGTGAATAACACAATGCACCTTTAACCAGCTGAACCAAACCACCAGCAACAGCTATTAACAAAGACACATATAATTTCTAACCATAAAATCCATAATATTCAAACCTCCCTCACTGATTGGCTTCACTACATCTGGACTTGTTTTGTGCCAACGCCCGTTGGTCATTGCTGAAAAGCAGTCGCCCTGGTCTTCCTTGGAAAATGCCCATCTTTTCCTGCAGTTCAGTCATGAGCAATCTGTAACAGAAACACAAAACATCTCATATATGGTCTTTAAAATAATGGCACATCTGAAAAGGTACCAATGGTCCCATAACCTTTTGAGCAGGATGCATCAAATTTTGAATTAACCTGAAATACTCTCTTCTTGGACCTCCGTAGTCTCCGCGTCTCATAAATGAACTGATAATCAGCGTATACTAGCCTCACAGGCATGAGAAATACACCTAAAGCTTGAAATGTCCACTTTTAAAAGAATAAATTCAATTTGAAAGCAAATACCGTCTGATTGTAATCAGTATGAAATGTGCATTTTTCTCTAAAGGCACTCCCGCTTTACAACAGAGATGGATATATTTGCAGCCGACACTAATTTAGAAAACATTAGTTTATTAATGAACAATTAAAATGCCTCGTTATATTTTCCAGATATTTATTATCATTATCCTACTTTTGTGGCAAGATTCATGCGTGCGCTTGAGCGTGGAATAGGCTATATTCCTCATTGCACCAAGTATTTAAGCAGAAATTAATATAAACGTGTGATTAGTCGACTACTTGCTTAAATTTCATAAGATATTAAAAACAGTGTATGAAATTCTCAGAAGTTTGTGGGCTATCTTAACAAAAAACCAAGGGAATATCCTAACTGTTCAAAAGTTGCGATAAATTTAGTGATCAGTGTAAAACAATTCAGGAAACGGGATTTAGATATTGACTGAATACACACCTTCACTGGTAAGTTAGGGACCCTAGGAAAGACAAAACACCATGCATGATGTCTATTCCGAGGCGATCTCTGGTGCCACTAAGTGGATCAAATTGTGCTGCAACCTCTTCCATGATTGTGCTGTCCAACGTGTACTGGTTAGGAAGTACAGTCACTCTGTCAGACCAGTCTACCCTTACTGAAGCCGAGGCTTCTGCAATCCCAGCAACATCTGGATCAGCATCACCTACCTGCTCCTGCAGCATGAGAACTTCCCTCTGGTGCAGTTCTGGCACCAAAGATGTCCTGCATTGCAGTGCTTGGCTGACCCTGCTGTACCATGCAACCTCTTACAAAAAGCTGCAAGGGGCTCTGATGCCTTTCTGTCCGCAACCCATGGTTGTTCCAATGCTGTACGTAGGCTGTGATGTCCCTATTGATTTGTGGCAAGTAGACATAATGAAGAGCCCACAGGTGCATCAAATTGTCAATGTCCACAACACCTTCACTCTCCAGGAAATTGAAGAGGTCATAATAGACATTTGTCAATCCTCACCACAGATCACCCCAGAGCCGCTCAATTCGTTGATTATGAGTGCTCCTTCCTCGGAGAGCACTTCCTCGTTCAGAGCCTCTGAGAATGTTCATCATTAGACACACTGATGCATTCTCTCCACCATAATCTGTCCTTACACGAGAGGGCACGCCATATCTGGTCACAGCCTGCATGAAACAGTCCATCACTGTGCTGCTGCGGTTGTTATTTGAAGCATGGAGGAAGACGATAAGCCGACTGTAGCCATCTATTCCCCCATGAATAATAATCCTCCACCTACATATAAGAGAAAAAAACACACAAAAATAAACAACATTCACATCTAGATATAAATATCTATCCAACACTCTCTAGACAGATGCGCGTGCACACAGATTAAATGTAAATGCTCCGCATTTGTATAGCGCCTTTCTAGTCTTTCCGACCACTCAAAGCGCTATTACACTACATCGCATTCACCATTCACAAACAGAAACTAACATTCACACACATTCATACACTGGTGGAATAGCCACCAGGGGCAATTCGGGGTTCAGTATCTTGCCCAAGGACACTTCAACATGCAGCCTGGAGGAGCCGGGGATTGAACCACCGACCTTCCAATTAACGGGCAGAGTCTGACATGTCAGAGTATGACACAGAGCGGGTCAAATTGAACCCCCTGAGAAGTAAATGAATTACAGAATCACTGTATAGCTTAGATTGTATATAAAAACTATCAATAAAATCACATAAACCACACTTTTGTAATCCATCAACTGCTTATCAAGTCTGCAAGATAACGCAGCAATATTAAGTCCTAATGCAACCTACCTGAAACGTTGTTTGACTGTAGCTGGAGAATCATGCAGAATATCTGCAATATCTGTGACACTGTAAATCCACATGATTTTAGGAATGAGAGTTGCTCCGAAGAAATGCAGAAGTGAGGCGGACCTTTAGCACCAGTCCAAGCCAGTGGCGCCTGGTAAGATGAACTGGCTGCAGCAGAACAATGCACAATGTCATTCAGTTGAATTCGTTAGAATTGCAGTTTGTGTACTACTTGTGTACTACTAACTACTAATCCCATAAACCATTGCAATATATCGCAATAAAAAAATGCAACAATACGTATCGTGGATAATTCATCCAAAATAAAAAATTACTGTGTGAGAAAAAAAATCATGTTTTCAGACTGCATTAAACTAATAGGCTATATAATGTTTATTATAATGTATAATAATGCAATGGGGGAATATTTGTGGGTCCTGATAATGCCAAACGTCTTATGTTACCAGAATTGTATAGCTGAGGGTACAAGAGTAGTTATGTGCGCATTGTCCGGATTACTGGGAAGGATATATTTAACCTTTTTGACTCTGCCTATTAATGTTTAATTAATTTTTAATAAAAAAAACTTTTTTTTTGTTTCTCCAGGCCGATCGTCCACCTATGTACTGCAGAGTGGATGCGACTGTGCCCATCTTGCGCCTATGGTTTGACGAAGAGGCTGAAATAAAGCAGGACCTACGCTTGACCAGGAGAGCCATGAACAGCCTACAGAGGCTTCTAGACAGGAGTCAAGATCATGGCTGGGGAAATCAACTAGAGGATCATATATACATATTGGTTGGCACACGGACTCTCATACCGGGTGGTGGCAAGTGTTTTCAATGTCCCCAAGGCAACAGTATATCGAGTAATACACAAGGTGGCACAGAATATTTGGAACAATCTAAACAAAGTTATCTCTTTCCCACAACATTAGCTGCAGGCTTTGGGTCAAGGATTTGTGGCTCTGTCAGGGACCCCTGCATTCCACAACGTTGTAGGGGCGATAGATGGCACACACATTCGGATTAAACCACCAGATCTACATCGTCTAGACTACCTTAACAACAAAGGCTTTTACTCGATCAATATGCAGGCCATATGTGATGCAGATGGAAGGTTCCTGGACATCTTCGTGGGTTACCCAGGGTCAGTCCATGACACGCGTGTGATGAAAAACAGCTCCTTTTACACATCTGGACGTTACCCCCCGCCGGGATACATTATTCTGGGTGATGGTGGGTACCCCTGCCTCCAGACCCCTATATGCCTGCTCACACCATACAAAGAGCCAGTACGTGGACGAGTGCAGCAACGCTTCAATCACCGCCAGTCAAAGGCACGCAGCATAATTGAGCGGGGCCTTTGGAGTAATGAAAACACGGTGGAGGTCAACTCTGTTCCGGGCACTGGAAGTCAAACCTACCTTTGCACCTCAGGTAATTACTAGCTGTGCATTCTTACACAATGTGTGCTTGGACAATGGGGACACACTGGATCCTGACGAGGATATTACCAGGGATGATCTTGACCCCCATCCTCCCCATGAACCAATGGCACTTAACGAAACTTCAGGGAATGCTGCACGAGACGCACTGGCTGCCCAAGTTTCCGGGGATGTGCCGACCACATGAAGAGACATGTTGCACTGTTGATTTTCCTTCATGAGAATTATATACATGTAATATATTTAAGAATTTCATAGTATTTTAATATTGTTCTTCTACTGTTCTGCACAAATTTCTTAACCGTTGGCATTCATGTGTTTGTATTGTTGTATAAATGTTATTGTTACATATTTTCTTATTGCATTTTTTTTAAAACGATAGCCTGAGAACTAAGGAAGTTTTTTTTTTATGAGTAGTAGTCATGTTCTTACCTTGGTATTATTTGTTGTTCGTGGAGTGGGGTGTAATGTGGGATTTCTTTCTACAGTTGTTTGCAATAAATCTTTTAAAACACACTACATATGGTGACTATGCTTTGTATTATTGTAGAATTTATTCACATCTAGAAAAACCTTTTTATAAGAACATCATTTATTGCTCAACAGCAGTAAATATTACAACATATGTAAATATAAAAATACATATTCAAACTCTTAAAACATTACTATTAAATTAATATGTAAACAGTTGTGCAATTGAACAGGTAATCCTTAGAACAATAACATATTCAAATGAAAATGATATAAACTCTTTAAACAAATATAATTAAGTAATATGTAAACAGTTGTGCAATTGAACAGGTAATTCTCACATCTTTTCAACCATTCTTTTAAAGAGGTCTAAAAACCTCTGTGTCTTCGCCTCACTCTCTTCATGGCACCTTTGCTCCTGAAGAGACTCCTCGATCAGGTACTCCATAATAGGATTGGACCTCCTCCTAGATGTCGTGGCACTTGTTGCTGCAGGGGTACTGGTTGGCATACTAGTTGGCATACTATTGGGTCCTGTGTCAGCGGTCCAGGATGCTGCTGTGGTGGAGGGCTCCACAATATCCTAAAAAAGAAAGAAAGAAAATCGTGTTACTTTTTAGAAATTTTAGACATTTTCAGCAAATATCTCCTAATGAAATTTATAGAGAATGTTCATGAAAGTACTGAATTGCATGGTAAATGATTAGCCTCACCATGAGGATTGTAATGGGATCCTCTGCTGGTTGGAAGGATGCCACCACCACAGGGGGGTCCATCGCAGGCCGGGCACCCAAAACCTTGTGCATTTCTCCATAGTACTGCCATGTAGCAACAGTGACCTCACCCTGGTCTGTCCCTGAGCCGGTTTTTGAAATCCTCAATTCCTGACACGCACTCACCACTTCAATGTCTTGACTACTGGTGGGGGAAATTCCAGGAGCCTGGTAGAACTCCTTTGCGCATGCTCAGACGATTGACGCTGTTCCCTCTTGCTCGGCCAACATAATATTTTTTGTGCAACGTGAAAAGTTCTGTGAACACAATTATTTATTTTCTCTTAATGAACATTTTGTAGTACAGTCATGGAAATCATGCAATCATTGACCAAACAAATTTTTTTTTTTACGCAACCATTATGGTGAGCCAACATGTATTTGCTCATTTGTAAAACTTTTTGCATCTATCATTTTTTACAGTGTACTTTGTTGGTATTTTTAAAAGTCCAAGTGTGAACAGTTTATTTGTTGACACATCCCTTTTACCATCTGGACATGTTTTGAAAAAGTAATTGAATTAATTTAAAGACAAAGACAGGATTTGTTCATTAAACCACTGTAAAAAAAGAAGCAATTTTAGCTTTTAAACCCCCCACCGAACCGAACCGAACCGAGATGTCAAAATCGTGGGGCGTAACGAACCGTCAGTTTTGTGTATCGTTATACCCCTAATAATTATGTGTGCGTGCAACAAGCAAGATGTGCATTTGTAAATCCGGTGACACGCGTGCATTGATTTTTTTTTTTTTTTGAATGAAAGTTTTACTTTTATCTTAAATATATTACAATACTGAATACATACAATACATGTCACACAATGAAAGAAAATTATAGCCATGAAGAGTCTATGAATACCAACACTGTGTACACAGTTAGATGCGAACAGAAGAGAAACAACAAGACGTTACAGCTGAAAAACAACAAAGTTAACGCGGTCCTGGATTCCATTATGTGTGTGGGTGTTGTTTGAGTTTAATATGATTTGCCTCATATACACTCATTGATATTTTGTAGGGATGCCCCGAATATTCGGCCACCGAATTTTTGGCCGAAATACTTTTATCACCGAAACAATACGGCCGAAATGTTGTGATGACGCAAACAGAAACCGCGACCTGCACGTGCTTGTCTGAAGCAACATGTCTGCGGTGTGGACATATTTCAGTATATCTGAGAAAGACCCACGGACAGCGATTTGCAAGACATGTAATGCCGAAATTTCAAGAGGGGGTGCATCTGCAAAGACTTTCTCTGCCATTATTCTGGTGCATTCGCCAATATGTTCGCCACCTGGCATATCGACAAATCTAAAGTGCATGTCATTGTCAGTGACAATGCAAGAAATATGACAAAAGCGATAGGAGATGGATGGGAATACGGTGCATGGCCCACACACTACATCTGGCTGTGAATGAGGGGGTGTTGTCTCAACGCAGCTTAAAAGATGTACTGGCCATAGGCAGAAGAATTGTTGGGCACTTTAAACATTCTCAGCTGGCCTATTCCCGCTTGCAGTCTATGCAAGATCAGTTTGTAACACCAGTAAAATGGTTCCAGCAAGACGTGAGTACGCGGTGGAACAGCACTTTTTACATGTTGCGCGATGGATGCGGAGAACCCACGTGGAGACGGAGACGGAGCAGCGCCCTGCGCAGGAGAAGGAGATAAGAGCGCAGAAAAAAGATGTCTCTGCACCAGATGAGGGGCATGCACCCTCGTTGTCTGATATGTTCAGTGAAATCCTGCAAGAAAGTGCCTCTGTTACGACCCCTCTAAGATTTGTCTAGGAGCAAGAGGAGTAACACTAAAACATATGGCAAAATCTGTAAGAATGATAGGAGATGGCAAGAAACAATGCAAAAGACACAAACTGCCAATGAAAATGATTTATTATACAAAAAAGAAAAGAAACCATTAAACTATAAAGTAGATTTACAAAAGTATTAATTATTAACGCCACAACCAATATGTACAAATTTACAAAAATAAATAAATAAATAAATAAATAAATAGAAGAATGACCAAGAGAGGAAAAAAAAAAACACTAAGCAAATCAACCCAAAAGAAAGGGGACTCTAGTGACGCCAAAAGAAAAAAAGAAACAAAACAAAACCAATCCTACCTTGTTTAACCTCTAACCTAACTAAAGAAAAGAAAAGTAAACAATCAAATCTTCAGCGCCAAGCGCCGTATACTTCCCTCCTCTCGACTAACAAAACAAAAACATACAGTGGGTGGCGTTCACCTCTTACCTGGGGTTTCTATACACAGAGTTACCTAAATGTTGCACAATGGAAGTCGTACGACATCTTCCCTATCCTCCTTCCTCTTGGTAAAGAGTAAACATCAGAGAGCGTAAGCTCAGCAAGATCAAAACCCAACGCCATCCAAGTAAAAGGAAATAAACAAACAAAAATAGTAAATCAAAACTATAACAAAACAACAGGTATTGGCATAAACAAATGACAAATAAAGCGAGGCAAAAAGAAAAAGAAAAAGAAAACAAAACCGAGTAACAATGACAGCAGAAATCAGAAAACAACAGAGCCTCCATTCAGCTCTTCTTCCATTCCTTTCCAGCTTCCTTTTATCTGCCAGCGGGAACATCACTGGCAGCGGATAGGTCGACGTCACATCTCTTAATGATGATTGACAGCCTCGTGAGCCAATCTGCAGTCAAGGAAGACGGCCTAAGAAATCGACAGAGAGAGAGAGAGAGAGAGAGAGAGAGAGAGCGCAGGAGAGAAAACAAACACAGGCACTCCCACAAAACACCTATGAACGTAACAGCCTCAAATAATATTAATAGGTCGGCTATTCTGTTCTTAGGCTACTATATAGACTATCAGATTGTAGCCATATTTCTGCTAGATATTTTTTTTAATTTGATAAAAATGTTTATGCACTGGCCTATTAAAATACACTCTCTCAAATCTTTCTCAAATGTCAGGCAGATGACAAGCTCAACCGCTAGATGGTTATCTGTCTGAAGTCCCCATCCCCAGAAGTGATAACCCTCTTGCCTACTGGAGAAGTAATCACGGCCGCTTTCCTGACCTGGCAAAGATGGCATGCAAGTACTTGTCTGCTCCGTGCACAAGCACTGACAGCGAGAGACTGTTCAGTGCAGCAGCTCAGGTTCTCGATGAGAAGAGGAACAGACTTCACTGTGATAAAGCAGAGAAGCTACTCTTCATCAAGAAAAACCTGCCTGCACTTTACCTCAAGAAGTAGAATGGGCTTGTCTCGTGTTTAAATATTTATTATCCACTTTGCACATCTGCAATTCTTGGTGCATTTGTTGTTGTTAAAGTTCTACAGTTAACATATGGGCTATGGCAGTATTTGTTTTGATACACTGTTATGTTGAAGGCCTACAGAGAAAATATTGTTGTATCTTTAAGCAGCTGCACTTGTTCTGAATGCACTTTCTTGTAGTAGTCCTACAGAGAAAAAATTTAAATGCACTTGACCTAAATGCACTTTGTTTTTATGAGAGAACATTTAATTTTAAACTTTTTCTGCAGGCCAGTATGCCTGTACATTATTATTTAATGTACAGATGAGTGGGGTCAAGGTAAACATTTTAGTTTGAATTTTATTTTATACTGTGCATTGTTGCAATGTGCTAAATAAATATTTGCATAATTTGTAATTGATTTATTCTTTGAAACTTTAATATTCATTTATGCAATTGCAATGCCTTGATTTTTGTAACGTTAGTACACAGTCATAGCCATTAATGCAAATAATTGAATAACTAATAATTAAAAAACTAATAATTGGCATAATTTATTTCGGTGTTTCGGTTTTCGGCCTTGGTTTCCTCTTTTTCGGTTTCGGCCAAGAATTTTCATTTCGGTGCATCCCTAATATATTGGTTGTGTCCTTCAATCAGGGATCAATGTGCTGAGATGACTGATGCATTGATTAAGACAATTGGCATCAGACTTGGGTTCGACTGATGTTTAATTCCAGTATGAATGTGCATTTGTTTCTGACAGGTCAGGGTCACAGTGAGCAGAGTATTGCTTCAGATGGTTATTACAAACGATAAGAAACTACATTAAATTATTGTCAACTGAATGTTGTTTGTGTGAGTTCAGTCCTGATGGTTACATGTAATTTTGCACGTAAACTGCAAATACAATCACACAGAAACAGGACAAGCGTCCCACAATGTGTACGAAGGCGAAAAAAAAAGGCGTCGCCTCAGTGGGCCACAAGGGTGTTCCATGATTTAACAACATTTATTTACCGTGATTTATAAAATGAACACAGAACAGTAAAACAGATGATATTTAAAAATACAATATAGAAAACGAAATAAATAATAAATATAAAACTATGACATTAAATATTTGAACTATATTTATACATAAACTATATACATTTATACATAAACTATTTACAAATTGAGCAGGTCGCTGAGGTCTACAGTGCACAGGTCGGTGTTTTCCTGCAGAACTTGGCAAATGTAAAAAGGAAAAGGGTAACAAGGAAAAACAATTAAACAAAAAAATAAATAACACAACAACAAAACTTGGTTTCATGCATGTAAACTTATCACCTATTACTTACCTTGTGGACCTGAAAACACCTGAAGACACTGTTCATACTCGCTTGCTTGAATAAATCATTTAAGAAGAACAAGAAAAAGTTAATATATTTTTTTATTTAACAAGCAAACTAAACTCCACTGACTCCATTTGCCACTGACAACTGAAAGCTGTTATTGATGTTTGCAACGCAACATTTGACGAAATATTTTCGTCAGTTGTGGCTCATTGAAAAATATAATGTAGCGATTCAGCGGAAATGGAGTTTAATTGATTAGGCAAGGCAAGTTTATTTATATAGCACATTTCATACACTATGGCAATTTAAAGTGCTTTACATAGAGAGGAATACAAATATTCACAAAATAAAAGCAAGGAAAATTATAACAGTTATTCAAAAGCTTTACATAGAAAGGAATTATAAAAATCACACTATAGCAATTCATAGAGCTTTGCATAGAAAATAGACACAAAATAAAAGCAGTGGAAATTAAGACAGTTATAAAATGAATTAAAAGAGATAAATAAACTTCTCATCTGGCAAAACACAGATGTATCTTATTTTGACTCTGAGATTTCCCCATGACGGTCAGTATTCTTCTGTGGATTTTCACATACTGTGGATTATCTGAGCCCACCAGATTTTAATCTGTACCAATCCAGACTAGTAATCTGTACTAGTCACCACAGCATTCCCTTGACCGTCATGAGTCAATCCCTCTCAAACTCCTCCACAGAAAGATGAGCACTTGCTCACAAATTTGGTCATCAGGACCATCAGGGTTTCCCCCACTACTACAATACCCTTCACAAAACACCGGTTATCAATCAGTGCCATTTGAGTTCAGTTTAGAGTAAAAAGGAAGAATGCAGAGATAAAATACAGTGTAATAAGTCGGACGAACAGCGGCACAGTGAATTCAGTAAATGCACAGCTAAACAAAAGTGTTTTGAGTCTGGATGTGAATGTGATACTGTAGGAGCACATCTGATCTCTTCTGGAAGCTGGTTCCAGCATAATAGCTAAAAGCGGACTCGCCATGCTTAGAGTGATTCCTTGGTATTTCTAGCTGATATGATCCTAATGATCTGAGTGATCTGTTGGGTTTATATTCAGTGAGCACATCTGCAATGTATTGAGGTCCTAGGCCAGGGCTATTCAATTAGCTTCATTCGAGGGCCGGATTATCAAATCGAAAAGTTGAGGTGGGCCATTGTTGGTTTGGGGGTTTAGCTTATTTATTGAAACATAACAGTTTCAATAAATATGTTAAAGTAACCCTCAAAACGAATGGTATTTACTTGGAAATGTGGTACCCAACAGTATGCAGATATATGAAACCATAATAAATAAAAACTTGAATTTACAGCTGTGTACAACTATTTTTCTTGGAACAAATAAATTAATTATACAAAGGAATAGCTGTTGGTGAGAAATAATAATCATTTTATTTATAATTGTTATGCTAAATGAAAATATTCTGACAGTGAGACTTGATAACCACAGGCTACTCACTCCCAGTGTGTAAAAAATGCCTAAACACAGGTTAAAAACTACACCAGTTTCAAAAACAGTTTCACCTTTGCAAAGAAACTGACAATTTCATAACAAACATTAATTATATATTCCTCTTCCCACCTAATAAATCTAATGCAATATAAATCACTATATTTATTTATTTAATACTACATAGTATTCAATATAAATATTGCACATTTTTGCCCAACTCATGGTAAATTACTACAGTAGCCTACATTCATGGTAAATGTTTGTAAATGTTTCAGGGTGATTAGGGGATTTAAAGTCTTCTAATTGCGTTCATGCCACAATGTTTCTCCTGCTTTCCTCATCAGTCTTGTTGGGAATGTTGAGGCTGTTTCATCCGATTTAATACTAGTTAAATCGTCGAGTGATTTGTGGTTTGTAACAGAGAGGTTTCTGTCGAACCGAAACGCAAAACCTACCCAGCAATTGAAGGCACTCATCTGGAATAGCCAGAGGGCTCTCTACAGGGACATCCAGAGCTGACAGGATTGGAGGGTGAAGTTGTTGACCTAAGTGTTTGTAGCTGTTCCTCTGCTACCTTTGTCTCTAACTGCTTGGTCAACAACTTGACCCGGTTTCCCCAAAGAGAGAGTTTTATTCAAAACATTTTTTTAAATGAATTCACAAAAACAAGTATGCTAGTTTGAGATTATACTTACTGTCAGCTCTGGATGGCCCGATTTAAAGTGACGCTCCATGTTCTCATAAATTATGCCACACTCTGGACACCTGAGGTTCCTGAGTTTTATCCACCCCCTTGCCAGTCGCAGCAAAACTTTGCGTTCCTCCCCATCCTCTATGAGATGCTGCGACCGGACGTGATGCCTTAAGTGGATGACCTTGGCCGGGCATAACGGACAAGTCAGCATCATCTTTACAAAATGGAAACAAAGTTAGTTCACACAGGTGGGCACAGAAAAGGCCCACCTATAACTTATTTGATGGGACCTCTTTAGGCTGTCCGTGGTCAATGCATTAATATGTCATAATTCATAGGCTGAAATATTCTCAAAATAACACTTTGAAATTACCTTGTCGAAGGGTTCTGTTGGTATAGAGGTATATGATAGGATGTTTGAGCAGCTGCTTTCACCGTCTTTTGAAATGAAGTTTGAGGGTTAGGGTCGCTTTTTACATATTCAAAAAATAATTTCATTTTCAATAAATATTTTAAACAAGAACATGTATTAATAAAAGGAAAAAATTACAAGGGATACAGTTTAACATATCCACGCACAGTAGAGCTCATAAACATGCATTTTTATTTCATAAACATGCATTATTATAATTGTTATTACCTGTCCATGGAAAGCCTGTGTAGGTCACGTCAAACAAGTTACAAGTGTCACTTGTCCAACCATAACTTGCACTCTTTACAGGTAAGTGTACAGTTAGAGGCTCTAGGCAGTGAGTCAACCCTAGTCAGTCCACACTAGACCTCCATTGACTGAGTCCCATGAGCCCGTTGTCTGCTGTCCTGTGTCAAGATGCCAGTTGAAACATGCCCGCTGTGTTTGCGCATGTATGCCCGCCTCGGCCAGAACCTGGTCGACACCCACAACGTGAAGAACCAGGAGGAGAGGAAGCTGCTCTTTGCCATGGAGTCGTGGGCGAGTGAACACCCGTGCTGTCCTCTGCCCGGTTCCGGCGTGCGGGAAATTTTCCAACCGGCTCGACCGCCACATCCGTACCTACTCTGAGGTCTCGGTGGGGGTACAGGACATCCACACTCGACCTGGAGCAGCCCCAGCTCCTAGAGGAGGACCCGTCGAACCCCCAAGACCCAGAGGACCTGGAGGAGGAGGAGTGCGACAACCCGGGCTGCAACAGACAAAAGGAGCTCCTCAGAACACAGGTGGCCAACCTGAACAGGCAGGTCGACACCCTCAGTGAGACGCTCAGGATGGTCACCAGGCGGTATCGCATTCTGAAGAGGAGGTCGACCTCCTTGGGCTCGGCCCGAATCGGGCAGGTGGCCCAAAGGCTCCTCTCCTCTCTCGGCCTGGAAGAGAGGAATGCGGCCCTGTGGAAGAGGATGTTAAGTCTTCCCCCGAGGTGCCCTCTGCTATTCAGCAGCCCCCTGCCTTGCCCGACACCAGCGAGGAGAAGCCTGACGACGACGGGGAGAAGCCTTTCACCAGTTAGCAGCCGCAGGAAGACGAAGATCAACCCCATTACCCCGACCACGTGGCTGTGCTGAGTGAGTGTGACGCTTTTATCTTCTTTTTTTTTTTTTACTTGTGGCTGTGCTAACACTAACTCTTTGCTCTTCCTCTGTTCTCTCTTTTTTCTTTCTTTCTTTTTTGCAGATGAGATCGTGGAGGAGTACAGGGGGCACAGGGAAGGCCCAGACCATGGCACCAAGTTAAAGGAAAATGTAGGCTGTCAGGTGTACCGCATCAATACATTTTTGGCGGTCATGGTGAGGGGAAGGAAGAACCTGGCCGACTTCCTCTTCCTTAAGGACACTGCCAGGATACACAGGTGAGTAACTTTTCACCCGTTGTTGGCTCAGCTTGAAAATAATCTATCGCCTCTGTAACCGTTTTCTTGCAGTTGGGTCAGCTCCATCCGACAAGCTAAAATGACGGTGATGACAATCCAGCACTACGTGCTGAACGTCGGCTGCTTCATTAGGTTCCTGTCGGAAACCCCTCCTCCATCTTGCCGCTTGTCCAACAAAGCCCTGGTCGGCCTTCGCAGGGAGATGGCCGTCCACCAGACCGCGGTCAAGGAGACAAACATCATCTCCAAGGCCACCCTTTTGAGGTGCCGGGAGCATGCAGCCAAGGCCATCCCCGAACAATTGAGTAAGTTGTCTTTTACCTTCTCGCCGACTCAAGGTATTCACCTGTTGCCGATCGGATGTTTGAACCTTGACGTTGTGCTTCGCTCCCGTCTTTAGCCCTCCTGGAGAAGGAGCCCAGCCAGAAGACCCTGTGGCGGTTTTACGGGCACATTGCGGCACTGCTCTCCTGCGTTTACGGCCACAGAGGGGGTGTTTTCCAAAACATCAAAATGCAGGAGGTTCTGAGGGCCCGCAAATCCTCCTCGGAGAAGGCGTACCTCATCAATGTGAGCGTCTGACTTTTATTTGTCGTGCCTGATTTTTTTTGTCGCCTCTCCTGAGTGGCACGTGTGCGTTTTTTTTCCTTGTGTGTCCACAAGACGAACATGGCGTTCGGGTCGGCCCAGATCGTCTTGACAGAGGAGGAGTTTGGGTGGGTGCAGCGGTTCCTCCAGGTGAAGGACCAGCTGCCGGGCAGACCCACGGCCAAGTACCTTTTTTTCACCTCCACCCAAAACCCCTGCAAGAACCTCAACAACTACTTCCAGGAGGCCTGGAAGTCGATGGGCCTTCCCGGCTGCCCCACCTTCACTGACGTCCGGACGTCCATTGCCAGTCACGTAAGTGTTTTTCGGCGCTCGGGCACGTATTTCGGCGGTCTTCCCTGGTGGCAGCATTGTTTTTTTCTTTTCTCTGTCTCTGTCTTTCCAGATCAAGTTCACCCAATCCAACGACGACTGGGTGAAGCTGTCAAAGTTTATGTGCCACGACACACGGACGGCGGACAAGTTCTATGTAGCCAACTTGACCCCCCAGCAGGCCATAGAGCACCGTAGGCTCTTTGATGCTGCCCTGGAGGGTGCAGAGAGGGGCTCCCCATCAAAGGAGCCGACCTCGGGGAAGCGCAAGTGGCCTGCAAAGGGTAAGGGAAAGCAACCCCTGAAGAAGAGAACACCCAAGTCGGCTTCCTTTGACCGCAGTGAACCTAACGTGTTATAACCATTTGCAACATCACGTTCGATCGCTCACCATGTCTGTGTATGTATGTATTTGTTTTACCTTGCACAGCATGGGGAGAAGGCCTCGGAAAATGGCGGGTCAGAAAGAGGAGCGGTGGTATCCCAAGACGAGCAGGAGCCACAGGGATGGAGCACCCCCCCGCCCCCTATACTTTCGTTAAGTAAAGGGGAAAAGTACTTGTGTATGTTAACAAATTTTGTGTAAACGTGTTATAGGCAAATTATACACACACAAGTACTTTTCCCCTTTACTTAACGAAAGTTTAAGTAAAGGGGAAGGCTTAGCGAAATGGGGGGAGAATGGCAAGCCTTTAAGTTCGTGGACTAAAAAAATCAAACAGCCAGGTAAGTGTCTTTGCACAGTATGTCACAGGAGACTTCAATATGGCAATAATGGCAAAAAAGTGCTAGGTCGCCATCAATCAGAATCTAGTCACAATGCTGCCATTCGTGCTCTACGGTACACATGCTCCCTGCCTGGTTTTCATAGATTAAAATAGCTTTTAAAAGATTAAGGACAGACTGGAACCCTGCAATTGACAGAAATCCGTCATAGACTTGCTGCAATTAACGGAAATCCGTTGTAGCGACGGAGAACTTTAATCCCTGGGATCAGCAAGAAGAGGGTCTGTAAATATGTCACGGAATTGGTAACGTTATGTTAATCAGAATTTCTCTGTTTAAATTGTATGTACATAAGAACTTGTGATACCCTTGCTCTATACTGTGACTTATGTTATACTGTGATCTCAGATGTCCGGTGTTTAACCAGAAAACGTATTACACAGTGACTAGCTTACTCAGGCCAGGACAGACTCCCAGGTGATATGTCAGTTTCCACCGTTTACAGAAGCTTCATCACATGCCTAATATTCATAAAAGGTGTTACTGTTCTTAAATGTATCTGAAATATTAATTAATTTATTTTAAAAAGGCATCTTTACTTTTTATATTTCAGAGATTTCTAAGTTTATAGAGAAATGTAGACAGTAGGCTAGATTAGCATTTACTTAACATATACTTTGAAGCACATTTGAGAATTTTTTTTCCCAGTGGATCAATTCTTTAAATGTAAGGTCATTAAAACTCTTCAATAGCTTATATGCAGGCGTGAAATTCAGATGGATGGCAAGAAGTGAGAAGAAGAATGGACAAAAGTACGTACTGACTGTGCTTGTATAAGCAGAAAATCATATAAGTTGGACGTGATCCTTATGTTATAATGAGGAGCAATTGTTATACTGAATTAAAATACTTGCCTCCCATTAATGCGGGTTTGTTTATATTTTTACATCTCTTTCTGCTAGTGAGTTTAGGGCAGTATTTTTTCTTTTCTTTCGTGATTGTGAAAAATGTTGCCATCATAGGTCATTCATGTTGAATCGAGAATTGGCATAGGAACTCGCATCACCGTTCATGGAGAGACCTGGACAATAGACCTGAACATGCCTTTTCTACAGCAGGTTGAGGTGATGGGATGACGCCAGATAGCAAATCTAGTAATAATGCCACTGCTAATGCTGCCTTCACGTGCAATCGGAATTATCGTAAATATAGTTTCCTAATTGAAAAATTTGATATGACATGAACGCCCTCTCAAGTCAAAATTTGAATGCGATGACCTTGTAATTACTACTTCGGGAAGTAGGAAATCTCTGATAGCACGTTCAAGGCAGCATAGGTGAAACTAATATATTATATAGACTCATTACATGCACAGTGAGATATTTCAAGCCTTTATTTGTTATAATTTAGATTATTATGGTTTACAGCTTATGAAAACCATAATCTAAATTATAACAAATAAAGGCTTGAAATATTTCACTGGGCATATAATGAGTCTATATAATATATTAGTTTCACCTTTTAAGTTGAATTACTGAAATAAATTAACTTTTGCACGATATTCTAATTTTTCGAGTTTCACCTTGTAGTGTAAGTGACCATTGCACTCCTATTTTTTTCAACTGAGGAGCATAGGTGCTCCTTGGAGTAAAAGCAAGTGTCAAGCCGTTAACGGTTATGTTTAATACCATATTTATTATGTTGACTAATAACACATGATTTCTATTAATTAAGGCATGGGAAAAGAAAATGGATGGCTGAACATGTCTCTTTCCATCGAGATGTTTGCCCTCTTTCATCTCCCAGAGATTGCACGGCTCCAAGGTCCAGCAGTAAAACACTATTGGCAGAGCAAGGGCATATAGTGTCTGCCGTGCAGTTTCAAAAGGAGTGGACTGCACAGGAGATCCTGCAACACCTGACAGCCATATTCAGTTCAGAACTGAAGAGTAGAAGCACAGAGTAAGATAACATCCAAATCCTATCAGCATCCATCAAATCCCTTAACTAAGTATTGAATAGAACACTTTGAACAAAATGTATGGGTGTATTAATTTGTAAATGTTTGATTGTTTGAAAAGTGTTTATAAAATTATAAATAATAATGTGATATTTCCTTAGAATCACAATAATGATGGCCACCTACACCAAGTTGGCCAAACCAGTGGTAGAAGTCTTGATGGTGCAGTGTTATGCAAACTTTTTAAAGATAAGACCATTTACCTTCAGCCGTCAATTGATCTTATATATGAGACAACAGATGACGTAAGTTAAATACATGAACTTAAACAGAATCTATAATGTAATTTCAAGGAGCACATACCCATTTTCATTTCACTTCTATTAGGTATCCCATCAATATTTCAGTTCTGTTCATCTGTGAAGCCAGTGTGGGGAAAAAGTTAAATGTGAAGCATGTAATTTCTTCAACTCCAATGCCACCAAACTAATTGCAAAAAGTTTTCCATAACATTGTCAAATGTCATGCAGGTAGTCCCACCCCAAACTGATGCTACTGGTGAGCCAATTTAGATATGTTGGGATCGCACAGACAAAAAGCGATGTTGAAATCAGCTCTGAGCCATAGTGTGTGCACTTTGTGGAAATCAGCACATTTATCATTGTCTGTCCACATTAAGCTGGGATTGGACAATGTATTTTAACATAAAAAACATCACATACTTCACATTTAATGATTTATTTTCCACTCTGATAAATAAATAAAAACCCATCGCACATATAAAAGTCTTGCCTTATTTTTTCCATTTACTTTTTAAAAGGACACTGCCAATGAAAATCTAGATGCTGCTTGCAGTTCTGTAACTGACAATGTTGCCATCGTTGCTTATGAGGAGCAGTCAGATGCAGACATTCTTCTAAACGATGGTGATCCATCGGTTGCCTCATCTTCCATTGCCTTGATCCCTGCCAGCTCTGTTGTCATAATTGATGATGCAGATCAAGCCTCTGGTTCTCAGCTAAATGAGGGAAGTTCTAGGAGTCTAATAGACAACAACAGGTAAAAATCCAAAACATCTTTGACTTTGGTAAACTTTTTCAGTTGTACTTTATAGAAGTGTTCTCTATAATATTTTATTGATGCTGTGTAGAAAAATAAATTGTTGTGCTAAGGCTCAGACTTATTGTTCAAGGGAGTGGCAATACGCAGCACTCTTCGAAAGTGACAGTGACAGCGAATTTCTACAATTCTCAAATAGAGGACATTGAGTCCACTTCTTCAGAGGAAAGGTAAGAATCATGTTTTTCTAACAGTTCAGTAGTGGTGGCACTTTGCGCTATTTCTTGAGCTATGCTTGCTTTTATGGTAAATTAACAGTGGTTTGTGAATGTTTATGCTTTAATAACAAATATTTTATCACCATCATTACAGGTGTTTTATTTACCTTATTTGTGAGCATCACCAAGTAACAGCAGGCTACAGCACACATGACCCTATTCTCCTGTAATTGGCCTGGCCGTGCGTCACTCAGAAAACAACAAGCCAATCAGAAGAGAGGCTCATGAATGTTAATTAGACAGGCCAAAATCGACCTGTTCTTGGCAGAGCTCCTGAGAAACGAGCTGTAAAAATATATTGAGATGGTTTTTGGTACTTATACCACAAATATATATTCTTAAGGACATCAAAACCCAGAAATGTGTACAATATGGGACCTTAAAATTAATAGTAAATCACTTTAATAAAATAATTACATTATGCTGTTACTCTACTGTTTTACTTGTTTTTCCTGAATAATGATGTGTTCATACTGTATTGCTTCTTGCATTTTTCAACAGAGACATGACAGGGATCATAGATAAGCTGGCAAAGGGAATTGATGAGAGCAGAGCTTCCTATTTTAATATTAGTAGAAGACACATGTGGGAAAGTGCAAGACTCTATGACCATGGCCATGAAGACATTCTGCCCATCGAAGAGGATCGATGTAAAATGTATGGATGACCTGGGTGCACGTGAGGGAGCAATAGATTCTGGTGGGCCAAGGAGGGAGTTCCTCACTCTGCTTATGGAGAACCTTAAGCAGGGGGCATTATTTGTTGGCCCTGATGAAGCCAAATTCCTGAATTTCAACAGCAAATGTAAATAAGCACTGGATTTAACTGAATAAACATGCACTGACACATTCACATATATTTTAATAAGTCTGTTTAGAATCAATGATAATCAGTATTCAATTATCTGTCTTAAATAGCCTAATTGTTTTTCAGCCATGCAGAATGATGATTACTTGTTTGCTGGTGTTGCCATTGCCCTCTCCGTTGTGCATGGGGGACCAGGACCACAGTTTATTTCACCAAGCCTCTTCAAAGCACTGACAACTAACCCTGAGGGTTCACAGTCATTGCTGTTGAAGAGGTTACAGATCAACTTTGCATCAACTTGCAAAGAGAAAGTTTTTAGTACAAAATAGTTTTAATCCTTTAAATATTCTCTTAATAATATGTTGCTTCCTTGTCATAGTTGGCTTCCCGGGGATTATGATGCTTTCACAAATATAGAGTCCATCATAGACATGGCTGGGACTTTTGCAGTCATCAAGGACCATCAAACAGCCAGGAAGGTTGCCTTAGACACTGCACACTGGTACTGTCTTGGTTGCAACCGGTCTGCATTTGAAAGGTGTGCATTTCTGGACAGTATTCATATTGTGGATTATATTTTAAAATGGATTTTATAATTTGTAATGATGTTAGTGTATATTAATTACATAACTGCATATTTAAAATAAGGTGCCATCACTGGACTATGGCTTGTACTAAAGTTGGTAATTCTTTGATTATGACTTATCAGATTAAACCTGGGGGTTCTGGAGGCAATGCAGGAAAATCCAACTTCCTTTTCAACGGTTATGTGCCATCAACCTCAACAGTTCACTTACTGCAGCTTCTCTTCATTGATGGAGCCTGAGCTGAATCTGCCAGGTTCTTCCAAAAGGAGCACAGAAAACCTTGTTCTGTCTTTCTGGAGAACCCTGTTGATTGAGATTGAAGGTAAAGTCATTTTTGAGTCCTAAGAGATGTCCTTTAAAATGCTTATTATTAGTTTAAATGAAAAATGTATGCGTAAACCCCTTCTCTTCTTTGCTTATTACTTAATCTATTATAAAGTAAGTTATTTTTATTTTTTTAGGCTTAAATACGGAAAAAGTTTGTGATATAAATCCTATAATCGGGTCCCTGGTGCATCCACCAACCCACAAAACGTGAAAAAAAGTGAACCCAATAACTTTATTTTGGTAAGCCTTTCTCTGCAAGCATGTAAAAAAATAAGACGATCATATTTCACAAAATGGAGCGAGGCCGATCCAAACTCAGAATAATGAAAACCGCGTGACATTTCAAAACCACAGATGTATTAACTGTTATTTATATCAACCATATTGATTCCATCTGACAGGTACTTTTTTTAAATTTAAAGATTGTGGTGAAAACGTACCTGTATCTGGCGCTCTTCAACTGAGATGATTGACTGCTGAGGTAAAAAAAATCCGGTTTCGGTTGGTGAACGAGCAGCTTTTAATCAACTTGATTATAGCTCTACTCAACACAAGGAAGTACAATCAGCGAATCAGCGAATCATGTGCAAAACACTCTGACTCGAAATGGATAATATAATAATTCTGATAAAAAATGATTTTACTAATGGTCATTTGCACTTACGATTTTAATGTATGATTTATTGTCAGAAATGACGTATTTGTTAACAATATAACTGTGACTATAACAAACATTTAAATTGTGTGCTTTACAAATCTTTAATATATTATTCGATAACACAAGACTATAAAACTCTTATTACGAACTAAAAACGTGCAACAATCCACGTTCACAATATGAAAAGTCACACTTAGCCTACTCTGTATCACTCTATTTCTTCTGAAGACAAGTGTAAGGTCCAACATGGAAAACCATCTGGTTTCTGCTGGCTTCTCGCGAAAATTCTCAGAGAAAAAAAAATTGATGGATTGAATCTGACCATGAATAAAAACTGAAGCAGCTAGACACATTTTTAGTTAACTACACAAACAGAGACTGGGCTTTACTCAACTTGAAAGATTACATTAAAATCATAAATTGTGACAACATAATCATGATCAATTACAGAATTAAAATTGATTCATTATATTTTATATAAATAGACTAATATAATAAAACAGCAACCATAAAAAAAAAGTCAAATAACTTTATTTAAACAGTTTGTGTCCGATCCACAGCAATGACATTATAGTAGGCTACCAAGTCTTGCATTTTAATTTGTTAACTCAATCCATTGTACATATTAATGCATGCTATAGAACAAGTCTAAAGGTTTACTTCACCCAAAAATAAACAGTCAGTTATCATTTATTTTCCGTTAAATTGAACACAAAAGAAAATCTTTTGAAGTATTATGGTAATCAAAGAGTTGACAGTAGCGATAAAAAACTATGGCATTCAAAGCAGGCTACTGTCAACTAACTGTTAGTATTTCATTACTAACATTCTTCACAATATCTTGTGTGTTCACCAGAAGAAAGAAATTCATACAGGTTTGAAACAACTTAAAAATGAGTAAATAACAGAATTTAGATGTTTGGTTTGACTATCCCTTTTGAGACAAATTAATACTTAACATTAAATCAATACATTGACAAAGCAATTTTTTTTTTTTTTATCATTAACTATAAAACTATAAAACAAAGTGTCCAGTGCAAGTATCATTGAATATAATTGAAATGTTGCCATGATATTTGCTAAATGGCTTTGTTCATTTAACAATTAAAACTTCTGTGACTGCACTCTTGTAGAGAAGGTACCACTAGATCCACAAAAATCTACTGACTTCAGTTATTTTGGATACTCCATATTCATTGCATAAGTCTGAAAAATTAAGCAAATGCTGCTGGATGATCTATATTGTCCTCAAGAACGATGGTGTCTTCTAGGATTAAGTTGGTCACAGTTTGTAGTGATGTAACAGCGGCAACAATCTTCGACCACAGTAATGATTCTGTTCTTTACACTTTTGGTGCTGTGATCTGCATGATCAGCATCCTGAGAGAATAATGATTGGAGGGGGTATTAATGCAGGGCCGGACTGGGACACAATTTCAGGCTGGGAAATCCTACACCCATCCAGGCCATCCTATGCACCCAAATAAAATTTAGAAACACGGACAACCCTATTTCTCCTAAATTACATTTATTGGTCTAAATCAGTGGTTCCCAAACTTTTAACAGGCATGTACCCCCTGAGACATTATAGATCTTCCGGAGTACCCCCAACACCACCAATTGTTAACAAGAAGTTTTTTTTATTTTTATTAATATTTATTTTTATCAATTTTGTCGAGAATAGTGAATAGAATCATAAACATATGATACAAATCTAATCAAAAGTCAACATATCGTTAGCCTCATAGCATAATTGCCTAAGTCATATTTCAATGTTTTTGGAAAACAAGAAAAAACTAAATTTTTAGAAATCACATTGTTATTTTTTATTGATATTATAACAGTACATTCAACCAGATGTGTGAACAAGTATGCAAAAAGAAAAAGACCCATCATCAATTGCTTAACAAATAAAAGTGACTTAGGCAGAATATGCCATGACTTAGGCATTTTTCTCTTACATATAAATACAATCATAACATAACAAGTTGTTTTACTTTCCTAAATATAACCAAGATGTGTAAATTGCCAACCATAACCAAGTTGTTTCTTAATGTCTAACCTTAACCACTGTTTTCCTTTTCCACCCTTAATCGAAGTTCCACTCAGGTGCTGTCACGTCTCTGTTTGAGTTTAGTTCTGTGATTTAGTTTCCCCCTGTCTGTTCTATTAGTTAATCTGTCTCACCTGTGCCCTGTTAATCACCCCATTTATTATCTCGTTAATTTTGCCCCAGCTGTGTCTTATCTCCCTGATCTGTTTCCCAGTGTATTTTAGCCATGTGTTTTCTTTGAGTCTTTGTTGGGTCATTGTATTGTCTTCATTGTCGCTGAGCCTGTGTAAGAGAGTTTTCCTAAGTTCCTGAGTATTCCTGTAATCTGAGTTTTTGAATAAACCAGCTGCATTGAAATCCTATCTCCTCATTTTCAACCTGCAATACCCTGACAGAATGACCCAACCTTAAAAACTAAACAGAGCAAGGGAAGTTGTCTTTGGAGGAGTATGTGGAAAAATTCCTCGTCTACTATCAAGATGTGAGTAAAGATCTTGAAATTCTAAAGATGGCGTTTTGGAGCGGGTTGAGCAGTCCACTTGAACAGATGTTGCTGTTGGATGATCTTCACCTCCCCTTCACTGAGTTCATCGACCACACCCTGTGGGTGTGTGGCTCTTCCCTCACAGTGGGAGTCGTGGACGATCCTTTCATCCAGCCTGACCCTCTCGTCCAGCCCGATCTCCACATCCCGTTGGATCTCCCAGTCAAGCCTCTAGTCGCCTGCCCAGTAAAGCCAGAACCTGAGCCAGGCATCTGCACAACCGAGCTTATCTCCAGGGATGATGACTTCTCCAATCTCCCTCCTCTCATCGGCCCAACTGATCCAGAGGCAGTCGCCTGCGCGGCTGATCCAGAGCCTGACGCCTGCGCGGCTGATCCAGAGCCAGACGCCTGCGCGGGAAGTTGTCTTTGGAGGAGTATGTGGAAAAATTCCTCGTCTACTATCAAGATGTGAGTAAAGATCTTGAAATTCTAAAGATGGCGTTTTGGAGCGGGTTGAGCAGTCCACTTGAACAGATGTTGCTGTTGGATGATCTTCACCTCCCCTTCACTGAGTTCATCGACCACACCCTGTGGGTGTGTGGCTCTTCCCTCACAGTGGGAGTCGTGGACGATCCTTTCATCCAGCCTGACCCTCTCGTCCAGCCCGATCTCCACATCCCGTTGGATCTCCCAGTCAAGCCTCTAGTCGCCTGCCCAGTAAAGCCAGAACCTGAGCCAGGCATCTGCACAACCGAGCTTATCTCCAGGGATGATGACTTCTCCAATCTCCCTCCTCTCATCGGCCCAACTGATCCAGAGGCAGTCGCCTGCGCGGCTGATCCTGAGCCTGACGCCTGCGCGGCTGATCCAGAGCCTGACGCCTGCGCGGCTGATCCAGAGCCTGACGCCTGCGCGGCTGATCCAGAGCCAGTCGCCTGCGCGGCTGATCCAGAGCCAGTCCTGATCCAGAGCCTGACGCCTGCGCAGCTGATCCAGAGCCAGTCGCTTGCGCGGCTGATCCAGAGCCAGTCCTGATCCAGAGCCAGACGCCTGCGCGGCTGATCCAGAGCCAGTCGCCTGCGCGGCTGATCCAGAGCCAGTCCTGATCCAGAGCCTGACGCCTGCGCGGCTGATCCAGAGCCTGACGCCTGTGCGGCTGATCCAGAGCCAGTCCTGATCCAGAGCCAGTCGCCTGTGCGGCTGATCCAGAGCCAGTCCTGATCCAGAGCCTGACGCCTGCGCGGCTGATCCAGAGCCAAAAAAAAAATCTAAATCTTACCAAATACTTATGTCTAGTCAAAATGTCTTATTTCTAAAAAAAAATCTATTTGCACTTAAATTAAAAAGTAAATGCTTAATTACTTCACTTGCCTAAAATTGCCTAAATGTCTTTTTATGGTGACGTTTCTTAAGTGTAAAGATTTGTTCTGACCAGAAATGAGGTAATATATTGCTGCTATATATGTTGGCTAGCTACTTCATCATATCTTGTAGCAAAAAATGTGATTTCAAGTTAAAATACAGTTTATAATCCCTTTGATTAACCGAAATTACATTTAGTATCTAGACAATTGAAGAAATATGAACTCTTACCAGATGAAAACGAATCAAACAGAAGAACTAATACATCACTTCTGGACATCTTTCTTCCCATGTTTTCTGCCATTTTGTTTGTATCAAAACTGCCTAAGTCAAAGAGATGACTAAGGCAGATAGTGTTTTTGGATTCTAATAAGTGTTGTGATTGGCTAAGAACATAGGCAGAAAGGCAGGATGATGCAGCAGTGGTAGGACAGTAAAGATAGGCAGATATCACAATTTAGCCAAAAAATGACTTAGGCAATTATGCTATGAGGCTAACGATATGATACAAATAGGGCTGTGACGGTGGCAGTTTTTTACCACCGCGGTAGTAATGGACCCAAATACCGGCGGTGTTGCGGTGGTCTGGTGGTTGTTTTGAAATAAATAAAAAAACAAAACAAAGAAACAACACACTAAAGCCTGTAAAGCATTGAAATAAATATCAGTAAATACTGGTAACCTACATAATATAATAAAGTTGAATCTATTTAAAAATAAATAAATAAATAAAAACTTTCGTTAAATTTTCCACACAAAGTCGCGTGATACAGCCTACCGCTCTGCTCTTTGAGAGGGATGTGGGACACGAGCAGGAAAGAGACCATCGATCTATTTTCTGGTATCTTCATGTTTTCTACTTGTAAAAGGTATGAAGAGCGAATTCTATCTTCCACAAGGGCATTTAGCCACTGATATGGCATTTAGGCTATGTTTGCGCGCTGCCAGAGAAAGCCAAACTAAAATCACCCGCGCGTGTGAAACGCGCTTTACAAATGAACTTGACGCGCCTTACCAATTATCATATGTCTAATAACAAGCACAAACTGTGTTAAAAAGAATTTGACGTACAAGTAAAAATGTAGGCTATCTGTCCTAACACAGTAAAGAATACGAAAATAATCGACCTAAAAGCGAACAAAGGAAGAAACGTTTATAATCCCCTTTGGAAATGGGTGAGACGCGAGTGAAGAAATGGGAAAAGAAACAAGAGATTCCATGCAGGGATGAGTCACGATTTTTGAATATTTGATTAGTTGATTTCATTATAGAATATCTAATGTTCTAATGTCTGTTGTGCGATCATTCTCTAAAATAAAATCTCCCATGTTCTGGTGCTGATGCGGTGGTGACGAGTTCATGTAACCAGAGGGTGACGCTGCCAATAACGCACATAACAGCTGTCACAAAGAGCCGGCAAAAGTAATGAATGTGTCAAATATAGCAATGAGACATTTGAATAGTTTATTAATAAAGTGTTTGTTTTTTTGTGTCAGTGTTAGTTAGTTGTTGACGATGCTGACTCGTCATCTTCGCAGTGAACGCGCCTATAGAGAGAAATGCACACTTCATACGGATTACATGCATATGCTAGTCGGTTTATTTTCGTTTTGAATTGTTTTGTTTAAAAGTAGACGGTTCAAGCTCTCTATAAGGAATAACTAATGAAATATTTTTAAATTCGCTAATAATCGGATGACCAGATTGCAAACCAGAATTCAAAGCCGAAAAAGCTTAAGTTTATGGGCTCACGCACAACTCTCTCATTCGTCATGAATTCAAACTTTTCCATGGCTGCGATATAACATTTAATTGCTAACCTATTATTTATTTTGTAAACAAAGCTTTGTGTGTCATAATATTAATGTAAAACAGCATTCATTTTTTTTGGCAAACCACCGCCGGTACTACTCAGCCACCGCGGTGGTGCGGTTGTCAAGATTACCGGCAATTCGCGTACCCCCTGAAATCAGTCCACGTACCCCAGTTTGACAACCGTGGGTCTAAATCATAGACTGTAAAAAATATGGACAAAGCGTCTGTGACGTCACCCATAGACTTTCTGAAGAACGGTTTTGAGGCCGTTTATGGGGGGTATGGGTGGCGCCATCTTGGAAAATCTTGGGAAATCCTAACCCCGCCCACCTTCTGGCCAATCCATGGGTAAAGGACGCGAGTCCGGTTATTCTGCAAATGGAACAGCACGCGTCACTCAGCTCGCTCTGCTACTCCGGTTATCTCTGTATGTATATTTTAGGCAACAATAAAACGAAATAAGTTATAAAACACCACACTGCCTCTTTTCGTTTTCATTTAAAGAAATCTTAAACATTATAGCCACACAAATGTGGTTCAGGCAACGCGTATTGATTATATTCACTGCAAATAACGTTAGCCTATTTATAACAAAACGAAATATAAAACACAACCCTGCCTCTTTCCGTTTAAATATAATATAAAAATATTCAACATTTTAATATGGTCCAGGCAATATGTGCATTTGTACTAAACAACAGATGTTGCAGTAAACAACATTACAGATCATCTTCGTTGTATTAAAATTTAAAATGACAAAACTCAACCCAGTCTCTTTTTGTTCAATTTCAATTTTATCAATATTAGCCATTATAAAAGTATAAGTAAAAGGTACAAGAAGCTATACAAATAAAGCAAACAATTCAGTCAAACATACAAAGTCGGCGCTCTAGTCTAACCATACAACGGTAAAGTTAAAGCTTATAAAGTTATGAAACTTCCTCTCAGACAAAACGATTGCCCAGGGAACAAATGATAGATTCAGGAGACCAAAAATCGCCCGTTAGATATACACAAGACGAATTATATCTCATGTTTAACCACTACAGAGACGCCAGAGTCAACGGCAAACGTCAGAACGACTAGCCGAGGAAAGGCTGTTCCAGGCGGGGTACATGAGCGCCGAGCGCCCGGTGATCGCCTGCATCTCACAACCTGGATCAAATTTTCATAAATCTTTATAAATAAACCACAGATTTGAGCTTTAAACAACTACATTCTCGCCTGAAAAACTCTTAAAACTACATTTCATGATGCAAAAACAGTAGTATTATATTTCAACTGTATATTAAAAAATGGCGCTTCTTATGTTGTCATTCTCCTTGGCGCAGCCTATGCTCGTTATCAGCTGTCAATCAAAGTTAACCACGCCCTTATTTGTCATACATTTTATATCTAAATACTATCTAAACTAACGAGTTAGAAATTTTTTTACCCCCCTCACAGTTGTCAGGCACTCGGAAGCTATCGAAAAATACAATAAAGGTCCATGTGACCAACCTGTAAAAACATGAATTTATGCTGTGAAAACGGACATTTTAACATGGGGTCTATGGACATTTGCTCCCTTTTGGGACCTGCCCCTAGCGGATTTAAGATGTATTGCAGTTTTTCGCACTTCCGGGTAGGCTTCATTTTTCAGATTAGAATGTTGCCGCTTCCCAGCAAACAATATGACGTTGTGACGACGTCACGTGCTGGTCATTTTTAGTCACGCTTACGTTAGCATATGACGTCGCCACAACCGTCAAAGTGAAACACCAAAAGAGGTCGCTACGACGTCGCCAACCGACGTCGTGACAACGTCTCCAGTACGTTGCGACGACGTTATTTAATTAAGGTCGCCGATTGGTCATTTGATGACGTTTGACAGTTTTTCATATATTCATATATATATTCATTCTGCAGTGGATTTATTGACATCCATTTATACTAGCCTTTACCTGCCACTACTGTCACAGCAACATCTTATCTATAATTGTGGTTCTTGTTCAGAACTTCAGAATTTAAGGTCTGTTGTTTCAACTAGCATTACTGTTCAAATCTTGACAATTTACTCAAACAATTGGTAAATACATGTTTAAACATTCACTAATGTAAACACATGTTTACAAACATTTTTCTTCAGAAAATTATATTATAATTTGAACAACAAATGCAAACAATATAACAAGTAGTGACAACTTTGCAATATAAATACTAACAATACAATATACAGAGTGTAAATGAACAAATGGTTCAAATAATCTTCACAAACTAAATACAAAAAGAAATAAACCGTGCAAATGAAGAAATGGTTCATTGAGGGTAATATACTGAGTGCTAATGAACAAATAGTTCAAATAATCTTCACAAACTAAATACAAATAGATAAATAAACAGTGCAAATGATTCAAACAATTTTCTGAATCGGAAGTTTCCACCAGGTCATCGTCTAACGACTCGTTTAAAAAAAACAATTCTAACACATCCTCCGATTTGGCTACTGCTGTTTTTTTACATACTCATGCTCTTTCGTGTTTTATGCTCTTTCATGCCTTGTGCTCTTTCGTGTTTTGCGCTATGGTCAAAAACTTTGCATCCGTTAGTTTTCATGCGTAGTTTTCAATGCATTGCGTTTGTTAAAATGTATAAAGAAACGTGATTGGTTGTTAAAAATACCAATCACTATGTTTATTGGTTGAGTTGATCAACCAATGGGTGGGACTAAGCATCAATAATCGTTCCTGTTTGGCTTAGAGAAAGAAACCACATGTGTTTCCTTGACGAATCACTGCTGCAGATTTTGATGACGCAATCACCGGCACTACAGAGCCACTGAATGACCAATAGAGACAGCCGTGATAACACTGGAAAGCTGAGAATCTCATCTAAAGCATACAGATTGGATTAGCGACTCAAAAGTTATTAAACATTTTAGAACGATAGTTATTTTATGCCGCGGGCGGCTGTATAGGTCTTTAAGGGTTAACAGACACTATAATTACAAATGGAAAAAAAAAAAAAATGAACAACTATATATTAAAGCAAAAAATGAAAAAAATAAACGTCACTATGCAAAAAACTTTAAAAAGGTCTTCATCTTAATTTGTGTCACTGAATTGCTGGTTGATCTCTTGTGGGACCGCAACTTCTGGGACTGACTGCACCTAGACAAACAATTTAAATAAATTCAGTGAACAGACCTTCAAGATTTAATGTCAACCAAGGAAGTAAGTGTTAACCGATAAGTCGATTGCCACAGCCTTTTAAGTGAAATGCTCACAAGTAGTGTATATTTGTACCTGTAGTTTACTGTGGGCTGGCGCATGTTTTAAAACATTTGTGATGAGTTCCTCCACAGCTTTGTCCTGTAGTCCGGACCGACTCAGCATGATAGCCCCTGTTGTGTAGAATAAAAAATAGAAATGTTTGGTAAATTTCTAGTGTAATTACAATATGTTTTACAAAACAAGTGGTGGACTCATTTGAAATATAAATTAAATGAAGCAGAAGGGCATTTAATATTGATATTGTCTTTTAGATTTGAAAACATCAAGCTATATTTTGAAACATGAACCAACTGTAAAGCAGAAACTGTTTAGACAAGCATAAATGCATTTTTTGTGCTGTGGAACATCCACACAATTATTACCAAAAGTAACACTTATATTAAACTCACGTTTGATAACCTGGTACACTGCTGTATGCAGCAACGTTTTTTTCCCCTTCTTCCCATGAAGGCTGTAGTTCTTCCAGACACTGCTAGAAGCTACAGCCCTCATGATACGCCTTGTAACTTCTCCCGGGTTGGCTCCACCAATCAGACTGAGATGGTGTGTCTACACAGAGGTAATACAGAAAATTAAAAATCAGTAATGCGGTAAATATTCAGCTCTACATAAAACACAGCTTTATGTTTAAACCATTACCCACCAATCTCTTCTTGTAGTCCGGAAGCTCTTTCAGTTTTGCCTCCAAGACAGCAAGTTCTTCCAAAGACTGGGCCACATCGATTTCTATTGGGGTCTCCGGACCCTGGCTGGCTCCTCCAGTCTGGTTTAACCGGAGGAGGATCTCCTGGATGTTTTTTGCCATCACATCCTGGCGGGTCAACATTGCCTTAAGTGTCTCTGTTTCAGAAACACAAAATGTTTCAAAGACATTAAAATGAAGGTCAGAAATGTACAAAGATAACACATTGCAGTTATTACATGACTGAAATTTACAATAAACACAATAAAAATGTACATACCTTGCATTACTGTAACCGTTTGGGTTATGGCGGAGATAGAGTCTGACACACTTGAGGAGCAGCTGGCAGTTTCTGTGTGCACATATGCAATACAAAATGCAAGCGATTAAACTCAACACTTAGGTTCAGCATGTTATAAAACAAGAACTACCAAAGTTCAAATCACCAGGCTACATTTCTTGTGTGTCACCATGTTGATAACTGTAACACTTACAAATAAACAAGATTTTCAAAGTCATTAAACCAACAATAAAAATATAATCATACCATCAGACATCTCAGGCTGAATAGGACTAACTGGATCAAGGTCTGTGTAAATAAATAAAAAATGTCAACATAAGGTATATTTTAATATAGATCCGCACAACTAGACAAAGCTTATGCAACAATTGTTAACTTACTGTTCATAGTGTTTGTCTGCGGAAAGATGCAGATGGGAGGTGTAGGGTGTGTTGGTCCTGCAGAAGATTTCCGTGCAAGTGGCAACTCTGGTGGTCCATGGTACAAATCTAGATGATACATATTACCAAGATACTTTGGTTAATCATTCATTTACGGGACCCTGTCTAATGATTCCCAAAAATGTCATGCTAGCGATTTTCTTATAGAGGACAGTCTTGTGAAGCATGGCATGCTTGAGAAATATTGAACAATTATTTATCATCATACCTCTGGATTTCTTCTTAGTATGGATGACCTGTTCCGCAGAGTCTTCATCTAAAAAGCATACAATAAACTCCAGTCAACAAACCAGTCAGGGATACAGCATGAAATAAATAACTACATGAAGATGTAAATACCCTCATCGCTGCTGTAAGCAAATTTTGCTGGCCTTTTTGATGTCCTTTTTGAGAGCACAGCCACATCCTCGGCACTTTCCACGTTTGACATCGTTTCGGCCTTTCTCAACCACCGAAGTGCCTGGTTAAAGTCAGCTACAAAGAAATGTGAACATTAGGGAAAGTACAAACAATATAGGATTAGTTGAAACATTTCACAAGTATTCTACATGATGCAATGTATTTTGCTTTCTTAGCAGCTTTCAAAAAAATGTTCTTAAGCATGCACAGTAAAAACAGGACAAGAAATTAATACAACTGTACCTGTAACACCACTAAACACCTTGACTTTCCTGGAAATCCAAGTATCAGGATCAGGTTGTTCCCCTCTTCGTGCTCTGGCTGTCGGGTTGCACGCGGGCCAGTAACAATACTCATCCTGAAATTCATGAAAAACATTTAATGACCACTGTATTTTTCAAAGTACATTTCATACTGACACCCCCAGAAAATAGTCAATAACCAATGATCTGATAAAATACCGTTAGTTCCTTATACGTCCAACATTTAGCCACCACAGCTACACTCCCTTCACTGAGGAATTCAACAACGACGTAAGACATACTGTTGATTAGAAAGAAGAAAAGTTAGTGATAGACAACCTAAATGACCACTGACATATTCCTGCCTGAGAGAATGCATTCTATGCATTTACCTAGAAATGAGACAACCACAACACTGCATTGTAATCTTCCCAGTTCAGACCTCCCATTTCAAAAGTCAGGTGTGTCCTGCACACTCTTAGGCCACCAGCTGCCATTTCCGAGATCATTTAATATTCAGAGTCCAGACCTTCCATTGCAGAAGCACAGTCTTTAAGCATCGAGGTATATTCTACTGCCTGACAGGAAGTCACGGGGATATGAGCCTATTTTTACAAAAACAGCAGCTACGGTGCCGTAACGTAAGATACAAGGCAATCGAGCCTTTGATACATTGTCGTGTTTATTTAGAAATAAAACAATGGAAAATTTGAGTCTTTAATGATTCAGCCTTCGGGCTAAGACTTTCCCCTTTGTCTTAAACCCTCAGATCCATTTTCACCTTTCTTCAGACCTGATGTAGAACTGCCATAAAAGTTGTAATATGCCCCCTCTCTACTAGTATGGCGCTCCTGCAGAGTTCTGTTGTAGGAATCCTCTTCATCAGTGTGTTCCTCCTGTGGTACTGGAACACCCGAATCAAAAACGAACTGCATGGCTGAGAGAAAAGAGGTTCAAGGTGGCGGTAGACTATGCATTTAACCTTTCCCTCTTTTTCTACCTGATCCACAACTTCACAACAATGTCCACCCCTGCACTGCTATCGTGATTTTTCTAATACTAGGGGTGTATACCTTGCCAAAAAACAATGATAGCATTTTTCCCCCCGATGATACCGATCAACCCCCCTGGCTCATGGACTATACAGTGTATGTCTTTCGGAATTTTGAGAGTAGCCTACAATTCTATTGAGGTTCTGAGCCTGCTGATCAACTATTAGTGAAATCATCACAGATCCATTGATTTTGGTTGGATTTTTATGATTTTTTCTGTGGAATGAGTATACTGTTTGGTGAAAAGAATGACATATTGACTGATGTCATAACTTGGGGGAATAGTTGATTGCCAATGAAGTAAAAATGAAAATATTGGAAAAAAGTGAGAAAACGCCTATTTTTTTTGCATTAATTTGATACAAAATCATGTAGAAATGTGTTTTAAGAGTTATTTTTTCAGTGGATGTTGTCAGCACATGTGTTCTGTGTATCTGGAATGCATTTATTGACAGCCTACCAAACCCACTGAGGATTTGAGGGAAAAAATCATTTTTCACATTTTTCTGATAAAAAATAAAGGGTGCATACACTAAAATGGCCACAATTTTTTTTCGCGATATTTCCGGCAGAGCAGACCCTCCAATTATTGGTTCTTAGGGTCAAAGTTAACAGAAAAAACACAAATAAAAAGTATGGCAGACCATGTCAGGTTCAACCCATTTTTGAGACTTTGGCTCCCCGACTATTATCACTGGTGTCATATATTACAGGGTATTCTTAATATACATATATTACATTATATATTATATTATATTGTATACTATACTATATTATATTATATACTATGATATATTATATATATATTATATTTTGTTTTATTACATTTTTTTAGACTCGAATTTTCTTTATAAAAAGCCTTTTTAAAGGCTACAACTCATTTTCACTAGTGTCATTACCAGGGTATTCTTAATATACATATATTATATTATATATATTATATACTATATTATATTATATTAGATACTATATTATATGTATTATATTTTGTTTTATTACATTGTTTTTTGGACTCGAATTTTCTTTATAAAAAGCCTTTTTAAAGGCTACAACTCATTTTCACTGGTGTCATATTAATTACCAGGGTATTCTTAATATACATATATTATATATTATATACTATATTATATTATATTAGATACTATATTATATATATATATTATATTTTGTTTTATTACATTGCTTTTTTTCCCCTTTGTTGTATATTCACATGGACACAGGTGAATATAAAAAATGACTTTAATGCAAAAACAGTCAGAGTTTATACTTAAAGAAGCAGAAGCAATTCTAGATGACGTTGAAAAATACAAGGAATTAATTTCCAGCGAACCTCCACTACATCCAAAGGGTGGTGATGTGTTCCTTTACAAAAGTTCACAGTCAGATAAATCTAACATGGACTTTAGATTTGATCAAATGATGTGGAAACAGAAAGGTTCAAATTATCACAACATTAGAAAGTATGGGGGAAGAGTTTTGAAACGCTACTATCACATTAGAGCTGGTGAATGTGAAAAAGGCACCTCCTCAGAATTCAGGAAGTGCATTTACTCTCTGGTTAATGATGACATAAATTTGGCAACAAATTACTATTTGATTCATTACCTGGGAAATGAGACCGTATATGTACCACGAAAGCATGGAAATGCCAAAACGGACAGAGTGTTTATTCCTTCCAAAAAATAAGTTTTCTCAGACATACTTTTAAATGACCACGGTCAAGCCCCTTCAAACATCTACAGAACTGTCCTTGCTAAAACATGCAGTGTTAATCTGGAGCACATGGCAGTAAACACCCCACGAAACCTTAAACAAGTCCAGAACACAGTATATGCACAACGATGCAACCAACGAATCTCACGAGATGAACTGTTTAGTTTGCATGAATTGGCATACCAACTACCTGGTTTCATATGGCACATTACCACATTCCCGGACCTAATTGTTTATGCCGGCATGACAGACATTGTTAATTTGTCATGTGCAAACTTAGATGAATCAGTGAGGTTTGAGTACCCACAAATGATAAGTTATGACACAACATTTCAAATGGGGGATTTTTATGTGTCTGTGCTGGCTATGATAAACACTGCACTGGTCAATGACCCAGTGTATCCCGTTGGTTTCATGTTACATGAACGTAAATTCATGCAACACCATGAGAAATTTCTGACTGAGATTTTTGGAAAGCTGGGAATGGACTCAAAAAAATACCAAAAGATACCAGTGACAGTTGACAGGGAGAAAGGAATTGTTGGTGCTTTGAAAAAAAACTTTACCAATCTAAGTGTAGTGTTCTGCCGCAACCACATCTTACGAGATGTGGAATATTGGGTTAAGACACATGGGGGGAAAAGGGATGATGTGAAGGTCCTAAAAGACCACGTTGAGCAGCTCATTGATTCCTCCTGTCCAAATGAGTTTGATGGCCGCTATGATGCCTTTGCAAAAGTATGGTCAGAAGGATTCCTCTGCTACTTTGACCATCACCTGAAAGCAGACATTTGTGAAAACATGGCTGCATACTACACCAAACAATTCTGTGCATTTACAGACAAAACACCAACAAACAATATAAGTGAGAGCATCAACAAAATGATCAAATCCCAAAATGAATGGCGAGAACTTCCAGTGGAGGCAATGGTGCTCTCACTGTACTACATGCAGTCATACTTTTTATTTGAATTTCAGAGGGCAAAATGTGGCTTGAGAAATTAAGCAGAACCTTAGTGTAGCAGTGACAGATGTGAAAATGCCCCCTGTTCTTCCTTTGGAAGAAATTATCAAAAGGATCAAGACCACCACAGAAAATGGGCCATGCAAAGTTGAAGGAGTTAAACTTCTGTCTTCTCAGACATCTTTGGCCAAGACAGTCATTAAAATGGGTCTGGTGAGTCTAAATCCATCATTGAAAGTGTTTGTCGTGAAAAGTCCCTCAAACGAATCAGTACATGTAGTTCGAAATACTGCAAATGGTGCATTATGCTCTTGTCCCAGCACTGGAAAATGCTACCACATTTTTGCAGTAGAAATGGCTACGGGGCTTCACTTTGCTACAAATCGAACATACAGCCTCTCAGTGATGCGGAAGAGAGGGAGGGGCAATGAAACAAAATCGGGCCGTAAAAAAACCAGAACAAAAGACTATGATTATTTGGTGAACCCGGCACCAGACTCCTTACTGTCTTCAATGCCTGACTCTCTGGTAGACAACATTCCACAAATTCCTATAGATGCTGAAAAGGAGGACAAAACAGATCAAAATAAGTGTTCCGATACAGCTGCTCTGTCTAAGGAGCCACCACAGACTGATGCTGGAAAAGATACTTGCCAGTTTGGGTACTCATATGAATCAGCCTCTTTGGTGGACAGCATGCCATCAATTTCTTTGAATGCTGAAAATAAAAAAAATACAGAGCAGGAGTGTTCTGATAAAGCTACACTGTCAAACGTGCCAGCACAACCAGGAGCTGAAAAAGAGGAGAACACTTACCAGTTTTGGCTTTCAAATGGCGACAGTCTGCCTCTAGAACCACACCTTTCCAGAGTATCCACACCAAACAGTGCACCAGCTTCATTTGCTCCTTGGATGAGCATCAATGACATCATTCGTGACTGGGCAAAGGTCTCTACCAAAAGCCGCTGTCTTTCTCCAATGACCTGGCTTGAAGGGGAAACAATTGAGCAGGCAATTAATGTCTTCATTCATCAACAAAAAAAGTCAGACTCAATTCTATGTGCACCCACATACCTTTACCAGCTTGCTGCACTAGGAGACTTTACTCCAATTTTGCAGTTTTGTGCTGCAAAAAAGGCTCTAAATTATGATCTAATCATAATTCCCTTCAACAGTGACATTACTGGCCGTGGTTATCACTGGGTTCTTGCCACCGTAAATTTCAGAGAGCGAGATATCTCAGTGTTCAATTCAATCCAGTCTTAAAACTTTGAAGCATGCTGCTCCAAAACTAATGAAAGTAGTAGCTTGCATGTACACTTCAGCAACAGAAAACTTTCTGGCTTCTGACTGGAAAACTTCAGATGTGGTGAATACTCCACAACAAGAAAATGGGTATGACTGCGGTGTCTTTGCTGTAGTGAATGCTTGTGCTATCATTGACAACACACCATTAGGTCCAGTCAACAGTGTCAAGGCAAGAATGTGGATTCATACCCTTATTGAAAAGTATGAGCCTCCAAAGGTCAGAAGGGCGGGACTCTCACACGAAAAACTGCAATGCTTTAAAAAAGAAGTACAGACATATGAGGCAGTCACACAAACAGTAAATGTAAGCAAAGCAGATTACACTGGTACCTTGAAAAGACTACAACCGAACAGCAAAGACTGGACTCTCTGCTTAACCTCAACGTGCAAGGGTGACCCAAAGCACAGAGATGACTATATCTTGTGCATTATTTGCAGACGGTGGTTCCACCTTAAATGCACAAAATCAGCTGACCGGTTAGATGTTGCTTGCACTGATTATCATAAATGTCTTATGTGCTGTTCCTGAGGCAACACATTTGAAAAAAACACAATGAAATGTGTTAACACTGTGAATGGAATAGTGCAGGTTTCACTGATAAATAAAATTTAGAGTGAACTGTTGCAAATACCCCAGAAAAAGAAAAAAAAGAAAGATATATTATTATTATTCCACATATATATTATTATTATTCCACATATATATTATTATTATTATTATCATTCCACATACATATACATATATACAGTGAGGAAAATAAGTATTTGAACACCCTGCTATTTTGCAAGTTCTCCCACTTAGAAATCATGGAGGGGTCTGAAATTGTCATCGTAGGTGCATGTCCACTGTGAGAGACATAATCTAAAAAAAAAAATCCAGAAATCACAATGTATGATTTTTTAACTATTTATTTGTATGATACAGCTGCAAATAAGTATTTGAACACCTGAGAAAATCAATGTTAATATTTGGTACAGTAGCCTTTGTTTGCAATTACAGAGGTCAAACGTTTCCTGTAGTTTTTCACCAGGTTTGCACACACTGCAGGAGGGATTTTGGCCCACTCCTCCACACAGATCTTCTCTAGGTCAGTCAGGTTTCTGGGCTGTCGCTGAGAAACACGGATTTTGAGCTCCTTCCAAAGATTCTCTATTGGGTTTAGGTCTGGACACTGGCTAGGCCACGCCAGAACCTTGATATGCTTCTTACAGAGCCACTCCTTGGTTATCCTGGCTGTGTGCTTCGGGTCATTGTCATGTTGGAAGACCCAGCCTCGACCCATCTTCAATGCTCTAACTGAGGGAAGGAGGTTGTTCCCCAAAATCTCGCAATACATGGCCCCGGTCATCCTCTCAATACAGTGCAGTCGCCCTGTCCCATGTGCAGAAAAACACCCCCAAAGCATGATGCTACCACCCCCATGCTTCACAGTAGGGATGGTGTTCTTGGGATGGTACTCATCATTCTTCTTCCTCCAAACACGTTTAGTGGAATTATGACCAAAAAGTTCTATTTTGGTCTCATCTGACCACATGACTTTCTCCCATGACTCCTCTGGATCATCCAAATGGTCATTGGCAAACTTAAGACGGGCCTTGACATGTGCTGGTTTAACCCTCTGGGGACCAAAAACGCGCCCGCGCGTTTTGCTCGTTTTTTTTTTTTTAGCAATGAAAATAAACACTAAATGCTCTGTTAATTTTGATCTTTCATTTTCGTGTAATACATCAATCGATCCTGTTCAGTTTCTATTTTTTTTCTGTATACTCACAATAAAAATAAAGTGTTTTGCTTTTTGACAAATAAAGAAAAAATAAGATGATGCGATTTCTGCCTTCTCTCTGTCAGTAAACTCCCGTTTGAAACGCGTTCGAAAATGATCTATAACTCCGCGAAAATTCAGTCAAACAGGCAAACAGACCCACGGGCATAAAGCTTGAGATCGCAGCTTTTAATTGAAGTCATTTATATAAAAAACAAATATTCTTAGTTTCTGTAATCTGTATACAAAGAGAGCGACTCCAGTCGACCTCATTACGAGATGATTCACAGTAATTTGACCACTCCCCGGAGAGCGCGCGCTATTCAAATGCAAATTCTGAGAACCATTTCAGTCTGTGAAACGCCCCCACATCAGCTGTAAACAAAGCGCGTCGCGAGCATGGTCGCGAGTGAGACATTATAGCCTTTATGGAGAAAAGTTTCCACAGTGCTGATGAGGCGAAATATCTCCTGATATGAGCAGCAGATCGCGCTGAGGAGTGAGGTAGGCTGTTTTCTTTTCTCAAGTGTGGAATAACGTTATAACGTTAGTGTAGGCCTGTAAACCGCAAAAAGATGAATCGCATTTCTATAATATGACTCGCGTTTCTGTGAGATGAATGAAGGGTACATATTTGTAAAGAGTGTTTAGCCTAAATATGAATCGCGTGTCTGTGTGTGAAAGAATAAACTGCTTTGCCATAGCCTACTGAGATGAGTAAAAATCGACTGGAATATGTTGAAATAAAATGTATTTGTATAAGCAACGTAAATTAACATTTATATGCCCTGATATTTCAATAAAACAACGTTAGTCAGGCGTTAGTCACACTATTTTTGTCAAAAATAAAGTCAGACTAAGATGTTAGATGTTCCAATGTTGGCTATATTCAAACTAATGAATACATATGATAAAATGTAGGCCTATAATCTTTTTTTTCTTTCTTTTTTTTTTTTTTTACAAAGAAAGAGTACACTTGAAATATTGTTGAAATTGTAATTATTGTTGTAATTGTAACATTTTTAATAAAATAGCTAAACATATTTACAAGATAGATGTAAGCGAAATCTTAAATGGTCAATATAAGTATTCTTCTATATAGGCATTGTCCTTGCATTGTGGCTCAGTCAGTGTCACACCTGAATGAATGGCTAATTATGCAGAGTCATTATGCAGAGTGGGTGGGACAACCCAGGTGTAAACTACTCCTTCACGCCCCCCTCGCATATTGGCTTTCCAAGCAAAACCTGTTTTACACCATTTAAATCAATGTATTTTTTTTTGTGAACGATAAAGCAAGACTATTTTCACATAATTTTGAAGCCAGTACTCAAAGGTACAACATCAATTAGACAAAAGTCTTGTGGACACATATTTAATATGTGTTTTGTGGTCTTAATTCAGCCACTTTCATTTTTATTTTTTCCAATAACCACGCATAAACATTATTCTCTTAAAAATACAAACATCTACATACACGTTGCCCGCATATTTTGGTAGCCCTGTTTGTGCTATATAGAGTGATTTTACACCTTTGCCATTAACATGTTTATAAATAACTGAAAAAAGCACAAATTTCAAGGCATGTCAGAACATCTCAAGGGCTCCAAAAACACCTTGGTCCCCAGAGGGTTAAGCAGGGGAACCTTCCGTGCCATGCATGATTTCAAACCATGACGTCTTAGTGTATTACCAACAGTAACCTTGGAAACGGTGGTCCCAGCTCTTTTCAGGTCATTGACCAGCTCCTCCCGTGTAGTTCTGGGCTGATTTCTCACCTTTCTTAGGATCATTGAGACCCCACGAGGTGAGATCTTGCATGGAGCCCCAGTCCGAGGGAGATTGACAGTCATGTTTAGCTTCTTCCATTTTCTAATGATTGCTCCAACAGTGGACCTTTTTTCACCAAGGTGCTTGGAAATTTCCCCGTAGCCCTTTCCAGCCTTGTGGAGGTGTACAATTTTGTCTCTAGTGTCTTTGGACAGCTCTTTGGTCTTGGCCATGTTAGTAGTTGGATTCTTACTGATTGTATGGGGTGGACAGGTGTCTTTATGCAGCTAACGACCTCAAACAGGTGCATCTAATTTAGGATAATAAATGGAGTGGAGGTGGACATTTTAAAGGCAGACTAACAGGTCTTTGAGGGTCAGAATTCTAGCTGATAGACAGGTGTTCAAATACTTATTTGCAGCTGTATCATACAAATAAATAGTTAAAAAATCATATATTGTGATTTATTATGTCTCTCACAGTGGACATGCACCTACGATGACAATTTCAGACCCCTCCATGATTTCCAAGTGGGAGAACTTGCAAAATAGCAGGGTGTTCAAATACTTATTTTCCTCACTGTACATATACATATATATATACACTCTGGCACTTTGTCTGGTCTTGTTTAGAGCTAGGACTCACTTACCTGTTGTTCCTGCTAAATCCAAAGTATATGTTCCATTGTCTTCCTGGTCCTCCATGTCTCCTGTCCTGTCACTCCGCTACTCACCGGTTCCCTCACCATCTGTCATCCACGATCTCCTCCATCTTCTACAACACATTAGACTGTCAGTATTCACTCTGGTTACATTCACGTTTCACCTAACTGCATCTGCCACACTCGCCGGTAATTCCTGTCTACCACCTTATCTCAAATAAACTGTTGTTCTTCATCATCTCTGTTCTGTTACATAATTATTTAATAGCTATATATTCTTTAGATAATGTATATTCTATGTATGAATGTCTGTCTGTCTGTCTGTCTGTCTATCTATCTAGCAAATGTTTCAATTTGAAGACGGGTATGCTATATCCATATGCAGACTGTATTATGTAGTTTCATATCTATAAAGCATTTTCTTCAAATTTGAAGTACAGTATGACATGTTCATATGTATATAGACATTAAATTATACTAGATGAAAAAGTTTGTAGACAAACTTTAAGTTGATTGATTAGCCTACATAGTCTAATGAGCCTCTCCAACTGTCAAAATTTGAATTTAGGCAGTTGAAGTTGAAATAATCTTGGTTCAATTTGAACATTCCGCAATGAAAGTCTATGTGATTTTTCCAAGTTTTTATCAGCAATTTTAGGAAAACAGCAAGTCTGATCAGTCTAAATAGATAAAGCAACTCAAGTCAGAACAGTCTGAAGGTCTAGTCTGAGTTTAGTGGTTGTAGCTTGAACACTTTAGGAGGATTTACATGGAGAAATTTAGTCTAAGTTCTTTAATTTCTAAAGCAATTTAATTAAATGGTTTAATATTCATCCATCCATGCATCAAGTTGTAATTTAAAGGCTGAAAATTTAATGTAGATATGAAACTACAAGGCTATATATAAAATCAAATGTAAATTCATGTCCCAGTTACACAATGTTTCACATGTTTTTGGTAAAAAAAAAAAAAAAAAATCTCTGCTTTAGGCTTTAAAAATTCATATGCACATAAAAATTATTCGATTATATACCAGTTGAAATACAAGCTTTTGTAACGTAAATCAAACTAAACATACCTCTGAATGAACAAGAAATCCATCAACATCGTTAACAACAATCAGCAAGTAGCTAGAAAACCCGCCATCTGTGAGAAGCTTGTCCAGAGTGTGGTTAACTGCAGCTGGAGCCGACCTCTATGGAGCCGACCAATCATTGATTAGTCCGCTTCAAAGTCTGATTGGTGTTGCTGTTGCTGTGGGTTAAAGGGAAGCCTGGCAGAATTCTGAATCTATTTTATGCATTATTGATAAAGTTTTGTGAACTTTGTTACCCAGTAGACTAAAATTAGGTTAACATTACTTGTGAAAACGCTTAATGAGCATTTAAGCTCATTGCTTTAACTCTGTTACTTATATGAGGTGTCCAGCCAGCCACATTGAGCACTTTCTATAATGAATATAGTAAGAAATCTATATTAATATGATGTGTGCAGAGTTTGGTAATTTAATATTAATGTCTTAGTACAGTAAGCCACGTTAAGCGTTTTCTTATAATGGTTTTCTATGGGAGAAAATGCATAACGTGTAATTAGACGCGTTGCGTTCAATTTCTGGGCTTATATTATTTTTTATACATATTATGGTTTATTAATATGATGTGTACTGAGTTTGGTAATTTAATATCACTGTCTTAGTACAGTAAGCCACGTTAAGCGTTTTCTATGGGAGAAAAATGCATAACGTGTAATTAAACGCGTTGCGTTCAATTTCTGGGCTCATCTGATTTTTTATACATAGTATGGTATATAAATATGATGTGTACTGAGTTTAGTAATTTAATATCACTGTCTTAGTACAGTAAGCCACGTTAAGCGTTTTCTTATAGCGGTTTTCTATGGGAGAAAAATGCTTAACGTGTAATTAAACGAGTTGCGTGCAATTTCTGGGCTTATATTATTTTTTATACATAGTATGGTATATAAATATGATGTGTACTGAGTTTGGTAATTTAATATCACTGTCTTAGTACAGTAAGCCACGTTAAGCGTTTTCTTATAACGGTTTTCTATGGGAGAAAAATGCTTAACGTGTAATTAAACGAGTTGCGTGCAATTTCTGGGCTCATCTGATTTTTTATACATAGTATGGTATATAAATATGATGTGTACTGAGTTTGGTAATTTAATATCACTGTCTTAGTACAGTAAGCCACGTTAAGCGTTTTCTTATAGCGGTTTTCTAAGGGAGAAAAATGCATAACGTGTAATTAAACGAGTTGCGTGCAATTTCTGGGCTCATCTGATTTTTTATACATAGTATGGTATATAAATATGATGTGTACGGAGTTTGGTAATTTAATATCACTGTCTTAGTACAGTAAGCCACGTTAAGCGTTTTCTTATAGCGGTTTTCTAAGGTAGAAAAATGCATAACGTGTAATTAAACGCGTTGCGTGCAATTTCTGGGCTCATCTGATTTTTTATACATAGTATGGTATATAAATATGATGTGTACGGAGTTTGGTCATTTAATATCACTGTCTTAGTACAGTAAGCCACGTTAAGCGTTTTCTTATAGCGGTTTTCTAAGGTAGAAAAATGCATAACGTGTAATTAAACGAGTTGCGTGCAATTTCTGGGCTTATATTATTTTTTATACATAGTATGGTATATAAATATGATGTGTACTGAGTTTGGTCATTTAATATCACTGTCTTAGTACAGTAAGCCACGTTAAGCGTTTTCTTATAACGGTTTTCTATGGGAGAAAAATGCTTAACGTGTAATTAAACGAGTTGCGTGCAATTTCTGGGCTTATATTATTTTTTATACATAGTATGGTATATAAATATGATGTGTGCAGAGTTTGGTAATTTAATATTAACGTCTTAGTACAGTAAGCCACGTTAAGCGTTTTCTTATAACGGTTTTCTATGGGAGAAAAATGCTTAACGTGTAATTAAACGAGTTGCGTGCAATTTCTGGGCTTATATTATTTTTTATACATAGTATGGTATATAAATATGATGTGTACTGAGTTTGGTCATTTAATATCACTGTCCTAGTACAGTAAGCCACGTTAAGCGTTTTCTTATAACGGTTTTCTATGGGAGAAAAATGCTTAACGTGTAATTAAACGAGTTGCGTGCAATTTCTGGGCTCATCTGATTTTTTATACATAGTATGGTTAATTAATATGATGTGTGCAGAGTTTGGTAATTTAATATTAACGTCTTAGTACAGTAAGCCACGTTAAGCGTTTTCTTATAACGGTTTTCTATGGGAGAAAAATGCTTAACGTGTAATTAAACGAGTTGCGTGCAATTTCTGGGCTTATATTATTTTTTATACATAGTATGGTATATAAATATGATGTGTACTGAGTTTGGTCATTTAATATCACTGTCCTAGTACAGTAAGCCACGTTAAGCGTTTTCTTATAACGGTTTTCTATGGGAGAAAAATGCTTAACGTGTAATTAAACGAGTTGCGTGCAATTTCTGGGCTCATCTGATTTTTTATACATAGTATGGTATATAAATATGATGTGTACTGAGTTTGGTCATTTAATATCACTGTCTTAGTACAGTAAGCCACGTTAAGCGTTTTCTTATAGCGGTTTTCTAAGGGAGAAAAATGCATAACGTGTAATTAAACGAGTTGCGTGCAATTTCTGGGCTCATCTGATTTTTTATACATAGTATGGTATATAAATATGATGTGTACGGAGTTTGGTAATTTAATATCACTGTCTTAGTACAGTAAGCCACGTTAAGCGTTTTCTTATAGCGGTTTTCTAAGGTAGAAAAATGCATAACGTGTAATTAAACGCGTTGCGTGCAATTTCTGGGCTCATCTGATTTTTTATACATAGTATGGTATATAAATATGATGTGTACGGAGTTTGGTCATTTAATATCACTGTCTTAGTACAGTAAGCCACGTTAAGCGTTTTCTTATAGCGGTTTTCTAAGGTAGAAAAATGCATAACGTGTAATTAAACGAGTTGCGTGCAATTTCTGGGCTTATATTATTTTTTATACATAGTATGGTATATAAATATGATGTGTACTGAGTTTGGTCATTTAATATCACTGTCTTAGTACAGTAAGCCACGTTAAGCGTTTTCTTATAACGGTTTTCTATGGGAGAAAAATGCTTAACGTGTAATTAAACGAGTTGCGTGCAATTTCTGGGCTTATATTATTTTTTATACATAGTATGGTATATAAATATGATGTGTGCAGAGTTTGGTAATTTAATATTAACGTCTTAGTACAGTAAGCCACGTTAAGCGTTTTCTTATAACGGTTTTCTATGGGAGAAAAATGCTTAACGTGTAATTAAACGAGTTGCGTGCAATTTCTGGGCTTATATTATTTTTTATACATAGTATGGTATATAAATATGATGTGTACTGAGTTTGGTCATTTAATATCACTGTCCTAGTACAGTAAGCCACGTTAAGCGTTTTCTTATAACGGTTTTCTATGGGAGAAAAATGCTTAACGTGTAATTAAACGAGTTGCGTGCAATTTCTGGGCTCATCTGATTTTTTATACATAGTATGGTTAATTAATATGATGTGTGCAGAGTTTGGTAATTTAATATTAACGTCTTAGTACAGTAAGCCACGTTAAGCGTTTTCTTATAACGGTTTTCTATGGGAGAAAAATGCTTAACGTGTAATTAAACGAGTTGCGTGCAATTTCTGGGCTTATATTATTTTTTATACATAGTATGGTATATAAATATGATGTGTACTGAGTTTGGTCATTTAATATCACTGTCCTAGTACAGTAAGCCACGTTAAGCGTTTTCTTATAACGGTTTTCTATGGGAGAAAAATGCTTAACGTGTAATTAAACGAGTTGCGTGCAATTTCTGGGCTCATCTGATTTTTTATACATAGTATGGTATATAAATATGATGTGTACTGAGTTTGGTCATTTAATATCACTGTCCTAGTACAGTAAGCCACGTTAAGCGTTTTCTTATAACGGTTTTCTATGGGAGAAAAATGCTTAACGTGTAATTAAACGAGTTGCGTGCAATTTCTGGGCTCATCTGATTTTTTATACATAGTATGGCTAATTAATATGATGTGTGCAGAGTTTGGTAATTTAATATCACTGTCTTAGTACAGTAAGCCACGTTAAGCATTTTCTTATAACGGTTTTCTATGGGAGAAAAATGCATAACGTGTAATTAAACGCATTGCGTGCAATTTCTGGGCTCATCTGATTTTTTATACATAGTATGGTATATAAATATGATGTGTACGGAGTTTGGTCATTTAATATCACTGTCTTAGTACAGTAAGCCACGTTAAGCGTTTTCTTATAGCGGTTTTCTAAGGTAGAAAAATGCATAACGTGTAATTAAACGAGTTGCGTGCAATTTCTGGGCTTATATTATTTTTTATACATAGTATGGTATATAAATATGATGTGTACTGAGTTTGGTCATTTAATATCACTGTCTTAGTACAGTAAGCCACGTTAAGCGTTTTCTTATAGCGGTTTTCTAAGGTAGAAAAATGCATAACGTGTAATTAAACGAGTTGCGTGCAATTTCTGGGCTTATATTATTTTTTATACATAGTATGGTATATAAATATGATGTGTACTGAGTTTGGTCATTTAATATCACTGTCTTAGTACAGTAAGCCACGTTAAGCGTTTTCTTATAGCGGTTTTCTAAGGTAGAAAAATGCATAACGTGTAATTAAACGAGTTGCGTGCAATTTCTGGGCTTATATTATTTTTTATACATAGTATGGTATATAAATATGATGTGTACGGAGTTTGGTAATTTAATATCACTGTCTTAGTACAGTAAGCCACGTTAAGCGTTTTCTTATAGCGGTTTTCTAAGGGAGAAAAATGCATAACGTGTAATTAAACGCGTTGCGTGCAATTTCTGGGCTCATCTGATTTTTTATACATAGTATGGTATATAAATATGATGTGTACGGAGTTTGGTCATTTAATATCACTGTCTTAGTACAGTAAGCCACGTTAAGCGTTTTCTTATAGCGGTTTTCTAAGGTAGAAAAATGCATAACGTGTAATTAAACGAGTTGCGTGCAATTTCTGGGCTTATATTATTTTTTATACATAGTATGGTATATAAATATGATGTGTACTGAGTTTGGTCATTTAATATCACTGTCTTAGTACAGTAAGCCACGTTAAGCGTTTTCTTATAGCGGTTTTCTAAGGTAGAAAAATGCATAACGTGTAATTAAACGAGTTGCGTGCAATTTCTGGGCTTATATTATTTTTTATACATAGTATGGTATATAAATATGATGTGTACTGAGTTTGGTCATTTAATATCACTGTCTTAGTACAGTAAGCCACGTTAAGCGTTTTCTTATAACGGTTTTCTATGGGAGAAAAATGCTTAACGTGTAATTAAACGAGTTGCGTGCAATTTCTGGGCTTATATTATTTTTTATACATAGTATGGTATATAAATATGATGTGTACTGAGTTTGGTCATTTAATATCACTGTCCTAGTACAGTAAGCCACGTTAAGCGTTTTCTTATAACGGTTTTCTATGGGAGAAAAATGCTTAACGTGTAATTAAACGAGTTGCGTGCAATTTCTGGGCTCATCTGATTTTTTATACATAGTATGGTTAATTAATATGATGTGTGCAGAGTTTGGTAATTTAATATTAACGTCTTAGTACAGTAAGCCACGTTAAGCATTTTCTTATAACGGTTTTCTATGGGAGAAAAATGCATAACGTGTAATTAAACGCGTTGCGTGCAATTTCTGGGCTCATCTGATTTTTTTATACATAGTATGGTATATAAATATGATGTGTACTGAGTTTGGTCATTTAATATCACTGTCTTAGTACAGTAAGCCACGTTAAGCGTTTTCTTATAGCGGTTTTCTAAGGTAGAAAAATGCATAACGTGTAATTAAACGAGTTGCGTGCAATTTCTGGGCTCATCTGATTTTTTATACATAGTATGGTATATAAATATGATGTGTACGGAGTTTGGTCATTTAATATCACTGTCTTAGTACAGTAAGCCACGTTAAGCGTTTTCTTATAGCGGTTTTCTAAGGTAGAAAAATGCATAACGTGTAATTAAACGAGTTGCGTGCAATTTCTGGGCTTATATTATTTTTTATACATAGTATGGTATATAAATATGATGTGTACTGAGTTTGGTCATTTAATATCACTGTCTTAGTACAGTAAACCACGTTAAGCGTTTTCTTATAACGGTTTTCTATGGGAGAAAAATGCTTAACGTGTAATTAAACGAGTTGCGTGCAATTTCTGGGCTTATATTATTTTTTATACATAGTATGGTATATAAATATGATGTGTACTGAGTTTGGTCATTTAATATCACTGTCTTAGTACAGTAAGCCACGTTAAGCGTTTTTCACGTTAAGCGTTTTAGAATGTCCCGCGCAAGTGCACGTCACGATAATAAATATGCCTAAGCCATGTCACAAAAAAGGACGTATCCCTCTGGTGCCGAAAAAAGAAAAGGACCGAGGAGGAGAAAAAAAGAGCGAGATAAAGGTATGTTTGCATGATTATTTACAGTATGTTTTGTGCAACAGCAGCAGCACAAATTGTGCTCACGTCACTTGAGGTAGCAGCTAGCTAGTCATGACTCATGATATTTATAAGCCATCACCAGAGCTAAATCCCCGCCATCAACAGTGAAATGTCTCCTATTATTAATATACATTTATCTAGGTAGGTGTGTATTTCACGTATTGATAGATATCGGTTTAAGTTGGAGAAAACAGCGATGCCAGCTTAGCTAGCATTGCTGTTTGTGTTGAAGTGAATGTTCCAGCTTCATAGGCAAAGCACATGCGCTTTCTGCTCTAAGATCTTTGGTGAGAGATGGTATTGATCTTTATGAGAAAATATACCAAAACCATGTTGGGTGGGGAGACTTCTGTGATGAAAATAGACTTCAATTTTATTAATATGGTGGCGAGTGATGTAGCAGTGCTATCCTCATATTTATAGGCTGCAGTAGATCACCATGTTAAGTTTTCACCATACAGCAATTATGCCTCATTTGCCAATAGAATATGAATTGTTAGGTGTGCTGTGGAATTGCTTGTTGTGTAAAGGTGATGATACACAGGGCAACTTTTTGAGCAATATTGCTGGGCAACCTTGCTGTCAACGGGCAACCAGATGAGACACAGGGCCCACGACCGATCTAAATTATCCAGATAGCAATTTATTGCCCATTTTCAATGGGAAAGTGCCCAAGCAACAATCACTCGGCAAGATTGCCCAGCAACATTGCTCAAAAAGTTGCCCTGTGTATCATCACCTTAAGTAATGATGGCAAAATAAACTCATTCTGCTCGATCAACTATGCACTTATGCAATGCTATTTTTTTTTCCCAGGAACACTGTTGAAGTACTTTGGAGCACAACCAACTCTACCTGCCCCTGATCTTTCATCGAGTGTCAGAGCCTCCTCAGCTGATGATACAGCAGGTGAGGTTTTTCTTGATGGCAAATGGTTACATAGCCTGTTAATATGACATGATACGTTTAGCTTTTTATTTATTTATTTGTTTGTTTTATTTTATCATTGCAGGTTCATCCACTGCAGAGTTACAAGCACCTGAAAGCGAGGAGCAGTTACAAGCACTTACATTCACTGATACATCGGTTTCAACCTCAGCCGGCATGACAGGTCAGTTAATCCAACAGTTTTTGTTTTGTGTTGGCTTTACTATAAAATATTCTGTGTTATGTTATTTTATAATTCTTTTTTTTTTTTTATCTAATGTCCCTACAGGTGCTTCTACATCTGCACCCACTGCTATAGATTTCCCATCCACTCCCTCAACAAGCTCCAGCTATCAAGATAGATCAACAGCTCCTCCAACTGACCCAGTTGAATGGTCAGCGTTCCTGTCAGACTCAGAAAGGACTGATCTGGTAGAGGGCCAGTGCCAATAAGTGACACCTTTACCTTCCCCAAGAAATCAGATGGACGAAGCTTTCACTACCACTACACAGACAATTAGTTAATGTGGATAAAATCAAGCGAAATCTTTGGGTAGCTCTCAGGATAGCCTGCACTCTGCCTGTGACAGTTGCCTCAGCAGAGAGGAGCTTTTCCAAGCTCAAATTGATAAAAACATACTTGAGATCATCAATGGCCCAGGAAAGACTAAGTGGACTTGCAGTCATTAGTATTAATAACAAAGTTGGCCAAGCAATGCCATACAATGATGTCATCAGTGACTTTGCCTCCAGAAAAGCCAGGAAGGAACGATTTGGAGGTCATTGTTGTACAATTGGCATTGTTGAACCGTGTTTGCTTTCATTATTTAAGTGTCTTTTTTGTAACATTCTATTTTTGGTTTTATTTAAAAGATTTCACATTTAATGAACATTTGCTAATAATGTATTTAATATGTTTTGTGACAGTCTGTATTCAGAAGTTTTAATAAAAGAGTGAAGTATTATAAGTATTGTTTTTTTATTTATTTTGTATTAATACATAACCTCACTGTATTCGTTTATACTATAGGCTATAACATTATAGTGTGACATTTGTGTCAATAATCTTCTAGCACAGGTGACTCTGCGTGGTGGGAGGGGGGCCCCCAAATCAATTCTGCTTAGGGCCCCCAAGAGGCTCGGGCCGGCACTGTCCCAGTACCACATAAATGTTCATATTTGTCTGCTAAATTACTAATGTAACTTTACACTAAATAATATTAATCTACTTTAGCATACAGTATTTTGAGTGACGATAGTAATATGGCTGCTTACATTTGCTAGCATTTCAAAACTAAGTTAAGGAAGAAATAAGTACAGTATTTACAGATGAAACTGACCTGTACTTGAAGCCCTGAACAGATCAGTAATTTTGCAACATTTTGCTGCTTGTTTTTGGAGTGCTTTCTCTTTCGTTGTCCTTTCCCTCTCTGCTCCACCTGGCCGTTTTCTCTCCATCATCGGGTGATGCTCGCATTTTCTGTTTAACCGCTTGGCTGAGGCGTAAAGTCGAATCGTAGCCTTGCCAGTCAAGACTAACAGATTCATGATTTTATTTTATAATAATAATTTTATTGAAAATGTTATTTTATTGAATGACGAATTCGAAAATGATCACTGGTAAAGGTAGTAGTATAAAAAAATTATAATAATAAAAAATAAATAACGCTGGCTGGCAGCAGGCCAAATTAGTCACCAGGCCACTGGGAATCCTCCCGGTGCTCCCGATGGCCAGTCCGGGCCTGTATTAATGGAAGTGTAAATTTAAATGTAACAACATTATATTATTGGTGTTTAAATAAACAGAATACATGTAATACATATATAGTTTAAAAATATGACATGGAAATAGGGTATGAAAATAATGTACTACTACACACAACTTGAATAAAGTTTTCATGAAGAAAAAAAATGACGTTTATGATATTGATAACTGATATAATAACGTATTTTACTGACTATTTGACTCTTTTTGCATTCATTAAAAAAAAGCTGATTGCTGATTAAAAACAATTGGTTATTGCTTAACCTCTGAGATAATGCAAAATGGCAGTAGTTCCTGCATGTATATCATTTTCAATTAATTCAAAAACGCCTTACACATGTCAAATGTCACTATATAAATGAATTACATTTGTTCCATCTTCAAAATTAATTATTTTGTGTTCTGCAGGACAAGTGAGTCAATGGTTTAGAACACATGGTTAAGAAAAAGATTACAGAATAATTTCTGGGTGAACTAAACCTTCAACAATTGCTAGTGGTTCAACGGATCACAAAACTCACGGTTCAGATCAAGACAATTTTTAAGTCACGGATCGGATCAATAAGGTCTAACTTCCTTTGTATGTAATCATGTAATGTAACTGCTCACTGTATACATTTTCTATAAATAAATCTTTGTTAAAGCTGTGTTTTGTACTTTGATTAAAACACTAAATACATTGTGTAAACATGAGCCTCATTTTTTCTTATTTTTATTTTGTATTTATTTTTCATTCATACAATCTTTAAATAAAAATGATCAAATGTAGAGGACATTAAGTGAAGCGCCTCTCAATTTCTGTGCAAAGTGCTGCTCGCATGCCACAGGCTCCAACTGCCTTGCCCGATGAACATAAAAAAAGAGACAATTTCTTAATCTATAATAAATAAAACAATATCACTACCTTATCAATTTGTGATTTGTGTCCATATGCACAAGTGAGAGGGGCCCTCGAACAGAATACGTTCTTCTCACAACACAGCCCAGCCTGGCCAATCTGGAAAGGATGCCAATTGAATCCACTCTGTGCATCGAGACAGCCATTCTTGCCCATTGCACATGATGAATACCCAAAGATTGCAACCTTCCTCTCACCATCCGGTATCCAGCAGCAGGCATGTCATTCTTTATGGTTGTCACCACATTATCCAACTCCTCATCACTGATGGAACTGTAGAGTTCGGAAACACATTAGCCAAACTCCCTCATTAAAGACTGTGCTGATTGAAACGCCAAGCAGTTTTGCAATGGAGGGTACTGAAAGGTTTGTCTGCAACATCTCAGCCAATTGCTGTCTTTCAATTTCAAACCTAGGACGTCCTCTCAGGCCAGTTATTGATCCCACTGCTGTATGTAGGGCTGGCGAATCTAAATGTTGCCTGATAAGCCCAAATAACTCCTGGAGAGCTTGGATTATTCCTTGTGGTATGTCCACATGTCTTGAGAGGGCTTGCAAGAGGTAGAGTTCCTGGCGACATACAAACTCCATGAAATCCAGGTCAAGTGGGGTTCGAATGAGCGCAAGCTCAGTTTTTGACAGGAGTCGCTCCAGGATCTGACGTCTCAGAATACGCTGTGGAGAAGAGTGTGTGTGTGTGAACAAGTACACTTGAAAAAATGGGACACCAAGACATTTATTGACTACTTTAAAAAGTTCAGCATTCAGATCAGGTGAGAAATTAAGTCTAAAAGTGTGTAATTGAATTAAAAAACATATTACCATAAATGTCATTCTTACATTTATTCAAATAATAAATCATTTAAAAATCCAAATCTAAACTTTGCCAAATTTAAGACTTTGAGATGCTTCTTTGAATAGTAACTTGTTATTAAACAAAAAAATGTTTTCAAGAAGGCTAGCTTTAACGTTACCACAATAAGCATTTTATCCTCTGGTCAGAAAAAGAGCTGTAATGCTAGATTTCCAGTACAATGTATTTACATAGGCAATCTGGAAAATTTAATTTTAAATAAATATCTGCAATGTCACCATCTACTGCCGAATTGTGTAGCAAACACAATGGTGATTGAGCCTCCAAGCCTTCACAATTGGGTTGTAACGTTAGGCTCAACAAATCGCCAAAAACACTCAGTTCTTGGTACCCCATATGGTAAAGGTTTGCTAAAAACTCCTGTGATTCTTATATGTTCCAACAGAATATTGTAAGGGACATATATGCTGCAAAAACCACATATATAAATTGCATAATATTCATGTATTTTTAATCATATTATGTCATATATGTCCTACATACAACTGAAGCCATATAGATTTTCATGATGTAAAAACATAGGAAAATAATGCTAATTTAATATGAATGTCCAGCATAAAACAGTGCAGTTTACCAGTCAGTGTAAGGCTGTACTTCACTCATGCTTGCTCTTATCTTGTCCTAAGTCGAGCCCTATGCCTGTAGTCAATCATGGTTATATACTGTATAATCAGCCTTAGATGAAACACAACATTTAAACTACACACACAAGCACATATTTTAATTACAAAATTATTTATTAGAGTGTGTTCTACAAGATACAGTTGCATATTTCACATATAAATAATTTTCATTTTAAATCCTGCATCACCAGATTTCATTTTCATTTGTGACAATTTCTCTAAACTTTATCACAGTACTACTAGTTCTATTCTTAACCTACAAGCATACAACTTTCCTAAATGTCGAAGTGATTCTTATGGGTAAAATAAAAAATAAATTCTAAAAAATCTAAAAAATAATTCAGTGGCTTAGTAAATATCACAGCAATTATTAACTTCACTTAATAAAATCTCTGAATATCATTTACTTGATAGTTTGAGATGAACATACCGAAATAATTGACTAAAACTCCAACAATTAATTTTGTCTGAAATTTACAGTTTGAAGTTTGAAGTTTTTCACTAAAATAATTTAGTATTTGACTAACCAATTATTTATTTAAAATACACTGAGCTAATATATTTGTGAAATTTCCATCACCATATTTGAGAATGGATAATTAAACTGATCTGTTTCAAGAACCACAAATATTACTTAAATAAAATCAATATTATTAATATTTAACACGCATACGAAATTAAGTTTAATACTCAATTAAAACAATGCGCACCTCCCCCCTCCACTATGACGTGACGACAGCTCAACAGTTGAGTGAGCGCGCGCGGCGCGCGCCGTTTGAACTCTCTTCAGTCTCCAGAGAGTTCTCCTCTTCTCTCCTCAGCGGCGCAGAATTGGTGCATTTCCTCTGTGAAATTCAGGTGTGTGCATGTTTTATTTTATCTATATAATTATTCATGTGCTTCAAATCATTTTATTTAATGCGAAAGAACATACGAGTGTCGACTCGCGCCTGTCTTTTCGCATGATTGTAACGCCTTGCATAAAAAACACACGACTATATTCCTAAAGATAATGAATATAACTAATGATTTGGATGATAAAATGTCCTCAGAACTGTGCACTGTTTGTTTATTGGCAGGTTATAGAGTCCGTCGCGTCGCAGCATCTTTCGGCTGTGAGTGACGCAGGACGGCGGTGTAAAGTTAGAGGTTCCCCCGCCGAGGCGAGTCCATCTCCGGCTGGAGAACCAGCGCTGATCCGGTGGATACTGGATAACAGACCGGTTGATTACACTTGAATTACTTGAATGTTTAGGCCTAAATGTTTAATTTTTACTTCGAAAATGTTTGTTACATGAGTTTAAATGTAGGCAATATTGTATATGTGTTAAAAATAGTATAAAAAATGCTGTATTGTTGTAGGCTAAGTTACTCATCGACAATAAAGGCCAATGTCATGTAGTTATACCGGTGGTTGTATGGAATATTTTTACAAAGGTTTAGAGGAAATAAAAAAGTTAATATTACTGCCATATAAACACAGTTAATATTACTCATAAATATTTGTTTTTAAATGTCCCCAATTATTTCTACTCAATTTTATTTGTTAATGTACCAAATGCAGTTACTCAGATCTATTTAATTAGTTTTACTTACATTTACTCAGTTAATACAGTGTATGTAATTTATTTCACTGCTTAAAAGTCTAATTAATATTAATAATAAAGTGTAAAAATGTTTCACCAAACACAAATCATATTAAAAGTTTTTAGAGTGCATCACCACCAGAGTTCATATAGAAAAACATATTCCAGCCAATTTTCAACATTTTAATCACTGTTCTAGAAACATATTTGACTCAACTTTGTTCATTTGCAATAATATGTTATGATTTGTTCACAAACAACAGGCCCAGACAGTTCACAATTAATGTAAATACTCAGTCTTACAATGTCATTGCTTTATTCTGCTCTTTCAAATCCTGTAGGAAAATTAACAGTCCTCATAAAGGTCAGTGATACTCTGACAGCTAGTAATCCTCGAACCGGCTTCTGCACTGTACAGTTTAAAGGGATACTCCACTTTAAAATGAAAATTCTGTCATCATATACTCACCCTCATGTTGTTTCAATCCTTTATGAATTTCTTTCTTCTGCTGAACAGAAAGGAAGATATTTAGAAGAATGTCAGTAACCAGACAGTTTCTGGTCTCATTGACTTCCATAGTACTATAGTACTTAAAAAGTTATGAAATGTTAAATTTATATCCTACATAGGCAATGCATCTTGGGAGAAAAAGTTCATTTTTTTCCAATTTTTCTAATGTTGTATGGATAACATGAAAAAATGTAGCTTATTAATTGTTCATGAAATGTTTTAAAAGTTGGCATATGAACTATAATAAAAAAGAATACACTGCAAAATGTTACCCTAAATGAGCAATGTATCCCGGGAGATACAGAGTGTAACTTAGAAAATAATGGTCATATTTTGGAAAAAATGCATGAACTGTCATTTTAGTCTAGATACATACAAAAATAGCAATGAATCATTTTTCCATTAAATATATTCGTTAAAAAAGGCTTAAAATTAAAAATGTAAATGTAATCCACAGAATATATTATACACCTCTGAAACGTTTTAGAATGAAACTGATTCCCTCCCCTGTGTGTGACAAATGTAGCACTGGGGCAATCGGCAGCTTTCTCCATGTATTCTGGGAATGTCCTTCAATCCTCAACTTCTGGGTTGATGTCTCTTCTGTATTATCACAACTTTTGGAACTGACAATTAATCCTGAACCATGTCTTTTCCTTCTTAACGATGTATCCTCTGCTGCCCTTACGTTAATTCAAAAACGGACTCTTCTCAGGATTAATAGCTGCCAAGAAAACCATAATTAGTTCTTGGTTTCCTCCTCATTCTTTATCAAAACAGCAGTGGTTGTCTTACGTTATAGATATTGTCCGTCTGGAGCGATCCACTGCCTTAATTAATAGGGCAAAGATTAAAACTATTATGCACTGGAGCCAAGCTCATGACCGCTTGATTTCTATTCTCAAAACCTAAATGATCTAAGTTTGTTTTTCTTTTAATTTTATTGAGGCCTCAATTATCTTTATTTCAATAGACATTTTCTTCCTGTAAATCATTTATCTCTGACTATGCATATAGTTCAATTTTTATTTTGCATTATTATTATTTTATTAGTCCTTCTGTATGTGTATATGTTTCTCTTCTGTATATCTGTTTTATATTTGTTATCAGTTATGTTTTCCATATTGAAGTAATTTAGTGAAAATGGGTCAGTTTGAATGCTGATAACTTTGTTTGCAAGAAAATCAATAAAGTATTGGTCACAAAATTAAAAATGTAAATTATTTTTATTCATCTCAATCCATCCAGGCCCACCCATAAATTAGCCGCTTCATCATCTGTATAGTGACTTCAGGCAGACTAAAGAAGGGGGGGAAAAGAGCAGAGATTAAAATGGATGTAGTATACTTTGTTTACGACACATTTAATTAGCACATAATTTGCTTAAAGAACACTTAAATCACAGGGACGTCTATCGTTTTGTACATTTGCTGCCCCTGAGGGTTGTTCCATAAAAGACGCTTAGAAAAGCGGGGATTAAACTCCAAAACCGGACTTGAATGAGCCTAACACATAATTTGGGGCTAAAGTGGTTCCATAAAAGGTAATTGAAGTTCACGCAATCTCACTAATTTGATCCAGGTTTATCTAGTCTAGATAATTGCGTGTGCACGCGTTTCTAAAGCAGCCCTAGAGGTCGATCCTGGATCAAATCGATCCACCATCAAACAGCGTATATTTTGTGCTGTTTTATGCGTTTGTGATATGTTTTTCCCCTCAGTGCAAAGCTTACATTTTACAGTTATATTCTCCATCTGTAAATGTTAGAAAGTCATGCAAATGTTTCCATTTTGCTGCTAATCTTACTGAACGAGCGCTGCTGCGCGCTAAATACGCGCGCAATAATTCTGACTAAAATATACATTTTGCTTGGAAAATTAATATGCGATTTTATAACACTAGAAATATCTTCTAATTATAATAATTTATCTTTGGATAAGTTGCAGTGAACTTCTAGCGAACAGAAGTACTTCAGTGAACAGAAGTAGCCTAATTCAGGGAAGTTTATTTTAAGAAACTAAATATATAAAGATACAAAATATAGTTTTACAAGAATTACAGCTTTTAATGCAATCATTTTTTTGGAGAAAGCAAGAATCCCCAGTTTTAAATGAGTAGATTTAGTTTCTAAAGTACATTATGGAGAGGATAACATGAAATTAAGAGCAAATTTTGAAAAGATATATGTAACTCTAAAATCAAAGAATATTCCATAAAATAAAGGAATATATATTAGCGTACATTAACTACATTTTTATACAACCCTCCCTCCCTTTTATTTCTAGTTATTTGTTATTTTATTTATTGACTTATTTAATATTGAATATTTGATATTCAAATAATATTACTTGAATAACTTTTAGGAATTGTGTGTCATTATAAGAGTTTGATATAAATATGTGAATGTTACATTTTTATTAATATTTATTTATTGTTTTTTGTCTTTTCCCCCTTAAATCATATCTAAAAGTGTCTAACTATGTACTTTTTGGTTATTGCTCTAATCATGTGTTTTTAGGCTATGTGTTGGTGGGTATTATCACAAAAGAAAAAAAAGAAGGAAAAATAAATAATAAATGAATATTTATTGGGGGAAAATATGATGTCTTTAAAGGAACTGTCCATTTGTATAATTGTGTTAAATGTGTTTGAATTGAAAGCCACAATAAAGTACATAATATATATATATATATGCTAAAATATTTGTTATTTGGACATTAGATGTGCCTTATTTAGAATTTTAAACCTACAAGTGTATTTTTATGATAGCAATAACTGTAAATGGACTATTGTAATGGGGTAAATCAAATGTAGGCTAATATACTGTCAATTACTAAGCTCAGATTCATCTTACCAGTTAAAATTTATACTGTGCTTTTGTAATTATTTATTTTTAATTTTGTGATTTTAGCTTCTGCTTTAAAAAGCTTTTTTTTTAGATTGTGTTCTAATGTTCTTCTAATAACCATAAACGTACTACAGCTGCCAAACAAAACCAGAGAGAAATGTATTCATAAATCTTTAAAACAATCTAATTAAATCTTGGGCACAAAACATTCAGCCAGTAAAAAAAGAAAACCTGTAGTACATATATTGTATTTATCTATCAATATATCTATCTATGTATATATGTCTATATTGTCTAATTTATCATTGTAGCCTTATTTAAGTTGATTTTCTGTATACTGTGTATTTATTTTTGGACTCATAATGGTTAATAAAGTCCAATAATGGTATGAGAGAGTGTCAGTGGTAATATTGTGTTCTTGTCGGTCAGTGTTAGAGGATCTGTGTAACAGCTGAGGCTTAGCCTGACAGTTAGCCTGCCCTGGACCAGGCTAGTGTCCCAGCATGAGTTGCCAGGGTAACTGAGTTTGAACTATTTTAAGTTTGCTTTATGAAACAGAATCTACGACAATAAGTCTGACTAACCGAAATAAGCTTGTATTCTAATCTTGTTTTATGGAACAACCCTCTGGAGTGAAAGAGCATGTAAATACTGTGATACTCACTATAAAAGACAAGGAGAATGATTGCAAGGACAATCAAAACAATCAGAATACAGATAGCCCACTTCTGCAAAATCAACAAACAAGTATACATTGTCAACTTTTATATAATGACGTTTTGGAATAACAAAAATAAATCTCACTGTATTCTAACCATCGGCTGCATATTAGTTTCTCTGTTTTTGAGTACTTTGAGCTTATGGAAAACAGGAAAAGTAATTCTCTGACTATATTATTTGGAATAATTATGTATTATATTTTAAATATGTATTTGTTAATAATTATACTTTTTAAATGATTAATTATTACTGATATTTATTTGTTTGCATATAAATTGGATAACACTACGACCAATCAACTTATCACCATCCTTAGTATCATTATTGTATTATTACTGTTATTGTTATCACTGATATTACTGTTACCGTCACCACAAAATATTATTATCATTATTATTATACATGCTATTACTATTTAAATACTTCTACTTATTACTATTATTATTTGTCATTGCTGTTTTTTTTTGTTGTTGTTGGTTTTTTTCATTACTGTTATTATTACTGCTGTTTTATTGTTGTTTTTGTGTTCTGTTGTTGTGTTCACCTTATGTATAATAAAAAAAAAAAAAAAAAAAAAAAAGAACTCTGGATTTCCAGGGTACATTACAGCTGCATGAAGAACAAAACTTCCAATCATCTCTAAAGCCTTAATATCTATTATAAAACTCGTTTAAAATAAATGAGTGCATGGTATGAGTGCTGAACTCCCTTGTTTTACCTTACAACTTCTCCATCCCTCGTGCAGGGCTTCTAGTGGTCCCGGCTCCCTTTCTTCAGGAGGCGAGTCCCTGATAAATGATGAAAAATAAGAATAATTTTAGTTTCTGTTTATTTTGTAAAAGTCTTGGATGGTTTGCTGAATCGTTTTCGAGTTTACGACCCCACTGGCAACTACAAGTCAATTTCTGAAAATACTTGGGACTTGGGAAAATGGACTGTTGAGTACCCAGTGGAGGCTGGCTGACTCTAACAACTGTGGGGTTTTGGTTTGTACAGTAAGTTAAATAAATGCTATTATTTATTTATTTTGTTTAATTTTTCTCTACATTACTTTAACAACTTTTATTGTTTATGTAATATGTTTATTTGCATTAGATGGCAGAAATGGAGGTGAGGGACAAATGGACCTCTATGAAAAACGAAGTGATACAGGGAGAAGATATCACGCATCATCAATGGCAGCATATGCTGTTCAGCATATGAAGTATAAAAGGTATGTGTAAAATGTGTGTCCTCATTCATATAAATCAATTTAAAAGTTTAATAATTCAAGTAGATCGATGATTTTTAAAATATAGGACAGTCGATGAGGTGGGAAAAAAAGGAATTGACCGTTCGCAAAACCCTGCCCTCGAACGGTCCTCGTCCAATCCTAGCTCAGCAACTGTAACTAAGGAGAAGGACCTCCGTCAAACATTGCGATTTCAGCAAGAAGGTGAAAAAGAAAACCTGTAGTATATATTTTGTATTTATCCATCAATATATCTATCTATATAGATAGATATATTGTCTAATTTATCATTGTAGCCTTATTTAAGTTGATTTTCTGTATACTGTGTATTTATTTTTGGACTCATAATGGTTAATAAAGTCCAATAATGGTATGAGAGAGTGTCAGTGGTAATATTGTGTTCTTGTCGGTCAGTGTTAGAGGATCTGTGTAACAGCTGAGGCTTAGCCTGACAGTTAGCCTGCCCTGGACCAGGCTAGTTTCCCAGCATGAGTTGCCAGGGTAACTGAGTTTGAACTATTTTAAGTTTGCTTTATGAAACAGAATCCACCGACAATAAGTCTGACTAACCGAAATAAGCTTGTATTCTAATCTTGTTTTATGGAACAACCCTCTGGAGTGAAAGAGCATGTAAATAGTGTGATACTCACTATAAAAGACAAGGAGAATGATTGCAAGGACAATCAAAACAATCAGAATACAGATAGCCCACTTCTGCAAAATCAACAAACAAGTATACATTGTCAACTTTTATATAATGACGTTTTGGAATAACAAAAATAAATCTCACTGTATTCTAACCATCGGCTGCATATTAGTTTCTCTGTTTTTGAGTACTTTGAGCTTATGGAAAACAGGAAAAGTAATTCTCTGACTATATTATTTGGAATAATTATGTATTATATTTCAAATATATGTATTTGTTAATAATTATACTTTTTAAATGATTAATTATTACTGATATTTATTTGTTTGCATATAAATTGGATAACACTACGACCAATCAACTTATCACCATCCTTAGTATCATTATTGTATTATTACTGTTATTGTTATCACTGATATTACTGTTACCGTCACCACAAAATATTATTATCATTATTATTATACATGCTATTACTATTTAAATACTTCTACTTATTACTATTATTATTTGTCATTGCTGTTTTTTTTGTTGTTGTTGTTTTTTTTCATTACTGTTATTATTACTGCTGTTTTATTGTTGTTTTTGTGTTCTGTTGTTTTTTTTTTTTTGTTTTTTTTTTTTTTTAATTCGTTTATTCCAGGCAATGGCACAAAAAAAGTACAAGATAAACAAAATATGGTTAAATCATATAGTGCAAAAAAAACAAAAGAAAAACAAAAACAGAATATACAGTATTCAAATATGACGATCAAATTCTGCCTGAAAGGGAGTGGGAAGAAGACAACTTATTTAATCCCACCCCAGTTCCCCATTTAGTGATTAATATTTGAGCTTCCTAGTTACTTTGCTCACAGATTATTTACAAATGTTATATCATGGTGGCGTTACCATAAGTAACAAGTAATTTTTATAACAACAATTGATACCAACAATGTAATAGGAATAACAATGCCAACAATGGTAATGGACAATATACCAACGATAGTAATAGACAATATAGGCTACCAACAATTGTAATGGACAATATACCAACGATGGTAATGGACAATATACCAACAATGTAATAGGAATAACAATGCCAACAATTGTAATGGACAATATACCAACGATGGTAATGGACAATATACCAACGATGGTAAGGAAACACTGAGCACATGTTCACACTATGAGACAGAATACAACAGCAATTTAAATTAAAGACCCTCATCTCTGTATTTTAACCAGACCCAATGTTTATATAACAGTTTAAATTGATTAATAGTTTGACATTGCTTTTGTTGCAAGTCCAGTTTGTTCCAGAGTTTCACTCCACATACAGACACACAATAATATTTACGAGTGGTTTGGGCTCTCGGTAATGAAAAATGTCCAAAACCTCTCAAGTTATGAGCTCGCACTGGAGTTTTAAAAAAACGTTGTAAGTTAGGCGGTAATAATTTGTTAAATGCTTTATATAAGACTATTGATGTATAATATTTTACAAGATCATCAAATTTTAGCAACTTTGACTGCGTAAACAGATTATGAGTATGTTCTAGAAATCCAACCTTGTGAATGATCCTCACAGCTCTTTTCTGTAATATAACCAGAGGATTTATTGTGTTCTGGTAAGTATTTCCCCACACTTCAACACAAAAAGTAAGATATGGTAGTACCAGGGTGCAGTATAAAGTATGAAGTGCATTTTCATCAAGGTATAGCTTTGCTTTATTTATAATTGAGAGGCTTTTTGAGATTTTTGTTTTTATGTATCTGACATGGGGTTTCCATGACAATTTACTGTCAATTATTACTCCCAAAAATTTATTCTCACTCACAATTTCAATTTGGATACCATCAATACTTATTCTCTGTTCAGACATTTTGTTGCAATTTCCAAACATCATTACCTTAGTTTTATTTATATTCAAGGATAATTTATTTGTGTCCATCCACTTTTTTATTATCTTTAGTTCCCTGTTTACCGTATTTACGAGCTCATTATAATCGTCACTACTGTAAAATATATTCGTGTCGTCTGCAAATAGAATGAATTTCAGTACTTTGGATGTATTAAACATATCATTTATATACACATTGAACAGTTTTGGCCCCAGTACTGACCCCTGGGGGACACCACAAACAATACCAAGAGTATCTGATAAATACTGACCCATTTTTACAAACTGTGACCTCCCTGTTAAATAACTTTTTAACCAATCCCCAGCCAATCCCCTAATTCCATATCTTTCCATCTTTTTTAATAAAATTGAGTGATTAATAGTGTCAAAGGCTTTTTTTAGATCAATAAAGATACCAACTGCATACTTCTTTTGCTCCAGTGCATTAGTGACTTCTTCAATAGCTTCAGTTATTGCCATTGAGGTAGTTCTTTTGGTCCTAAAGCCATACTGACCATCATTAATTACATTATGTTTCTCGAGAAATTTTTCAAGTCGAGAATTGAAGAGTTTCTCTAAAATTTTTGAAAATTGGGGCAAAAGAGAGATTGGTCTGTAATTAGTGAAAACGTGTTTGTTATCATTTTTGAAAAGTGGAATTACTTTAGCGATTTTCATTTTACTTGGAAAGCAGCCAGTCTGGAATGACAAGTTACAAATATAAGTTAAGGGTTTTACAATATTCAATATAACTTTTTTAATCAATGTCATGCTGATATCATGACAGTCAGTGGAGGACTTACTTTTACATTCCCACACAATATTTGTCACTTCCTGCTCATTTGTAGCTGAGAGGAAGAATGACAAAGAATTCCGTTCAATAGTTGATTTTTCGACTCCACTGTCTGGAATATCAGCGGCCAACTTAGGGCCAACATTTACAAAAAAATTATTTAACTTATTTACTACATTACTCATATTATAATCTTCACCATTTTCATCAATAAAGTGATCAGGATATGTCAACTTTGAAGATCCTTGTTTGATTAGGCTATTCAAAACATCCCAAGTTCCTTTTATATTGTTTTTATGTTCATATAGTTTTTTTTGATAATATAACCGTTTGCTTGTTCTTATAATATCAGTTAATTTATTTTTGTACTTCTTATATCTTTGTTCTGCTTCTTTTGTTTTTACTTTAATAAACAATTTATAGAGATTGTTTTTCTTTTTACAAGCATTAATTATTCCTTTCGTAATCCAGAGGCTTTTCTTATGTTTTTCCTTTATAAAATATTCTTTCACAGGGCAGTGTTTATTATGCAAGAAAATGAAGATATCTAGAAAATTACAATAAGCACTGTCCACATTAGATTCTCTGTAAACTGAAGTCCAATCCTGGAGCGCTAAACTATTGTTTAGGGCACGAATCATGTCCTCAGTAATTTTTCTTTTAGAGATCTTTATCATAGTATCTTTCATTTTCTTGAGATTACAGTCATACAAAGTAAAAACAGGTAAGTGGTCAGTGATATCACATATAAGTAGGCCACTGATGATTTGATTTCCCATAATGTTAGTAAAAATGTTGTCAATAATTGTAGCACTATGTGACGTTATTCTGCTCGGTTTCGTTATAGTTGGGTACAGAGACAAGCTATACATTGTGTCAGTGAAATCGTCAACGTTTTTTAGTTTGGTTGGATTTAACAAATCAATGTTAAAATCACCACAGATAAATATGTTCTTTTGTCTCACAGTAGAAAACAGTTTACCCATCCACTCATTGAAAGTTTCTATGCTTGAACCAGGTGCCCGGTATACACAACTCATGAAGATATTTGTCTTTTTATCATTATGAATTTCCACTGTTATGCATTCAAATAAACCATCCACAGCTATGGTCATATCAGTTGAAACATTAAATTTAACAGATTTATGAAGGTACAAAGCAACCCCCCCTCCTATTTTGTTTATTCTATTTGTATATCTTAATTCATAGCCATCAAGACAGAAATCAATACCTTTATCATCGTTAAACCAGGTTTCAGTAATTGCAATAATGCTAAATGGATGAGAGATATATTGTTGTGTTCTGTGTTCACCTTATGTATAATAAAAAAATAATAATAAAAATTAAAAAAAAAAGAACTCTGGATTTCCAGGGTACATTACAACTGCATGAAGAACAAAACTTCCAATCATCTCTAAAGCCTTAATATCTATTATAAAACTCGTTTAAAATAAATGAGTGCATGGTATGAGTGCTGAACTCCCTTGTTTTACCTTACAACTTCTCCATCCCTCGTGCAGGGCTTCTAGTGGTCCCGGCTCCCTTTCTTCAGGAGGCGAGTCCCTGATAAATGATGAAAAATAAGAATAATTTTAGTTTCTGTTTATTTTGTAAAAGTCTTGGATGGTTTGCTGAATCGTTTTCGAGTTTACGACCCCACTGGCAACTACAAGTCAATTTCTGAAAATACTTGGGACTTGGGAAAATGGACTGTTGAGTACCCAGTGGAGGCTGGCTGACTCTAACAACTGTGGGGTTTTGGTTTGTACAGTAAGTTAAATAAATGCTATTATTTATTTATTTTGTTTAATTTTTCTCTACATTACTTTAACAACTTTTATTGTTTATGTAATATGTTTATTTGCATTAGATGGCAGAAATGGAGGTGAGGGACAAATGGACCTCTATGAAAAACGAAGTGATACAGGGAGAAGATATCACGCATCATCAATGGCAGCATATGCTGTTCAGCATATGAAGTATAAAAGGTATGTGTAAAATGTGTGTCCTCATTCATATAAATCAATTTAATAGTTTAATAATTCAAGTAGATCGATGATTTTTAAAATATAGGACAGTCGATGAGGTGGGAAAAAAAGGAATTGACCGTTCGCAAAACCCTGCCCTCGAACGGTCCTCGTCCAATCCTAGCTCAGCAACTGTAACTAAGGAGAAGGACCTCCGTCAAACATTGCGATTTCAGCAAGAAGGTGAAAAAGAAAACCTGTAGTATATATTTTGTATTTATCCATCAATATATCTATCTATATAGATAGATATATTGTCTAATTTATCATTGTAGCCTTATTTAAGTTGATTTTCTGTATACTGTGTATTTATTTTTGGACTCATAATGGTTAATAAAGTCCAGTAATAGTATGAGAGAGTGTCAGTGGTAATATTGTGTTCTTGTCGGTCAGTGTTAGAGGATCTGTGTAACAGCTGAGGCTTAGCCTGACAGTTAGCCTGCCCTGGACCAGGCTAGTTTCCCAGCATGAGTTGCCAGGGTAATTGAGTTTGAACTATTTTAAGTTTGCTTTATGAAACAGAATCCACCGACAATAAGTCTGACTAACCGAAATAAGCTTGTATTCTAATCTTGTTTTATGGAACAACCCTCTGGAGTGAAAGAGCATGTAAATACTGTGATACTCACTAAATAAAATGAGGAGGAGGATTCCAATGAGGATAATTACAAAAAATATGCACATGGCCCACCTCTGCAAAATCAACCAACAAGTATACATTGTCATTTGGTGCCTATGATGGCGCTTTCAGATTACTTATCCATTATTTATGTTTTTTTTTTTTTTTTTTTTTTTGTTTGTTTAAAAAAAAAATACTGTATGTCGTTATATTTCCTATATTTTTAACTTTAAATGTAATGACGTTTTGGAATAACAAAAATAAATCTCACTGTATTCTAACCATCGGGCTGACTGTATTATTTTGAATAATTATGTATTATATTTTAAATATATGTATTTGTTAATAATTATACTTTTTAAATGATTAATTATTACTGATATTTATCCATTACAGCCAGTGGCGGTTCTAGAGGGGGGCCAGTAATATGTACTGAATATGTAATGCAAATGTAAAAATATAATGGAAATGCAAATACATTGTTGAATGATTGTAAACATGGTATTTTGCCTGTTAATGCCTGGCAGTGCAGTGCAGAAAATGATATGACAACAATAAGGTCTAAATGTAACTGGCCCCTCTAACAGTACAACTGGCCTCAGTTTGGCCCCCCCAGTTGAAATGGTCTAGAACTGCCACTGATTACAGCTAGCCTGGAAGTCCAGACCTAAATCTGAAAGATTAATGGTCTGGCATCGACTAATGAAAATCGCCCAGCTCGAGGGGGGGCACCAAGCATGCATTTGAAAATCTCACTGCACGCAATTGGATAACACTACGACCAATCAACTTATCACCATCCTAAGTATCATTATTGTATTATTACTGTTATTGTTATCACTGATATTACTGTTACCGTCACCACAAAATATTATTATCATTATTATTATACATGCTATTACTATTTAAATACTTCTACTTATTACTATTATTATTTGTCATTGCTGTTTTTTTTGTCGTTGTTGTTTTTTTCATTACTGTTATTATTACTGCTGTTTTATTGTTGGTTTTGTATTCTGTTGTTGTGTTCACCTTATGTATAATAAAAATAAAAAAACCTCTGGATTTCCAGGGTACATTACAGCTGCATGAAGAACAAAACTTCCAATCATCTCTAAAGCCTTAATATCTATTATAAAACGCATTTAAAATAAATGAGTGCATGGTATGAGTGCTGAACTCCCTTGTTTTACCTTTACATTCCTCCACCTTTGCCTCCATCTTTCCCACAGTGCTGCCAGTGTTCCCGGTGATGTTGGAGTTGAGCTCCTGATAAATGATGAAAAAATAAGAATAATTTTACCACAAAATGAAAGAAAAGTAGAAGATTTAACATTAAACAACGTCTAGACAAAGTGACACGGTCCTTATTCCAAGAATTGTTGGTGCACAGAGCCCTGAAAAGGGAAACCACTTCATTTTGTGGGTATGTGTGGATAAAAAATACATTTTTACTCAACAGTTGTTACTCTGGTTAAAGCAGTTTCTGTTTATTTTGTAAAAGTCTTGGATGGTTTGCTGAATCGGTTTCGAGTTTACGACCCCACTGGCAACTACAAGTCAATTTCTGAAAATACTTGGGACTGTTGAGTACCCAGAACCGTGGAGGCTGGCTGACTCTAACAACTGTGGGGTTTTGGTTTGTACAGTAAGTTAAATAAATGCTATTATTTATTTATTTATTTAATTTAATTTTTATCAACTTTTATTGTTTATGTAATATGTTTATTGCATTAGATGGCAGAAATGGAGGTGAGGGACAAATGGACCTCTATGAAAAACGAAGTGATACAGGGAGAAGATCTGTGGATCTGTCCTCATTCATATAAATCAATTTAAAAGTTTAATAATTCAAGTAGATCGATGATTTTTAAAATATAGGACAGTCGAGGAGGTGGGAAAAAAAGGAATTTGTTCTCTTGTCAGTGATACTGAAATTCTGGTACATATAAGACTTTACAAAATTTAAAATGGCTAGATTTTGTTTGCTATACTAAATATTTTTTTCAGGAGTTGTTTCAAGGAATTGTGAAAGGCTCACTGAAACCCATGTGGAACAAATGGTGGCAAATAAAGACTGGGAAAATGACAAAACCTAAGAGCTTTCATCCAGCCTTGTCAGCACATGTTGAGGAACTTCTAGGACACATCGACAACATTGTGTTTGAGCAAAAGAAGGACAAAAAGCTTGAACATACTGACCTTTCAATGTTGATATTTATTTCGGCATGAAACCGAACCGAATCTTTTGCCTCCATTGCCTTTTTCGGTGAACTCCTGATAAATGATGAAAAAATAAGAATAGTTTTACCACAAAATGAAAGAAAAGTAGAAGATATTGTTTGCTATACTAAATATTTTTTTCAGGAGTTGTTTCAAGGAATTGTGAAAGGCTCACTGAAACCCATGTGGAACAAATGGTGGCAAATAAAGACTGGGAAAATGACAAAACCTAAGAGCTTTCATCCAGCCTTGTCAGCACATGTTGAGGAACTTCTTGTCACATGCCTGTCCTGTCTTGTGTAGCACATGTGGTGTTTGTGTTCCTGTCTCTGTTTTGACCCCACCCTCCTTGTTATCTCATTATTGGTTTCATTTGTCCCACCTGTTGTTCCCTCATTACCTGTCTGATTTGTCCCTTTTATAAGTTCCTTTGTGTTTGCAGTCTGTGTCGGATCGTTGTCTTGTACACGTCTCCTGTTCTCCCGTGACCCCTTTTGGTATGTTCGTTTTTGAAGTTGTTGTTTTGTATTTAGTGTTTCTTTTGTAATAAATATCTTTTCCCTTTGCATTTGAGTCCTCCCTTTGTTTTCTGTAATTTACGTGACACTTCTAGGACACATCGACAACATTGTGTTTGAGCAAAAGAAGGACAAAAAGCTTGAACATACTGACCTTTCAATGCTGACATTAACTTGGGCATGAAACCGAACCGAATCTTTTGTCTCCATTGCCTTTTTTGGTGAGCTCCTGATAAATGATGAAAAAATAAGAATAGTTTTACCACAAAATGAAAGAAAAGTAGAAGATTTAACATTAAACAATGGTAAAAAAACAAACATATTACATGCAAAACAAGACCGCCGTGACACAGGACTGTTTGCAGAGGCTGTGGATTACAGGTAATAATGTTGTAAATAATGTTCAGTTTCTTTGACAGACCAATTGTTTTGCTTCATACGACCTCAATGAATCGTCAGGAGCCACAGGTATTAATTTTGTTTTGCCTGTAATATGTTTTTTTGACTCAAACTGACTGTAGCTATTGACTTGCATTATATGAATCATCAAGGACCACATTTTCAGCTAAAAATCTTTACTGTTTAACTTGTAGTTGCGTAGCTGTCAATGGAGGGAAAGAAATCTCAGATTTCATTAAAAAGATCTCAATTAATTTGTGTTCAGAAGATGAATAAAATTCTTACTGGTTTGGAATGACATGAAAGTGAGTAATTAATGACAGAATTTACATTTTTGTGTGAACTATCCCGTTAACGGCAAGTAGAGACTTAAGTGTTTTATATAAACTGAGTACTTGTGCTAAAATGATCAAAATAAAAAGAAAAGATGCACAGTGGCACTGTTTTGCATTGTTTCTTTTGTGAATTTGTTTTAATATGCTTAATAAATAAAAAAAATGGATCAAAAGTAAAGCCCTTGAATATGTCAAATTTACTGTCCAAATATTTTTTCGTTGAATGCATGTTTACTGTGAAGTAGTGGCTGTGAGTTAGTGCTAACAATAGATTATCAGGTGGTATTTTAGTGTAAAAAAGTACAGTAATTCAACTTTTTATTGCCTAAGCATTTTGTGTTAAAAACAGAAAAAATATCAGTGGCATAAGACCATAAGATATAAGATCATGTAAATGAGAAGATTCATGAAATTATAGATATGTAGAGCGAGCGAGTGTGTTTGTGTACTATCAACAAAATGAGCTGGCCCTGATCCGGCATGATTCTGGACCAGATCCAGAACAGAGCTGGACCAGATCTGGGGCCTCATTTATAAACGTTGCGTACGCACTAAAGAAGGCGTACGCCGCTCTCTACGCAATAATTGGTATTTATAAAAAGCAAACTTGACGGGAAAATGTGCGGTCCTTCACGCAAGCTCTGACCCAGGCATACGCACAAAAACGGGTGAAATGAGAAATGGCGACACCGTCGGCAGATGGAAGAAACACGTTAAAGTGTGTGCTGAAACTAGACCGTTGTGTAAAAGAAATGGCAATACTGCCTCTCATAAATAACATAAAGACTTTACAAAGAAAGTCTTACAATTAACAGCCTACACGAACACCCGTTTGATCGATCTGCAGTGTATAACAAACAAAATCAAACGAACACTACAACAGAAATGCAAATTAACACATATTTGCAAAAAGAAAAGTGAAATATGTTCTGCAATAATATTAGCATGTTATGCAATTCATCCTCATAACACATCTGTAGCTTGTCAGATGCAGTCAAATGGGTGGTAATAAAATGCCATGATGCCATCACAATGCGTAATGACGCACAATGGCCGCATTAGTAATGCCCACACTGTGCCCTTCAAACAAAATTTTACTCCACTTTACTCCTTTCCAACGATAATTTCTACTTCACATTGAGTGAAGTTACGTTTTTTTTTTTTTTCCTCTCTGTGTTTGCCATGATTTCGCAATCGATGAATATTAACTTGTGGGCGTTTCCCGGACTATTTATGGGCAACTATGGGCGTGACATGAAGCCGCAAAAGCTGCGCTACATTTAGAATTGATTGTGATTTATTAAGGGAAAACTGCGTAGGATGTGCGTGCGCACGGTTCTCTAACGAGAGGTCTCTCGTACTGCGCAAGATATCTTACGCTAGGGGAAAATCCTTTTTCCACGAGATATTGAAGCCAAAAATTATCCTTAATTTTTCAATAATGCAAAACGCGTTGCAGCAGCATACAGACATAGGCGAGGCAGCTCGCGTGCCTATTGGCTGCTCTGTGGCAACTGCAGCAAGCCTATCGAGCGAGGCCTGGCGTGACCTCAGACCCAATGAGGGCCCTTCGCGCCCACTGCGTCACATCCCGTCGAAACGGGTGAGGCCTAGGCCTATAAATACCGCTCGCAGGCAGCTATTATTTGATTTTTCAGCCTTCAAGCGAAGCACACGCATCGCTGGATCCGGAGAGAAGCTGCGCCGTCTGAAAAAGCACCTTCAGCGGGACGAGTCACTGAAGTCGCCGCGACACACATCCTAAAAAAGTAGCGTCTTTTTTAAGATGCCTTCCTGCGGCTCGCGCAGAGCCACACTCAGCGACGGGGACCGCCACGTGATCTGCGTTTCCTGCCTGAGAGAGGAGCATGCAGTTCTCGCGTTCGCTGACGGCGGCTGCCCTCATTGCGAGCTATTGCCCATGGCGACTCTGAGGACTCGCCTGGCATTTTTCGCCAAGACTGCTTCCCGCGGTATCGCGCCATAAAAAGCGCCGTGCCCACCCAGCCAACATGTCCATGTGGGCCCCACATGGGTTTTCTCTGGATTATATGGGTGTGGGCATGGGCTCAGAGTGGGCACTTTGATGGGGTTATTATGGGCCCCAGTAGGGCTGCACAATTAATCGAATTTCTAATCGCGTTTACGATTATGGATGCCACGATTACGTAATCGTTCAAAGCCGCGATTACAAAAAAAAAAAAAAATCCACTCTGCTTGCATTTAGAGCATGCTATGAGAGGCGAATCACAACTACTTCACAAAACCCAGCACAATAGGAACTACCAGGCAGCGACGTATGTGTAAGTATTAAAAAAAAAGTATTTCACCTCAGAAAAATGGACGTTCCTGTCATGTCAGCCGTTATACTGTGTTCGTAGCTCACACTCTTCAATCGCACGTGCAAATGCGGCGGCGCGCTGTGTATAAAGTGCAAAGGAAACTACGAGCATGCAACGTTGTTACGTTGTAAATTAGTAAGTCACGAAATAAAAGTAAAATACCAATAAATAATGTTACTGGTACGTCATGTGTTAGCTGAGAAAGATTTGCTTGCAGGTATGATTTTCATTCTATTCACCAGGAGCAGTTTTCATTAACAGTTCTTGTTAGTATTGTGTATTCACCATGGTAACTGTCGTTTCAATATTAACCCCAAAATGCCACTTTATTTTCACTTTGTGTTATTTTTTTATATGTTTAAATGACTGGTGGCTCATACCAACATTGTATTAACAAAAGCTAGTTTAGGACTGCTATTTAATAGCTTTAGCATCCTAATGTTTATTTCTTAGTAGTCTTTACTATTAGTCATATTCTTACAATTTATGTGTATGTTAAGTAAAGGGGGACAGTGTGTGTGTTCACAATTTTTAAGTAAACATGTATAATAATATATATATACATACATACACACTACCGGTCAAAAGTTTTAGATCGGTAAGATTTCTAATGTTTTTAAAAGAAGTCTCTTCTGCTCACCAAGGCTGCATTTATTTGATTAAAAATACAAACAAAAACAGTCATATTGTGAAATATTATTAGAATGTAAAACAGCTGTTTTCTATGTGATTATATGTAAACTGTAATTTATTCCTGTGATCAAAGCTGTATTTTCAGCATCATTACTCTAGTCTTCAGTGTCACATGATCCTTCAGAAATCACTCTAATATGATGATTTGATGATCAAGAAACATTTATGATTATTATCAATGTTGAAAACAGTTTTTTAAATTTGTATTTCATGATGCTATGATGAATAGAAAGTTCAAAAGAACAACATTTATCTGAAATCTAAAGCTTTTGTAACATTAAACACTACCCTTCAAAAGTTTGGGGTCAGTAAGAATTTTAATTTAATTTTTGGGGGAAAGAAATAAAATAAATCAATACTTTTATTCATCAAGGATGAGTTAAACTGATCAAAAGTGACAGTAAAGACATTTATAATGTTAGAAAAGATTCTATTTTAAATAAATGCTGTTCTTTTGAACTTTCTATTCATCAAAGAATTTTGAAAAAAAAAATGTGTACACAACTGTTTTCAACATTGATAATAATAACAAATGTTTTTTGATAATCAGATCATCATATTAGAATGATTTCTGAAGGATCATGTGACACTGAAGACTAGAGTAATGATGCTGAAAATTCAGCTTTGATCACAGGAATAAATTACAGTTTAAAATATATTAAAATAGAAAACAATCATTTTAAATTGTCATAATATTTCACAATAATACTTATTATTATTATTATTATTATTATTATCAAATAAATGCAGCCATGGTGAGCAGAAGAGACTTCTTTTAAAAACATAAAAAATCTTACCGATCTAAAACTTTTGACCGGTAGTGTATGTATGTATATATATATATATATATATATATATATATATATATATATATATATATATATATATATATATATATACTGGCGCGGATTAATGCACAGGCTTGCGTAGGCTGCAGCCTAGGGGCCCCACGTGTGCAGGGGGCCTCGGATTGGCCAGACAATTTTTTTTAATTATTGTTTTTATATATATTTACTTAAGCGCGAACCAGGCAGGGAACGGCGCCAGGATTCCAGTTTGGATGGGCCAGACCAATTGTGAACGTTAAATTAAAAACGTTATCCAATCACTGTTTAACCTAATAAAAATTACTGACTAATATACTGTTAAATTATCTGTGAGTATACATAATAGCTTGATGCTCTTTAAATATTTTGTTGCATTGTAAAAAAGTTCGGTGCATAGGACGGACCTATCCGCGATCGCTCTCCATGGTTCTGACCAAAGAAGAGCGCTTTGGAATCTCCATTACGCATCATACCTGGGCTGCGTTTCCTGATAATGTTGTCTCTTAGCGCGCTACGAAGACTCTTAACTTAACTAAAGGTATACTACCACTAAAGGTACACCATTGCTAGGCGTCTTCAGGGCTATCATCCACTCGCGAGGCGGAGGCGCTGGCGCCCTCCTAGCAACGGCGCTGTTCGCGCTAGCTGCGCTTGCCGCGCTAGCACCCTGGGGTGGCAGAGACAAAGATGTGCTAGGTGATGTGTATCTCAGCTCTCCTTCATCTCATGGTTGCAGCGATGACTCCGAGACTGTACGTGCGCGTTTAAGGTAGCCTACCTAAACAACGACTGTTGCAACAGGGGTGAAGGCTGGGTTGGAAAATATGTGACGTCATTGTTTTTTAATTTAATTAATGTTGATTATGAAAGTACGGAAGAGTATTAGGGCCAAGCAATAATAAAAAAATAAAACCATCTCGAGATTAAAGTCATTATAATGCGAGATTAAACTCGTTAAATTTCGAGAAAAAAGTCGAAATACAATCTTGAGAATAAACTCATTACATTTCGAGAATAAAGTCGTTGTGTTTCGAGAAAAAAAGTCGAAATGAAATGTAGAGAATAACGCATTTGACCAGAGTTCATTGCATACGAGGCTGAATCCAGTTACTTATTCGTTTGTTAGGCTACTTATTGACGCGCGGACCTCCCCTTTAAATGACGCGACGCTTCCTTAAGCACCCTGTGTGTATGGCATTGCTCGCACCAAGCTCTGTTAGAAATGAATGAAGAAATTCTGCATTTCTCAGCCATATGTAAGGGCGCGTTAAATCCGACTAAAGGGAGTAATAGAGCATATATTGATCAAGTGGAAACCGAAATATTGGCACAAATTTCTGTAGGCTACCGGTTTTTTTTATTTTTATGGACCGTTAAAGTTTTAAATGGGACAAACAAATTCAGAGTCGCCTTATTGCGCCATCATTCCTATAGTTGTGCATTTTCTAGGCCGCATCAGAGGGTGCGTTAAAGTGGACATTATCCCATTATAGAAGAGCTGTTGTCTAACGAAATCCAAATTTTAAGCAGTTTTTACTGTGGAATTATTGTTTTATGAAGCTTTGAACTTGACACATTACACAATGCACAAAGAGCAGTCTTGCATTTTCTGCATAATTCATGGCGCTGTTTCTCACCCGCCTATAGGGTGCATTAAAGTGGACATTATTCCATGAAAGTACAGCTCCTCCTCTAGCCGACCTAGACGGCTTTGTTACTGAAAGTCTAAAATATAGCTTGACTAAGTGATCCAACTCTGCCATGTCCTCTATCAGTAGGCTATGCAATGAACACTGATCGAATGCGTTATTCTCTACATTTCATTTCGACTTTTTTTCTCGAAACGCAACGACTTTACTCTCGAAATTTAATGAGTTTATTCTCACGATTATTTCAACTTTTTTTCTTGATATTTAACGAGTTTTTTTCTCGAAACACAACCACTTTACTTTTGAAATTTAATGAGTTTATTCTCAAGATTGTATTTCGAGTTTTTTTCTCTCGAAATTTAACGATTTTTTTTTCGAAACACAACGACTTTATTCTCGATATTTAATGAGTTTATTCTAAAGATTGTATTTCGACTTTTTTTCTCGAAATTTAACGAGTTTAATCTCGCATTATAATGACTTTAATCTCGAGATGGTTTTATTTTTTTATTATTGCTTGGCCCTAATCCTCTTCTGTATGAAAGTGAGCATGCAGCATGAGAGAGATATGATACATCATGAGATGCGCAATATGTCTGGAGACATGGGTAAAACATTTTGACCACTTCATTAAGTTTTGTTTTGTAGTCTCTTTTTTAAAAGATTTTCGTTTTGTATAAATTGTATCTTAATTTTGATCAATGTTTTATCATCCAATTGCCTGTATTTAATAAATAAGAAGCAAATATATAACAGACAATGTAATAAGGCGCCGACACGATCACTTGCATTGCACGTGAACTGGAGGGCGCCGAAACTCAGCTTGTGCCTCACAGATTTGAGAAATATAGGCTATCTATTATAGAAAGCTTGAAATGTCTACTTTTAAACGAAAATATTCAAAACAAATAGGCTACTCTCTGAATATGTAATCCATATGAAATGTGCATTTCTCTCTGGCGTTCATGGCGAGACCGCATCGTCAACTTCATATTTGCAGCGACACAGAAAACACCAGTTTATTAATAAATAATTAAATGTCTCCTTGCTATTTTAGACACATTCATAATCATTACTTTTACCGGTTCTTTGTGGCAAGCTTTATGCATGCGGTCGTGCGCTTGAGTGCAGCTATATTAGGCCTACGTAAACGCTCATTATAGCCTAAGTAATTAAATTAATATAAAGGGGCGAATTTTCCACGAAGGCTTAAATGAACAACTTCTAGTCGACTAGAAAAAAATTTAGTCTGAGGCAGCCCTTATTCCACATATTTTCGAACCAGTCTCAGGCCATTCTGGGTTGAGCGAGGGACCCTGCGGAATGAGCGAGCGGAGCGGGATATTCAGAAATGCGCTCTCCGCTCACGAGCTCTGATCGGAACAAACCCGAACCTCACTGTCTGCTGAACTTGCGCAGAAACATCAAAATAGACATAACCAGCTTTTTAAAATTGTTTTTAAAACTAAATATTTACACTATTTTAGCACAAATTATGAGCTTTTGTCGATTTTTTATAATTTCTGCCAAAATTAGAATATATTAAAAGTTTTTTGTTTTTTTTTGTTTTTTGAAGGAAATTTTTGGATGGGCCTGTTGATAACGCCGTGCCTGGCGCAAACAAAAAACCTCTAACAATTACACCTCTGTTTATTATGTTAGTTTTGGTTGTACTGCCAGTGTTTCTTGATCATAATTAAATGGTTGATTCTAAGCACTGGGCCTTGTTTGTATTTGTGGTTTGTTTGTAGCCTAATGTTAAATTTTTCATTTTACCTACGTGGTGTGGTGGTAATTGTCTTACTGTTGTGGTCCACCACTTGAAGGAATGTAAAGAAAACACTGTAGTGTTGGCTGTCTCAATGTGTGTGTATGCCAGTTCACTGTAGTTGCGTATGGCCATGTATGGCACTAAATACATTTTTAGTGGGGGGGAGTGGGGAGTGGGGGGGGGGGCCTCGGCCTCACACAAAGAGCAGCCTAGGGGCCCCTGACCACCTTAATCCGCCCCTGTATATATACATATATTCAATGTAAATCGCAATTACAATTTCAAGGGAATAATCGGCAATTATGATTTTTGTCATAATCGTGCAGCCCTAGGCCCCAGTTTGGTTTAGGTTGTGGGCTCCAGCTAGGCTGCCCATTATTGTTTATTTGCGGGTCTTGTTTGGGCCCCAATTGGGCTATATTAGACTAAATTTTTATTACTAATTTTTTTTTATTGTATTTGTTTAAAAAGAACCTGCCATAAAGTTTTTTTAATTTGATATAATACAAAATGCACATCATGCTTGTCAAATTATTTTTTTTTTTGTGTAAATTTCATGGCCTTATAAAACACTTATTTTGTAATGTAGCCTATATGTGCAAAAAAAATGTGTTTAAAACTATATTTTCTAAAAGAGTAACGCACTTGCATCATACTGTTCCCTCCCCCACAAGCTATGATTGCCTCCTCCCGCCTTCATTCAAAATAAAGAAAAAAACCCAACGGTCTCCTTCTCTCCTGACAAGTTTCTACACCATCACCGTCAAATATCTCCTGTTTAACACTACCAAGGTAAGATATGTATATGTTTTATTTTGTATTAACTTAGTTTTACTTAAGATTTTATAAAACTAGATATTTCGGAATCAATAGCTACTGTCACATTTAACGAACATTAACGAAGGTTAGCCAGCCGAGCTCAAACAACTACATAACCTAACTAAAATGAAGTTGGTTAACCAGCAAATTTTATATAATAAAGTGTTCGCGCCGACTTTTCACCCTTTTACACGCTTACCGTATATTTCATAATCGTTCGGTCTAGGCTTGGCACGATAGTCGGTGTTACACGGTGTTCAGTCGCAACACCGGTTTCATCACTTGCCCACCGCAGCACCGCAAAAAAAATTTTTAAAGCAATTAATTATGCAGTATCTGTATTTTCTGTCACCAGTTGGCTGTTGTATGATCACGCTTAACCATTCAAGCACGACAAAACAAGAGACCGCGCTGTAAGTCCTGCTACACACACACACACACGGAAAAGACGCGCGTCAGTAAGGAGTTCTCTTTTCGGCCTTGAACATAACACACACAAATTATGCCAAAATGTCCGTTTTGTTGAGTGTCCTCATAAGAACAAATGATTTAAATAATATCATAAATGAATGTAGAGATTTGTGAGAAAATGTGACTCGTGTCAGATGGAGTGTCAATGTCAATCAAAGAACAAAGGTCTCCCGTTAATTTTGACTGCATGGGAAGAGATCGCGTCTTTTGCGTTTTTCATGAATAATAACGAACCCACCATTCACACACTGTGGTTGAATTCGAAATCGCGCCCTATTACCCTCAAATAGGGCGTTATTGTTCTCAACATGATCGCAAGCAGTGAAAAATAGAGGACACTGACAACGCGCTGAAAGAAAGGACCGAGCAGGTAAAATTTAATATGAAACAAAGTCTCAACTTTCAAATTTGGTCAGTCAAACAAAAATAAAATAGGCCTACCGTTTTTTTGGCTCTTTAATGTGTCGTGACAGATTGCCTCAGTTAAGTTCAAATCCACCGAAGTTGATCAATAACTCTTCTGACTGCTTTGTCGCACAAAAATGGTGGAATTTGATTGGTCAGATCGCATGTCAATCAAACTCAATACGAATGATGAATTGACGCCATGTAAAAAAAAATATGACATCACTCTAACACCCCCCACCCCCACGATGAAACCGGTAATACCGGTGTTGTCACAAGTCAATTAACCGGTGGGAGAATATTATCGTCACATCTCTAGTTCGGTCTCATAATAATGACCGAGGCAGTATATCGTGCAAGAATGCGTCATTGCGCTTCTAGACCTGTGCTTCGCAGCAGAGTCATTCTACGAAACGGGTGCCATTTCCACTTTGCAATTTTCCAAATTTTCATTAAGAACACTTATTTTTGAAAAACTTACACCTTTAAAGATATGTTAATCCTCCCAAAAAATATATTTTCCCACCTCAGGCACAAAATCCTTAATAATATTATCCTTTTTATTCAGGCATGGGAGTCTTTCTTGTACCACCCCGTCACGGACAATATGTATGCCATTAGAGTAGTAAAACAAGAAATATATTTTTAAAATCTAATGTTTTCCTTTTAGTAAATTGTCCCTTTTTTGTAAACCATCAACCGAAAGTCTGTAATTTAATCCATTATTTTTTTTCTTAGTTTTTTAATCTTGAAATATGAATTCGACATGTCAATGGCCTCATTGTTTGTACTGAAAAAACAAATTCACTTAAAAAATACAAGTTACATTTATTTGATTAGTCCTCACAACAAGAACATCATTCAACATTAATTTATGCAAAATTGTATTTCCTTTCCCTAAAATTTTAACAAAAATGACCCCGTGACGGGGTGGTAACTGATGTCACGGAGTGGTTCACTGTGACAGGGTGGTATGGACAAAGTGTTTCTCTATATGATCTGTTGGTTTTAAACTTTA